>CM064918.1:22291973-22891973 GCA_032727855.1 Quercus ilex subsp. ballota | reverse complement strand
TGCCCCAATGATAAATTTTTAGCTCCATCACTGTTGACCCCCTTAGAAAAAAAAATCTAGAGCCGCCATTGTACACTCATACCTAAAACTACTTTCTTTGATGATGTTACACATTTTAGGCCAATAAGTCTTTGCAATGTTGTGGGTGAGCTAGGCCCAAGGAACCAGGTCAGCCCACCTGGACAAAGCCCAACATGAAGCCCAAGGCCCGTTAGGTGATATAAGCCCAATACGCATGAGGGAGATAACCCCGGGCCTTACCACAATGGGCTCGATCTCTAGCTGTGTATCAAGAATCGGGGCAACAATACCCGAGGAATTTCTAAGACGTCGGCGAGTGGAACCGACCACAACAGGAATCTATGCACAGCCCCAATGAGATTAGATACCGAGAACTATGGTTCTGGGAGGGATCTAGTTTTGAACACTGTTCGGCGTCTAGAACAAGTTCCAAGGGAATCCTCTGAATTCGTGAGGATCTCTTGGGATTTTGGTGGGTATGGGAATGTGTGGGTAAGTGGAGAAGTTAATGATAGTCACCCAACTAACAAAGAGCTATAAGAAGGCGTGGAGGCCAAAGTTAAGGGGGTTGGACATTTGAGAGAGAGAAGGAGAGAGAGAGAGAGAGAGTGAATACGTTAGGATACTCAGGGGAATTAAGGGGGAGTACTATTACCTGCACAACTCCCACATACAAATAAATTGTAAGCCCATTATTGTGGTAGAGATGATTCTGGGCATGCACAAATGTAATCTATAAAGTCATATCATCCTCCAATTTTTTTTTTTTGGTTTGAAATATTTCTCGAAATAGGCCTTTTAATAAACAAACTGCCGAACATAAACAAAGGGTAGGTAAATCTATAGTTGATACCACTGTTTTAAAAATCGGACCAAACCAGTCGGTCTGACTGGTTCAACCGAGAACCGAGAGCCAGTCTGGTCTAGTTAAAAGCCCCAAAACCGGTCAACAACCAAAAAACCGGCCAAAAACCAAGGTTGAACTGAAAATAAAAAAAAACGGTCTGATGACCGGTTCGGTTTTTAAAACCATGGTTGATACGACTAGATACACTCCACCCACAATAAAAACTTGGCAGCCCAGTTATAGCTCTCCCGCGCAAATTTGGAGCGACATTTTTTGACGCAACTTCAACACAACCCCCAATATAATTGTCCCATATATTTCACCCTCGAATCAAAGCATAAAAATGAGTTTTTGTTTAGTGAGAAAACTCATTTTCGTTGATTTTTAGCTCTTCCCCTCTCTCTTTGAGAAAACTCAAAAAGCTGAGGCGCGGTGGTTGATGATCAGCTCCGATGACAATCCAGCTGAGGCACAGTTGTCGGCGATCTCAGCTCTGCCACTTCTTCATCGGATTACAGGTCTCTCCGATCTATTTAACTCTCTGTTTGTTTCCTGAGAAAAAATTTTGAACGAAATTCCATTTCCTAATACTAGTTGTTTGTTGATTAATTTATTGATTTACCGGTTTAATTGAGAAAATTTGTGTGAATTCAATAGATCCTTCATTTGTGAAATACACTGTGGAGCCAGTGAGTTTGGGGAAACTCACTTAACTCTAGGTAACTTTTCTCTTTTTCTCTCTTTGTTTAGCGAGAAAATGAATGAAAATATCATGCTTATGTGGAAGCTTGGTGGTTTATGTCTATATCCCTTCGAATCGTTTGTTATTGAAGAATTGATCTCTGGTTGTAGCATTCTATCTTTCACTGGATGTTGGAATTAAATGTGTTCTTGTTGTGAATCTTGTAGTTTCAGTAGAATGTGGAAACTGGTGTAGCTTTATGTCTGAATCTTACTTGCAGAGCATTGCAATGACTTTAGTAATAAATAAATAAACAAACAAAATTATGTTGCTTAAGGACTTAGAAAAGTATTATTGTCTATATTAGTCTGAAACTGCTTAGCAGGGTCTGATCATATTTGTGTATTTCAAATTGCTGATTTTGGATTGCAATCCTTCAGTTTTCATCTTTGTAAAAGGTCTCTCTTAAATGGTAATTCTGTCCAGGTCACTTACCAAAGTAAATTGCTGATTACTTAAATAAGATGGGTGCAAGGATACCAATAAAAAAACCTGGGAAGGCTACCATAGAATACCTCACAAGATTCAGGCATCGACTCGTTTTTGGGGTAGTAATATGTATTTCTTTCAAAGAGAGCATTTATGAGGTATAGTCTCTGCAGAATTGTAATAATATGTTTCTTTATTATTCTAGTTTGAGTGATATAACGTTCACTATTCTAGTTTTTTAGCAGTACTGGTTCTCATTTTTTTTTTTTTGGGGGTACTATAGTAGTGTTATTGTTGCTTTTCTCTATATTTGTTTTGTGTTCAAATATTGCTCTGCTGTGCTGTGCTCTCATTTGCTTACATTGTGCAGTCAGTGGTCTTCAAGATCTATACAGGTCCCTGAACAACCCATCAGTACTGAAGGGATGGAGAGTGGATGGTGGGGATCCCTGTGAGGAGTCAAGGACAGGAGTGTCATGTTCTAATTCATCTGTTATACACCTGTAATCCACTTTAGCTAATCTATTTTTTCTACTAACAATGCCACATTGCCATGAAAAGCCCAAAACCTTACTCTTCTATGGTCTTTACTAATTTTATGCAGTAAAATTCAAGGACTAAACCTCACTGGGTGGATTGGAGGCCAGCTTAATAACCTGCATCATTTGAAGCACCTATAACTCAAACTGCCTTGTTATATTTAGCTCTTATTTAAATAGTACCTGTACTGTTTATTTAATTCTTTATTCTGGTTTCTTCTTTAGGGATGTCAGCTACAATAACATTCAGGGTGAAATTCACAAATATGTAAGATGCCTGTTTTGTAAATTGTGATTCTTACATGCTTAATTTTTTTTTTTCCTTTCAAGTTTTTGGTGATTCTTCTACTTTTTCGTGAATGAAGAAATATGGCTTACAACTATTTGAGCCAAAATATTCCCTGCTCTTTACCAACCATGAAATATCTCCGACATCTGTGAGTTACTTCTCCCCCCAAGTGCCTATTTACTGAATTGCTTTTGTTTTTTGGTTATTCAGTCAGAATCCCTTGACACTTTTCTTGTAGAAATCTCAGCCACAATTTGTTGTCTGGACCAATTGGCAATGTCTTTACTGGCTTACTGAATCTCAGAGAGATGTATGTGTACTTCACCTGATCCTTATATTTCCTTTTACCTGGCATTTGAAGTGAAAAGAAATTAATGCAAAGTACAACATTCCATGAAATATAAACAAGTTTTAGTATAACTGAACTTGGGGTTTCTGTTACTAGTTTTTCTTATGAACAAATCTGAAACTTCTTTCATGGTACGGCCTCTTACTATCTTTTTGATGATTTTGGATCAAAATTAATATAAATTGAGTAAAGTAGAACTAAGATAGTTGGTATTTCTTCATGAAATCTTTTGTCTTAAGCGTTATATTTGTTTATATAGTAACAGGAAGGGCAACTGTTTTTTCTTTCCAGGTTAAACCATCAAATTGGTCTTCTTTTTTATAGTAGTTCATTTGATGAGTTCATTGCACAATTTAAGTTTAAGCATTGGGCTACCCTCTTTTTGAATTGATTATTATTCTAAACTTAAGTGTATTAAGCATGTTGTCAATTGACAATATAATCTGATGGACATCCTTAAATTGAATGTTGTGACTCCTTCAACAGGGACCTATCGTACAATAACTTTATTGGAGATCTACCATGTTCATTTGGATGCCCCCCCCCCCCCCCCCCCCCCCCCCCCCCCCCCCCCCCTTGATTTCTGTTCTACCACAAACACATTGTCTTTCTAGAGTTATCTGTCATGTTGGTTTCCATAATTATGTGGGGTGTATCTGCAGGCTCTTGCACAATAACAACTTCACCAGATCAGTCACCTACCTAGCTGAGCTTCCACTAACTGACTTGTAGGTTTCAAAACTGAAAGAGATGTAAGTATTACTAACCAGTTAAGTGAGCATTTTTGTTTTGTGTATTGTGGTATCTAAGGTTTTGTAATCTCTAAAATTGATGCCTCTCAATTTATTATATGAGTTAGTATGTGCAACAAGATTCATTAACTCTTCTCTCTTTCCCTGCTCTTCTTATCAGTTTTTTTAGTTAACTAATTTTTAACATATTCTAGTCCCTGTTTGTATTAGATATTCTAGTCCCTGTTTGTTTTGCTTTGGATTCTAGTTTCTAATCACCTTGAAACTTCTAATGACTGTAATTGGTTTGGATTCTTTCTGTTTGTCTTTCCAGTAATTCAAACTATATATTACATTTTTTTTGCCCCATACAGACGGCAGCCAATATGCTGCAACTGCAACTCCAGTTGATCCTAATTTTATTTTTCTGCCCATTTTTGAGGAAGCTAGAATAAAGGTACAATTAAAATTTATGGTGGTTTAGATCATAAATAAAATTCCTTTTCTGATTTTTAACATTTTAACTGTTTAAAAAATATCTATTTACTTTTCAATCATGATATACTATTTGCTTTTGAAAACTGGAGTAACAGTTTAGTTTTTGATACCTCACTGCTTTAACTATTAATACTCCCTGTTTCCTAGTGAAAAATCTTGTCCTTAGATTTGTTCCTAGCTATGAGATCTATATGTGTTTATCTTTTCCTAGTTCTAGGTTTTGCTATCGAATGCCAACTTTGTTTTGTTTTAGTTAGTTTGTTTTTCTGTAAACCTTACTGACAGCAATATTCCTTTGAAATAAATGCAAGAGGGAGATGATTAAGGGAAGTTCAGGCAATTGGATGAGATATTATTTTTCATTAGCAACTATCCTGGATATCAACTTTTATTGTCTATCACAGAGAATTCTAGTTAAAATACTAAGTTCCTTTAGGTTATTGTGAAAGTGTCTCCATAGACTTTAAGAATGAAGGATTTAATGATTTGGAAAGATAATTGAATTTTGTTTTGATATTTATGTTTTGGTATAATATAGATTTTGTATTAGAGTAAGGCTATAGCTACAAACTGTTTTACAGCATTTTTCAAAATGTTGATGTGATCAACTTCTTATTGGTTTTCATTTAGGCCTACCATTAATATCTTTTTTCCATTTACCAATAATCACTCACCAGATCAGCAGTTTATAAATTTTTTTTGTAAAATAGTTTGTATATCTAGCATTATTCTTTGTAATATGTGGTTCCTTAAAGTTTATGGGCATGATTGTGGTTTATAAAATAATAAAAAATCTTATTTTGAGGGTTGGAAGACCCTAAAAAGAAGGTTATTGGACTGTTATTTATTATTAAAATTTTCGAGGGTCGCCAAACCTCCATATAGGTAAAACATTTGTTTTGAGGATTATAGCCGTAGAAGTTTCTATTTCAAAGGTCATATACGGAATTTTGGGTGGGAGGAATTTGTTTCAAAGTTCATCAAGGGTCACCTGGACCCTCAAATTTATACTTTTTGAGGGCTTTTATTACTTTTTTTCAAGGGTTATGACCCTCGAAAAAAAACCAACTTTGTTGTGATGGGTTCCATTACAACAGCTACTAGACCTCATGTAGTTTGCGTCCCAACTCCACTTCAAGGCCACATAAATTCAATGCTCGAGCTAGCCAAACTCCTCCACCATAAGGGTTTCAAGTAACTTTTGTAAATACAGTATATCCACAAACGTTTACTCTGGTCTAGACTCTAGAGGTCCCAACTCCCTTGATGGCTTGTCTGACTTTCACTTGGAAACTATTCCCGATGGGCTCCCACCAGTAGACGAAGATGTCAGCCAAGACATGTTCGCTCTTGCTGAGTCCCCCACAAAGGCTTGCTTAGTCCCACTTTGCAACCTCATTTCCAAACTCAACGACACTTCGTCTTCGAATGTGCCTCCTGTTACCTGTATTGTCGCAGATGGTGGTATGTCTTTCACTCTTGATGCTGCTGACAAGTTCGGAATTCCATGTGTGCTTTTCTGGACACCTAGCGCTTGCGGCTTCTTGAGCTATATGCATTTTCACCATCTAGTTGAACGAGGTTTAATACCTCTTAAAGGTATAATTTAAATCTTCAAATTCCTTCTATTTATTATTTATATTATATTTTTTAATATGATTCGAATTTTTTTCAATATCGTGAATCTCACACTCGAAAGAAAAAATAAGAAAAGGAAATTAAAAGATTGAAATACGGATCATTTCCCTGGTTCCATATCATCATATATTGATAGTCATAGCTCCTAATTAGGAATTAGTAGACAAATGACATATTTTGATTTGTGGAGTATGGAGTGGAATAGAGAAAGTGGGATAGAAGAACTTGATTTTGATTTACACCTCTCTCTCATATGCGTTACTAATATCACCTCCATTTTTTGGAGTAATAATATCACATCCAATTATCATTCATGTTAACTTCAATTAGAAATCAAACATACAAATGAAAAGTCTATATATTATATATAAGAGATGTGCATGGTAGATCCAATAATATTTAATTACACTTATAATAGCCATCAAATTATCCAGTTTTTTCTTTCCTTTTTTATATTTACTTTTATTTTTTGAAAATCTTATGCTACTTTTTAATGTTACATTGGAGTAGGCTATTTACAAAGGTCAAACCTATTTTTGTGTGATTTACAAATGCAAACTATCTAACAAATGGATGCTTGGAAACTACAATTGATTGGATTCCCGGTATGAAAAATATCTGTCTCAAGGATCTTCCAACTTTTGTTAGAACTACAAATGAGAACGACGTCATGCTCAACTTTAAAATCCGTGAAACTAAGAGAGCTCCAAGAGCTTCAACTATCATTTTGAACACATTTGACCCCTTTAAACAACACGTGTTGGATGCTCTATCTTCCATGCTTTCTCGTATATACACCATTGGACCACTTGTGTTGCTTGCTGATCAAGTTAAGGACGATAGCTTGAAATCAATAGGTTCCAATCTATGGAAAGAAGAATCAAGGTGTGTGGGATGGTTAAATTCAAAAGAATCTAACTTGGTATAGTGTATGTAAATTATGGTAGTATAACTATCGTGACACCTCACCAACTCATTGAGTTTGCATGGGGATTAGCAAACAGTGAAAAACCCTTCTTGTGGAATATAAGGCCTGATCTTGTGGGAGGAAATTTAGCTATAATTCCTCCTGAATTTGTTACCAAAACTAAATATAGAGGCATGTTAGCAAGCTGGTGTCATCAAGAACAAATCCTAAAGCACCCGTCAGTAGGGTGTTTTTTAACACATAGTGGGTGGAATTCAACGCTTGAGAGTGTGTGTTGTGGAGTTCCAATGATCTCTTGGTCCTTCTTTGCTGACCAACAGACGAATTGTTGATACTATTGTGTCGAGTGGGGCATTGGGATGGAGATAGATAATAATGTTCAAAGAGACAAAGTGAAGAAACTTGTTAGAGAGTTAATGGATGGTGAGAAAAGTAAAGAAATGAAGAAAAAGGTAATGGAGTGGAATAGAAAGACAGAGGATGCTACCAAACCTAGCGGTTCTTCTTACCAAAACTTGGACAAATTGATTTCCAAAGTTCTCTTAACTAGAAATGTTTAAACCAAACATAGATGGCTTTCTAGTTTTCAATAAACTAGTACTCTGAGTCTCATTAATATGCTAAATAAAATAATTTTAAATATTTATACAGAATTTATTCCTATTTTTGTCATAATAAATTCAAAATAATAATTTAAATAACTGTGTGATTAGGTTAAATTAATGTTCTATTATTAAGTACTGCTATGTATATAAATAAATAAATATAAATATGTGTGTGTGTAAAATTGTTTTTTTTTTTTCTATAATTTTTTTCTTTTAGATAATATGCTATTTTGGTCTCTAAAATTTATCTAAAATTTATTTTTTGTCCCTAATTTTAAAAAATTCATTTTTTGCTCATAAACTATTGAAATGGCCATTTTTCGTCCCTAAACTATGGAAAGTGTTTTACTTTCTGTTTTTAAACTTAAAAAAAAAATAATAATTGTGGAGTCAGTTTTTGTAGCCCAAGCCCAAGGAAGTATGGATTCGGAGCTCACTGAGCCCAAAACAATAAATTTTGTAGAGAGTGGGTGAAAGAGCTAGGCTAATAATGAAAATAACAGTATTAAACGGTAACACCAATGGGAGGATTTGGACTAATATGTTCTCGGACTGATATGAGTGCTATCTCCGAAGAGGTACTTTTCATTGATAATCTAAGATTACAATTCTTGGAGCTACAGTAATCAAATATATTCTTTTCTCTCCTCTTTTTCGATCCCCTACTATCAGAGGCACCTTTCCCTTATATAGCACTATCTCCCTACATCTTCTCCGTCCACTTGTTCATCATTCAGGCGCTCACTTGAGTGCATGTCCCATCACCCCCCTCTTAGCCTTATGTGAGTGGTGGTAGCTGAGAAAGAACTGTTCAGGGGTCTTATCCACATAAATGCGGCCAGAAAGGTAGGTGCAGTGCATTAAATGTGGTGGCTGAAGTATGCCTCCTTGATATTTTTCTGTTCCCGTTATCTTTATGTGTGCCTGAGGTTCCTTTCCCTCCTGACACTTGTCAGACAGATTGCTGGAACCTCTCATGCTCGTGTTGGATCAAACCTCTTCGGATCCGAGGATGGTGGACTACTCGGACATATGAACATCTCCTCGGACGGTACACGTGCTCATCTCAGGGCATTCCCCTTTGACATGGGCCTCTGACTGAAGGCCTCGACTCTTCGGAAGAAAAAGTGTTCCTCATTCAGGGCCTTGGGCCCAATAAGTTGGGTTAGGTTCTTTTTCTCCCCACAATAATAATACCTAAACTATTGGAAAAAGATTTTTTTTTTTTTGGTCCCTATTTTTTTATTTAAACTATTGAAAAAAACTCTTTACAAAGTTTAAGGATGAAAAAAGAACATTTTGAAACATTGAGGACAAAAAATAAATTATTGGTAATTTTTAAGGACCATAATAATATTTTATTTTATTTTTTCCATTTTTATGTTTTATGTTTTGATTTTTAAAAGAAAAATGATTTTTAGCGACGAAATCATTGTGACAGGTGCACGAAGGCCTCACAAAAATATGTTTTCGTGAGGGAGAATGGCCACCCTCACAAATATTCTATGACATGGCGAAACGTTTGTAACCACACACACACACACACACACACACACAAATCACAGACAACGTATCATACCCAAATTAAGTAGAGCCAAATATCAAAACCATTCATTGAAAATGCAACAAATCACCTCACATGCTCAAATCCAAAAAATATATTACCTAGACCTTCAAGAAAAAGACCAAAATGAGAGCGAAAACCTTTGAAACTAGAAAAATGGTTTTATTGGTATTTTTATTTTATTGATTTTTCTATGAGTTCAAACGTGGCTCATGATAAGCATGAACTACTTTGAACGCTTTCCTGCCTACCAGCTGCACCACTTTAAGATCTTTTTGTAAGTTGTAAACTTCATATTTTCTTCTTATTTTGGATAGATTAACAAAACCTGAAGAATTTCATTGTTCGAAGACTCTGATTGAACTATGAAAGGCCATGGAAACCTTGGTTCAAGAAAGTAAGCCTTGTCATAATATATCATTTGAGGCGATCCATGATTTAAGTTCAAAGCAACAAAATTTTATCCCACTCACCAAGCCATTATTACATTAATTGTAAACTTAATTTCTATTTTTACTCATTGTCAATTCATGTTTCTGAACTAAAGTTATACTTATATCAAGTTTTTTATATGGAAAATGCTAGAAATACAAATTTTCTTACAAAATTTTTTATAAACTGTTGATATAATAAGTGGTTATTGGTAAATGAAAAAGTGATGTTAGTGGTGGGCCCAAATGAAAAATGCTACAACCACAAACTATTTGTCAACATTTTTATAAATTATTAATGTGACAAATTCTTATTAGTTCTAATATGGGTCCACCACTAATATCACATTTTTACTTATCAATAATTATTTAGAAAATACTAAAACTATATCAGCAGTTTATAAAAATATTATAAAATAATTTGTCTGTAGCATTACACATTGAAAACCAATAAAAAGTTGGTCATAACTGCAATTTATAAAAATGTTATAAAATTGTTTGTGACTGCAGCATTACTCTTTTTATATTGTAGATGAAAATATAAATGACATTACGCAAAAACTTAATTAACAAGCACTTCTCTAGCTAATATAAATATTTAGGTAAATTACAAATTACACCCCTAAAGTTTGGAAATTATTGGATTTTATAACTTGAAATTTTAGAATTTGGATTTTACCACTTGATGTTTGGGAGTGTTTGAATTTTACACCTTAATGTTTCAAAATTTGGATTTTACCCTCTATATTTTAGGGGGGATTAGATTTTATTCCCTAAAGTTTGAGAGTGTTTAGATTTTATACCCTAAAGTTTCAGATTTGGGGGTATAAAATCTAAATACTCCATAACTTTAGAGGATAAAATCTAAATTCCGAAATGTCAGGGTTTAAAATCCAAATACCCTAAACGTTAGGGGGTAAAATCTAAAGTTTGAAACATCATGGTGTAAAATCCAAATACTCCCAAACTTTAGGGATGTAATTTGTAATTTACCCTAAATATTTTCAAATTTTCAATTAATGTGTCTAATTTGAAAATTTAAATTTTTATGCTTTTTTTTTTTTTTTGAGAATTAATTTTTATACCAAGTTAATTATTCATTGAGAAAAACAAAAAGTCCTGTATTAAATGAACAATGCCACTAATCATACCCACTTTGAATCGAAGATGAAGAAAATAAACCATTTTTAATAAATTTGTTGACGTTTGAAGATGGAGAAAGTAAACCAATCATACCTACAGAGAGTTGACCACCATTTGCCAAGGCATACCACGCACCTTCCATACTTGATGCTTCCAGTACGATATTTTCAAACATAAGACACTTAGATTTTTTATCTTCAAAATTTTTAATTAACGTTCCTTTTTTTTTTTTTTTTTTTACACTTGGCTTACTTCTAATATTTTTTAACTAAAATCTCATTTTGGTTTATTTAAAAATTGTCACATCACTCACTAACTGAATAAAAAATAGAGATTAAAACTCACTACCACTTGTCATTGTGTATTTGAAACAAAAGAAAATCTTCAGTTAAAAAAGTACTAGAAGTAAGCCAAACATTTTTTTTTCCCCTTATATATTCAAACTTCAAACTAAAAATTCTAATAATTTATTGTTATTATTTTTTCATTTATGTGTTCAAACTATCATTTTTAATAACTTTCCCCCTTTTTCTTTTTTCATCTATTTCATACTTGTTGAAACTTCAAACTAGCAATTTTAAATTATCAACTTTCCCATTTTCTTCCTTCTCAAAACTTTCCCTTTTTCTTTATATGTTTAAACTTTAAACCAGCCAAGCAACAAAAACATTCTCTGTTAGCTGCGGTTTGTACTTGTCTAGAAGGATATATGTTACGGTTTTTATTTTTTATTTATTTAGTTTTTTTATTTGTGAAAAAATACGCAATGTGAGTTGACCCAACCCGTTAAAGAATAGGTAAGGGTTATAACAATAAAATTTCACTTTAATCCAATATGTTTTTTTATCCGATATCTAATTGGGCCAAATTAACCCAGAGTTTAAACTTGGTCAACATGTTAACTGAATTTTTATCGATGTAAATCTTTTTTAACTATATATATCGTTTTCTATTTTTTTTTTTTTTTTTTTTTTTGTTGGTAAACAACTATATATATCGTTGCTCACAACTAACTTTAGCCAATCATATCTCCACACATATAAAATTCAAAAAGTTAAGGAAAATTAATAAAACAATCATGCACGTTTATCAAATGAGTAATGAAATTGGAGAGAATTTTTTCTCTTTTATTTATATTTGTTTTTTAAGATAGGAAACGTTGACCATCCAAAGCTAAAACCTGGATGGATATACAGCAGCAGCCCACCAAGCAATCTCACCGGGTAATAGCTCTCCCAATCATGCCTACCCATCCTTTTCTTTCGCTTTCATTTTCCTTAACACGTAGACAACCTCATCGATTTCTCCAACTCTCTTTCGCTTCATCATTCCAATGATGCCTTAGATGGCATCAACGATTCAGAACATGAGTGGATTTGGATATGTCATCGGATTCATACTTTTCATCTTCCTCATGGTCGTACTCAGAATCATGATTTCAATTTGCTTTGCTGTGCCCTTAACTTCTGGCCGCCAACTCCGATTCGGACACCAAGAACCCAACGGAGCTGTCCCCCAACACTCCATCAATAACATTGAACTAGGTCTTGATGAAGCCACTCTACGCAACTACCCAAAGCTCATCTATGCCCAAGCCAAGCTCCACAAGGGAAACTCCGTCTCATCTTGCTGTTCAATATGCTTGGGTGATTACAAAGACACAGATGTGTTGCGATTGTTGCCTGATTGTGGTCATCTCTTTCATCTTAAATGTGTGGACTCCTGGTTAAGGCTGCATGCTACATGCCCTTTGTGTCGAAAGTCGCCTCTTGACGAGGTGGCGAGTTCAACCAGAGCAACTTCCTTAGAATCATAATTGGAATTTGGGACCTCGGGATTTACGACATCTCCTTCAGGTTTATCGAATCCACTCTGCAGTGTTTCGAAAGAGGCATAATTGGAATGTAAATTGTATAGAGATTCATGCATGTCGTTTGGTACGTTTTCACAGCTTATTTTTTATTTGTGAACATTTTTTTCATTAAAGTTTTTGTCATGAATCATTATCGAGAAGTGCAATTATGTTATTATTGATTTATTGTATATATTAAACAACGCTTATAATATTTACACGAAGTCTAAGCCTAGAATGACAGTACAAGTGAACAATACTTCCTGCCATGCCCATGAGTAAACTGAACAATACTTCTGAAGCACACTTCAATGAGTATTTTTAAGTACTTCTGGAGCATACTGAACAATACTCCCTCCTCTTACATTTATGTTAATGTCTACTCATTAAATTTATGATAGGGTCTACTATTATTGTGAGAGGAAGGAGTACTGTATATACATATATATACTTTAATACAAGATATAAATTTTATTCTAGCATAATCTAAGTATATATGTGTGTGAAATTTCTCCCTGGAGACTTAAACCCTAGTCCCATGCCCTCCTAGGAGTATCTAAATATTTTTCGGAAATAATATCCTTCAATTAATTAGTCAATACTCAGACACAAGTGGGGAGAGAATAATTAAGTTGCAAATTCAGACTATAAATTAATAATTTATATTGCTTCCTAGCTTAGGATACTACGAACAATAATGTTTGCGTCTTTTTCCTAACTTAGGGTACTACTAATTTTTGTAATCTTTGGATAAGAGCGGCTAATTTAATATAAGAAAAAAATATTTTTGCCGAAAGAAGATTTAGTCAATCACGTATTGCGAGGGAGTATATGCAAGGAAACAACAACCAAACCGACAAAACTGCAGCTAGGAAGAGGAAATACAAGGTGAAGCGTGATTAGAGGAAAACCAAAATTAGATGTTCCTTGTGTAAAAGTCTTAAGAATACAAAAAGAAGACTTTTCTCTCTGGATTGATTACGTGAGGCACATCAAGAAATTATAAATACAGCCAAATTCATACAACAAACATCCAAATATATCTTGGGATTACACCATGGCAATGAGAAATCAATGGTAATTGTTACTTGGGTTACGTTTCTTGAGTGATTTTCTCTGTTTTACATTTCCATATTAGAGGTGACGTTTGAATTGATTTATTCTTCACCCCTTAAGTTTAGAATTCGTTGTCCTACCCACAATATCTCAACACAATACCGCCATCAATAGAGAGATTCTTTCCTTAACAACCCCCGGCACAAAGCTTGTCTTGTAACACCGAGAAGCAAGTAGTGGATAAATCCTTTGTAAAAGTAACAGCGACTTGATCACTTGTGGAAATAAAATGAATTACCATATCCTTATTAGCAGCTTTCTTGGGAATGAAGTGGTAGCTAGCTCACTGTTGAGATTCAAAAAATTACAATGTTGTATCAAGGCCCAAAACAACACAAAGGATTGAAATCTTAAAAAAAAGCATTTGAGCTTTCAATAAAAAGGGGGAGGCCCGAACCCATTAAGGGTCCATAAGGAGGGACCCAAATCCATGGATGGGCAAGCTTTGGATCTCACAAAACAAAGGAAAGAAAAAAGTCCAGCCCAACTCTCAAAGGTCAGAAAAAAATCACTGGGGAGCCCAGGGAAAAAACTGGACCAGGATACCTGGGGATTCCTAGGAGCCTAAGATCCTTAGGATGTGTAGTAAGGCCAGGTTGGGACTAAGATAGTTCAAGGAGGCATACCTAGAAACACAAAGAACGAGGACAGATATGTCCTTATTAGCCACCTAGTGATGCAGAAAAGGGATCAGAAGATTTGGGAACCAACAACTTATGAGTAAGGGTCTAGTACCTCAAGGAACCCAGGAAGAGGAACCACGAAGGAAGGTGGCTAGGAATCTTTTAGCCTGGTAGGAAGGAATCAGCTCACTTGGGAAAAATGACAAAAGGGAAAGCAGCCAAAAGTTGGTTCTGAAAAAGTGGAATTTAAAAGCCTTAAGAAAAGAAAGACCAAAGGTCAGCCCTCTAAGACCCCTAGAATGGGAAAGTCAGTTGGGGGTCTTTTGAAGAGGGAACCTCAAAAGAATAAAATAATGAAGAATGAGGAAGGGATCAGCTAACAATGTTGCTGACAAAGCAATGGTTTTAGTACCTAGGGGAGTAAAAAGAGGGAATCAATGGTTCTCTAGAAACCTTAGGATGGCACTATACAAGGGGAAGCAGCCAACAGTGAAAGACATTCAACAACAGGGGAATGAGAGTAAAAACCCTTGAGAAAAACTCTATCAAAATTCAATAAGAGAGAAAACAGAGGGAAATTACCGTTCAAGATCCTCAAAACTGCCATTAGAAGACACACTTAGATTCAAAGGGATCCAAACTTCGCAAGTCTTAGAGGCCTGAAGGGCTATTTAAGTCTTTGATTTTTGAACTTATTTGGACCTTGTAACACGTCCTAGTGAGCATAATGTATTATAAAATCAAGAAAATAATGAAACATTCAATATTATCCTAAGGATTCCTAATGTTTTTACTTTACTTTCTTCTTTTCCTCGTTATTTCATTCTTTACTGTTCCTTGCTGTTCAATACGTGTATGCTTGTTGTATGTTAGTATGTATGTGTTGCAGGATCCATGCTTTGTGCACCACTTGGTTCGAAATCAGCCCGATTTAGCTGCGGTGAACCAAGCTCAGTCCCTTAAAGCATAAAGCATCAAGCCCAGGATCCTTGTTCGTCCACTTGGGCATGTGTGCTGTTTTTGTTTTTTTTATTTATTTATTTTTTTCTATTTTTTAAAGAACCCACACACCCAACTTAACGTGTTTCATTCAAGCATGAAAAAGCGGATATGAAGTGAGGGCCAAGGTGCCAACATTGTTCATGGAGATCCCTAAGGTGCATTCATATCTTATATTAGTTAGCATTGGTAACATTCATGACACGATACAGTAAAGGAGCTCCGAAATGTACGTAGATTGCAATAGTTAGAGACCATAAGAATTATGCACAACATGAATAACCATAGATGTGATAATTCATCCAAGTCCTTCATGTTGGCAATAAAAAAAAAATACTGATGGGCCTTTCCTCGCTTACTTTCACAAACACACACACTACTTAGAGTCCGTTTGGGAATAACTTATTTAGCTGAAACTGAAATTTTTTTACTGAAAGTACTGTAGATAAAGTTAAAAGGTAGCTGAAATAGTACAATAGAACCTATGAATAGTATCAAAAAGTGCAATGAGGTCATAAATAGTAGCAAAAATAAGTTAAATAGTAATAAAAAAAAAACTGAATTTTTAAGCCAATGCGCATGCCAAACGCACACTTTGGGTCTATTAGAGATCCACTTATTTTGCTAAAATTTATAACTTTTTGTTGAAAGTACTATAGATAAAATGTAAAAGTTAAGTAAAATAGTATAGTGAGACCTCTGAATAGTACCAAAAAGTGTAGTGGGGCCCATGAATAGTAAAAAAAATAAGCTGAATAGTAAAATAAGGTGGTTTTTTAAGTTGGAGCCAAACGTACACTTAGTGTATATAAAAGACTCACACTCATAAATTAAACAAAGGGAGAGAGAATGGAAAGGGAAGAGTTAGAATACTTTAATGCTTTGTATTCACTTCAACTCTTGCATAGAACTTGACAGATGAATGGGTTTATATAGTATAGCATCAAACCTCTAACTCCCACTACATTTATTTTTCTAACTCTAATATTCATAAATCCCACACATAACTTCAATAAACCTCCCACTACATTAACTTTTGAAACTCCCACTTATTTATGAAAGGTTAATTAAAAAACAAGTTTAACTTCTAACATCCCCCTTAAACTTGTTTTCTTGATCACTCCAAGTAAGAGTCGTAGCTTGTTGAATGTGTCATACTTGAGAGGTTTAGTGAGTATATTTGCAATCTAATCATGTGACTTCACAAATTCAAGATGAAGTTCCTTTCTTGCAGTACATTCTCGAATAAAATGAAACCTCGTGTTGATGTGCTTGCTTCGGTCATGAAATACTGGATTCTTTACAAGAGCTAGTGTTGACTTATTGTCCACAAATATCTTTGTAACTTCTTCTTGCAACATTTGCAACTCTTTCAATAAACTTCTAAGCCATATTGCTTGACAAACATTGAGGTAGCAGCAATGTACTCAGCTTCACAAGTGGAAAGTGTCATAATTGGCTGCTTCTTGGACGTCCATGTAAATGCAATATCACCCATATATAATACAAAACTAGTAGTACTCTTTTTATCATCTGTGTCTTCGGCCCAATCACTATCACTGTCGCTAACAAGTTTAAAATCTATACAACAGTCCATAATCCAGTGTGCCTTTTAAGTAGCAAAGAATTCTCTTGGCAGTTTTCAAATGAGTCATGGTCGGTGCTTCCATGTAACAACTAACTAGGCCAATGCCAAAAAGAATGCTTGGTCTTGTGCATGCATGTTAGATACCTAAGACTTCCAACCAAACTCTTGAAGAATGTTGGATTAACCTTCTCTTCATCTTCATGCTTTGACAACTTCACTCCACATTCTACAGGTTTGCTAACTAGATTGGAATTTAACATCTCGAGAATATCCCTTCGCATAACCTTCTTGGGAAATAAAAATCTCATCCTCCATTTTCTTCACTTCAATGCCCAGATAATAGGCCATAAGTCCAATATTTGTCATTCCAAACTCCTTTGTTATTGCTTTCTTGAAGTCCTCAAATATACTTGGATTCTTGCTTGTAAAAATCAAATCATCTACATACAGACAAACAATTAAGATATCTTCATTTTTATGCACCTTACAGTAAAGCACATGTTCATGTGAGTATTTAGCAAACCCATTAACTTGGAAGTATTTGTCAATTCTAGTATTCCAAGCTCTTAGTGCTTGTTTCAAGCCATATAGAGCTTTCTTCAACTTCAAAACTTTATCTTTCTACTCTTTTACAACATAACCTATAGTTTGCTCAACATAAAGTTCTTCCTCAAGGTAGCCATTAAAAAATGTAGATTTTATATCCATTTGGAAAATTTTGCATTGATTTCGAGCTGCTAAAGAAATTAGCAATCGTATAGTTTCCAAATGAGCAACTGGGGTAAATACCTCGTCATAATCAATACCTTGTCGTTGACTATAGCCTTTCACCACCAATCTTGCTTTGTATCTCTACCTCTCCTTTTGCATTCTTCTTCAACTTGTACACCCATTTTACACCAATTTTCTTCTTTCTAGTTAGAATAGTTGCTAACTCCCATTTATCATTCTTCTTTATGCCTTGATCTCTTTGTCCATAACATTTCTCCATTTTTTGTCTTGCACTGCTTCTTCAAATCTTGTGGGTTCACAATCAGCAAATGGACAAAAAAGTGTTACATCATCTGTAATCTTTGTTGAATCATAAAGATCATTGAGACTTCTCATTTTTCTTGGTCTTTCACTAGAACTTCCTTCTAGTAATGATGATGATGATGGACTTTCATGAATAGGAGATAATGCTGCTGGTGTTAGAGGTAGAGTGACAGGTTTTTTGTGAACTTCATCCCCTTGCTCTTCCTCTTTAGATAGAGGAAAGAAATCATACTTCTTCTCTTCTTGGATGCTCCAATCCCATGTGCCTTCTTCATCGAATTCCACATCTCGGCTAACAATGACTTTTCCAATGCTCGGATTATAGAGCTTATAAACCTTAAAGCATGGATCATAGCCAATGAACACATACTTCTTGCTTTTATCATCTAGCTTTGACCTCTCTTGATCAAGTACATGTGCATATGCAATGCTCCCAAATACATGAAGATGGGAAACTGTAGGCTTCTTCCTACTCCAAGCTTGTTGTGAGGTTTTTCCTTGAACACTTCTTGTGGGGCAACGATTGGACAAATAGATTGCACAATCAATAGCTTTAGCCCAAAATTCTATAGGTATTTTCTTGCTCTTCAACCTGCTTCTAGCCACATTAAGAATTGGACGATTCTTTCTTTCTGCTACACCATTTAGTTGTGGTGACCTTGGAACTCTTAGAGAGCGGTGAATCCCATTTGCTTCACAAAATTATTTGAATTCATTTGATGTGAATTTACCTCCTTTATCAAATCTTAATGCCTTAATTTCATGGCCACTCTATTTTTCTACAAACGCCTTAAATTTCTTAAATGCACCAAACACTTTTGATATTTGCTTCAAAAAATAAACCCACGTTTTTCTACAAAAATCATCAATAAAGAGAAGAAAGTAATTACTTTTTCCAAGCGATGATGGTTTGATTGGTCCACACACATCAATATGAACAAGTTGCAATGGCTTGGTTGCTCTTATACTAGCTTCTTTTACAAGAACATTCTATTTCTTGTCATAGGCACGTTAGCTATCACATTATTTCAATGATCCCTTATTAAGAAACTATGATCTTTCAACTGGATATCGTAGTATTTCTCAAGGAGTTATCCCATACTCAAAATATTAGTTTTCATTCTTGGCACATAATATACATCATAAATAAATTGATGATCTCCATTCTTTAAATGGATAAGAATTTTGCCTATCCCCTTCACTAAAACTTTGGATGAGTCACCAAAGGTAACATTCCTGACCACCGATTCATCAATCTCCATAAATATCCTTTTAGTCCCACACATATGGTTGCTAGCACTAGTGTCAATACCATGCACCATTTTCTTCTCTGTCTTCTCCTTTGTATGCCAACAACAAGGTCGGCTCCACTTCTTCGTTCTTATCTTCAACATAGTTAGCTTTCTCATCAACAGTGTTAGCGACATTTTTACATTCGGAAGCATAATGCCCATATTTTTTACAATTGTAACATTTAATATTAGACTTATTGTACCTTCTTCTGTATGGTATTAAGAAACTTCCTCTTCCACAATCTCTTGTGGATTGTGAACTTTGACACCTTTCTCTTCATTATTGGGAGAGTTTTGACCATTCCTTCCTCCAGATCCCCTTGCTCTACCACGTCCATGTCCACATCCTCTGCCTCTTTGGCTACTTTCACACCACCCTTTTTCATTCAAGGTAAGCTTAGCTTGTAGGACTTACTCCAAAGGCTCTTGCTTCTTATTATTGAGCCTTTCTTCATGGGCTTGTAATGATCCTATGAGTTGTTTATTGGTCATTGATTCCAAGTCTTTTGATTCCTCAATCGCCACAACAATATAGTCAAACTTAAATGTTACCGTATGATTTTTTCTACCACATGGACATCATCTAAGTTCTCACCATATCTCATCAATTGATTTATAATTACCAACACCCTTGAAAAATAATCCAAAATAGATTCAGACTCTATCATGTGCAAACCTTCAAACAAACCTGTTAATGTTTGAAGGTGAACTTTATTTGCATTTACAACTTTCTCGAACATAGTTTCATCCAAACCTTGATAGATCAATGTAAGAGCCTGTTGGTATTTCTTCTAAGCCTTTTGTAAGGCTTCCTTTTTGTTTGGGGTCAAAGATTCTTCATCTTGCGACTCCACATAACCTTTCTCCACAATCTCCCACACATCTTGGGATCCGAGTAATGCCTTCATTTGAATACTCCAATTTTCAAAATTATGTTTGGTGAATCAAGGAAATTGGAATGACACCATCCCATTGGCAATATTGATCCATTCTCACCACGAACTAATTGACTCTGATACCACTTTGTTGGAAATAAAGCAAAAATACTAATGGGCCTTTCCTCACTTACTCTCACAAACACTCACACACTACTTAGTGTATATAAGAGATTCACACTCACAAATTAAACAAAGGGAGAGAGAGTGGAGAGGGAAGAGTTAGAACACTTTAATGCATTGCATTCACTTCAACTCTTGCATAGAACTTGATGGATGAATGTGTTTATATAGTACACCATTTAACCTCTAACTCCCACTACATTTATTTTTCTAACTCTTACATTAATAAATCCCACACATAACTTCAATAAATCTACCACTACATTAACTTATGAAACTCCCACTTATTTATGAAAGGTTAATTAAAAAACAAGTTTAACTTCTAACACTTTAATGGATAGTTATATATTTTGTTGAATCAAGGTTAGTATATGTGATGCATGAGTGTCATTGACCAAGATATCATCAACATGTGATGTTATCGGAAAGACCTTGATACCTTATATATATATATATATATTTCAACAAAACAAGCATGTAATCTATTGCTTTATTTAAACAAATTAACCCTCCATCAATAAATTGAACTTTCAAGCATAAGGAAATAATGGACACTATTATGTAATAGATATTCCTATGGCATAACTATTCGATTGTTTGGTTATGTTTTTATTACAATGAATAATTATTCCTTATGAATAATTATTCTTCAAAATGAGGAATAATTATTCCTTATTAAAAGTATTGAATATCTATTTTTTCACCTTATGTAATAACTTTTTTTTAAAATTTCTTAAAAAGCCATTAGTTGCCACATCTTCAAAAGGAAAGAAAATAAATTTTCCTTGTTGTTAATTATTAGCTCTATTTTGAACACCCTAAAATAAGTGTATTTTAAGAAATTTGACTTAAAAATGATTTAATTACACATTCTTTTTATACTCTAGTAAATTGTGGATGCATATTCAGAATTTCATTCCTTTTTTTTTTTTTTTTTTGAGAAATAGAATTCTATTCCTAAATGATCGCTAAACTAATAAATAGTAATACTTATTATATTTCAACTTAATGTATTCCTTGTAATACTTATTCTTATTCCCATGTAATAATCATTACACTATACCAAACATGCACTTAAAGTATATTTGAAAAATTGTAATAGGCCCTGTAATATAATAGTTATTCCTATGATTTCACTATTTAGTAGTTTGGTTATGTTTTTATTATAGGGAATAGTCATTCTTTATGAATAGCTATTCTTTAAAATGAGAAATAACTATTCATCTCTAAAAATGATGTAATAACTATTCCTTAGTAGGTGTATTAATTTTTACAATTAATATATTTCTAAATAAACAAACTTTCCATATGTATATAACAATTAAGGAAAAAAAATCATAAAAAATAACTAATCTCTCTTTCAAATTTAATATATATATATATATATATATATATTAGGAAATATAATTATGAGTAAAATATTTCCTAAAATGTATTTATAGTTTGATTTAAAATACTTTCATTTCATTATCTTTAAGATTCTATTATAGTGTTGTCACCAAACAAATGAATAGTAATAAACATTATATTACAACTGTGGAGTCACGACTTGCAGCCCAAGCCCAAAAGAAATGGGATGTGAGCCTAATGAACCCAATACAATAAATTTGTAGAGTGTGGGCAAAAGAGCTGGGCTATGCGTGAATTGGACAATGACTAGTAAAGATTTAAAAGATGAATGAGCACAAAAACACACTTAAAACTTGATTAAATTGGTGTCCAAGGAGATGAATTATGAACTGAACTATTCCTGAAAGCTAAGATAGTCCTTAGTGTTACAGTAAATCTTCTTCTCTCCTATTTTGCTATATCCTCCCCTCCTCCTCTTATGGGAGGTCTTTTACATTATATAGTTTCCTCTGAGATCATCTTGATCGTACACTTGTGAATCATCTAAGCCTTCACTTGAGTATATGTCCCATCAGTCATCTTCTTTGGCTCTCTATGAATGGTGGTGGTTGAGATTGCACTGTTCAGGGGTTTTCTCCACATAAATGCGGCCAGAAAAGTAGCTGCAATGCATTTAATGTGGTGGTAGCAGCTTTTCCTTTTAGATATTTCTACATTCTTATCACCTTTGTACGTACTTGAGGTTCATCCTAATCATTGGAACCACCTGGAAGGTCATCTGAACTACCCAAAGGTGTGTTTGATCGATATTCAATATATCCGAGAAGAAGATACTCCTCGGACCAAACCCCTTCATTCCTTTTTTGTCTGATTTTCAACTTTAGGGCCTCTTCCAATCGTTTGCTCCTCCTTAAACATATCCACATCCTCAAGTAAGGCCCAAGGCCCAGTATACAAATTTAGGCTCTTATCCTTACAACAACATTTTGCATTCTTAGTAATATCCATTCCTATTCCGATGTAATTACCATTACAGTTTACCAAATATGCCCTTAGAAAACTTGCCAATGTTTTAGTTCCATCCTTCCCGAGTTGTGAGAAATTCATGCTCAAATAGGGCATCAAACACTAGTTTTTATGGTTTTTACACAATTTATCCTATTTTTGCAACATTATTTCCCGACTCTCTAGAACTTCGTTCGGCTCACATGAAATATTATTGGAAAGACCTTGATACCTATTTTCTAAAACTATCCACTCTTTGGCCCAATTTTTGATATTGGATAAATAAAATGCCTTGGAAAGTAAATTAGTGTCAAAAACTAGTTTTTGTTAAAAGGTTTCTATTTCTTTGTTTTTGTAATTGAGTTTGTTATAAGTGGGATTTTTGTAATCTGAGTATGGTAAATTGAAAATTCATGTTGAGAACTTTCCATCGACTCCTCATTTGACCCAATCAGGAATTGTTTGATTAAAATTAAATGAAATTGGATTTTATCAAGCTTATTGACATAAAATGAAAATGACAAAATGTTTTGTACTTTTTCATCATTTTTACAATATCTCGTTTGTTTCGAATTTGATTTGAGCCTATATATGGTCATTTTAAAGGGAAATCAAATATCCCCAATATGAACTTAAATTTATCCCAATCGGGTGGTCGGATTTTGGCCAAATCAAGATTAAGCTAGGGTAGAGCATAGTGAAACTTGGTCAAACTTGTGAAAATGGTTTAGAAATATTAATTTTATCATGAAATTATGTAATTTGGATCATTTGAAGGAATTTGACTGTTAACCAACCAAGGACAATTGGGTCATTTTGATGATTAAATCACAGAATTTGCTAACCTGCTGGTAGGGGTGGCAAATGGGCGGGTTGGGTCATAAATGGGTTGGGTGTGTAATTACCCATTTATCCATTTATGACCCGTTTATATATAAATTAATTATCCATTACCCACCCAACCCATTTAATTAGTAACCCGCCCATTTAACCCAATATAACCTAAATAAATAAATAACTTGTTAAAAACTTTAAAAACAAAAATTAAAAAGTTCAAAAATCACTTTTACTATTCTTTCCTTTCATTTTCCCTTCACAAAATTTATTTCTCAGCAACCAACAAAGCCTCCTGTTCTTTCCTTTCATTTTCCCTTCACAAAATTCATTTCTCAGCAACCAAACAAAGCCTGAGAGAAAAAAAAAATGACTTTTTTCTTCTCTGTGCTGCTTTGTTTCCTTTAACCCCACTCTTCCACTCCCCCCAAAACTCTGAAACTCAACAACTCCATCCCCATCCTCACAAACAACTCTTCCTAACCCTATCGAAATCAACAACTCCATCCCCATCCTCCACCTCCGCCGCAATCGTGTTCCTTATTGCTGACAAATCAATTCGAAGCCGCGACCTTGGAGTCCACTTTTCCAGAACCTTCTTGCTGAAATCCGGTGACGAGTACACCTGCCGGAACTCTAAAAGCTTCGGCTGGAGCCTCTTCGCCAAATTGATCTCCGCCGGAGGCGATCGAATCGCCGGCATAGAAAACGAACCTCTCGCCAACCTTTGGATATGAAGGAGAACGCACTCGAATTCAACGTAGAAGAAGACGATGTTGTTGCTCGATTCTCGTTGTCCATGGCTGACTCTGAAAAAGCTTAGGTTTCTCTTCATTCTTTGAAAATTTCTGGGCTGAAAGAATTGATCTCTCTCTCTCTCTGAGAAAATGTATGGTTGACTCTGAAAAAGCTTGGGTTTCTCTTCGTTCTTTGAAAATTTCTAGGCTTGAAAGAATTGATCTCTCTCTCTCTCTTTGAGAAAATGTTTAGAAATCTAGAGGATAAAGTGTTTGGGAAAGTGTTTGGTTACCGAGAAATTTATTTATTTAAGTTTTAGATTTTAGAAAGATGTAGTTGGTATTAGTGGGCTTATTTAATTTTAAATTTTAGATGGGTTTAGTGGGTATTAGTGGATTTATCAATTTAGACCTATCTAATTAAATAACCAAATGAGTTTTTATCCATTTAACCCAAATACTTAAATGGGTTGGGTTAAGACTTATCCAAATAAGATGAGTAATTGGCGTGTTCATGGATATGGATAAAAATTGCCACCCCTACCTGCTGGTTAACAAATTGAGATAAATTAATTGTTCTGAACAAATCCCAATATTCCAACGAGAAAAATAATATTTTTGGTATTTTTTTAATTTAAATTTGGACGTAAAAACGAGGTCAGGAAATATATTCTAGCAAAATATATTCGATATCATGAACTTCAAGTAGGCTTAGTAAGGTTGGTTAGCTCTCTTGTTTGAATCAAACAACATTCTGGCAAAAATATTCTAAAACATTTCTAGGTTGTTTAAATAAAGCTTATTTTAACATTATGTCTCTTTTCGTCTTTAAAAAAACGCATGAAAGGTTTTTATTTATTTTATTTATTTATTTATTTTTGCTGAGTTACGCATACAAAAATTGAATGATGATCTTTGTTGACTATTTCCCGTAATTATAATATACAAGAAAAAACTAACAAGGTATATCAAACTAGTGTTTATTGGGGAATAACTTATCTAACCTTTTGTTTTTGTTCTTTTCTGATAGTACTATAAGAAAAAAAAAAAAAAAAAAAAAGATTAGTTTGCTTTTTGTTGAAAATAATATTTTTTTTTTAATTTAAAAAAGTGAGTAAAATGGAACCTGCAATAAATAAAAAGGTGAGCAAAAGTCATAAAGTGAGACCTACAAATAGTACCTAACCATGATTTTTTTGACCAAAAACAAGCTAAGTGGAACTCGCAAACAGTACTTGGCTATATGAGAAATAGGCTAACTAAATATAGAATTAAGCTTCTTTGTTACAGGAACCACTTGGAACCCACAAACAATACAAAATATAAGCAAAAAACTCCTTATACCAGCTTGTTATCACATCCCAAATGAAATTATGTTTAAAGAGAGAATGATGCTTCACATTTTGCTTCAGTGAGAGAAGAATAATAGAGTTCCATAGAAAATAGAGAAGAATAATTTTAAATAATGTTACACCACCTAATAAATTTTTATTAAATTAATATTAAAAAAATCCTACCATTGTATTACATGATCTTAACACATATACCAAGTTCTATGTTAATTGAAAAGCTATTTGGTATTCAATCTAAAAAATCATTTTTTTATACACAATTTTAAATACAAAAACTTGAAATTTTAAAATTTGATTGATAAAACAGTTGTTGATTTCAAATCATCTAGAAATTTAGCAAGTATGCAGAGTATAAGAAGAAAATCTAATCCAACGGTAAATTTGTTAAAATACGTATTTAATAAAAATTATATTGAACGGTATAAAATAATTTAAAAATACATCAGGTGTAACTTGAATATATATATATATATATATATATATATATGTGTGTGTGTGTGTGTGTATGTAGATCATCGGAAGTAAGAGTAATAAAAGTACGGCAAATAAACCATATTGCGTGGATTTTTCCTGGTGTGGATCTTTATCAGTTGTATAAACCATTACTCAATAGTCTGAGTAATGTAATTGGAGAGAAATTTCTCTTTTCTTTGTATTTTTTTTTTTTTAGAGGAT
Source organism: Quercus ilex subsp. ballota (assembly GCA_032727855.1). Taxonomy (NCBI): domain Eukaryota; kingdom Viridiplantae; phylum Streptophyta; class Magnoliopsida; order Fagales; family Fagaceae; genus Quercus; species Quercus ilex. The sequence continues at coordinate 22,865,703 of CM064918.1, read as the reverse complement.
TGGAACATGACAGTTGACCATCAAGCTAGAAACCGGATATAATGATATATAATAGCAGCCCACCAAAGAATCTCACCGGATGCTATCTCTGCCCAATCATGCCTACCTTTCCTTTTCTTCTTAACAAGTCGAAAACCTCATCGATTTCCCAAACTCATTCTCTCTCTCTTTCTCTCTCTCTCTCTCTCTCTCTCTCATAATCCAATGATGCCTTAGATAATATCAACATGGTTGAAGCTCAATATGTCGTCGGATTCTCCCTTTGCATAGGAACCATCCTTTTTTTCTTCCTCATGATTGCAACTTTCTTTCACCTGCAACGTACGTCTGCCTATCAACACCAACCGTCCGCCGGAACTGTCCCCGTACACTCCATCAATAACTTTCATCCAGGTATTGATGAAGCCACTCTACGCCAATATCCAAAGCTCCTCTATGCCGAAGCCAAGCTCCACCAGGGAAACTCTACCATATCCTGTTGTTCAATATGCTTGGCTGATTACAATGACACGGATGTGTTGCGCATGTTACCCGATTGTAGTCATATCTTTCATCTTAAATGTGTCGACTCCTGGCTACGCCTGCATGCTACATGCCCGGTGTGTAGAAACTCGCCTCTTCCTGAGGTGATGGCTTCAGTGGAAGTGACATCGTGATAAATTGAATAGCTCTTTTATTACCATTCCATCTGCCCCAATTTGTAAAAGTTTTCAGCGAGGAGTAGCGAATAATAATTTTCACACTAATTTTTTATGTAAGACAGAATTTACCTCTAGACTTTTGTTAATTGTTAATCTTTTATGTTATTTTTTGGAATTTTAGTTTTAGGGTAATTATTTTCTTATTTTTAATGTAATGCCTTCTAAGTCAAATTAGAGTTCTATTATGATAGGTATCGATTAGGATCTTTTTAGAACATATTTTCTTATTTATCAAGTTTTAAGAAGACTTTAAATAAGCCTTCAAGTAGATTTCAAACTTATTATCTTGTGGGTTAAAGAACTCTTTATAAATTTGAGGTTATCTTTCAAAAGCAAACATGTTTTGTTTCTTATACCTTAAAATAGGCGTGCTTTATTTTTCGCAAGTATTCTACTACATTATATTAAAGTTGTGACAATTTATTTATAATTAGGAATATATTTGGTACGGATTCATACACTTTGTTTAGTACGATTTTGTTTGATTTTGTATTAAAGAAAATTTTTCACCAAAGTTTTTGTCATGAATCATTAAAGAGAAGTGCAAACATTGTATTTCTGATTTATTGTATAAATATATGAAATGGACGGTACAAGTAGGCCTAGAATTTCAGTAGATATAATAAAGTTGGGAGTAGAATTAGGAAGTTTCTCAAAAATAAAATTAAAAATTAAAAATTGGAATTAGTTTAGACTATTCCTTGTTGTTCAGACTATTGAGCGATGGTTTGATACATTGTATTAAAATATGAAAAAAGAAGAAAGGGACTTTTTTCCCCTTTCGGTCTGCAATGATAAACTTCAAATTGGGTTATTGATAGTAGCCTTTGAAAATATCTCTTCCTCATGCTTGTGAAAAGTTTATTGGTGAGGTGTTAAAAAAAAAATGCAAATAAATGAAGGTTTTTTTTTTTTTTTTTTTTGAGAAGAAATATATGAAGTTTTACAATTTCCTTTCAAGGATTTTCATATTCTTAAATAGTTACATAATAGTTCATTATTAATTGTCATTATCTATTATCAACGTGGATAAGTGTGACCATTTTTAATTTCTTAAGTTTGTATAACATTTTTATTTTTATTCAGTTGTTATTTCCTATTTTTCATTTTTTTTATTAGAAATATTTCATTGGTTTTTTATAAAAAATATTTTTTTTAATTAAATAACAAAACTAAACCCATTGGCTTTGTATTAATTATTGACCCAAATAGCCACATACATTTATATATAAATAATATACTAAGTTTCTACTTAACCAATCAAATAATTGAAACATCATTTACTTTTTTTAACAATATACACATATGTAACAAACAATCTGTATTTTTTTATTATTAAATTATATAAAGTTATATTATATTCATAATATACATATACACATTCACAAACGTCACAATTCACACAAATAATATTATGACAAAATAAATAAGTAGCGTATACAATCAGTATCACACACATACATAATATAAATTTATAATAAAGAGAGATAATAATTTAGATAGATGGAAAAAAAAATGAGAGAGAGAGAGAGATGAGATGAGATTCATGAGAATGAGATTAGAAATCAAATCAAAGAGAGAAATTGAGAGTATTCTGTTTAGATTTTGGTTTTGAAATGGGCTGATCTGTGTTGCTATTTGGTTTTGAATTGGGATGTGATTAGGGGGTGCAAAAATACTTTTAAGTGTCGTAAATCAAACTACTAAAATAAATATTTTATATATGACATAAGTTCAAGTTACACATTTTTTAAACTATTGTATTTAAGTAGATCCGGTAAAAAAAAAAAAAAACCCTTATTAATGCTAGTATTCTAGTTGATCTCATTTATTATTGTTTACTTAAGTAATATATTCCATACTTATTTCTAAACCCAAAAAAAATTATATTTGACTCTTTTTCTCTCCATTGCACCTCTCTCTCTTTTTCTCTTTGCACGTTTCTCTCTCTATCTCCTCCATGGCTATGTCACCAGTAGGAAAAAAAATAAAAAAAACCTGTCAGTAATGCCTAATTACCCCATTCTAATTCCTGAGAACTCATGTTGGATGATTCAAGTAAAGGAACTAAGGAAGCCCTTTGAGAAAAATGATGTTCCATGATTGTTCGAAGATAGTTTTAACAGCTAATTAGTTCTCATCCACAACAACAAAACAAGCAATAAAACGGCATAGCAAAACCATCTGTTAAGAATTAAATTGGGGGAAACTTAAAAGAAATTATGAGCCCAGTTCAAGAAAGACATCCTCCTCTTTCTGTCATGAGTCAATCATTGTTATTGTTTGCTAAAATGTATCAGATGCTTCTAAGAATCTTGCAGTGACCTAACGCTTCAATGCTCTCTTTATATTAATATTCTACTCTAACAGTCCACCTAAATAAATTTCCCTCCCCTCTTTTTTTTCTCCATTTCTATTTTTTTTTCTTACATCCTTTGTCAAAACATAAAACCATATATGTCCATTTTCATTTTGATCTTCCAGTTCCAGTTCCAAATCTAATTTTCATTTTCATTTTTATTGTATTGGTAGCACCATGGGTAACTTGCTAGTTAGATTTCAAATCCACCAAAGTAAGAAATAAATAAATAAACAGGCTAAATAAAAACTAAAATTAAAAGTGTCCAAAATTTCAAAACCCAATATTTTGACCCTACTCGCTTCTTTGACTTTACACAAATTTTAATTTGTTTTTAACAAAAATGGACACAAATAAGGAGAGAGAAAAAATTTAAAGGGAAATACCACTGAATGTTCGAAAATGTGTTGAAAACAAAAGAATTGTTTAGACCCCCAAATTAAAGTTATGACTCGATTGATTTTACAATAACTTAATACTAAGTGCGGAATAGTGTAAATGCGAGTGGATAAACAAACAAGCTACTTTAATCCATAATCATAACAACACAGCAGTAAAACGGAATGTAAAAGAGTAGGGAAGCAGGATGCAAACACAAAGACAACACATCGATGTGTTATCGAAGAGGAAACCGAAGTTCTTGGCATAAAATCTCTCTACCGCCCTCCAAGTGGTAATTGATCCTCTAGACAATCAGTTGGGATACATGAGTTAGCAAGAGACCCTCCAAGCTTAATCAACCCAATGTACCTAAGCCCTCCAAGCTCCTACTCCAAAATGTCTTCTTAGAACTATGTCTTGTCTAGCTCTTCGGATCCCGCAACAAGCTTCATGTTACATTTGCCATCTTTGGCTTCTTCCAATGCTTCCCAGCATCACCAAGACCTCATTAAACACTTTGAAAGGGTGTGGTAAGTGTTTGGGCTATCATCCTCTCAATGGTATGAAAATGGAGAGGTACGAGTTGAGGAAAATCCACAAGCAATTTTGTAGAGAAATGTGGATATAACAATCTCTAACTCTCAAGGTTTGTGGCTAGGGTTTTCTCTTAGAAGCACTCCTCAACATTTGTGAGTAATGTGCGTATAAATAGTGTAGGCATAGAAAGTGTGTACTAGAAATGACAGTCTGGTAAAACAGAATGTTTTGCGGGTGTCTCACGGGTAAGCCTTACCCGCGAGCTACTAGCGAAACACAGCTGTCTCCATCCTATCCTGACTCTTCACATTCCGATCATGTGTAGTACACATGCTTTACTTCGTGGGATGCTTAGTCACGAGCTACCCGCGAAAATAGCTTTAGTCTTCATGCCTTGAGTCTTCACACTTTCTCTCTCTCTCACACAACCCTTACAATAAAATCTCACAAATAATACAGGGTATAAAAGATTGAACATAATTACAATCAAATTTGGCACGGAATAAAAACCAACAAAACATATAGTTGTAAATTACAACTTTACAACCACTATATCAGTATGGGAGGAAAGGGAAGATGATTGATTAGCGTGAGGCATTAAATGTGAGGAATTTAAGTAAAAGTAGCTAATTTAGGAAATTAACACTCTACATTAATGACATGAGAGGGTGTTTTTCTCACCCTTAGATTTAGTAAGAATCTATGGTGTATAAAAGGCGTAACTCTTGTGGAGTTACACCAGATGTAACTTGAATCCATCTCTTCATATATATAATGTTTTTTAAAAGATAACGTACAATCACCCCTGAGTAAGGTCCAACATTAAATAAGAATAATAAGAGAGAATAGTTAATTTAATATGGTTAGGTCCAAACTCATAGGCTTAAAACCTTTAATATGGGAGGTACAATAGCTTTAGTGCAGCCGCTTATCCAGGATGCTATTATTTTTTCAGATTCTTACACAAAATTGCTATACTCTCATTGTATAAGAGACGGCAAAAAATTAGCACATAGCCTAGCTAGATACTCGATTAATGTTTCTGACTATGCTGCATGGATGGAGGAAGTTCCTCATTCTTTAATCTTTGTAGCTCAAAATGATTTGACCACTTTGGCAAATCAAGTTCAATAAAATCCCTATGTTCATTCTCAAAAAAAAAAAAAATGTATATATATATATTGATATCTTTATATGTTATAGGGAAAAGTTAAGGGCATTTGTTAATGAACAATTTTAGGAAAGTTTTTATAAAAACAGAAAATAAGCAATTAATTAATATTTTGACAACTTTTTCAATTTCTCATAAAAGTGCTATAAAAACTTTCCTAGAATGGTTTATTAATAATGGTTCTAAGAGTATCTATTAACATGACCCTATATTATATTAACTTTTCAATTGGAGTCTTATCGAGGTGTTATCTACCCAACAACATATTGGTCCACAACAAAAAGAAAGTGTAAAGCTAGAAAGAGTATTCTTCAAGTCATAACTCAGATTATGTGTTTACTATTTGCCTGAAAATTTAAATTCATATTTTTTCCTTCAAAAGTTTAAATATAATAAGTTTTGTTGAGATGCTATCTTTCATGTAAAATTGAATAAGTCATGGGTAATTGAAATCTACAAGTTTTATATATAAAAAAATTAAATCAAGTATTTATATGGTATCTGTGAATGCTCTAAGCAAGCGTGGCAGCTTAGTTAGCTTTTTTGTTTGAATCAAATAACGTTCTGGCAAAAAGATATTCTAAAATATTCTCAGGTTATTTAAAATTAAATGAAGCTTATTCTAACTACATATCGTCTCTTCTTAAAAATAAGGCATAAAAACTCTTCTTAAAAATAAGGCATAAATTTTTTTTTTTTTTTTTTTTTGAGTGACGAATACAAAGATTGAATGATGATCCTTGTCGACTGTTTCCGATAAGTATAATATACAATAAGAACTAAAATAGTACTACAGCAGATTAGGGGTGTGTGGGTTGGATTGGGTAGGTTAAAAGCTAATATTTCTATCAAATCTGCCACCAGCAGGTTGGAAAAATTTCAATCCACCACTGACCCACCAAAGTTGAAATTTGGCCAATTTGTTACAAATTTTGGCGGTTTCAACTAGGCGGGTTAGGTGGGTTGTGTGAGTTGGTATTAACAATGTTATTTTTTTTAAAAATTATGACAATTTACAATTTATTATTGCATAATCTCAATGTTAGGTTCTAAAGATTTAGGATTTTATGTATTTAGAACTCTAATTTGTATTGTTGGCAAACCATGATCAAAACAGGTTATTTAGTTTTGTTTAGACTTGCTCAAAGTTGGGTCTTTCATGTAAAGTTGGAATCGAGTGGCTGCAGATGCATTGGTGCATTTCGGCCTGGCTCGATCGATTGAAGGAAAGGCTCGATCGATCAAATCTCGGGCAGAATGTTTTTCTGCAGAATATTCCAACTCAGCCCTAACTCATTAAAAGTTTTGGGTTTTCTGTTTTTACCCTAGGTATATAAAGAAAAACCCTAACCACGTTTTTAGAGTTGCTCTAGTTGTATTGTTGCTCATATATTGCGGTTTTGTGTAAATCTCTTGTGAGATCTAGAGGAGCTTTCCTTTACACAAAGCTTAGGGTTTTCGAGATAGAGATAGTATCAACATCTTGATGATCAACTCGGTTGCTACCATTGAAGCTTAAAGAATATCAAGTGTGGGTGCTTGTAGCTGATTGAAGAATTCAAGAAAGAAGGAGTCCGTGGATTCGGAGCTTGCACATGGTCGTGTCAGTAAGTTCTACTGGTGGGTAGCATTAGGAAGTCAAGCGGGGAGCTTGTAGTCCTTTTGTATGAACTTCGATTCTTTCATAGTGAATTCAGGTTTGCCTTGAGGATCGGTGGGTCAAATCCTCCCCAGGTTTTTACCGTGTGGTTTCCTAGGTGATCATATCATTGTGTCTTTTATTATTCTGCTGCTTTATACTTTTGATATGATTATTTGATTGCTTTAACCTAGAATTGCATAATTTGACTAAGTAACAACTTGGCTAATTAATCTAGGGTAACCAATCTGGTTGTTTTAAGAGGTCTAAAACCGTTCACTCAAGATATAACTAATGCACACAAAAAATTAAAGGTAGATTTTATTGAATAATCTCAATTCCAACACAAACATATGGTCAATAAAAAAGAGATATATCATCTCTAACAGACCTTGTCTCCACAAAAAAAGGAAAAAGAAAAAGAAAAAAACAGTAGGTTGTTGCCTTACAACTAAGGAAAATTGAATTAACAAACTCAAAGTCTTAACATTTTCAAAGCCACATCAAGGATTCAAAATAATAACATACCAACATAACAAATAAATTTCAAAATGGTATGCATGGTCTCAATATTTACAAGAATATATGAGACCTAAATCAAAAAGACAAACAACAGAATCAATAAAAATATAGATACAAACATTAAGCAATATAAGACATAAAAACAACTACCTTTGTGGTTGTCTAGGAGAGTACACATTTGATGGAATGTGAAGAATTGACGGATTAAATAAAAGAAAAAGAAAAAAGAAAAAAGAAAAAAGAGGTTTCAAAAAGGTTGAGGAAGAAAATGACAAAACAACATGAAAGAGGGAGGAAGAGGAAGTGGCTAAAGGTGAAAGCTAAATAAAGAGTGTATGTAGTATATGGTTGAAGTGATTTTAGGGTTTCAATGTTAACTTTTTATATTTTGTATAAGGAATTGATTATTGATTAGCTATAAAAATTGATTAGGTGAATTGATTAGCTTTAGATACAGAATATAAGATGATCAATTTGAATATATATATATATATATATATATATATACAGGGTTGGGTTTAGGTTACACCTGGTATAATTCTAAATAATGTTACACCACTCATTATTTTTAATAGGATGCCAATTTTGACAAATCCACCATTGGATTACATTATCTTCGTATATTCTCCATGCTTGCAAAATTTTAAGGTAATTAAATATCAATAGTTATGTCATCAATCAATTATTTAAATTCAAATGTTTGTAGTTTAAAATAGTACATAAAAAATGTGTTTATAGATGAAATAGTAAATAACATCCGATTAGCATGAAAATTGGCATGCATGTTAAAAATATATATAACATGTAATCCAACGGTAAGATTTCCAAAATATGAATTCAATAACAAGTTATTCGGTAATGTAATACTGCTTAGAGTTACACAAGGTGTAACTTGAACCCAACTCATATATATATATATATATATATATATATATATATAAAATTAAACGGGCGGATCGAGTTGTAGCCAGTTGACAATGTTTCAATCAGTTATCCAACCCAATTCGCTATTTTGGGTGTTTAACTCGCCCAACCCAAACCGCCTAACTTAATGACCCGTATAGAACGGGCGGGTAGGGCGAGTTGAAGGGTCAAACAAATATTATGCACACCCCTACAACAACTTATGTTTAACAAAGAGAGAATGACGCTACACTTTCTACATAAGCAAGAGAAGAATCAAGAATAACGAAGTTCCATAAAAAAGAGAGAAGAATAAGTGAATAACATGGTTAGAAAGTAGGAGATAATATTATTTTAGTCCTATGTTTTGGGGTTACAACTAATTTGATTTTTATGTTTTGCTAGTTCTCAACTAGATTTTTTTTTATCCAAAAAAAAAAAGTTTTCTATTATTTTTAATTTAAAATCAATTTGATCCCTCTCGTAAATTTATTAATGAAAAATGCTTACTTGACAAACGGATAGTACATTTGGCACATTTCAAATCTACATGACTACTAAAATAATAATAATAATATTTTAATTGTTATTTTTAAAAACCACATCCACCTAATAAAAACTACCTCAGAACATTAAAAAATGGAATGATTTTTTTAAAGGAAAAATAAAATGAATTTAACAGGAAAAAAAAAAAAAAAGGTCTAGAACAATGGAAGTTGGACTTGGATCACTCATATCTACTTTAGAATTTGTATTTTGAATCTTTATATGTATTTTCCCTAGACCTATTTAGAGATCAGGTTAAGGCATTTTGTCTAGGTTTGGTTAAAGTCCTCAACGATAGGATGTCCATGGGTCGGTTCGGGTCAAGTTTGTGCCAAATTTAGACATGACTCGATCACTTCGGGTCCCCAAGATCTAGACTCGCCACTGACTAGGAAAAGGAGTTGGTTCAAGTGAATCGAGTCTCCTCAGGTAATGGTTGGTTGACGATTAGAGTCGAACAAGAGAAACCTAGCCGAAACTCACCAAAATTGGCCAAAATTCTGTCGGATCTAGCAAGATCTTGATGAGATTGGTCAGATCTCATCATATCTAACTAAAACTAATTGAAGAACAACTCATACCAATAGAGAATAGCAAGATTTAGTGTGCAAATCAGTTGGATCAATTGGTATCAGATATCATGCGGAAACCTGCCACTAACCGTTTGCATCATTTTCTAAAGGTGGAAACATATCATCAACCATCAAATGCATTGGTTCAACCAATTTTTAGGTTGGCTTGAATGGTTTGGGCAGGTGAGCAAGGTCCACAATTTGGTTGGACACCCTTACTCAACGTACATACTCTAGGTTTGGATTTTTCTAGGTTAAACTCTACAAAGAAGTTTTTGGGTTGCTATGTTCGACAACCAAGAAAGTGCAAGTCTCTGATATCGAATGTTTTATTTCTAATTTTTTATTTATTTAGATCCTAAAGTAGCTTTTAAAAATAGCAATTAAAACATTTTTTATTATTATTTTAGTAGCCACATAGGTGTGAGTTGTACCAACTGTGCAATCTGGTAGTCATGTAAGTATTTTCCGTTAGTGAGTTAATGGTAAAGACCAAATTGACTTCAAGTTGAAAATAAAATGGACCAAATTGACTGCTACTAAAATGTATTGATCAAATTAACCATGACTCCAAAATGTAAAGACCAAAATGGTATTTCACCTAGAAAGTACGTTAATTTTTTTTTAAATCTTTCTAACAATTGTTTTTTTAATCTTTCTAACAAAAACATTATAAAAAAAAGGTCATCCTAAGTAAGAGTCATCTATACTATCTATAAGAGGATTCCTCTCTTTGAACTAGACTTTTATGTGGTTCAAAAATACCCTCATTAATGAAGGGTAACTTCTCTTCGAAATTGGGTTATAAATATCAAATAACAAATTTAATCTTTTTATTCCCTAAAATTTAGCATTTTTATGAGTCCAAATTCTCTATCCCAACTTATATGCTCAACTCTATGCTCCACCAAATATATCAAGCCATATGGACATTACTTATTAAACACAAACTAATGACTTAAACGGGGTCAATCTCCTTCCCAACTCACGTTACATAAAAGAAAGGAAAAAAAAAAAAAAAACCACAAAACCACTCAACCACCATTAAAATACCCAGCTAAAACAAGATTCCACCACCGTGGCTACCTAAAGAAGATGACCATGGTGAATCTCAATAGCAAAGAATATAGTTTGCAAGCCTTCATGACCAAGCCAATACTCTGATTTTTTAATCTTTCTCACAAACCCATATGAAATTGTTCCTCGCACAAAAACCAAATTCATTGTACAAATTTGGAAGTGAGCGTTTTGTGGGTTTCTTTGCTTTCTATCTATTATTTTGATGTATAAAAGAAAAAATTGAACTGATGGGCCAGGCTAGGATACCTGTGAGTTTGGGTTTTTTATTTTTTTTGTTGGATGATAGGTATTTGGCCAAGAAGACAACCGTGGGTAGATGTGTTATCTCAATCCTGGGTAGACAACTGTGGCCAAGAAGCACTATTGTTGGTGTTGGAATAGTTGTAGGGGGACTAGGATTATTTTTTTGTATCATCATGGGTGATGATCCTGTAACATTCGCTTTCTGGGTGTATCAGAATAAGAGTTGGTGAATGACAAGATCCACCGTCATCATCTTCTCTAGGTAGCCATGGTGGTGGAACCTAGCTGTGGCTGGGTAAATAAAATTTTCTTTTCTTTTGGGTTTGAAACGTGAGTTGGGAGGTAGAGGAGAATAGGAGATTGACTCCAAACATATCCACATGGCTTGATATGTTTGGTGGAGCATAGAAGGTGTTGTATATATAGGTATATACATGAATAGTGTAAAGTTATTATTTACAACTATATGTTTTTATTGGCTTATATTTCGTGCCAAATTTGATTGTAATTATATTCAATCTGTTGTACCCTGTATTTGTTGTGGGATTTCATTGTAAGGGTTTTGTGTTAGAGAGAGAGTGTGTGAAGACTCAAGCATTTGAAGACTGAAGATTTCTCGCGGGTATCTCGCGACTTAGCTTCTCGCGAAGTGATACATGTGCCCTACACATGCTAGAATGCGAAGATTCAGGCCAGGTGGAGACAGCTGTGTCTCGCGAGTATCTTACAGGTAAGGCCTTCCCGCGAGACACCCGCGAGGCATTCTGTTTTGCCAGCCTGTTAAGTCTGAATCACACTTTCTGTACCCACACTATATATACCCATATTACCCACAATTGAGAGGAGAGCCTCTGAGAGAAAACTTTAGCAAAACACCTTGAGAGTTAGAGATTGTTATACCTACAATCCTCTACACATTTATTTTGGAAATTTCCTTATCTCCTACCTCTCCATTTCCATACCATTGAGAGGTTGATATCCCAAACACTTACCATACCCTTTCAGAGTGTGAAGTGACGTTTTGGTGCTACTGGGAAGTATTGGAAGAAGCCAAGGATGGCAAATGCAACATGGAGCTTGTTGCAGGATCCGGAGAACTAAGACAAGACATGGTTCCGAGAAGCCTTGTTGGAGTAGGAGCTTGGAGGGCTTAGGTACATCGGGTAGATTAGGCTTGGAGGGTCTCTTGCTAACCCATGTATCCCAACTGATTGTCTAGTGGATTGATTTCCACTTGGAGGGCGGCGGAGAGGTTTTTCACCGAGTTCTTCGGTTTCCTCTTCGATAACACGTCTCGGTGTTATTTGTGTTTGCATCTCTCTTCCCTACTCTTGTTCATTTCATTTTTATTGCTGTGTTGCTTTAAATATGGATTAGAGTAGTTGTCTTGCTTATATGCTTGTGTTTATACTATTCTGCACTTAGTATTAAGTTAGTGTAAAATCAACCAAGCCGTAACTTTAATTTGGGGGTCTAAATTGCTCGTGTATTTTCGACACATTTTCGAGCTTTCAATTGGTATCAGAGCGGGTACACTTGCTGTAGTTTAAATACCTAAGTGTGATCCTTGACCCTTTTTGAGATGGATAGGTCTTAATCCCTAAATGTTCCACCATTTTTTGATGGTAACAATTATGCTTTCTGGAAAGTCAGAATGAGGGCATTTTTATGCTCTATTGATGATACCGTTTGGGATGCGGTTGAAGTAGGTTGGACCAGGCCGGAGGCTGTGAAATCCACTTGGGATAAGGCAGCTCTTGCGGCGGCTAATGCTAACAGTAAAGCTTTAAATGCTATTTTCTGTGGTGTGTCTCCAGATGAATTCCACAGGATATCTCACATGACAATTGCAAAGGAAGCTTGGGAGATTTTGGAGACTACCTATGAAGGTACAAAGAAAGTTAAGGATACAAAGTTTCAGATGCTTACCACCAAGTTCGAAGAGCTTAAGATGGGAGATGATGAGTCCTTTGATTCGTTTTATGGGAAGCTCAATGAAATTGTGATTGCGAAACTCAATCTTGGTGAGAAGATTGAAGATACTAAGGTGGTGAGAAAAATTTTGAGGTCCTTACCGAAGTGCTTTCGAGTAAAAGTCACAGTCATAGAGGAAAGCAAAGATTTGGATGAAATTAAGATCCAAGACATCATTGGGTCTCTTCAAACGTATAAGCTTGGACTGCCTTCCCATAAGACAAGTAAATTGCTTGCTCTCAAAACCATCACCGAAAGAATGGATGATTCCTCTGAAGAAGATAGAGTGAAGAAGGAAGTAGCATTTCTTGCGAAGAACTTCCACAAATTTCTAAAGATGAAGAACAATGGGAAACCATTCAACAGAGGGAAGTTTTCATCTTCAAGAGGTGATAGGAAAGAGTTTAAGAGGAAAGAGGGGAAGGATTCTCAATCTCCTTCAGACATTGTGTGTTATGAATGCAATGACCATGGACATCTTAAGAAGGAGTGTCCAAATTATCTAAGAGGAAAGGGTAAGGCGTATGCCACAACGCTGAGTGATTCAGATTCTTCAAATTCAGATTCTGAAGAGAGCTGTGACGGAGAAGGAAACTACTCCGCAGTTATGTCCATTGCTCATGTGGATTCCTTAGATGATTTGGGTGCACTTATGAAGGAGCTTGGTGAGCACTCTGATTTGGAATCAATTGGAATAGTTGAGGAATCTGAAGATGAGGTAGACGGAGAAGAAGTGGGTCTGCAAGAGACTTATAATTCCCCCCTTAAGAAGACCGGTGGATATGCAAAGGTGGCTAACGTAGCCATTAAAAAGATGAAGAGGGCTGAGGAGGATTACAAAAACCTTCTGGTGCGATATAAAGAGGCAAAGTGTGAGATTGAAACACTAAATGATGAGCTATCAGAAGCTTACACAAAAGTGAGATTTCTTGAGCAAGAGGTAGTGCAAGCACAAGCCAAGATAGAAAGGGTCTCTTCCAAGAAGCTAGATGATGTTATTTCATCTCAAAAACATGCCTCAAACAAGTCCAGACTGGGATATACCGGAGGGAGCAGCTCATACCCAATGTCACCAAAGAAGTAAAATTCGTGAAGGCCAAAGATACGGTTATAGAAGAACCGACACTTGAGAAAGTTAAGGCTGAAAAGAAGAAGAATGTGGCTGATCAATGGGTGTTTAATAAGTCACGTAATCAACTGGAAGTCAGATTTGGATCCAGAGGAAGATCACTTCCAAGATCACAACAGGGTCCTAGAACGAATCATGTGTGTCACTTTTGTGGATTACAAGGACATACAAGACCCAACTGTCATAAGCTGAGAGCATTGAACAATGCAAGCACTCCTCGGTCACGAGGAAGGAGAAATGACGAGAGGTCTTGGGGTGGTGAGCAAACAAGAAGTCAAAACCGTGATTTCGGAGTGATGGACGTGATGAAAATGATCGATGCCTTCACAAATTGTTTGGAAAGCTTCACACGAAGGTTTGAAAGTCCCAACTCTCGTACCCAATCCGTCAAGGATATCACCCCAAATGCACGTGACGTGTGGGTGAAGAGGGGTATTCATGCATAAGCATTATAACATGTCCATGCACTAATTCTTCCAATGCTTAGGGACATTTGCTGTTGCATCTTATCATGCATTGTCTTCTTTTTATAGCATGTTTCTTTTACCTATTTGGCTTGTGCCTGTTTTTGTTTTGTTGATCTTACTTTATTTCGATTTGTTTTTGAGTGTGTTTAAAAAAAAAAAAATTTCAAAAACCCATAAAAATTGAAAAATCTTCAAAAAGTTTGATCGCTCATTTTGTACATATCTCATGTGAGTTTGGCCTAGTACCTTCGTACTTATGGCGTAGTGCATTTATGAACTTAGCTTGTTATGTATGCACATTTATCTTTGTGGAAGAAATCTTGAAAATTATATGTGATTGTTGTAAATAAATCTTCAAGCTTGTCATGAATGATTGGTCAATAGTCTTGATGGTTTTGATATATGCATAGACTTGTGTCTATATCTCTTCCCACTTTATTTTTTTTGTTTATGCAAAAGAGCTCACTAAATGTAAATCTCCAAATGAAAAGAGATATCGAGCTGCAAAAGCCTGTCGCACATACTAGTATTTGACTAGGAAAAAGGGAAAGCGACTTGTGTTTTGAAATGTATGGTGCTCAAAACGCCAAAGGCTAATCCTAAATGTTGATATATCAAAAATATCAAGCACCGATCTCAAAAAAAAGGGAGATGTATCATCCAAAATGGATCAAATGTAATCAGTTTATGATTTATGCAGAAGTCAAATGAAAAGCTTCTAAGCTATGTAATCAATTTGTGGAAAGTCATATATACTCATTTCTATAATTGAGATAGTCCACTTGATTTCGTATCAGTTGTGTATGACTCAATTAAATTGATCATTGAAGTTTCACTCTGGTCTAAGGACTATTTCACACTTGATACTCACCCACAACACACAAGACTTTGATTCAATGAATGCTTATCTCAGTTGTGTGATTGTACACGTTCAAATGTGATGTGTATGCTCAAATACTTGATGATCAAACCCAAAAAGATTTTTAAGTGTTTTATATGTTTTTGAAAGTGATTTTATACTTTCGAGTCTTTTGTTTTTGTTCAAAATGCATTTTAGTGTTTTTCTTCAAAAACTGGTTCAGAGGTGTTCTCGCGAGAAGCTCGCGACTTAGAGCTTCCCGCGAAATAAGCTTGAGGGAAATATTTTTTTTCATTGTGTCACTCAGAAACTCTCGCGACTGTTTCGTGATTGTCTCGCGACCAATAGCTTCTCGCGAAATGCTGTTTGGCAAAAACTGGATTTTTCCAAATTCAGATAGAAGGTATCACGACTGTATCGCGACCTAGAGCTTCTCGCGAAATTTCATGTGCTTCAGTGGCCATTTTCACGACTGTCTTGCTACTGTATCGCTACTCTATAACCCGCGAAAAACACGTGTTTTCAGTTTATATGTAGCAGATGTGACAGTTTTTCAAAACTTTCTCATTTCCCTCGCTCAACCTCTTTCGAACCTCTTTCAACCCATATCACTATTTCATTCAAACCCCATCATTTTCAAGAAAAATTTCTGCACAATCCTTTCAAGGTATGTACCTTTTACACTTTTTTCATCTTTTATTCTCGGATTATGTAGTTTTTATGCTTAGGGTTTGAAAATTGGGGATTTTCGAAAAATTGGGTTAGGTTTCTTTTTAAAGTGAAATTTTTTCAATTTCTTTGATTGGGCTGAGTTCCATTTGTCTTTTGTGCATCTGTGTTGGCCTCTTGAGGCATTTTAACATGTATTTAGGCTTGATTTCATCATGTTCATGCATTATTCATGTGTTTTTTGCTTTGTTGCATGTTAGGTGTTTGACAAAATGTCTAAGTGACATTTGTGTGTTGAATCGGACTAAACTTAGTTCCAATCATTTTTCTAGGTCTTATTTGTCATGTTTTTCATGCTTTAATCAGTGGCTATGTGTTTTACACACTTTGCCCATTTTGTGCCTCACTGCCATGCCATGCACACACTAGGCACACACCTAGGCACCCTCATGCATCAACACACGCGCACACATGCATCTGCATATGCACACAGCTGCACACACACGCACAATATCTTATTTTCATGTATTGTGTTTATGTTTTCTTGTTTTTATGTGTTTAGCATGTTGTTTAGAGTTGATTATGCTCTGTTTTTGGCTAATATTACCTCTGTTATGGAACTAACTTGAATCTAATCAAGTTTTATGTTCTATTTGTGCTTTGTGGACTTGGTTCTTTTCTGGTCCTGTTGTTATACAGATGGCTCCAACCAAGCATGCAACTACAAAGAAACCAACTTCAAAGCATGCACGCATTGATTCTGATCATTTCAAGTCTGCTGAAGCAGATATGAAGTATAATGACTGCTATAAGGACAAGATGATCATCATGGAGAGGGTGGTTCAGTTAGAAACTCTTGAGGACACATTCATCCCTGAAGTGTTCAAAGATAGAACTTGGACTAAGCTGTTGAATCTAGTTGGGGTTGTTTATTCAGAGATAATCAAGGAGTTTTTCTCAAATGCAACTGTCAACGGAGATTGTATCAAGTGCTGGGTAAGACATAAAGAATTTGTGATTACTAGAGAGATCATCCAAGATTTTTTGGAAATTCATCCTCCATCTCAGCTAATTACAATTGCATATGAGGACAGATTGGGCTCTATTGCTGAGATGATTATAGTTCTTGGTGGTGAACTGAAGAAATCATCCATGAACACAATCAAATTTTCTCCAAAGATGAGGATACTGAGTTATGTGATGATTCATAATCTGTATCCGGTCACCAACCTCACCACACTATCTGCTCCAAGAACAAGATTCCTGTATGATCTCTTTACCCATAAGGAGATAGACATTTGTGGCCATATCATCCATGTCCTGAAGAAGAGCATTACAAAGCAGAATACAAGGACTGTAATGCCATTTCCCTCTCTGATCATGGGCTTGATTGCTAAAGCAAAACTCAAACTTCCTAGTGGCCTTACAGCAGTTCAGAGGGACTACCCCATTGGTGGTCATACATTGACTAGGAGCACAACACACATCAAAGGCTCCAAGACTGGTGCGCATACCATACCACCACCACATGTTGAGCAGGACGAGGGTGGAGATACAGAGGAGGAGATTGACAAGTTCACTTCTACTCTAGAGGCCGCGGATCAGCCATCATCTTCGTCTTCAACAGAAGGCTTGAGCAAACTTGATCTCTTACTAGCTAAAATGGATCAGATGTCTACAGTGCTTGATTCCCATGTGCATCACACTGCGACCCAGTTTGCCTAATTCCAAGGACAGATCACTGCTTTGTCTTCATAGATACAAGACTTGTCTACGGAGCAAGGCTCAGATTCAGAGTCAGATCAATTTTAGCCTCTTTGGCCATTTGGGTTAAAAAGGGGGAGAAATTTTTGAGGGGGAGCTGAGGAAGAGCTTGCACAGTGTTAGGGGGAGCATAGTTTTAGACTTATAAGCATTGGTTATTGATTCATAAACGGTTTACCTTTGGTTATTTTAGTTTTTATAACTACTATTTTATGCTTACTGTTTTTACTGCTTATGTTTTAAACTTAAATACTCTGGTTTAATATTAGGCTTTATTTCTGTTTATTTTGTGATTCTCTCAATGCTTTTGTAGCATTTCTTTTGTACTTTTAAGATATTGCTATTATGTCTTAAGTACCTCACTCTTGTGCCCATGTAGGATTGTTCCTAGATGCATATATGTTTTTATGCATTGGTTGAGTGTTGGACATGCAAATGATAGCTTGCAATTAAACTTATTTGCTTGCATGTCCGAATGTTCATTCCTTGTGTGAATGAGCATTGTGATCACTATTGTATAGTGATTGTGTGTTTGGTCAAGCCATGGTCTATTGTCTTTATTCCATTTTGCTTGATCACTTTGTGCTTGTTCCATCTTTCATTACAAGTTTTCTGCATAACAATGAACTTATTGTGTTGTTATGTTTCAGGAGATACTTGTCACTATGGTTCAAGAGCTTCACAGTTTCTAGATTACGTATGAGTGAGTTTTGCCAATGTTCTCAAACTCACGTTTAAGTTTAGAGTCCGTTTTAGGGGTTTTGTCACGGAATAGCCAAAGGGGGAGATTGTAAAGTTATTATTTACAACTATATGTTTTTGTTGGCTTATATTCCGTGCCAAATTTGATTGTAATTATATTCAATCTGTTGTACCTTGTATTTATTGTGGGATTTCATTATAAGGGTTGTGTGTTAGAGAAAGAGAGTGTGAAGACTCAAGCATTTGAAGACTGAAGATTTCTCGTGGGTATCTCACAACTTAGCTTCCCGCGAAGTGATACATGTGCCCTGCACATGCTAGAATGCGAAAAGTCAGGCTAGGTGGAGACAGCTGTGTCTCGCGAGTATCTCGCGGGTAAGGCCTTCCCGCGAGACACCTGCGAGACATTCTGTTCTGCCAGCCTGTCAAGTCTGAATCACACTTTTTGTACCCACACTATATATACCCATATTACCCACAATTGAGAGGAGAGCCTCTGAGAGAAAACCCTAGCAAAACACTTTGAGAGTTAAAGATTGTTATACCCACAATCTTCTACACATTTATTTTGAGAATTTCCTCATCTCCTACCTCTCCATTTCCATACCATTGAGAGGTTGATAGCTCAAACACTTACCATACCCTTTTAGAGTGTTAAGTGACGTTTTGGTGCTACTGGGAAGTATTGGAAGAAGCCAAGGATGGCAAATGCAACATGGAGCTTGTTGCAGGATTCGGAGAACTAAGACAAGACACGGTTCCGAGAAGCCTTGTTGGAGTAGGAGCTTGGAGGGCTTAGGTACATCGGGTAGATTAGGCTTGGAAGGTCTCTTGCTAACCCATGTATCCCAACTGATTGTCTAGTGGATCGATTTTCGCTTGGAGGTGGCGGAGAGGTTTTTCGCCGAGTTCTTCAGTTTCCTCTTTGATAACACGTCTCGGTGTTATCTGTGTTTGCATATCTCTTCCCTACTCTTGTTCATTTCATTTTTAGTGTTGTGTTGCTTTAAATATGGATTAGAGTAGTTGTCTTGCTTATATGCTTGTGTTTACACTATTCCGCACTTTGTATTAAGTTAGTGTAAAATCAACCAAGCCGTAACTTTAATTTGGGGGTCTAAATTGCTCGTGCATTTTCGACACATTTTCGAGCTTTCAAATAGGTTGTAATAATGATGTTTAAGTTTGGAGAATATTGTTTCATAACTTTGATAAAGAGAAAATTCAAGTTCTAGAATTTTCTAGTTGAAAATTTGAATATAAGGATTTTTGATCACTCGAAGTTTTTGCTTGATTGATCAAAATTATGACGAAAATAATCCTGGAGTCTTAGGATGATTTGATCTCTATTGGATTCCTGCTCGATCGATCAAAAAGAGCATTCAATCGATCGAAAGGAACTCTCGACCAATTGAAACTCAAAAAAAAAAAAAAAATAAATAAAGCGCTAAATTTTCTACAGAATTTTTAGGTGATTGTTCTGAATTTTTGAAGATATTCAAGCCTTATGAACGGTTTTATGAAACATTTTGACTTTTCATACGTGCCTTTTGATGAAATATAGCCCTATAAGTATAAATAGAGGCTTAAGTTCACTTAAAATATAAGTTAGAGAGAAACACAAAAAATCTTGTGGTTATTCTACAAAGTTGCTATATATAGAACTCAACAATTTGGTTGTATCCTGAAGACAAATTTGTAGATTACCCTTTGTGAGAGTGCTTTTTTTTTTCTTAGCACACAGGCCCAAGTAGAAACAAGGATCCTGGGCCTTTTACTTGTTGTTTCGGTGGACTAGGCTTGGTTCACCGCAGCTAAATAGTGGTTGATTACGAACCAAGTTGTGCGCAAGTCACATAAATCTCCTCAAGGCAAAAATACGATTCCTCCTAAAGGCAAAAATACGATTCCTCCTAAGCAATAAAATACCATTATAAGTGTTTTACTATCATAAAATGACCATTTACGCTTACGAAATAAGTAAAATAAGTATTCATAATATTCACAATGAGAAAGAGATTGAAATAGAATATTTAAGGCTTATCTTTTATTGTATAAACATTTAAAAGAGTTCTTTCACTTGGTAACCCGGGCGTACTGTTGTGGGATCCCGGGTGTACTGTCGTGGGATCCCAGAGCGTACTAGGCCTGTAAGAACCCAGAATACTGATTCTCTGAACTATATGATCTTTCTCCATGCTTATTATGCAATAGTGTTTTGTCCTTTCCCTTTACCTCTATAGGTCCTGCATAAAAACACACTATACAATACACATATCTTCAAATAATTGTTAGTTTCTTAGATTAGGATATACATTTTAATACATATACATATATGTAAATGAATTTCATGAGAATGATTCAGTCACAAGGATCTTGGCCCCAATTCTCACAGACTTAGTGTTTTTGTAGAAGACTTGTGGGATTTGGAACTCAAGTTCACGTGGCTTTGCTTGGGTATTGCCTTCCAAGATAGTTAGGTGAGAAGGATTTTTGTGGGAAAGAGTGATATTTGATGTGTTCATGTTTTTGCATATGTTTTTTTGGAGGCTAAGTGTGTCCAAGGCCTAAGTTGAAGTGAGGACCCCAGTAAAAAGACTCAGCTTTTGGCTGAGTAAAAGGAAAACCAGCAAGCAAAAATATATGTATTGAACAGCAAGAAAGCAGCAAAGGAAAACAATGTAATAAAGAAACACACGAAATAACTGTTAAGGATCCTCCAATCAATATTAAATATTTCAATATTTTTCTTAATTGTGGATTACAATATGCTCACTAAAACATGATACAAGGTCTAAATAAGCTCAAAAATTACAGACTTAGATGGCTAATATGCCTCTAAGACTTGTAAAGTTTGAATCCTTTTGAACCCAAGAATGTACTAGTGGTTGTTTTTGGGATACCGGGAGATATTTCCCTACTTTCATTGAATTTTGACAGAGTTTTCTCAGTGATTCTATTATGATGTCACTATTGCTGAATCCCCCTTGATGTTGGCTACTTCCCCCCTTTTATAATGTCATTCTAGGGTTTAATGTACCATTGATTCTCCCCCCTTGGCTCCTTGGGTATAAGAGCCCCTGTTATGCCAGTCATTCTAATGGCTGGTTCTTTCCCTGTTTCTCATTGTTTTCGTCTTTTCGTGCTGTTTCCCTAAAAGTCACTTGCTGACTTTCCATTCCGGGGAGTCCTCAGGCAGCTGGCCTTCAACCTCTCTTCTTTCTAGGCTTCTTACCTTTTAGGCTCAACTTTTGGCCATCCTTCCTGCTGTCATTTTTCCCAATTGAGCAAAATCCATTCCTGCTGGGATGAAGGTTTTCCCAGCCACTTCCCCTTATAATTCTTCATTATGGGTTCCCCGAGGTATCAGCCTTTTGTTCATGAATTGTCACTCTCCAAGCTTTCTAGTTCTTTGTTACACCACTGGGTGATTAAGAAGGACATATATGTTCTTCATTTCTTGTATTTCGCGGTACCTCTTTTGACCTGTCTCAATCCCACTTTAGCTATGCTGCACGTCCTAAGGATCCCGAGCCTCTGGGTATCCCAACCCAGTTCTTTTCACTGGATTTTGCTGGATTTTTTAATGGTCTTTTTTGCTGGAAATCTGAACATACATAGGGCCTTGATGTCAATTCTTCTTGTTGCACGAATTGGGCCTTCTTTATTTTTCATGGAATGGATTTTCTTGTGAAATTTTAGACCTCAACACCCTTTAGCACAAGAGTGTGGGGGCAAATATAGTCTAAGGATAACAATTTTATGCCTCCAAGTTATCTATTTCTGTTTGTCTTTTATGTTATCTTTATTCTTCCTTGATTACTTTGTGTATTATTCCTAACATATTGGAGCATATAAGTTGGGATAGAAGATTTGAACTCTTTTTTTTATTCATTTTTCATGCTAAATAAAAGTAAAACACCTCCAATTTAAAAAAACAAAAAAAACTAAAAGAACTCCTAAAATTTAGCTTTCTTTCTCCTCACTTTCATCTTATTTTTCCTACCCAAACTTTTCTCTATATCACTACACTACTTTCAAATGCACGTTCAAAAAATAAATTACAACAATTTATCCTTTTTATTTGTTTGAAAAATAACAAATATATATTTCCAAATTGTAATAAATGCAAATAATTAACTTTTACTCAAAAAAAAAAAAAAAAAAAAAATAGAAGAGCAATTGAGCATGCAGAACGCGTGTACTTAGAGGCTAGTAAAAATAGAAAATCACTTTAATCCAATATGTTTCAAACCCAAACCCATTTAGGTCGAACCTAAACCTGATCAACCTAACCCTTTGCTAGATCTAACCTTGGTCAACATGTTAAGTGGATTTTTATCAATTTTATAAATCATTGCTCAATAATTAATTGTTGTTAATTTTATCTCTACAAATATTAAATTAAGAAGATTAGAAAAATGAAAAATAAAAATCCATTTATAATTTGAGAAGTGAAATCAGAGAGAAATTTCACTCCCTTTTTTTTTCTTTTAAAAAAAAAAAGATAACAAATAAATGGGAACATAACAACTGACCATCCAAGCTAGAAACTAGATATAATGATATATAGGGTCCGTTTGTGATGGTTATTTAAATAACAGTTTTTAGTGTTTAAATAACATTACACATTTTTTCACTCACATGTATTTCCAAAAAATACAAACAATATTACTAAAATCTCTTACTAAATGAGCCCATAATAGCAGCCCACCAAATTAGAATCTCACCAGATACTAGCTCTCCCAAATCATGCCCAAATTTCCTTTTCTTCTTAACATGTCGACAACCTCATCAATTACCCACAGGGCTGGCTGAACAATAGATGCAATTGATGCAATTGTCTAAAGCTCCCAAATAAAAAAAAGGTCCCCACTTGTAAAAAAAAAAAATATATATATATATATATATATATAATATTTATCTATATATTTTAATTATCAAAAAAAAAATTTAAGTACTTTTATTGGTCAATAAAATGCATTAAAAATGTCATATTATATCCTAAAATGTAGAATACTACACAATAATAGTGCACACAACTTGATAGGACAAGACTACATAATGCTATGTTCACTATGCAGTCTTGTCCATAAGCCCCAACACATCACAAGACCTAAGCTAAGCTGGCCCCCACACGGCCTCACACTAATTAATAAGTTATCACATTTTTTTTTTAATGCAAACTCTAACTTTATTAATTATTATAAATTATCACACCAATTAATAATTTGATGTAGATTATATCAACTCATTTGTATTATAGTGATACTAATTTATTGAACCATGTAATAAATTAATTTTTGTTTGTGCAGGTTTAGACTTTAAATTTTAAAAAAGAATCTACTTAAAATTTTTGCCTAAGGCCCCCAAAATTGTTGAGTCGGCCCTGATTACCCAAAACTCTCTCTCTCTCTCATAATCCAATGATGCCTTAGATAACACCAACATGAATGGAGTTGAAAATGTCATCCAAATCATCTTTTTCGTTGGAACTATCATTCGCATCGTCCTCATGATCGTAGTCAAAATAATGATTGTATGTTGCTTTCCCCCTCAGCGACCTTCTGGCCATCAAAACCACCAACATGGCTTCTTATCAAATACTACCCTCCAACAATTCACAGAGTCCATCAGAATTGTCCCCTAACACTCCATCGATACCGTTGAACTAGGTTTTGATGAAGCCACCCTACGCAACTACCCAAAGCTCTTTTATGCCCAAGCCAAGCTCCACAAGGGCAACTCTACCTCATCCTGTTGTTCAATATGCTTCGCTGATTATAATGACACAGATGTGTTGCTCTTGTTACCTGATTATGGTCATCTCTTTCATCTTAAATGTGTGGATTCATGGTTACAGTTGCATGCTACATGTTCGGTGTGCCGAAACTTGCCTCTTGCTGAGGTGGCAACTTCATTGGGAGTGACATTCTTGACTTGATTAATGGAATAGCTCTTCTACAACTATACCATTTGCTACAACTTGCAAAAGTGGTGGATTAGAAGTAGTGGATAACTTTTACATGGATCCACCATTTCATTTCTGTCATTTACCATAAATCATGTTGGAGCGTAGCAAAAGTTGTAACAGTTGTGTCTCTAATTGGAATATAATTGGTAAAGATTCATGCATTCTTGTATGTTCGTTTAGACCCCTTAAACAGATTGTTTAACCTAACATATTAACCAAGTGATTACTTAGATTAATTATTCAGATCTAGGTTAAACACAAATATATCATATCATGCAAAGTAGTGGAAAATAAATAACACCACGATATGATGACGTATGAAACTAACCGTTTCAAGGTAAAAACCTGAGAGGATTTGACCTAACTATCCTCAAGGTAAGCCAAATCCACTATAAGAGAATTAAAGTTTTTACAAAAGATTTAACCCTAAATCTAATGCTACCTCTAGTAGTAACTTATTGAAATGATCACGTGCAAGCTCCAAATCCATGAACTTCTCTTCTTGGATTTATAGTAACATAAGCCACCTTGCTTATGACTTTGAGATCCCACTCAAAAGTTTCAGATCACCTTCACTTGTTGATCTTGTAGCAGCAACTTCTGCAACATCGGATCTTGAGATTCTTAGAGGAATATTACCGATAGAAGACTTTAGAGAGGTATGGCTACAAAAACCCTAAATCTAAAATTTTAGGCACAAGATGCACTCTTTTCTCTCTAAGAGCTCTGAAAATGTAGTTAGGGTTTTCCTTTATATACTACAAGTGTTTCACTTGAAACCTAAAACATTTAAGCAAAATTTTGGCTAAAATAGAATTCTGCAAAAATTTCATGTTTGCGATTTTCGATCGGTCTGATCTAATTTCGATTGATCGGATTTCACTAAATTCAACTTCTTTGTTCTTCAGCTTGTATGTTCTTGTGTTCTGATTTGAAACACCTTGAGCATTGTCTAATAAACTCTATAGACTTTAAGATCTATACTTAGACAAGTTTGTGCTCACGATTTGCCAATTGTTCCAAACTTTTAGAACCTAACAATCTCCCCCTTTGGCCATCCGTGACAAAACTTACATATAATATGAAATGCTCAAATACAATAGTAACCCAATTACTATAAAATGCCCAATTACATCACAAATCCCAACCTACTACTTCAAACCTAAAAGTTGCTAGAAGAGGCAGGAGGTCTTGATCGGAATGTACTTGTCTTTCCTGAAACACTCAAAACAGCACATCATTGTATGTGTGTAAATAAAGACAAATAAATAATGTGAAACACAATAATAACAAATATGAGACTATAAGCAAACTAAAGCAAATTAACTCTCCCCCAAAGTTAGATAAAAAAAAAGAAAAAAAAAGAAGAAGTTAAAAACCTTTTCCAAATTTCATCTATTTCTCCCCCTTTTTGTCACATATTGGTAAAGACAACTCAAATAAAGAGTAGATAGTAAACATACAAAAAAAAGGAGAAGAGAAAATAGAGAATCAAGAAAGCAACTCCCCCTATGAATAGCATAGGTTTTAAAAATTGCTTTCTCCAAGTTTAAAAAAAAAATGGGGAAAATTTAGGAGGTGGGCAAAACTAAAAAGACATAAATCTTGTTAGGTTCTAAGGTCTTAGGATTTTATGTATTTAGAACTCTAATTTGTAATGTTAGCAAACCATGATCAAAACATTGTATTTAGTCTTATTTAGACTTGCTCAAAGTTGGTTTAATATTGTAAAGTTGGAATCGAGTGGCTGCAGAAGTACTTGGGACTTTCGGCCTGGCTCAATCGATCGAAGAATAGACTCGATCGATCGAAAATCGCACAAGTTGATTTTTCTGCAGAATTTCCAACTTAGCCCTACTTCATTAAACGTTTAGGGTTTTATGTTTTTACCCTAGGTATATAAACTAAACCCTAGCCACGTTTTTGAAGGTTGTCCATATTACTTTGTTGCTCATACATTGCTGTTTTGTGTGAATCTCTTGTGAGATCTTTGAGGAGCTTTCCTTTACACAAAACTTAGAGTTTTCAAGGTAGAGATGATTTCAACATCTTGAAGATCATTACCATTGCAACCATTGGAACTTAAAAGAAAAGCAAGCGGGGAGCTTGTAGCTGATTGAGGAATTCAAGAAAGAAGTAGTCCGTGGATTCGGAGCCTGCGCGTGGTCGTGTTAGGAAGTTTTACTGGTGGGTAGCATTAGGAAGTCGAGCGGGGAGCTTATAGTCCTTTTGTAAGAACTTCAATTCTTTCATAGTGAATTCTGTTATGCCTTGAGGATCGGTGGGTCAAATCCTCCCCAGGTTTTTACCGTGTGGTTTCCTGAGTGATCATATCTTGTGTTCATTTATTTTCCGCTGCATTATTATTCTTAATATGATTGTTTGGATTGTTTTAACCTAGAATTGCTTAATTTGACTAAGTAACAACTTGGCTAATTAATCTAGGCTACGCAATCTGGTTGTTTAAGGGGTCTAAATTTCCATCAAATCTAACAAAAAGGAAAAAAAAAAAGTTGAGGATACACATGAACACAAATATTCTCTTTCAATATTTTCAAACTTGACACTATGTGACCCATAAACAGATGCATGCAAACATTCTACGTACAATCAGTTAAGACTATACAATATAGATCTTAATGATATAAAAATTTAGCATGTAATGTTTTAGAGAAAATATTTGCACATTTATTATCCATCATATCTAAAAAAAAAATATTTCCAATTTTCAATAGTTCACATATTAAAGAAAAAAAGCATATACTAAAATGTACAGAACTCAAAAATTAATTAATCAATTTTTAAATCAAGTTGAGTACCCAATTTAGCAGTGAGAGATATGACTGCAAGAATGCAAACAGTGAGAGATATGAATGCAAGAATGCGAGATGGACAAAGAAAACAATATAATGCATGTGAATCCTAACAAAAATGATGCATGAAAAGACAGATTGATCAGGAAACTAAAACAAAAAATTTTCTAGTTTCGATCGGTCGAAAGGAATCAAGCTAGGAATCGAAAAACACTTAAAAACATATTTGACTAATCAAGAGGAATCGAGTTAGGAATCAAGGCAAGCCGAGAGTTTTTTATTAAAACTGGAATTTTCTTTTTCCTTTTCTTTTAGTTGAAAGACTAACTCAATCGGTCAAATTATAAAGAAACAAAAAATTTGAAGAATTCCAGAAAACATTTTGCAGAATCATTTGAAAAACTGTTTTTATGAAATGACATGTATGTTCATGACTTCAAATGATTTTCAAAACCAAAACTTTTAAAGAAAAATTCAAACTTTATCAAATTTCCTCACTCCCCAAAATGCATTAAACACATCAAGAAGTTTAATTTTGGAAGGCCACAAAACTTAACACACAATTACATATACCAAATTTAACAAAATTTTGCTTGTGGTGTGTGCAACTAGCAAGTGCATGAGATACTCACAAGGTAACACGTAAACAGAGAATAAACACACTTTCTACATTATTCATCACATAAGTTTGAAGGTGACTATCGCCTAAAGAATTACATCATATAACTCCCACATCTCTTAGAAAACACGCTTGTAACCATGCAATTTTTTTTATTGATTTTAATTTTTTTTTCTTTTGAAGCATATTTTTTTTTTGTTTTTCATTTTGTGTTTTATTTCTTTTAACTAAAGTACAATAACACCTTAAGTATTTTGCTATGCAAGTGCTACATCTTACAGAGCTCGGCTTTTATGATTTGCACACAGGTGTTCATGATTGGTGAGTAACAATGGTGAGATGATTATTTATGCCTTTCTCTTAGGATTTTTTAGTCCTTACAATCAAAAGAATGTGACTTCAAAATCAAGAACATGTGTTTAAAAGCCATAAACAACTCACACAATATAAGCACTACATAGCACAAACTAGTAAAGTGATAAAAATAAAGCTTATCAAAGTTAAACAAGGTACACAGTCATGAAATGCAAATTTCATAGGCCAACCTCAATTACACATCTTGAAGATGCATAATACAAAAAACAATAAAAATCTTTTTGGGTTTTTAAATTTTTATGACCAAAAACAAAAAGCACACATTATGCTAAATAAAAAATGCAACAACAATGCATGACAGTGCTCAACTAAGCTATAGAGGGTACACAAACAAGAAATATCAATTTCTTAATTAACCCATGACTACATGTACAAACTAGTACATACTTATACAAAATTATAATTATCTCAAAATAGTCATGCACTTAGTTATGCAACACATACTTTCTATGTTTCTCCACAATATCAAGCATATTTTGAATGAAGAGAGAGATATCATAATTCATGTAATCCTCAAGAAAAATAAAACTAGACACAAAATAAAATATTTTTGTCATGTTGAAAATTTTCAATGCTTTTAGATTATTATTATTATTATTAAATCAAAACAATCAAAAACTAAAAGTAAACATATCCACAAACAATTGAAAGAATTAAATTAAGGACAAGTAAACAACACTCACCTTAGCAAGTCTTTTCTCACCTATATAGCACGAGTCTTTGGCTTTGTAGGTGAAAAACCATGAGAAGTAGAGTGTATTAGAGGGATTGCAAACTTCTTTTGAGATAGACTAAAATTCTGCAATTTCCTTTCACAAGCCAACAAGTTTAAATTTTTCAAAAGCATATGAAACAATTTATCAAGACTTGTGGCAGGAGAAAAATCATCACATATCCTAGATTGAAACACAGCATACTTAAATTTTAATTTATGACAGTTAGGTCGAATGTGTCCAAACACACCACAAAAGTAACACACAGGAACAAATTTAGGAACATCAGTATTCCTAACAGCAGATTTAGTCTCAGATATTGGTTTTGCCTTAGCAAAGAACAATTTGGTCTAATATGACCAACAACACCACAAAGATGACAGGTAAGCACAAAAACATATTTCTTATGCAATCTATCAGTAGGTTTAGACTTAGATTTAGAAACTTCAGCGTCTATATCAGAACTTTTACCTTTGTCTAACCTAGCAACATAAGCCTTTTCTTTATGATTCCTCTTGAAGGGAGGGATAAATTTTTCCAGCTTTAGGCTTAAGAGAAATAGAAACACATCTGTCAACAACAGCAGGCTTGGCACTAGTCAAGTTTTCAAGTTTAGTTTTAGACTCAACTAACTCTTGTTCCAAGCTTTTTATCTTCTCATCTTTAGGGGAAAGTTGATTTCTCAAATATTCATTTTTTTTGTTAGATTCATCTAATCTCACAATCAATTTCTCTTTTTCATGATTAGCCAATTTTAACTCTTCGCTGAATTTCTTAGAAATTTTCACAGATTTAGTTAATTCCCTACGAAGAGTTTCACAGGCATCAAAAAGATCAACAGAAACATTAGTGTCCTTTTTATTCAAATCATCACAAATATGAGCAAACAAACACTTAAAATTATCCATGATAGCAAGGATTAAGGATCAACTCTAGGTTAAGAAACTTATAAACAAGAGCTAACCACTCTGATACCAATTGTATGTTGTTTAGACCCCTTAAACAGATTGTTTAACCTAATATATTAACCAAGTAATTACTTAGATTAATTATTCAGATCTAGGTTAAACACAAATATATCATATCATGCAAAGTAGCAAAAAATAAATAATATCATAATATGATAACCTAGGAAAACCAATGAAACTAACCATTTTAAGGTAAAAACCTAGGGAGGATATGACCTAACTATCTTCAAGGTAAACCAAATCCACTGTAAGAGAATTGAAGTTTTTACAAAAGATTTAACCATAAATTTATTGCTACCTCCAGTAGTAACTTATTGACACGACCACATGCAAGCTCTGAATCCACAGACTCCTTCTTTTTTTGGATTTATAGTAACACAAGTCGCCTTGCTTGTGACTTTGAGATCCCACTCAAAGGTTTCAGATCACCTTCACTTGTTGATCTTGTAGCAGCAAATTCTATAACGCTGGATCTTGAGATTCTTCAAGGAATATTGCCGATAGAAGACTTTAGAGAGGTACGAGTATAAAAACCCTAAATCTACAATTTTAGACACAAGATTCACTCTTTTCTCTCTAAGAGCTCTAAAAACTTAGTTAGGGTTTTCCTTTATATACTAGAAGTGTTTCACTTGAAACCCAAAAATGTTTAGGCAGAGTTTGTGCTGAAATAGAATTCTGCTGAAATTTCATGTCTGTGATTTTTGATCGGTCGGATCTAATTTTCGATCGGTCAGATTTACTAAATTTGAATTCTTTTCTGCAGCTTGTATATGCTTGTGTTCTGACTTGTAACATCTTGAGCATTGTTTAATAAACTCTATAGACTATAAGATCTATACCTAGACAAGTTTGTGCTCATGGTTTGCCAATTGTTCTAAACTTTTAGAACCTAACAACTCTGTTTGGTGAGTTTTCACTTGATTTTGTATTAAAGAACATTTCCACCTAAGTTTTTGTCAAAAATGGTTAAAGAGGAGTGCAAAGATCGTATAATTGATTTATTGTATAATATATGAAATGGACAGTAGAATTAGAATAATTAATATTTATTCGAAGACTAGCCTAGAAATATAGTAGATATAATAATGTTAGTAGTATTAGTACACTACAATACGCTAAAAATACTACAAAATGTTCACAATATAATGTAACAATTACTATAATTTATAAATTTTATCAATCTAATTCATGAATGTTTGAATTACATTTTTGTAATCGGTGGCATACCACTTTGTAAACCTATAGTAAAATTAATGGTATTCTTAAATCACTAATAAATTATTTTTAAAAAGTGCATAACCATTAGAAATGTATATATAATTTTATAAAATTTTGGGCCTTTCACAATGGAGATGTAGGCTTTTTCCCTACGAGTTTGTGTGTGTGTGTGTGTGTGTAGTGGGCACTGGCCTAAGTTGCCTAGGCCTTGGGCCAGTTCTGCTAGAACCACAAGCTTAACATGTTGAAACTATTGGCGAAATACCAGTATACCACCACACATTGGCTATGTGTTCTACGGGTAAGCGGGAAAATTTTATGAGTGTTAGATTCATTTTTCTGACTACCCATTGTTAATAATCTTTCTCTAACGAACTTTAACTTTCATTATCATACATCATCGGCCCATTTTCAATATTCCTGGGTTCATTACCAATACACACAGCCTTGCCAACAGCCATTTTCATTATGTTGATCTAAACACAAATTACCACGGTAGCTTATTTCAACCAAGGGACCGGTCATTGAACTAAATAAAGTTTCTCTCCAAACTAATTTGGAGAGAAACCCTTCAAACTTTTTATATATCTTTATATTGAATTTGAATTTTGAAAATTTAACCATTGAATTGCAAGTTCATTGTCGATTATGACTGATGGAAATTTAGACCCCTTAAAACAACCAGATTGGTTAGCCTAGTTAATTAGCCAAGTTGTTACTTAGTTAAATTATGCAATTCTAGGTTAAAGCATTCAAATAATCATATCAAAAGTATAAAGCATCGGAATAATAAAAGACACAATGATATGATCACCCAGGAAACCACACACTAAAAACCTAGGGAGGATTTGACCTAACTATCCTCAAGGTAAACCTGAATCCACTATGAAAGAATCGAAGTTTATACAAAAGGACTACAAGCTCCCCGCTTGACTTCCTAATGCTACCCACCAGTAGAACTTACTGACACGATCACGTGCAAGCTCCGAATCCACAGACTCCTTCTTTCTTGAACTCTTCAATCAAGTACAAGCACCCACGCTTGTTATTCTTTAAGCTCCAATGGCAGCAACCTTGTTGATCATCAAGATGTAGATAATAGCTCTACCTTGAAAACCCTAAGTTTATGTGAAGGAAAACTCCTCAAGGATCTCACAAGAGATTCACATAAACTGTAATATGAGCAACAAAGACTTAGAGAGGTTTGGGTACAAAACCCTAAAAAAATAAAATGAGGCACAAGAGGCACTCTAATCTCTCTCTCCAAAAGTCTCAAAAACGTTCTAGGGTTTTCCTTATATATAAGAGTGTTTTACTTGATCCCCAAGATGTTTAAATAGAGTTTGGGCTGAACTGGAACTCTGTAGAAAAATAAATCTGTACGTGGTTCGATCGATCAAGTCTAATTTTCGATCGATTGAGCCTTACAGATTTAGTCCAATAAATCTGCAATCACTCGATTCCAGTTTTACAAATAAACATATTTTGAGCAAGCCTAAACAAGACTAAACATATTGTTTTGATCATGGTTTGCCAACATTACATATTAGAGTTCTAAATACATAAATTCCTAAATCTTTAGAACCTAACAATGACTAACTTGATTCTTTGACATGTCATGTCATACTCAGGGCCGCCTCAACAACTTTGGGGGCCTAAGGTGAAAATTTTAATTGGGGTATTTTTTATATTTAAATATTAATTAAATAATATTTATTTTTTTTATTTAAAATCTATTTTTCTTGCTTTTTGAGATACAAAATTACTAGTTAAATTTTTGTATTTAAGTTCTTCTAAAAATGAATTTATTACATAGTTCAATAAGTTAGTATCACTATAATACAAATAGGTTGATATGATATACATCAAATTATCAATTAGTGGGATAACTTATAGGAATAATGGACAAATTAAAAGTAAAAGAGATGGTACAATGGGTGGGATAGTGTATGCCTATACATGTATAGTGTAACAGTGGCTGAGTTAGTGTCTATAGTGCTAATATGTAATGTGCAGTCTGTAGTGCAGTCAGCAGTGTGTTGTCCTATCAATTGTGCAATGGCTCGTGTGCAGATTTTATTTTTTTATTTTTTTTTATAAAATTTGAAAAGAAGCCAACACTTATCAGTTATCACAAACCTTGCTCTTCAATCTTCATGAAAATTTAGGAGAGAGAGGTTACCTCAGATTGCTATGCCCACACACAGCAACAACACACGCCGTCCACCACTGAAGGTAGTGAAACTATTGCAAAGAATAATAGAATGAAAGAAAGCTTATAAAAAAATATTAAGGATTCAAAATGAAGAAAAAAAATGCGAGAATATAGATGGAAAGACAGAGAGATATAGAGATGAGAGATTTTTTATTATTTATGTTTTCTGTATTTGTTTTTTTAGAAATTTATAATCTCTAGCATATTTCAAGATATTTATGTTGTATTATTAATGAATTTGCCTGATAATAATTTTGATTTTAGCAGATTTCAAGAATGACTTAATGAATTTGTCTCCTATGATTTAATTTTAAGTTGTTAGCAGAATTTTGGCCTTTTTTGTTTTTTTGTTTATTAGTCTTTTGTATTTTAGGATAC
Source organism: Quercus ilex subsp. ballota (assembly GCA_032727855.1). Taxonomy (NCBI): domain Eukaryota; kingdom Viridiplantae; phylum Streptophyta; class Magnoliopsida; order Fagales; family Fagaceae; genus Quercus; species Quercus ilex. The sequence goes on along the minus strand of CM064918.1, from coordinate 22,832,209 downwards.
AATGGGACATTTTTAATGCATCTATTAACCAATCAAAGGACTTAATTTCTTTTAATTAAAATATATAGATAAATATTATATATATGTATATATATATATATATATATATTAATACAAGTAGGGACCTTCTTTTATTTGGAGGTCTTATATAGGTAATTAATCACTTGCGTCTATGGTTCAGTCAGCCTGGTCATACCATTTCATATATTATATGCATGTTATAATAGTGGGGCATAAATTGAAAAGAAAAATAACAATATTATTATAGCATGCATATTTTATAATATCATAATATATTATATAACAATTATAAATAAATAAATTTTTTTTTTAATTTTCATATATTAATGGATATTGATTACTGGCTAGTTTTTATTTATTTATTTATTATTATTATTATTTTTTAAGATTAGTTTTCCTCCACTGTCACATAAATCCTAAATAAAAATTATAATTAAAAAATATTGACTGCCTTGGTTCTTTGACACGTTAAATACCTACCAAAGATATTGCTCAAAAAGTCAAAGAAAATTTATGTTCATGACTCATGATTGCTTTTTTATTTTTTATTTTTTTTAATGAACGACTCATGATTACTTTATATAGTTTATAATTGGCGAAACTACGATATTGGTTCATGAAGTTTATCCTGTGAGTGCAATTGGTCCTTTAAGTTTCAAGTAAATACTATTAATCCCTTAAGTTTAGAAAATGAGTATTGTTACTCCTTGGTAGGTTCTAAAACTTTAAGAACTAAATGTATTAGAATTTCACTTTGTATATGTTGGCAAACCATGATTAAAACAATGAGTTTAGGTTTAGGCTTACTCAAAGTTTATTTGTTATAGTTTGAATCGAGTTGAATGTAGAAACTTACTATGCAATATTGCAAAGCTCGATCGATCGAAAGTAAGGTTTGATCGATCGAGAATCGTATTTACAGAATTTGAATTAAGCCTAAACAGTAGTTCAAGCTTACTAAGGATTAGGGTTTCAGATCTACTTCTCCTAGCATATAAAGGAAACCCTATGCATGTTTTTATGAAGGCTTTTTAGAGAGAGATTAGAGTACATCTTGTGCCTTTTTTTAGATCTAGGGTTTTGTACCCAAAAGCTCTCTAAGGTCTTTGTTGAGTTGTATGTTGAATCGTTTGAGTGTGTTTACATTCATACACACACATAGAGCTATCAAGATCAAGATTTGCATCAAGAACTTGATGGTGTTTTCAGTTGCTGTATAAAGAACTTTCAAGAATATCCAAAACCTTTGAGTGAAGTCTCAAAGTCACAAGTAGGAGAACTTGTGGTTGCTATAGATCAAAGAAAGAAGTAATTCGTGGACTCGGAGCTGTCACGTGATCGTGGTAGTAAGTTTTCTACTCGAGGTACCAATAGGATGTTAGTGGTCTAAGTTCTATTGTAAAAACTTCAATTCTTTCATAGTTGATTTGTTTTACCTTGAGGATAGCTAGGTTAAATCCTCCCCAGATTTTTTACCCGTTAGGTTTTTCTGGATTATCATATCATTGTGTTCTTTATATTTCCACATTTACAAGATATGATTTTTTTTGTTTTAACCTAGATCTGAGTAATAAACCTAAGTATTCACTTGGTTAATTAATTAGGTTAAATAATCTAGTTTGCAGGGATCTAAAAACGTACAAGTGGTATCATAACGGGTTAGCTCTTGTGTTAGATCTTTTGATCTAAGAGTTGATCCTTGATCACTGCTATCATGGATAATTTGAAGTGTCTTTCTGCTCATGTTTATGACAATTTGAATAAAGAAGATGCTATTCCTTCTGTTGATCTTATTGATGCTTGTGAAACTCTTCGTAAGAAATTATCTAAATCGTTGAAAATTGCTAAGATATTCAAGGAATAGTTAAAATTGGCTAATCTTGAAAAAGAGGAATTGGTTGTTAGATTAGATGAATCTAATAAAAAGAATGAATTTTTGAAAAATCAAATTTGCTCTCGAGATGAGAAGATGAAAAGCTTGGATAAAGAGTTAGTTGAATCTAAAGCTAAAATTGAAAATTTGACTAGTACCAAGCTTGCTATTGATAACAAAACTATTTCTGTTTCTCTTAAGCCTAAAAATGAGAAAGTTTATATCCCTCCTTTTAAGAGGAATAATAAAGAAAATACTTATTTTGCTAGGTTAGACGAAGGTAAAAGTTCTGATGTAGATGCTGAAGTTTCTAAACCTACTGTTAGAGAGCATAATAAATCTATTTTTGTACCTACTTGTCACCTTTGTGGTGTTGTCGGTCATATTAGACCAAATTGTTCTTTGTTGGGGCAAAAACCAAAATCTGAGACTAGATTTATTATTAGGAATACTGATGTTCCTAAATTTGTTGCTATTTGTCACTATTGTGGTGCCTCCAGTCACATTAGTCATAATTGTCTTAAATTGAAATTTAAAAATTCTGTATTTCAATCTAGGATATGTGAAGATATTTCTCCTGCCATAAGTCCATACAAATTGATTCATATTCTTTTGAAAAATTTAAGCTTTTTGGCTTATGAAAAGAATTTGCAAGATTTCAGTCATTCTCAAAAGATTGGCATAATCCCTCAAATATACTCTGCTTCTCATGGATTTTCACCTACAAATCTAAAGACTTGTGCTATATGGGCGAGAAAAGATTCTCTAAGGTGAGTGTTGTTTACTTGTCCTTTATTTAATTCTTTCAATTAATTGTGGACATGTTTTCTTTTAGTTTTTGGTTGTTTTATTTTCTTAGATTGTTTTGATTATTAAAAAAATCCAAAAACATTGAAAATTTTCAAAAAGACAAAAATATTTTATTTTGTGTCTAGATTTATTTTTCTTGAGGATTATATGAATTCTGATATCTCTCTCTTGATTTAAAGCATGCTTGATATTGTGGAGAAACATAAAAAATATGTGTTATTTAAGTGTTAAGCTATTTCTGATTTTTTGTATGTACTAGTTTGTACATGTACTCAATGGTTAATTAAGAAATTGATATTTTTTGTTTGTGTACTATCTATAGCTTAGTTTAGCACTATCATGCATAGCTTTGCATTGTTCATTTAGCATAATATGTGTTTTTGTTTTTGGCCATAACTTTTTTTTTTAAACAAAAAAGATTTTTATGTGTTTTGTATCACACATCATGGATATGTAATTGAGGTTGGCCTATTATCTTTACATAACATGCTTGTATACCTTGTTTAGCTTGGATGAACTTATGTTTCTGCACTTTGCTAGTTTTAACTATCTAGTGCATGTTGTGTGGGAGTTGTTTATAGTTTTTGATCACATGATCTTGATTTTGAAGTCAAATACTTTTGATTGCTAGGATTAGAACCTAAAGAGAAAGGCATATATAACTATTCCACCACTATTTGCTAGCCAATCAGTGCATATCACAAGATTTTATGCTCAAAAAAGTGTAGCACATGCACAAAAAGATAAGGAGTAGCCTTAGATTAATAATAAAATTGGTGTGTACATTATTGGGCTATAATAAAGATGACATAAAAAAATAAAATCGGTGTGTACATTATCTGGCTTAAATAACTATTTCACAATGAAATAAAAATGGTATGTACATTATGAGGCAAAATAAAAAATACATGATTGCAAGCTTGTTTTCTAGGAGATGTGGGAGTTATAGGATGTAACTCTTTAGGTGATAGTCACTTTCAAATTTATGTGATGAATAGTGTAGAAATTGTGATTGATTACTGTCTTCATATTACCCCACATGTATCTCATGTTGTTACTAGTTGCACACACTTTACAAGTTATTCTTTGCTAAACTTAGTACATGAAATTGTGTATGAACTAGTGTGGCCATCCAAGATTATATTTTCTATAATGTTTGATGCAAAATATGTTTAAGGGTTGGCAAAAATTATGTTTTTGATGATTGAAAATCTTGTTTTTGAAGTTTTGGGTTGAAAACAAATGTTTTTAAAAACTTTTAAACTCATTCTCATATATTTCATTTATGAAATTATTTGGTTTTAGTGTTTTCTGCATAAAACTTCTGCTGTTTTTAAAAAAAAATCTAGTTTTCCAGAATTTCGATCAATCGAGTGTAATTTTCAATCAATCAAAAGTTTCCAAATTTTTCAAGTCTAGCTTCTGCCTGACTCGATTGGTATTTGATTAATACTCGACCGATCAAAACTGAAAAATTTTCAGTTTTTAGAGTTTTGACCATATTTTTTTTCATGCATCATTTATGTTTAGGATTCACATGTATTGCACTTTTTTTTTTTTTTTTTGGTATCCATCTTACAGTTTTGCAGTCATATCTCTCATTATTTTCACACATAACATGCATACACTTTGCTAAATTGGATACTCAACTTGATTTAAAAATTGATTGATTAATTTGAGTCCTTTGCACATTTTAGTATACGCTATTTTTATGTGTGAACTGCAGAAAATATTTTTCTTAAGAGATATGATAGATAATCAATGTGCAAATATTTTCTCTATTTGATTTGAGTTCAAACACCATATGTTTATGGGTCTTATAGTGTCAAGTTTCCATTTATTGAAAGAGAGAATATTTTTTTTTCATGTGTATCCTCAACTTAATTTTTTTTTTTAAGTTAGGCTTCTGTGTTTTTACTTTTCCCTACCTCCTAAATTTTTCCCAAAACTTCTTTTGTTTTTCCTATTTTTATAAGGGGGCAAATCTGTTTTTAAAACCTAACAAGTGTTCAAAAGGGGAGTTGTTGCTCTTCATTTGTTTCCTTGATTCTCTATTTTCTCTTGACTTTTGTTGTGTATGTTTTCTGTTTCCTTTTTGTTTAAGTTGTCTTTGTCAATACGTGACAAAAAGGGGGAGATTTAGATGAAATGTGGGAATATGTGGGAATCCTGTTTGTTTTGTTTAGGGGGAGTCGAAATTGTTTTTAAAAGAGAGAGAAATTAAAATTTTTTTGATGTATCTAACTTAGGGGGAGAGTTAGTTTGCATATTTGTTATTTTCTTTAGTTTGTTTATTTTGTTTTACTTGTATTTTCCACACATGTGTTTATGTATTTGTTTAGTGTTTCGGGAATTTACAGGTTAATTCAGTCGTGGCTACTGTCTACTTTAGTAACTGATAGATAGTGGTTTAGGTTGAATTGTAATTAGGGCTTTTTAATTGAATGGGTTGTTTTACTTTGATCATTTTAATTTTTATAATGTGTTTTGTCATGGATTGCCAAATGGGAAGATTGTTAGGTTCTAAGATTTTAGGAACTAAATGTATTAGAATTTCACTTTGTATATGTTGGCAAACCATGATCAAAACAATGAGTCTAGGTTTAGGCTTGCTCAAAATTTATTTGTTATAATTTGAATCGAGTTGAATGTAGAAACTTATTGTGCAATATTGCAAAGCTTGATCGATCGAAAGTAAGACTCGATTGATCGAGAATCGTATCAGCAGAATTTGAATTAAACCTAAACAGCAGTTCAATCCCACTAAGGATTAGGGTTTCAAATCTACTTATCCTAGTATATAAAGGAAAATCTAGGCACGTTTTTTTAAAGGCTTTTTAGAGAGAGATTAGAGGGCATCTTGTGCCTTTTTTTTAGATTTAGGGTTTTGTACCCAAAAGCTCTCTAAGGTTTTTGTTGAGTTGTGTGTTGAATCTTTTGTTAGATTTAGAAGTGTTTACCTTCATACACACACATAAAGCTATCAAGATCAAGATTTGCATCAAGAACTTGATGGTGGTTTCAATTGCTGCATAAAGAACTTTCAAGAAGATCCAAAACTTTTGAGTGGAGTCTCAAAGTCACAAGTAGGAGAACTCGTGGTTGTTGTAGATCAAAGAAAGAAGTAGTCCATGAACTCGAAGCTGTCACGTGGTCGTGGTAGTAAGTTTTCTACTCGAGATAGCAATAAGATGTTAGTGGTCTAAGTTCTATTATAAAAACTCCAATTCTTTCATAGTGCATCTGTTTTATCTTGAGGATAACTAGGTTAAATCCTTCTCAGGTTTTTTACCGGTTAGGTTTTTCTGGGTTATCATATCATTGTGTTCTTTATATTTCCACATTATTTATATGATATGATTTTATTGTTTTAACCTAGATTTGAATAGTAAACGTAAGTATTCACTTGGTTAATTAACTAGGTTAAATAATCTAGTTTACAGGGATCTAAAAACGTACACTCCTTCTTTTATTAACTATTGTTAATATTATTGCTTGGATGGCTAACGGAAAAATAATATGGCATCTTTTAATTGTCGTGGCATTTACAAATTGATGTGGCAACTTAATTGTTAAATGCCACGTCAGCTATTTAATTACAAGGTTGTCATATAAATTTTATTTGATTATTAGTTATTATAATGGAAAAAAAAAAAAAAAAAGATTTTCTTCTGCTTCTCCACTTTTCACCTATTTTCCCTTTCGCCTTAGCTGCTTTCATTTCTCCGATCAAGTCACCGGCGCACCTCAAAGCCAACAAAAATCGCTTATAAATTGATTACTGGGGTGGAGAGATACACCTTTAAAGAATTCAAAGTCTTATAAAATTAACTCTATCTCATTTGGATTCAATGACCATAAATCCTTTCTTGTTAATGGGAATAGTCTAAAGTTTGAGCGCAGGGAAACCAACACAGATCAATGCAATGAAAGGTAGTTATGCACTCAAACTTATATCTATGCAATAAAATGCAAAACCCATGAATATGTGGTTGGAGGAGGAGAGGTAAATAAATAATAATTAAAGATTTGAAAGTATTTAAACCTTTTCATGTTGATTATAGATACGTACTGGAAACAAATAAACATTAAGATCTTTGGGGATTAGCAACTGGTTAGATCCATGGAGATTGGCAAGGGATAGAGAGGTGCTTGTGCTGGTTGATGCGGTGGTGACGACAGTTGTTTGGATTAGAGGGAAGTGAGGCTAACGGCAGCGACAACCACAATGTCTGAGGCAATATCACCCGTTGGGAGAAAAGGAAGAGGATGTTTTTGGGTGGGTCACAATTCACAAGAAATAAACAAAGATCCTAGAAAAGTTTTTAACAAAATAATAAAAAATAATGACTCAAATGCTACCCTGACAAATACGGTAGTTAATTTAAGGACTAATCGTGCTCATTTTTAAAATTTGGAGACTAATGATGCTCATTTGAAGGACCAATTGTGCTCACAAGGTAAATTTTAGAGACCAACAATATAATTTCGCCTTTATAATTCTTCCAAAAGGTGAACAGCTAAATGCTGAACTAAAAAAAAAAAAAAACGATTTTTTGAAAGACAAATCATCTGCCGAAGCAACTTTAATTTTCTCTACTCATAAAATCAAGAAGAAGAGAAGCAAATATTGGAATTTGTCAAATAGGATAGAGTTGGGTAGATTTTTTCTTCGGGTAGTGACTTCTAATAGAGCCGACTAGCTAAACAATCACCAGATACATTTTCTTCATTAATTAACAAATCCATTTATTCAACAAATTCTCTTTCATCAAACCCTTTGCCTTAACTCTCTCTTTTCTACATATCTCAACCAATCCAATTCATATTGTAGAAGATTATTCTAATAACAACTTTGATATGACCGATATTTTATTTGCTATCGGATTAATCCTTTTCATTGTCTTCATTATGGTAACGAAAATACTTATTTCCTTCTGCAAGCATTCTTTGCCTCCCGGTCCTCATCAGATCAGGAACCTTACCACCGGTGCATTCATATTCTATATTAGTTAGCATTGGTAACATTCATGACACAATATTCTGCTTATGTACTGAAACGGGTAATGATAGGTTGCTTCTTAGCAGTCCAAGAATAAGATAAGTGGCCAAGAAAGATCCCAAAACCAATGGACCTTCATTTTCCCAGTCAAAGTCAAAAAAGGTATAGAGTTGAAGTGAGCTTTTGGGGAAAGACAAACCATGATCAATGGCCCCTTTTAAGTTGTGCAACACCTATTTAGCAGTTGTCCAACGATCAAAGGTAGACGAGTTCATGAATTGACAGTGAAGACAATATCAGACAGACTAAGAGGGCTAATAATTTGCTGATGCTTGGTGTCATCAAGTAGAGGAGTACCTTCAAACTGGGAGAGCTTAGAATATGAGGCATTAGGGGTACGTGGAAGATGGTTCGGTACCAAACATACTAGTTCAGTGGAAGAGCTCGAAATATACGCAGGGTCAGCCCGAGATCTTTTGTGGCCTAAGGCGACAGTGTTCAAATGGAGCCTCTTTTATATAATTTAATAAGTCAAATTGAAGTAATTTTCATTTATTGGTAAAAGAAAATTTAAAACATGTTTTATCAAAAAATCTAAACCATTTATCAGTGTATCAGAATATTTTATATATATATATATATATATGTGATTGAATTTTAACCACTATCAATGACTAAATAAATAAGGAATTTTATATTCAAAATCACCATTTAACGATAAAAATGAAAAGAAAAAAAAAATTAGATCAAAGGATCTAAATACTAGAGCTAACCCACTCTGATACCACTTGTACGTTTTTAAATCCCTTGAACACAAACAAATTAACCTAGTTATTTAGCCAAGTGATTAATTTAGATAAATTATTCAGATCTAGGTTAACACAAGTAAATCATATCATTGAAACAGTGCGGAAAAATAATTAACACAATGATATGATAACTTAGGAAAACCAAAACGGTAAAAAACTTAGGAAGAATTTAACCTAATTATCCTTAAGGTAAAACAAATCTACTATGAAAGAATTGAAGTTTTACAATAGCAACTTAGACCACTAACATCCTATTGCTACCTGAAGTAGAAAACTTATTACCACGACCATGTGACAGCTCCAAGTCTACGGACTACTTCTTTCTTGGATTCACAGCAACCACAAGTACTCCCACTTGTGTTTTTCTTTAAGCTCTTTATGCAGCAACTGATACGATCACTAAGCTCTCGACATCAATCTCGATCTTGATAACCTTAAGTATGTATGAAGGCAAATACCTCTAGATCTCACAAGAGATTCATACACACAGCATAAACAACAACTGTAAAACGTTGTTAGGGTTTTTCCTTTTATACTTAAGGCAAAACATAAAACCCTACATGTTATACTAGCTTTGGCTGAGCTGGAAAAATATGCAGAAAAACAATTTGCACGAGTTTCGATCGATCGAGTCTAATTTTCGATCAATCGAGCCTAGCAAAAAGTAAATAGTAATTTTCTGCAATTACTCGATTCTAACTTTACAGTAACCATACTTTGAGCAGCCTAATTCTAGACTCTAAGTTTTTATCATGGTTTGCCAACATTACATATTGAAGTTTTAAAACATTAACCTAATAAACTCCCCCTTTGGTAATCCGTAACAAAACACATAATACAACAAAAAGCTCAAAGTTACAAATACAGCCCATTACAATATAATTGCCCAACCAAAAACAATTCAACCTAACTACTATCTATTAGTTGTAAGTGTAGGCAGTAGCACAACTAAATCAACCTGTATATTCTTGAAACACTCAAGAAACACATAAACGTATGTGTGAAAAATACAAGTAAAACAAAATAAATTCTTGATTTCAAATAACATAAAGTAAAAGACATATATCATGAATAACCTCATAAATATAAATCAATAGCCAATATAGCATAATGTGAAACAAGAAACAGAAATAAGAACATAATGTCTCCTATCATATACAACTCATAAAAAATAAAGACATCAAAATAAATACATCCTGAGCCAAAAAATAAGTACAAAGTGAAGCACCTAGATACAATCTAAAGCTCCAAAGCTCAAAAAAAAAAAAAAAACAAACAAACAAAAACAAAAACAAAATCTCCCCCTATCTCCATCCATATGTACTCCCCCTTTTTGTGACGAATTGCCTAAAGGCAATCAAGACTCATCATCAAACAGAGGTGGTAGAGGTGACCTTCTAAAGCTCACCAAATCTGCATGCAAAGCCTGAAGCTCCGTGAGCACGTCCACCAAAAGCTTACCATGAGCCGCCTGAATGGTTATGATAGTGTCCAACATACGACGAATGGTAGAATCATCTGAAGTAGAAGGTGGAGGAGCAACAGTAGCAGTTGGATCAATTTACTCATCAGCAATCAAATCACCTAAAGAAGGAGGAGGAGGAGGTGCAACACCCGAAGAAGAATCAACTCTAGGGCTTTTAGAGCTAGCTTGCATCTGAGTAGCTCTCTGCCTAAGGAAGGTGGCACCTATGGGAGCTATAATATGTACGGGCTTGGAGGCAAGAAACTCATCTAAACCTAAATGTAACAAAATCCGATGAATAAAAACCGGGAAGAAAATAGCATAAGAAGAAGAACTACTCCTATGAACCTCAACCAAGGATCGAATGAAAAGATGAGGAAAACTCATAGGAGCATCTGTCACAAGAGCATACAAAAATACACATCTCTCGATAGGAATAGTGTGCAAATGAGAGATGGGTTAGATAGAATGGCAAGAAATTTGAAAAAACAGATAATAAGTCTCAGTCAACTCATGAGAAGTGATTCAAGGATTAGTACCCCACTGAATGGAAGTACCAGTCAGATATGACATAATGTCATCAAGTGGAGGTGACTCATCATAAGGATACACAGGATGCTGTACCTTAGGCACCCCAAGAGCAGAGGCCAATACCGAAGGAGTGATGATATACTCTTCACCCCGTATCCAACTCTTCATAAACTGAGTGTAGGAATCATTGAAGTGGATAGAGAGGTTCAAATAGAATTCTCTAATCAAGGTGGCTAGAGGAGGATGATCAATATCCATCAAAGGTAACCAGCCCCTATGCTCAAAATTTCTCCTAATTTCCAGGTCAAGCTCATCTAAAACAACCTTTCTCTTAGCCTACACAGTTCTAAGAATGTTCAGCTTCTCATAGGTCTCCTGACTTTTCTCACTACAAAACCTCTCACTATCAAAAGATGGAGTAGAAGAGGAGGTGGATGTCCTATGGGCTCTAGTCTTCCTAACCATGATGCTAAGGGTTGGAACGGATAGACAAAAAAAAAAAAAAAAAAAAAACCCAAGGGCAAACTGCATTAGACATGGTTAGAGCACAAAAAAATAATCTATATGATGCATGAACAGAATAACCACTTGATGCATGCTCTAACGCATTGAGAATAGTCCAGTTATACTTTAAAAGCACAGAATTGGCTTGAACATAGAGTTTTTGAACAAAAACCCAAACTTTAAAAAACTCAATTTCAAAAATCCCAACAAATTGATCAATTTATCATTACACAAGTTAGATAACAATATATAATGACATAATTAATCAATTATACAAGCCAATTTCATCAAATTAATCTCAATTGAACAAAATCCCCAATTTCGGTGAGTTTCAAGCCCTAGGATTTTCAATTTTTCCCAAATCACCAAATTGATCAAATTAAACTATGAGGAACATGTTTACATCATCCAATAACAAAAACCCATTGATCAATTGTGAAAGAAAACAACTCAAAAATCAAAAACCCCAAAATCCAATAGGTCCGAAAATTACCCCTAAAATGCATGAAATATGTGAATAAAAAGAAAAAGAAGGGGTAAAAAGGACATACTGGCACTTGAAGACAAAAAAACCTTTGAGAAAAATTAGGAAGAAAACAACAAAAATTTGTTTGAGGTGGATCGGTCGAAGAGAGAGAACAAAAAGCTTTTTGAAAAGTTGAATAAAGTGAAGAACACGTGAGAGAAAAAGTTTTTTAAAAAACCTTTAGATTGAAATTTGATTGGTTGAAAGTAAGGTTCAATCGATCAAAAATCAATTTCGATCGATCCAACACCAATCGAGTCAGGCAGATTCAAACCAAATTTTTAATCACAATTTCGATCGGTCGAGCAACAGGTTTGATCGATCGAAAATCTGAAAAAATCAATTTTTTGAAAAACAGAGCATTTTAATGTAGTAACTCCTCAAAGCACAATATTTTATGAATAAAATGCATGAGTATGAGATGAAATTTTTTTCAAAAACCCTTGAATTTAACCCAGATTTTCAATCAATTTGTCTCCAATTCTCAAACTTTAAACATATTTTGCACTAAAATCAAGGAACTTGTAATCTTGGATGGCCAAAATAAGATCACAAACAATATAATGTACCAAGTTTAGTAAAGAGTAACTTGTATGGTGTGTGCAACTAGCAAGAACTTGAGATACATGTGAGGTGATAAGTAAATAGTGATCAATCACAATTTCTACAAAATTCATCACATAAGTTTGAAAAAGACAATCATCTAAAGAGTTACATTATATAACTCTCACATCTCCTAGAATAAAAGTTTGCAATCATGTAAGTTTCTTGACTTGCCTCATAATGTACACACCAATTTTATTTGATTTGAAACTTATTAAAATAGCCAAGATAATGTACACACCAATTTTATTTGATTGTGAAGTAATTATAGCCCAATAATGTACACACCAATTTTAGGATTTAATTTGAGGCTACAGCTTATGTTCTTTTTGTGCATGTGCTACACTTTCTCGATCACAAAATATTATAATATGCACTAAGGTGTTCATGATTGGCTAGTAAACAGTGGTGAAATGGTTATTTATACATTTCTCATTAAGTTCAAGTCCAACAATCAAAGGCATGTGACTTTAAGATCAAGATCATGTGATCAAAAACTATAAACAACTCCCACACAACATGCACTACAAAGCTTAAACTAGTAAAGTGCAATAAAATAAGCTCATCCGATCTAAACAAGGTACATAAACATGTTATATAAAGATAATATGACCAACCTTGATTTCAAATCCAAGAAAAATAATGCAAAACCCATTTTTCTTCCCTTTTCCTCTTTTTATTATTATTATTATTATTATTATTAAAAAGAATAACAAAAACAACCTAGTATGGAATGCATGAATGTTATGCAATGCAAATCCTAGAAGAAAAATGAGGAAAGCAAAACAGCAAAGAGGAATTGTCACAACGAATAGAGAGATGAAGCACAAGGACCATGTCAGAAATACACAATTAGAACGAGACTTTTGTATCAAAAACTTTTTAGATGCAAATCTTACATTGGAGTTATTATTCATATTAGAATGCTGAGCAACTCCAAGTTTTGAATAAAGGTTTAAAGTCTTTAACAATTCACCAATAAATACCATAGGATCTTGTGCTTGAGGCATAGGCACTTTCGGCTTATTTGATCACTTAGTAGCTTGCAACTTGAAACAATTTGGACGAATGTGTCAAGACTTTCCACAAAAATGACAAACCCATGCAAGTCTATCATGCAACTTGTCCTTAGGAGAGTTAGGACTCTTAGGTTTAGACTCTTTGAGATTAACCATAATCTTCCTAGGAGGTGTAACTTCTGCTACTTTGACAATCTCACTCACGAGAGGCTCAGAAGAAGAAACAAAGTTTGTGAAATAATTCATAGACACAAAGATGCTATATTCAAAATCTAGACGAGTTTTGCCTAAGGGAGACTTCTGAATACTCAACATGTGTTCAAGTTTGGAACTAGCAAACCTATTTGTTTGTTCTCTAGCAACAAATAATTCAAGTTCTAAATTTTTAACTTTATCAAGCAACAACATGTTCTTAGTCTTCACCTTATCAAGCAATTCATTAACATCAAACAATTTCAAAAGAAAATTCTTCTTATTAAGTTCAAGAGAAGCAATTTTCTGTAAGTCTAAATCAACATTCATAGCATCATTTGTAGCAACCTTGCAAAACTTATTATAAGCTCTTGCAAATCAGCATTCTCAGAGAGTTGCCCATCAGAAGGGTTCTCATCAACAACAACACTTTTATTAACTATAACAGTAGCTGTGAAAGCAATGAAGTTTCCATCCTCATCACTACCAGACTCATTATCAGAAACTTCATCATCACTAAGGGTTACAGCCATAGCCTTACCCTTTGATCTCAAGAATGTATGACATTCTAATTTCACATAATCATATCCTTGACAACCAAAACATTGTTGACCCATAGAATTATTAGAGGTTTGACCTACTTTTTTTTTGGGTTTTTCATTATTGTTCACTGTAGTGGGTTCATTCCTCCTAAAATTTCTAGGTTCAGCATTGTTTTTACCCCATGCCCTTCTGTTATTGTTCCTAAGAAAGATTCTAAAGTTCTTGGCAAGGTAAGCAGTCTCTATAGCAGAGAGTTCGTCATCAAATCTATTCCCTTCAACATCTTCAACTGACTTATTAAGAACCATTGATTTAGATTTGTTTGTCTTGGGTGGGTCTAACTCATAGGACTAGAAAGATCCTACAAGTTCATCAACAGGGATGGAGTCCACATCCTTGCTTTCAGTTATGGCAGACAATTTGGGTCTAAAGTCCTCAGTTAGAGATCTAAGTATCTTTCTAACAATTTTAGATTGATCTTTGATTTCACCCAAATTATAAGCAGAATTAACAATATTATTCAATTTAGCATATAATTCATCAAAATATTCATCATCAGACATTCTAATACTTTCGAATCTAGTAGTTAATTGCTGCAGTTTGTTAATCTTAACTGCCTTTGTGCCTTCATGCACAATTTGGAGAATACAACATTAGAGGTTCTCTTGAATTCTTACACAAAAACAGCATTGAAAATAGCAATCATGTATTTGCTATTAAAAGCAGATGCTTCTTTTTGAGAAGTTTGCCACTCACTAATTGGAGTAGTGGGCTTCTCTCATCCGTACTCAACGGAATTCCAGACTCTCTCATCAATAGGCATAGTTGTTCCCATCAATGCTTTTATCCTTGCTTTCATCCTTACTTTCCAGTAGGCATAGTTCATCCTTACAAGAGAGTGACCGTGTTCCATGACAGCAAGGGTCAAGGATTAACTCTTAGATCAAAGGATCTAAATACTAGAGCTAACCCGTTCTAATAACATTTATACGTGTTTAGACCCCTTTAACACAAACATATTAACCTAGTTATTTAGCTAAGTGATTAACTTAAGTAAATTATTCAGATCTAGGTTAACACAAGTAAATCATATCATTGAAACAGTGCGAAAAATAAATAACACAACGATATAATAACCTAGGAAAACCAAACCGATAAAAAACTTAGGGAGGAATTAACCTAGCTATCTTCAAGCTAA
This sequence comes from Quercus ilex subsp. ballota, assembly GCA_032727855.1. Classification (NCBI taxonomy): domain Eukaryota; kingdom Viridiplantae; phylum Streptophyta; class Magnoliopsida; order Fagales; family Fagaceae; genus Quercus; species Quercus ilex. The sequence continues at coordinate 22,817,113 of CM064918.1, read as the reverse complement.
AACAGATTCACTATGAAAAAATTGAAATTTTACAATTGCGACTTAGACTACTAACATCCTATTACTACCTCAAGTAGAAAACTTACTACCACGACCATGTGATAGCTCCGAGTCCACGGACTACTTCTTTCTTGGATTCACAACAACCATAAGTACTCCCACTTGTATTTTTCTTTAAGCTCTTTATGCAGCAACTAAAACGATCACCAAGCTCTTGACATCAATCTCGATCTTGATAACTCTAAGTTTGTATGAAGGCAAACACCTCTAGATCTCACAAGAGATTCATACACACAGCATAAACAACCACTGTAAAACGTGGTTAGGGTTTTTCCTTTTATATTTAAGGTAAAACATAAAACCCTACACGTCATACAGGCTTGGGCTGAGTTGGAAAAATCTGTAGAAAAACAATCTGCATAAGCTTCAATCGATTGAGTCTAATTTTCGATTGATCGAGCCTTGCAGAAAGTGAACAGTAATTTTCTGCAATAACTCAATTCCAACTTTACAATAACTATACTTTGAGCAGCCTAATTCTAGACTCTAAGTTTGCCAACATTACATATTGAAGTTCTAAAACATTTAGATCCTAAATCCTTAGAACCTAACAAATTTCATGACTTTAGTTGGATTCATTCAAACAAAGTAACATTCCCATCATGATGTTTTATCCAAGCATAAGAGATATAGAATAATGGGACAATGATTTAAGCTCTTAAGCACATGGATATGAATATATAAGCTCTTGTAATGCCCTTTTTTTCCAGGACGTAGACAGTCATCATTACTTAGAAAGCTAGCTAGTATTTTAGTTCCATCCTTCCTGAGTTGTAAGAAATTCATGCGCAAATAGGGCACCAAACACTAGTTTTATGGTTTTCACACAATTTATCCTATTTTTGTGACATTATTTCCCGACTCTCCCGAACTCCGTTCGGTTCACATGAGATATTATAGGAAATAGCTTGATATATTTTCTAAAACTATCCACTCTTTGGCCCATTTTTTGATATTGGATAAGTAAAATGCCTAGGAAAGTAGTGTCAAAAACTAGTTTTTATTAAAAGATTTCTACTTCTTTGTTTTTGTAAATGTGTTTGTTAAAAGTGGAATTTTGGTAATTTGAGTATGGTAAATTGAAATTCATGTTGAGACCTTTCCATCAACTCCTCATTTGAGCCAACGGGGAATCGTTTGATTAAAATTAAATGAAATTTGATTTTATCAAGATTATTGAATAAAATGAAAATGACAAAATGTTTACTACTTTTTCATAATTTTTATGGTATCTTGTTCGTTTCAAATCTGATTTGAGCCCATGAATAGTCATTTTAAAGGGAAGTCAAATATCCCCAATATGAACTTAAATTTATCCCAATTGGGTGGTCAGACTTTGGTCAAATCAAGATCAAGCTTGGGTAGAGCATAGTGAAACTTGGTCACACTTGTGAAAATGGTTTAGAAATATTAATTTTAACATGAAATTATGCAATTTGGATAATTTGATGGAATTTGACCTAATTTGACTGTCAACCAACCAAGGACAATTGGGTCATTTTGATGATTAAATCATGAAATTTGCTAACCCGCAGGTTAACAAATTGAGATAAATTAATAATTGTTTTGAACAAATCTCATTATTTTTTTTAATTTGAAATTTGAAATTTTGAACGTAAAGATGAGGTCAGAGTCAGACAATATATTCTGGCAAAATATATTTGATCTCATCAACCTTAAGTAGGTCGAACAATATATTCTGGCAAAATATATTTGATCTCATGAACTTCAAGTAGGCCTAGTAAGGTTGGTTAGCTCTCTTGTTTGAATCATACAACATCAGTGGCGGCTCTAAGATTTTTTTCTAGGGGGAGTCAATAAGAAGATGTATTTTGGGTAAGAGATGAATTTTGCCCTTTACAAAGATTTCTTATTACAAATTTTCCCATATTATGCACGAGTAAAAGAATAAAAAGTAAACTATAAGTTCATTTAGCACATTATTTCTTAATACAATGAACATATTAATTATTTTCATTAAGTGAACTTTAGTTATTACTATTTAAAATACTTTTATCTATTCGTTTAGGACAATGATATGTTAATATTGTGCTATTAATGTAAGATTTATATTGTAGACTAAAGAAATGTGTGCAATATTATACAAATTTGCAAAAAAATGTACAATGCACATTTGTTTAGAGACAATGTAAATCTTATAAATACAATGTAAACTAAGAATTTTCTATTAGTTTATTTCAAATTTGTTAAGATCTAAATAGGGTTTTTTTTTTTTTTTTTTTTTATAAGGTTTAAGATGATTTTTTTTTTTTTTAATTTTTGTTGTTGGGCTTTTTTTGTGTTTAAAAAGACCAAAATATTGTTAAGAAGATCATATTTAACCTTATTTCAATTGTACTAAAAAAAAAAATTTAGGGTCATGGTATTCAAATTTTCATTTTAAGAGGGAAAAATCAAAAATTAAAATTAAAAATATTATATATTATAAAAAAAATGCCAGCTCAAGGGGTTCATCTGAACCCCCTGAGCTCTACATAACGTCGCCCCTGTACAACATTATGGCAAAAATATTCTAAAATATTTCTAGGTTGTTTAAATAAAGCTTATTTTAACATCAAATCTTTTCTCGTCTTTAAAAAAACGCATGAAAGGTTTTTATTTTATTTTTTCGCTGAGTTACGAAAACAAAAATTGAATGATGATCTTTGTTGACTATTTCCGGTAAGTATAATATACAAGAAAAATTAACAAATTACAAAATACTAGTGTATATTCAGGAATAACTTATTAAACTTTTTGGTTTTTGTGCTTTGCTCATAGTATTATAGGAAAAAACTAAAATAAAAATAAAATAGGTTAGATTGCTTTTTTGTTGAAAATACTTTTTTTTTTTTTTTTAAGTGAGTAAAATGGAACCTGCAATAAATAAAAAGATGAGCAAAAGCTATAGAGTGAGACCTGTAAATAGTATCTAACTGTGATTTTTTGAACAAAAACAAGCTAGGTGGAACCCGCAAACAGTAATTGGTTACGTGAGAAATAAACTAACTAAATATAGAGTTAAGCCTCTTTGTTATGGGAACCACTTAGAACTCACAAACAATACAAAATATAAGCAAAAATCTCCTTATACCAACTTGTTATCACATCCCAAATGAAATTTTGTTTAAAGAGAGAATGATGCTGCACGTTTTGCTTCAATGAGAGAAGAATAATAGAATTCCATAAAAAATAAAGAAGAATAACTTTAAGGAATATTACACTACCTAATAACTTTTTATTAAATTAATATTAAAAAAAATCCAACCATTGTATTACATGATATTAACATGTACACCAAGTTTCATATCAATCGAAAAGCTATTTGTTATTTGATCTAGAAACTCATTTTTTTATACACAATTTTAAATACAAAAACTTGAAATTTTATAATTTGATTGATAAAATAATTTTTGATATCAAATTATCTAGAAATTTAGCAAGTATGTAGAGTATAAGAAGAAAATCCAATCCAACGGTAAATTTGTTAAAATACGTATTCAATAAAAATTATATTGATCGGTATAACATAACTTAAAAATACACCAGGTGTAAGTTGAATATATATATATATATATATATATATTTATTTATTTATTTATAGATCATCTGAAGTAAGAGTAATAAAATTAAGGCAAATAACGTTAATTCAATATGTTTCTAATCAAAACCCAACTTGGACAAACTAGAACCCAATGGACCCAATCCTTTCCTAGGTCTTGGTCTAACATGTTACGTGGATTTTCCTGGTGTAGATCTTTATCAGTTGTATAAACGATTACTCAATAGTCTGAGTAATGTAATTGGAGAGAAATTTCTCTTTTCTTTGTATTTTTTTTTTTTAGAGGATTGTAACATGACAGTTGACCATCAAGCTAGAAACTGGATGTAATGATATATAATAGCAGCCCACCAAAGAATCTCAACGGATGCTAGCTCTCCCCAATCTTGTCCACCTTTCCTTTTCTTCTTAACAAGTCGATAGCCTCATCGATTTCCCGAACTCATTCTCTCTCCCTCTCTCATAATCCAATGATGCCTTAGATAACATCAACATGATTGGAGCTGGATATATTGTCGGATTCACCATTTTCACAGGAACTATCCTTTTTGTCTTCCTCATGATTGCAATTTGCTTTCTCGTGCAACGTACTTCTGCCTATCACCACCAACAGTCCGCCGGAACTGTCCCCGTACACTCCATCAATAACTTTCATCCAGGTATTGATGAAGCTACTCTACGCCAATACCCAAAACTCCTCTATGCCGAAGCCAAGCTCCACCAGGGAAACTCTAACTCATCCTGTTGTTCAATATGCTTGGCTGATTACAATGACACGGATGTGTTGCGCTTGTTACCCGATTGTAGTCATATCTTTCATCTTAAATGTGTCGACTCCTGGCTACGCCTGCATGCTACATGCCCGGTGTGTCGAAACTCGCCTCTTCCTGAGGTGATGGCTTCAGTGGAAGTGACATCCTGATATATGGAAGAGCTCTTTTATTACCATTCCATCTGCCCCAATTTGTAAAAGTGATCAACGAGAAGTAGTGAATAATAATTTTCACGCTAATTTTTTTATGTAAGACAGAATTTACCTTTAGACTTTTGTTAATTGTTAATTTTTTTTATGTCATTTTTTGTAATTTTAGTTTTATGGTAATTATATTTTTATTTTTAAGTGCATTTAATGCCTTTTAAGTCAAATTAGAGTTCTATTATGATAGGCATCAATTAGGATTTTTTTTAGAACATATTTTCTTATTTATCAAGTTTTAAGGATACTTTAAATAGGCCTTCAAGTGAATTTCAAACCTTTTTACCTTGTGGATTAAAATACTCTTCGTAAATTTGAGGTTATCTTTCAAAAATAAACATGTTTTGCTTCTTACACCTTAAAATAGGCGTGTTTTATTTATCGCAAGCATTCTACTGCATTATTTCTTTCTTTCCATCACTCATTGTTTATTATATCAAAATTGTGCCAATTTATTTATAACTAGGAATATATTTGGTACGGATTCATACACTTTGTATGGTACGATTTTGTTTGATTTTGTATTAAAGAAAATTTTTCACCAAAGTTTTTGTCATGAATCATTAAAGAGAAGTGCAAACATTGTATTATTGATTTACTGTATAAATATATGAAATCGACGGTACAAGTAGGCCTAGAATTTCAGTAGATAGAATAAAGTTGGGAGTAGAATTAGGAAGATTCTCAAAAATAAAATTAAAAATTGGAGTTAGTTTAGATTATTCCTCGTTATTCAGACTATTGAGCGATGGTTTGATACATTGTATTAAAATATGAAAAAGTAAGAAAGGGACTTTTTTTCCCTTTCGGTCTGCACCACGCATGAACTTCCGAACAATTATTCTCCAAAACTTATCATTGTAAGTTGGATTTCCTGTATTTCTACCTATAAAAAATCGTAAGCTTCAAATTTGGTTCTTGATAGTAGCCTTGAAAATTTCTCTTCCTCATGCTTGTGAAAAGTTTATTGGTGAGGTGTTAAAAAAATGCAAATACATGAAGTTTTTTTTTTTTTTTTTTTTTTGAGAAGAAATATATGAAGTTTTACAATTTCCTTTCAAGGATTTTCATATTCTTAAATAGTTACATAATAGTTCATTATTAATTGTCATTATATATTATTAATGTGGATAAGTGTGACCATTTTTATTTTCTTAAGTTTGTATAACATTTTTATTTTTATTCAGTTGTTATTTCCTATTTTTCATTGTTTTTTATTAAAAATATTTCATTGATTTTTTATAAAAAATATATTTTAAATGAAATAAAAAAACTGGACTCATTGACATTGTATTAATTATTGACCCATATAGCCACATTCATTTATATATAAATAATAAACTAAGTGTCTACTTAACGAAACAAATAATTGAAACATTATTTACCTTTTTACCAATATACACATGTAACAAACTCTTTGTATTTTTTATTATTAAATTGTATAAAGTTATATTATATTCATAATATACATGCACGCATTCACACACATCACAATTCACACAAATAATATTATGACAAAATAAATAAGTAACGTATACAATCAATATCACACACGTACATAATATAAATGTATAATAAAGAGAGATGCTAATTTAGATAGTTAGAAAAAAAAAAGAAAAAAGAAAAAAAAAAGATGAGATGAGATTAGAAATCAAATCAAAGAGAGAAAAAGTGAGAGTATTCTGTGTAGATTTTGGTTTTGAAATGGGATGATCTGTGTTGTTATTTGGTTTTTAATTGGGATGTGATCAGGGAGTGCAAAAATACTTTTAAGCGTCATAAATCAAACTACTAAAATAAATATTTTATATATGAGATAAGTTCAAATTACACATTTTCTAAACCATTGTATTTAAGAAGATCTATAAAATAAAAAAAAAAAAAAAAAAAAAAAAAAAAAAACCCTTATTAATGCTAATATTCTAATCGATATCATTTTTTATTTTTTATTTAATTAATATATTCCATACTTATTTCTAAACCCAAAAAAAAAAAAAAAAAAAAATTATACGTTTGACTCTTTTTCTCTCCACTGCATGTCTCTCTCTCTTTTTCTCTTTGCACGTTCTCTCTCTATATCCAACATAGCTAGGTCACCAGCAGGAAAAAAAAAATAAAAAAATTAACTGTGGACATTCATTAGGAAAAAAATAAATGTCAGTAATGCCTAATTACCCCATTCTAATTCCTGAGAACTCATGCTGGATGATTTAGGTAAAGGAACTAAGGAAGCCCTTTGAGAAAAATGATGTGCCATGATTGTTCGAAGATAGTTTTAACAGCTAATTAGTTCTCATCCACAACAGCAAAACAAGCAATAAAACGGCATAGCAAAACCATCTGTTAAGAATTAAATTGGAGGAAACATAAAAGAAATTGTGAGCCCAGTTCAAGAAAGATAGCCTCCTCTTTCCATCATGAGTCATTCTTTGTTATTGTTAGCTAAAATGTATCAGATGCTTCTAAGAATCTTGCAGTGACCCACCACTTCAATGCTCTCTTTATATTAATATTCTCCTCTACCAGTCCACCTAAATAAATTTCCCTCCCCTCTTTTATTTCTCCATTTCTATTTTTTTTTTCTTACATCCTTCATCAAAACCTAAAACCATAAATGTCCATTTTCATTTTGATCTTCCAGTTCCAGTTCCAAATCTAATCTTCATTTTCATTTTTATTGTATTGGTAGCGCCATGGGTAACTTGCTAGTTAGATTTCAAATCCACCAAAAAAAGAAAAAAAAAAAAAAAAAACAGACTAAATAAAATAAAAAAATGAACAGTGTCCAAAATTTCAAAACCCAGTATTCTGACCCTACTCGCTTCTTTGACTTTACATGAATTTTAACTTGTTTTTAACAAAAATGGACACAGATGAGGAGAGAAAAAAAATAATTAAAGGGTAATACCACTATATCGGTATGGGAGGAGAGTGAAGATTATTGATTAGCGTGAGGCATTAAATGTGAGGAATTTAAGTAAAAGTAGCTAATTTGGGAAATTAATATTCTACACTAATGACATGAGAGGGTGTTTTTCTCACCCTTAAATTTAATAAGAATCTATGGTGTATAAAAGGCGTAACTCTTGTGGAGTTACACCAGGTGTAATTTGAACCCATCTCTTCATATATATAATGTTTTTTAATTTTCAAGTCAGGGGGTTCATTTGAACCCCCTAAAGATAACGTACAATCACCTCTGAGTAAAGTCCAACATTAAATAAGAATAATAAGAGAGAATAATTAATTTAATATTATTAGATCCAAACTCATAGGCTTAAAACCTTTTCGATCAATTGATATCTTTATATGTTATAGGGAAAAGTTAACAAATGCCCTAGGGCATTTGTTAATGAACTATTTTAGGAAAGTTTTTATAAAAATAGAAAATGAGCAATTAATTAATGTTTTGACAACTTTTTCAATTTCTCATAAAAGTGCCATAAAAACTTTCGTAGAATGGTTTATTAACAATTGTCCTAAGAGTATCTATTAACATGGCCCCATATTATATTAACTTTTCAATTAGAGTCTTAACGAGGTGTTATCTGACCAACAACATATTGGTCCACAACAAAAAGAAAGAATAAAGCTAGAAAGAGTATTCTTCAAGTCATAACTCAGATTATGTGTTTATTATTTGCCTGAAAATTTAAATTCATTTTTTTTCCCTTCAAAAGTTTAAATATAATAAGTTTTGTTGAGATGCTATCTTTCATGTAAAATTGAATAAGTCATGGGTAATTGAAATCTACAAGTTTTATATATATATAAAAAAATTAAATCAAGTATTTATATGGTATTTGTGAATGCTCTAAGCAAGCATGGCAGCTTAGTTAGCTTTTTTGTTTGAATCAAATAACGTTCTGGCAAAAAGATATTCTAAAATATTCTCAGGTTATTTAAATGAAGCTTATTCTAACTACATATCTTCTCTTCTTAAAAATAAGGCGTAATTTATTTATTTATTTATTTATTTTTTTGAGTGACGCATACAAAGATTGAATGATGATCCTTGTCGACTGTTTCCGATAAGTATAATATACAATAAGAACTAAAATACTACAGCAAATTACAGGTGTGTGTGGGTTGGATTGGGTAGGTAAAAGCTGATATTTCTATTCAATCTGCCATCAGCACATTGGGAAAATTCCAATCTGCCACCGACCCACCAAAGTTGAAATTTGGCAAATTTGTTACAAATTTTGGTGGTTTCAACTCAGCGGGTAAGGCGGGTTTTGTGGGTTGGTATTAACAATGTTATTTTTTTTAAAAATTATGAAAATCTTCAATTTATTATAGCATAATCTCAAAATATAACTAATGCGCACAAAAAATTAAAGGTAGATTTTATTGAATAATCTCAATTCCAACACAAACATAGGGTCAATAAAAAAGAGATGAATCATCTCTAACAGACCTTGTCTCCACCAAAAAAAAGGAAAAAGAAAAAGAAAAAGTAGTAGGTTGTTGCCTTACAACTGAGGAAAATTGAATTAACAAACTCAAAGTTTTAACATTCTCAAAGCCACATTAAGGATTCAAAATAATAACATACCAACATAACAAATAAACTTCAAAATGGTATGCATGGTCTCAATATTTACAAGAATATATGGGACCCAAATCAAAAAGACGAACAACATAATCAATAAAAATATAGATACAAACATTAAGCAATATAAGACATAAAAACAACTACCTTTGTGGTTGTCTAGGAGAGTACACATTTGATGGAATGTGAAGAATTGAAGGGATTAGAAAAAGAAAAGAAAAAAAGGTTTCAAGAAGGTTGAGGAAGAAAATGACAAAACAACATGAAAGAGAGAGGGAGAGGAAGTGGCTGAAGGTGAAAGCTAAATACAGAGTGTATGTAGTTTATGGTTGAAGTGATTTTAGGGTTTCAATGTTAACTTTTTATATTTTGTATAAGGAATTGATTATTGATTAGCTATAAAAGTTGATTAGGTGAATTGATTAGCTTTACATACAGAATATACAGTTGATCAATTTGAACTAATATATATATATATATATATATATATATTTAAACAGGTAGGTCGAGTTGTAGCGGGTTGACAATGTTTCAATCCACTATTCAACCCAATTCGCTAATTTGGGCGTCTAACTCGCCCAACCCAAACTGCCTAACTTGATGACCCACATAGAATAGGTGGGTTGGCTGCGAGTTGGGCTGGTTGGCGGGTCAAACGGATATTCTGCACACCCCTACAACATATTATGTTTAACAAAGAGAGCATGATGCGCACTCTCTACATAAGTGAGAAAAGAATCAAGAATAACGAAGTTCCATAAAAAAGAGAGAAGAATAAGTGAATAACATGGTTAGAAACTAGGAGATAATATTATTTTAGTCCTACGTTTTGGGGTTACAATTAATTTAATTTTTATGTTTTGCTAGTTCTCAACTAGGTTTTTGTTTTTATCCCATAAAAAAAAAAAAAAGGTTTCTGTTATTTTTAATTTAAAGTCAATTTGGTCCCTCCCGTAAACTTATTAATGAAAAATGCTTACTTGACAAACGGAATGTACAATTGGCATATTTCAAATCTACATGACTGTCAAAATAATAATAAATTATTTTAATTGTTATTTTTAAAAACCACATCCACGTAATAAAAAACTACCTCAGAACATTAAAAAATGGAATGATTTTTTTAAAGGAGAAATAAAATGAATTAACGGAAAAAAAAAAAAAAAAATTGGAACGATCTAGAACAATGGAAGTTGGACTTGATATCTACTTTAGAATTTGTATTTTGAATCTTTAATTATATCTATTTTTCCCTAGACCTATTTAGAGATCAGCTTGGCAAAGTATAATTTACTATAGAATTTGTAATTTTGTCATTAAAGTTTGACATCACGAAGGAAACATAGGGACTTGGCTACAGAGATCATAAGGTGGAGATTTGCAATGAAAGCTCTACCCCTTGAGATCACAATCTAGCGATGATGAACCCGAAGAGATGTGCGTCATTTCAAGCACAATCTTAGCAGCTCGTTTTAAAGCACAACCTGAGGAGCAGCTCGGCATTAAATTTTTTTTTTTTTTTTCTTGGATTCTATATATTTGTGTGACTGTGTAATCAAGATCTTTTTTTTTTTTTTTTTTTTTTGGGTGTGTTTTGAGTTTGTGAGATATAAAAATTAAAAAATCGCAGACTTGAGCAAAAGAAATAATAATAAAATAAAAGTTTTGTTCGACAATGTTGACTGGGGTACTAGGTATATAGATTTTGTGGTTCTTTCATCAGTTTTGAATCTTGGCTTTTGCAAAAGGTGTTGAGTTTATTTTTTATTTTTATTTTTTCTTCTTCAGGTTAAGGGATTTTGTCTAGGTTTGGTTAAAGTCCTCAACAATAAAATGTCCATGGGTTGGTTTGGATCAAGTTTGTGCCAAATTCAGACGTGACTCAATCACTTCGGGTCCCCAAGATCTGGACTCACTGCCAACTAGGAAGAGGAGTTGGTTCGAGTGAATCGAGTCTCCTCGGGTAATGGTCGGTTGATGATTAGAGCCGAACAAGTGAAACCTGGCTGAAATTCTGCCGGATCTAGCAAGATCTTCATGAGATTGGTCAAATCTCATCATATCTAACTAAAACTAACTGAAGAACGGCTCATACCAACAAAGAACAGCGAGATTTAGTGTGCAGATCGGTTGGGTCAATTGGATTCGGATTTCATGTGGAAACCTGCCACTAACCGTTGGTATCATTTTCTAAAGGCAGAGACCCGTCATCGACCGTCAAATGCATTGGGTCAACCGATTTTCAGGTTGGCTTGAATGGTTTGGGCAAGTGAGCTAGGTCCACAATTTGGTTGGACACCCTTGCTCAACAAACATACTCTAGGTTTGGATTTTTCTAGGTTAAACTCTACAAAAAATGTGCTACGTCCACAATATTTTTACAACATTTTCACAATAAATTACAGGTGACTAGTTATTATTAGTTCAAATTTGAATTTACCACTGAGATTACTTTTTTAATTCAACAATAAAAACCAGTAAAAACCTGCCACTTAGAATTTCTTGCAAAAATGTTGTAAAAATTGTGTGCACATATCATTTCTCAAAAAAAAAAAAAAAAAAAAAAAAAAAAAGTGGAATGGATTTGTGGCAATGGCATTGCCGAAATAGGAGGGAAAAAAAATTGTTGCAATTAGTTTGTGGCAATGGCATTGCCGAAATAGGGGGAAAAAAAATTTGTGGCAATTGTGGCAATGCCACTGCCGAAAATGGGAGGGAAAAAAACGTTAAAAAAAAAAATATGGACGTGAAGTAAAACAAATTCATCATAAACATATTTAAAAGCACACCTTGCCTGGGGAAGCACCCAACTTTTGGCATCAAGCATGGACAAAACACGATTACTTCTATACATGATTACGTATTGTAATCTTTAGACTTCTTTGTGTTCTTCGCACATGAAGTAGTCCTTTTTTTGGCCAATAAAATTTCCTTATAATTTAAAAAAAAAAATCAATTCTAAGAGATTTTCCCTTTTAACTTTATGGGTATTATACAATTACATTAGTGGATGCAAAAAATTTGGAAAGATCATTTGATGATCGGGTTCTACATGATTACAAATTGTAATTCTTTAGACTTCTTTGTGTTCTTTGCACGTATTCTTTTTTTTCCCCTCCCATTTTCTGCAATGGCATTGCCACAAACCAATTGCAACAAATTTTTTTTCCCTCCTATTTTGGCAATGCCATTGCCATAAATCCATTCCACATTTTTTTTTTTTGAGAAATGATATGTGCACACAATTTTTACAACAAATCCTAAGTGGCAGGTTGTTACTGGTTGTTATTGTTGGATTAAAAAAGTAATCTCAATGTTAAATTCAAATTTGAACTAATAATAAATAATCACCTATGATTTGTTGTGAAAATGTTGTAAAAATATTTTTGACGTAGCACATTTTTTTTAATTCCTCCCCAGATTTCGGCAACCACTATTTTTTTTCCCTCCCATTTTCAGCAATGGCATTGCCACAATTGCCACAAATTCCCCCCCCCCCCCCCCCCACCCCTATTTTAGCAATGGCATTGCCACAATTGGTTTCCCTTTGGGCACCTAGCACTAACACACTACACTTCGAGCACTTCACACCCACTCGGTCAGTCTGTTTGGGTAGCAGGAATTTCGGTAATGCCATTGCTGAAATTCAAAATTTTCTTTCTCTCACTTTTTCTCTTTCTCTCTCATACTTTTGTTAGAATTTCGGCAACACCGCTGCCGAAATTCACTCTCTTTCCTCAATTCCCTAAATAACTTGGAATAGTGCCCATAACGCAAATAAACTCGAGATTCAGCAATATTCAGACAAAAGACTCTCCTAACATGGCTTTTAAAAATAGCAATTAAAATATTTTTTATTATTATTTTAGTAGCCACATAGGTGTGAGTTGTACCAACTGTGCAATCCGCTAGTCACATAAGTATTTTTCGTTAGCAAGTTAATGGTAAGGACCAAATTGACTTCAAGTTGAAAATAAAATGGACCAAATTGACTGCTACTAAAATGTATTGATCAAATTAACCATGACTCCAAAATGTAAGGACCAAAATGGTATTTCACCTAGAAAGTATGTTAATTTTTTTTTTTTTAATCTTTCTAACAAAAAGATTATGTACGTTTTTAGACCCCTTAAAACACAATCAGATTAACCTAATTAATTAGCCAAGTGATTACTTAATCAAATTATCAGATCTAGGTTAACACAAATATATCATATCAATGTAAAATGCAAAAAGTAAAGAACACAAAGATATGATGACCCAAGAAAACCAATCCAATAAAAAACCTGGGGAGAATTTAACCTAGTTATCCTCAAGGTAAACTGAATCCACTATGAAAGAATTGAAGTTTACACAATAGCGACTTAGACCACTAACATCCTATTGCTACCTCGAGTAGGAAACTTACAACCACGACCACGTGACAGCTCCGAGTCTATGGACTACTTCTTTCTTGGATTCCCAGCAAGTACAATCACTCCCGCTTGTGTATCTTTAAGCTCTTGAATCTGCAACTGAATTTATCACTAAGTTCTTGACATAGTCTTTATTCTTGATAACCCTAAGTATGTGTGAAGGCAAACACCTCTAGATCTCACAAAAAATTCACGCACATAGCATAAAGAGCAACCTCAAAACATGGCTAGGGTTTTTCCTTTTATACCTAGGGCAAAACATAAAACCCTACATGTCAAATGGGCTTGGGCTGAGTTGGAAAATTCTGCAAAAAAACGATATGCACGACTTTCGATCGATCGAGCCTAATTTTCGATCAATCAAGCCAGGAAAATTTACACAGTAAATCCTGCAGAACACTCGACTCCAATTTTACATAAAAGTACACTTTAAGCAAGTCTAAACAATACTAAAAGTTTTGATCATGGTTTGCCAACATTACAAATTGAAGTTCTAATACATTAGTTTCTAATTCCTTAGAACCTAATAGATTATAAAAAAAGGTCGTCCTAAGTAAGAGTCATCTATACTATCTATAAGAGGGTTCCTCTCTTTGAACTAGACTTTTATGTGGTTCAAAAATACCCTCATTAATGAAGGGTAACTTCTCTTCAAAATAGTGTTATAAATGTCAAATAACAAATTTAATCTTTTTATTCCCTAAAATTTAGCATTTTTATGAGTCCAAATTCTCTATCCCAACTAATATGCTCAACTGTATGCTCCACCAAACATATCAAGCCATATGGACATTACTTATTAAACACAAACTAATGACTTAAACGGAGTCAATCTCCTTCCTTACTCACGTTACCAAAAAAAAAAAGAAAAAAAAGAAAAAAGAAAAACCATCATTGAAATACCCAGCTACAACAAGATTCCACCACCGTGGCTACCTAGAGAAGATGACCATGGTAAACTTCAATAGCAAAGAATAGAGTTTGCAAGCCTTCATGATCAAGCCAGTACTCTGATTTTTTATTCTTTGTCACAAACCCATATGAAATTGTTCCTCGCACAAAAACCAAATTCATTGTACATATTTGGAAGTGAGGGTTTTGTGGGTTTCTTTGCTTTCTATCTATTATTTTGATGTATAAAAGAAAAAATTGAACTAATGGAGTAGGCTAGGATACCTGTGATTTTGGGTTTTTTGTTTTTTTCTTGGATGATAGGTATTTGGCCAAGAAGACAACTGTGGGTAGATGTGTTATCTCAATCGTGGGTAGACAACTGTGGCCAAGAAGCACTATTGTTGGTGTTGGAATAGTTGTAGGGGAGCTAGGATTATTTTTATGTATCATCATGGGTGATGATCCTGTGACATTCATTTTTTGGGTGTATCAGAATAAGAGTTGGTGAATGACAAGATCCACTGTCATCATCATCTCTAAGTGGCCATGGGGGTGGAACCTGGTTATGGTTGGGTAAATAAAATTTTCTTTTCTTTTGGGTTTGGAACGTGAGTTGGGAGGTAGTGGAGAATAGGAGATTGACTCCATTTAAGTCATCAGTTTGTGCTTAATTTGTAAGCAATATCCACATGGCTTGATATGTTTCGTGGAGCACAGAGTGTGTTGTATATATAGGTATATACATGGATAGGTTGTAATAATGATATTTAAGTTTGAAGAATATTGTTTCATAACATTGATAAAGAGAAAATTCAAGTTCTAGAATTTTCTAATTGAAAATTCGAAAATAAGGATTTTCGATTGCTCAAAGTTTTTGCTCGATTGATCGAAATTATGAGGAAAATAATCTTGGAGTCTCTGGATGATCCAATCGCTATTTGATTCCTGCTCGATCAATCAAAAGGAACTCTCGACCAATCGAAACTCAAAAAAAAAAAATTTCTATAGAATTTTCTGGTGACTGTTCTGAATGTTCGAAGATGTTTCAAGCCTTGTGAATGGTTTTATGAAACATTTTGACTTTTCATACGTGCTTTTTGATGAAATATAACCCTATGAGTATAAATAGAGGCTTAAGTTCACTTAAAAAATAAGTTAGAGAGAAACACAAAATATCTTGTGGTTATTCTACAAAATTGCTATCTATAGAACCCAACAACTTGATTGTATCCTGAAGACAAATTTGCAGATAACCTTTAGCACAAGAGTGTGGGGGCAAATATAGTCTAAGGATAACAATTTTATGCCTCCGAGTTATCTATTTCTGTTTGTCTTTTGTGTTATCCTTATTCTTCCTTTATTACTTTGTGTATTATTCCTAACAGAGTGGAGCATATAAGTTGAGACAGAAGAGAACTCCTAAAATTTAGCCTTCTTTCTCCTCACTTTCATCTTATTTTTCCTACCCAAACTTTTCTCTATATCACTACACCACTTTCAAATGCATGTTCAAAAAATAAATTACAAAAATGTATCCTTTTTATTTGTTTCAAAAATAAAAAATATATATTTTCAAATTATAATAAATGCAAATAATTAACTTTTACTCAAAAAAAAAAATAAAATAGAAGAGCATTTGAGCTTGCACAACGCGCATGCTTAGAGGCTAGTCAAAATAGAAAATCACTTTAATCCAATATGTTTCAAACCCAAACCCATTTGGGTCGAACCTAAACCCAATCAACCTAACCCTTTGCTAGGTCTAACCTTGGTCAGCATGTTAAGTGAATTTTTATCAATTTTATAAATCATTGCCCAATAATTAATTGTTGCCAATTATATCTCCACATATATTAAATTAAGAGATTAGAAAAAGGAAAAAAAAAATCCATTTATAATTTGAGAAGTGAAATTGGAGAGAAATTTCAGGAGTCTGTTTGTGACTATTATTTAAACAACAGTTTTTAGTGTTTAAACAATATTATACGTATTTTCACACATTTTTTTATTCACACATATTTCCAAAAAATACAAACAACATTACTAAAAATCTCTTACCAAATGGGCCCATAATAGCAGCCCATCAAATTAGAATCTTACCAGATACTATCTCTCCCAAATCATGCCCACATTTCCTTTTCGTCTTAACATGTCGACAGCCTCATCAATTACCTACAGGGCTGGCTGAACAATAGATGTAACTGATGCAATCGTTTAAGAGCCCCAAATAAAAAATGGCCACCACTTGTAAAAAAAAAAAAATAGTAATATATATAATATTTATCTATATATTTGATAGGCCAAAAACGTATTGACCCCTTGTGATTAAATTAATTAATTAGCCAAATTAAGAATTAATCAATTTAACATGCAAACACGTGGTAGCACAAACAAATCACCAATAAACTAATTATGCAGCGGAAAATAAAGAATACGGTGATTTGTTTACGAATGGGGAAAACCTGATGGCAAAAACCCCACCGGGTGATTTTCAGGTCACCACTCCCGAAACTCCACTATTATCACAGCAAGCGGTTACAAGTAAAGGAATCCCAAGTAACTTACCAACCTACAGTTGAACCCTTACCCCAATACCTAATTGGACTTGTTCTGTAGTGACAATTTCCCCTTTTGATGCACGGCTCCCAAGTACGTGACTAACCAATGCGCAGATTCTAGTACGCGACTTCAATCACAAACTAGAGAAAGTTTGTTGGCTGCAAAGTTCTTCAGTTCATCCCAACGATGATGATCAAGAAGATGCTTGGTCACAAAACCCTTTGGTGCAAATACACAGCAACTTCTTCAATAGTGATGAACTAGGTCAAAACTTTGTCTTCGGTCCCAAGAAATCAGATCAGAAATTTTGATTTTATAAATCTCGACAGATAGAAGCTGTCGAGCATCTATCAAGTTAGCTATCAAGCCACGGGCAGAACAGCTCTAATAGCTAACTTGACAGCTTCCTTAAACCTCGATAGATGCAGCTGTCAAGATTTAATGAATTTACATTTTCAGCTTGTTTTCTTAAACAGACTTGAAGGTTTCAACACTTGATCTTGAAACATGGTTTCTTGAAATATTTCAACACATCCTAGATCTACCCAAATACAAGTAAAGTGCATTTTGTCAAAGAATTAGCCCATTACATAAAAGCATGACATATTTTCTTAACAAGTGAACCACATATGTCCTAACAATATTTTAATTACAAAAAAAATTAAGTACTTTAATTAGTCAATAAAATGCATTAAAAATGCCACATTATATCCTAAAATGCAAAATACTGCACAACAATAGTGCACGCAACTTGATAGGACAAGATTACACAGTGCTATGTGCATTATGTAGTCCTGTTTATAAGCCCCAACAGATCACAAGGCCTAAGCTAAGCTGGCCCCCACACGGCCTCGGACTAATTAATAATTTATCACATTTTTTTATGCAAACTCTTACTTTATAAATTATTATAAATTATCACACCAATTAATAATTTGATGTATATTATATCAACTCATTTGTATTATGGTGATACTAATTTATTGAACCAAGTAATAAATTAAATTTTATTTGTGCATGTTTAGACTTTAAAGTTTAGAAAAGAATCCACTTAAAATTTTTTCTTAAGGCAATCACATTCACCTTGTGGTGACTTGCCTTTGTTTGCTTCCTCGTTTGGCATGCACCACAAAAAGTCTTCTCCACCTTTCCAAATTTTGGAAGTCCCTCAATAGCTTTTAATTTGGAGACTTTAGCCACTTATTTGAAGTTTGCATGTCCGAATCTTTGATGCCAAAGTTCCAACATATCAACCCAAGCAATTCTGCAGGAAATTGGTGCCGTAGGAACCACTCCGTAGCAATTGTCGGTAGTCCTCTTTCCTTCCAGGACTTGAATCCCTTCTTCATCAATGATTATGCACCCCTTCTTTAAGAATTGAACAAGGAAATCCTCGTCGCATATTTGAGTGATGATTAAAAGATTTGCCTTCAACCCTTTGATGTATAAGACATCCTTCAATAGAGGTAATCCAGGTATCTCAACAGTCCCTTTGCCAAGAATTTGAGCATGACTTCCATCGCCAAATGTTACATAGTCACCGACCTTTTCTTTGAGTGACTTAAACAGTGATTTATCACCTGTCATATGACGAGAATAGCCGTTATCAAGATACCATAAACACGAATTAAATACCTTCAAAGAGGTGTGCACAAATAGGCAAGCATGGGACAAGCACTCTTGACCTTCAAACAGAAACTTATCTTCATTTTCCATGCTCTTGCTAGATTGAATTTTCTTTTTCAGATTATCAACATTATCACACAATATTCTATTTCTTCTTTTATACTTCTTAACCAACGAATTAGATTCATATAGACTATTGTATAAGATGTGATTCTCATTTTCAAAATATTTCAGCATGTGAACAAACATTCTAGCATGTTTCTTTGTTTTTAATAACTCAAGGAGTTCATTGTTAGGGCACCCTTCAAACATACTCACAAAGTCATTATCACAAACATTTAAACCACAATTCAACATAGCCTTTTCCATAGCTTCATCCATAGCTAAGGAGTCTAGGAT
Organism: Quercus ilex subsp. ballota; assembly: GCA_032727855.1. NCBI lineage: Eukaryota > Viridiplantae > Streptophyta > Magnoliopsida > Fagales > Fagaceae > Quercus > Quercus ilex. The sequence goes on along the minus strand of CM064918.1, from coordinate 22,798,067 downwards.
CGCACTTAGGTAATTAAACCACAAAAAGTGCACCCGCTCTAATACCAATTGAATGTCCAAAATGCGTGTAAAACACCCTTGAACGTTTAGACCCTAGATTACAAATTATCAATTCAAGCTTATAATCAAACAATTAATGTGCGGAACATGAACATAAGCCAATGATAGAATTGATAAACAATCTAAACCAATTTAAAATCACATCCACAGCAGATAATAAACGGTAAAGATTAAGGGAAGAGAGATGCAAACACAAAGACAACACGCGATGTGTTATCGAAGAGGAAACCAAAGCCCTCGGCGTAAAACCTCTCCACCACCCTCCCAACGGTCAATAATCCACTAGAAAATGTAGTTGGGATACATGAACAGTAATAGACCCTCCAAGCCTAATCTACCCGATACCTAAGCCCTCCAAGCTTCTTGCTCCAACAAGGTTGCACCGAACCTTTTTCTTCTTTAGCTTACTGAATTCCGCTATAGCCCATAGCATCAACCAATAACCATTGGTTCCTTCCTAAACTGCTTCCCTTAACACTAAAAGACCTTCTCACAGATGTGGGTGTGGTGAGACAAGGATTTGGTCAATAACCTCTCAAGGATTTATCAATGGAGAGGAAGAGAGTGGAGGAATTTGAGGAGTCTCTTAGTGAAGATTGGGGATGAGGCAATCTTGTTTTTATCTAGGGTTTCTCTCTCAATTTTTCTCTCTGGAAGCTCTCTCAATTTAGTGGGTATAAGGGTCTATACATAGTGGTGTGTGTTTGGAATACGAAGAGACAGTTTTTGTCAAACAGGGCTAGTTGGCAGCTTGTCCAAGTCGCGACTTCAAGTCATGAAGTAACGGCCTGGCCAACCTAGGACTTTTGTCCTGTAATACGACAACTGGCGCGACCCTTCAGCTCCCCTGTGTGCTTCTCACGTGCCTGCAGTTGGCGGCTTGTCAGTCGTGAGTCAGCCGCGAGTCCTAGCTGCGAAACTCTGCTTATTTGCACAAACTTGAGCTTTTCTTCACACCCTTTTCACACACTACCCTTACATGAATCCCACCTAAATATAGGGTTACTAAGTGCTAAATTACAAGCAAATTGACACGAAATAAAGCCAACAAGATGGTTGATAAATTTCAACCTTACACACCTTATGCAACTATATAAAGCTCATCTGTGCCCAAGCCAAGCTCCACAAGGGAAACTCTACCTCATCCTGTTGTTCTATATGCTTGGCTGATTATAATGACATGGAGATTGTGGTCATCTTTTTCATCTTAAATGTGTGCATTCCTGGTTACAGCTACATGCTACATGTCCGGTGTGTCGAAACTTGCCTCTTGCTGAGGTGGCAACTTCATTGGGAGCGACATTCTTGACTTGATTAATGGAATAGCTCTTCTACAACTGTATCATTTGCTACAACTTGCAAAAGCGATGGATTAGAAGTAGTGGATAACTTTTACATGGATCCACCATTTCATTTCTATTATTTACCATTAATCATGTTAGAGTGTAACAAAAGTTGTAACAGTTGTGTCTCTAATTGGAATATAATTGGTACAGATTCATGCATTCTTGTATGTTCATTTAAACCCCTTAAACAGATTGTTTAACCTAATATATTAACCAAATGACTACTTAGATTAATTATTCAGATCTAAGTTAAACACAAATATATCATATCTTGTAAAGTAAAGAAAAATAAATAACACCACGATATGATGACCTAGGAAAACTGTTAGGACATATGTAGTTCACTTATTAAGGACATATGTCACTCTTTTATGTAATTGGCTAATCCTTTGACAAAACGTACTTTACTTATATTTGGGTAGATCTAGGATGTGTTGAAATACTTCAAGAAACTATGTTTCAAGATCAAGTGTGGAAGCCTTCAAGTCTGTCCAAGAAAACAAGCTGAAAGTGCAAGGTTACTAAAGCTTGACAGCTAGTATATGTCAAGGTTTAGAAAGTTGTTCCAGCCCGTAAGCTCGACACCTGCTCGACAGCTTCTCGACAGCTTCTATCTGTCGAGGTTTATAAAAATTAGAATTTCTGATCTGATTTCTTAGGATCAGTGAATGTGTCTTTGGGCCTTCTTTTCTCCTAATCCTAGACATATAAAAGGATTGTTTTAAGGGCTGTCAACAAGTACACAAGTTGCACAAGTCTTGAGAAAACTCTATTGAAGCAAATTGTGACCGGAGACAAAGTTTTGCCCCAGTTCATCTCTTCTAGAGAAGTTGCTATGTATGTGCACCCTTGGGTTTTGTGACCAAGCATTTTTTTGATCTTCATCGTGTAGGATGAACTGAAGAACTTTGCAGCCAACCTCTCTTTCTAGTTGGTGTTGAAGTCGCGTACTGGGATCCACACAAATTGGTTAGTCACGTATTTGGGAGCCGTGCATCAAAAGGGGAAACTGTCACTACAAAACAAGTCCAATTGGGTATTAGGGTAAGGGTTCAACTGTAGGTTGGTAAGGTACTTGGGATTCCTTTACTTGTAACCGCTTGTTGTGATAATAGTGGAGTTTCGGGAGTGGTGACCTGAAAATCACCCGGTGGGGTTTTTGCTGTTAGGTTTTCTCCATTCGTAAACAAATCACCCGTGTCATTTAATTTCCGATGCATATTTAGTTATTTGGTGATTTGTTTGTGCTACCACGCGTTTGCATGTTAATTAACTTAATTAATATACTTGGCTAAATTAATTGGTTAATTAATCACAAGGGGTCATTCATTTGTGGCCTATCAAGTGGTATCAGAGCAGGCATACTCTGAGTAGGTTTTAATCTTTGCTGTGTTTGATCCATTGACCCCTATTGTCATGGCTGTAACCAGCTTGAAGAGATCTTTGCTTTCAAATACATCTTGTTTTTCTAATCACTATTTGTTTGAGTGTCTCAGAAAATACAAGTCTAAAAGTTATTTGAATTCGTGTATGAGGACTATTGGAAAAGATCTCAGTTTGGCTAAGAAGAAACTAGACTATCGCAGGATGAAAATGTGCAAAGGAGTTCGTCTGAGAAGAGTGAAAGTTAAAGGCTTGGCTCACAAAAGGCAGTTGAGAGAAAACACCATTCCCACTGATTTGTCATCTAAGCACGAAGTATGTTTTATGATGAAGTCTGCATTTAAAGTGATGGACACATGTTTGTGGTACCTTGACAGTGGCTGCTCAAGACATATGACTGGAGACCGATCTCTCTTCAAGGTTTTCGAGTCTAAGAAAGGTGGCAATGTCACTTTTGGCGATGGGAGCAAGTCACAGATCAAAGTGAAAGGAATCATCTCTCTACCTGGACTGCTAGACATTGCTAATGTTCTTTATGTAGAAGGTCTAAGGTTGAACCTGTTGAGCATAAGTCAGATATGTGATCAAGACTTCATGGTACTGCTCTCAAAGGGAAAGTGTCTTGTCATGGATGAATCTAGAAAGAAGATTATTAGTGGTGTTTGCACTTTAGACAACTGTTATGGATTGGTTCCTGATGCTGCTATTATGTGTAATAGCATTTGTTTGCCTAATAAAGATCTATGGCATCAACGAATGGGACATGCTAGTTACAAGCATCTGTCCATTGTATTTAAGCATGAATCAGTCTTGGGGATACCAAAGCTTGGTAGAATAAGCAATGTGGTATATGGACCATGTCAGCTTGGCAAACAGGTGAAAGCTAAGCATCCAGGTACTCAGACATCAGCTACATCTAGACCATTGGAGCTTCTACACTTAGATCTTATAGGTCCAACTAGAACCGAGTCTCTTGGTGGTAAGAGATACATCATGGTTGTGGTAGACGACTTCACTAGATATGCTTGGGTCATTCTCCTGCAATCCAAATCAGATGCTCCTGAGCACATTGAGGCTTTGTACATAAGGCTGCAAAATGAAAAGAGCCTAAAGATTGATCAAATTCGAAGTGACCATGGTAAAGAATTCGAGAACTCATATATGGAGTCCTGTTGCACAAGGTTAGGTATATCTCAAGAATTCTTTACTCCTATTACTCCTCAGCAAAATGGTGTGGTAGAAAGGAAGAATAGGGTTATTCAGGAGATGGCCAGAGCCATGTTGCATAACAAAAATGTGGCTAGAAACTTGTGGGGAGAAGCCGTGAACACTACATGCCATACAGTTAATAGGGTGTACTTCAGACCCAGTACCAAAAAGACTCCCTATGAGTTATGGAAAGGAAGGAAGCCAAATGTGAAGTATTTCAAAATCTTTGGAAGTACTTGTTTCATCCTCAAGGATAGAGAGAGTGTGGGAAAGTTCGACTCTCAGAGCGATGAAGGTATATTTTTGGGTTACTCTTCTACAAGCAAGGCTTATCGGGTATACAACAAAAGAACTATGAAGATAATGGAGATAGTAAATGTTTTCATTGATGAATCTTCAGACTCCGGTTCTGAGAAAGGCATTAAGGAACTCCCCAAAGAAATTCTTCCTCTTGAGCCTAAGGAAGTTCAAGACATTGTTGAACAAGAACCTGCATCTCTAAGTACTCCCAGTACTCCCAGTGTTGTGGAAGAATTTGCAGACATACCCTCTTCACCAGATTCTAAATCTCACGAAGAGAGAGGACCTTCCTCTAGGATCAAATTAAATCATCCTCCAGAAGTTATTGTGAGAAACATGAATGAACTCACATTAAGGAAACGTATAGTTGATAAATGATTTGCTAACTTTGTGTCTTATTCTTGCTACTTGTCATAGGTTGAACCCAAGAAAGTTGAGGAAGCACTACAAGATGAAAGTTGGGTTGCAGCAATGCATGATGAACTGCTTCAGTTTCAGAGGAATGATGTGTGGACTCTAGTACCTAGACTCGAGGGTGAACACATCATCGATACAAAGTGGATATTCCGCAATAAGAATGATGAAAAAGGCAATGTGATTCGCAACAAGGCTCGACTTGTAGCTCAAGGATACTCACAAATGGAAGGAGTAGACTATGATGAAACATTTGCCCCAGTTGCTCGAATGGAGTCCATCAGAATTCTCCTTTCCCTAGCATGTCATCTGAAGTTCAAACTTTATCAGATGGATATGAAGACTACTTTCTTGAATAGGCTGCTTAAAGAGGATGTCTATGTGGCTCAACCAAAAGGATTCATTGATCCACACTTTTCGGATCATGTGTTGTACCTCAAGAAGGCACTTTATGGGTTGAAGCAAGCCCCTAAAGCTTGGTATGATAAACTCACATAATATCTGATGTCACATGGGTTCACAAGAGGAAAAGTTTATCAAACTCTCTTCATCAAAAAGGAAGATGGCGAGTTGATAGTTGCTCAAGTGTATGTTGATGATATTATCTTTGGGTCGACTAAGGATGAACTTGCTCATGGCTTCTCAAAACTCATGCAAGCCGAGTTCGAGATGAGCATGATTGGAGAGCTGACTCACTTCCTTGGATTGCAAATTCATCAACAAGATTCAGGTATATTCCTATCTCAATCTAAATATGTTAAAAATCTTGTGAAAAAGTTGGTTTGGAATCTGCTAGTTCTGTTCGAACCCCCATGAGCCCAAATGTTAAACTCACTGTAGACGTGTTAGGCAAGAGTGTTGATCCTTCTCTCTATAAAAGCATGATAGTAGTCTTCTTTATCTTACTGCTAGTAGACCTGCCATTAGTTACAGTGTAGGTGTGTGTGCTAGATATCAGGCTAACTCCAAAGAATCACATATGACTGCTTTGAAAAGAATTATAAAGTATGTCAAAACCACTGCTGAGTTTAGCATGTGGTATAGCAAGGACACAAATGATGTCTTAGCTAGGTATTCTGATGCGGATTGGGCTAGGAAAGCTGATGATAGAAATAGTACATCGGGGGATTGTTTTTATGTAGGAAACAATCTTGTCTCTTGGATGAGCAAAAAGTAGAACTCCATCTCTTTATCCACTGCTGAAGCTGAGTACATTGCTGCTAGTAGCTGTTGCACCCAACTGCTTTGGATGCAAAAACTCCTTCATGATTATGGTATTTGTCAAGAGCATCTCACTATCTACTGTGACAATACCAGTGCCATCAATATCTCTAAGAATCCGGTTCAACATTCTCAAACCAAACACATAGAGATTCGACATCACTTCATTAGGGAGCTTGTCGAAGATGATATTCTCACACTTGAGTTTATTCACACCGATGATCAGAAGGCTGACTTGTTCACCAAACCTCTTGACAGCAAACGTTTTGAATTCCTTCGTCAAAACATTGGTGTTATCTCCAAGGATTGATTTCTTTCTCTTCTCCTTCTCTTCATGCATTTGCATCTAGTTTTATACTTTGCTTTGATAACATGTTTTTGTTTGTTTATTTTTAGTTTTGTTTATTTTGTTTTTGATATAAAAATTAAAAAAAGAAAAGAAAATACAAAAACAGTGTGTGTTTTGTGTACATTGGTACTTGTGTACCTTGGATGGCCATTGAAACAAAGTTTTCTAAACTTTGTATCTTTCGTAGCTTAGATGAGCATCTCTATGCACAACTAAGCAAGTGAGCTTTGTGGCTCTTGTTTGTGATGAGTAAGATTAAGTTATCTCTTAAACTTAACACTCATATCACTCTTTTTGACAGGTAGGACTAGAAAATCCTAAGAGAAAGGCATAAATAACCATCTCACCACTGTTACCTACCAATCATAAAATGACACCTGTATGCTTCGGCATAGCAAAAGTGCAGTGTCAATGACATTTGTGTGCTTCGGCATAGCAAAATTGGAATGTCAAATATCAATAGGTATTTCTTTTCTCTCTCTTATATGCCCATGCATGATATGCTTAAAAAGAAAATATACAAAAAGATTAAAAATGATTTAAATATGATTGCAAGCGTGTATTATAGGAGATGTGGGAGTTATAGGATGTACCTCGAAGGTGATAGTCCCCATTAAATAGTTATGATTTTGTGTGAGTTAAAGTGATTTTCTCATATCTCAAATCGTCATAACATGTATACACTTATGCAATCTTGCAATGTTTTTCACACACAACACGCAATATTCTTTGCTACTCTTGATACATGTGCAAGTACAATGTGATTTGGCCATCACTAGGTTTACATGTGCTTATGTATGCTCACTAAACTGTCTTGACTTGTTTTTGAAATATAAAATTGGCTAGACTTGTTTAGTGTGTGTGTGTGTTTTTGGAATCCATGTGCTTAAAATTTGTTATAGAGTTGATTCTGAGAACCTATTATGTGGATTGGATCATTGTTGAGTTGCATGTTGGATTGCATTCATGTCTGTGTTTTTCACTTCTCGAAAAACTATTTTTGAAAGCTGGCTTGACATCTCCTCGACACCTCCTCGATACCTAGCTATCTGTCGAGCTTCTCAAGCTTTTTCGTATCACAATCTCGACACTTCCTCGACACCTGGTGGATCGATCTAGAAAATTCCTACCTCCTTGATAGCTTTTCGACACCTGGTCGATCGATCGAGCTTATGTTCTTGGTTCTGGTGTTTATTCCTCGATACCTACTCGACACCTGTATTTGTCGATGACCAGTTTCCTCAACACATCTCTCGACAGATGTCTCGACACCCCTCGATACCTGTATCTATCGAGCTTTACTGAGGATCTATTTAAGCTTCTCTTGCAATCCGGTTCTTATTTTCTCGATCTGTCCGCACCTGTTCACCTCCCAAACTCTCTTTTCTCACTCAAAACCTTCAACCCAGTGAGTTTCAGCCCTTCTTTGCTTCAAATCACTTGGTATGGTCTCTTTTCCTTTAATTCTTCATGCATTTCATTTTTTTGAATCTTAGGTTTTGGGGTTTTTGAAAATTTTTGGGTTTTTCAAAATTAATGAGTGTTTCTTGAAATTTTGGGATGGGTTTTCATTTAAAGGTGTTCAAAATCTCATGCATTGCATCACATTTGTATTATAATGGTATTTTCATGCATTTAGATGTGTATAATATGTTTGTGTGCTCATAAGATTGGATTGGGTTGAGCCCATGATGAAATTTCTTTTGCATGTCACATGTTCATGCATTCCCCATGTATACATACTCTCTATTCAATATACTTGTTATATTTGAATTGCTTTGGGACTTTTGGGATTGTCTCTTTCTCCCTCTTTCTCATTCTATTTACGTTAGTAATGTCTATGGCACCTAAGCGTAAATCTACTCTGGCTCGGAACCCTCTTCGTTTTGGAGCTTCTTCATCTTCTGATTCTACTCCTCTTACTCTTAGTTCCGTGATGATGATGCCCACAAGGCATTCTCGGAGAAATTTTCTAAACAAGGTGTTCATTCGGAACGCCAAGTCATTTTGGCGGACTTCGCCCACGCTGACCTTCCTAATGTCATTCACAGTCGGGGATGGGAGTCACTGTGTGACGTCCTGGTCACATGTCCTCTCGTGCTTATTCAGGAGTTTTACTCCAACATGCACGAGTTTGATCGTTCAGTACCTCTTTTCTTCACTCGTGTTCGAGGTATGCCCATTCCTGTCACACCACAGGTTGTTGCGGATGTGCTTCGGGTTCCTAGAATAGAGTTTCCTGACTATCCTTCTTGTGAGCGTCTACAGACTATGTCCAAGGATGAGCTCATATCTGCTTTTTGTGAGCGCCCTTCGGAGTGGGGTGAGCGTCAGTTTACATCATGTCGGCCTTAGATCCTTAAACATGGTGATGACTTTTGTACTTCATCCGCTTTCTCACTACAACTCCATCACAGAGCCTCGTACTTGATTTTTGTTATCTCTCCTTGAGCTTCTTACCATAGATTTTCCTTTTCATTTCATTTTGTCTATTATAGATGTTCATTTGGATACGGCGACCCGTGATAAGCTCATCTTTCCTTTTGCTATCACGAGGATTCTACGCCATTTTTTTGTCCCTTTTCCCGTGTCCAACCATTTCACATTCATGGGTGCCATAGATGCCGCAACCGTAAAACGTAGTGAGGCGTAGTTTTGGTCGAGACAGCCAGATTCCACTCCTTCCTCCCGTTCAACTCCATCTCGATCTGTTCCATCTACATCCGCTCCTTCTTCCTTCATAAGCGATGTGTCCCTTAGAGATATCATGGCGCAGCTACAGCACATGGATGCTCGCCTTGATACACTCTCTGCTGAGTTGTATCGAGTGAGTGTTCATATTGGTCATATTGCACGATGACAGTCGACCATAGGTGGTTTTACTCCTGAGGCTACTCCTTCACCACCTCCTCCAGCGGTTTCTGACCCTGAGGATGATGATGGCGATGACGATGACGCTTTTGATGATGATGATGATGGAGATGCTAGCTCTACCGATGAAATGTCTACTTGACACTTTACCCTTTATCACTCGTGACAAAAAAGGGGGAGTAGTTTTGGATATGAGAGTAGTCATTCTTAGGGGGAGAGTTAGTATAGGACATTTTTGTTAGGGGGAGTGTTGTAATTTTTTTGAGGGATGTAGTGAGGATGTGATGTATCTTTTCTTTTCTTTTTAGATACATTGTTCTTGTACATTGTGGTCTTGTGATCATTTTTACACATACATTGTACTTAGTTCTTTCTATATGTGGATGTATGTTCTTTCACCTACCTTTACATGTGTTGTTTCTTTTCTCTCTTTATACATATGCTTCTTTACTTGTATGCAATCTATTATTTCTGTTTCACACAAGATACCTTGATGAGTTTTGTTTAAAGTGTTTTAGAAATACAGGTTGTCAAAGTCTACTTGCCATAAACTCTCTTCTTGCAAAGTTTTTTAATAGTTTGTGTTAGGATAGATTTTATTGTATTTAACAAGTGAGTATGAGTTGAGTGATTTATGACTTCTCTCATATGTTCATTTGTTTGTTGTGGTTTTGTCAAGGATTGCCAAAAGGGGAGATTGTTAGGACATATGTAGTTCACTTGTTAAGGACATATGTCACTCTTTTATGTAATTGGCTAATCCTTTGACAAAACGCACTTTACGTGTATTTGGGTAGATCTAGGATGTGTTAAAATACTTCAAGAAACTATGTTTCAAGATCAAGTATGAAAGCCTTCAAGTCTATCCAAGAAAACAAGCTGAAAGTGCAAAGTTACTAAAGCTTGACAGCTAGTATGTGTCGAGATTTAGAAAGCTGTTCCAGCCCGTAAGCTCAACACTTACTTGACAGCTTCTATCTGTCGAGGTTTATAAAAATTAGAATTTCTGATCTAATTTCTTGGGATTCGTGAATGTATCTTTGGGCCGTCTTTTCTCCTAACCCTAGACATATAAAAGGATTGTTTTGCGGGCCATCAACAAGTACACAAGTTGCACAAGTATTGAGAAAACTCTGTTGAAGCAAATTGTGACCGGAGACAAAGTTTTGCCCTTGTTCATCTCTTTTGGAAAAGTTGTTGTGTATGTGAATCTTTGGGCTTTGTGACCAAGCATCTTCTTGATCTTCATCGTGTAGGATGAACTGAAGAACTTTGCAGCCAACCTCTCTTTCTAGTTGGTGTTGAAGTTGCGTACTGGGATCTGCGAAAATTGGTTAGTCACGTATTTGGGAGCCGTGCATCAAAAGGGGAAACTGTCACTACAGAACAAGTCCAATTGGGTATTGGGGTAAGGGTTCAACTGTAGGTTGGTAAGGTACTTGGGATTCCTTTACTTGTAACCGCTTGTTGTGATAATAGTAGAGTTTCGGGAATGGTGACCTGAAAATCACCCGGTGGAGTTTTTGTCGTTAGGTTTTTCCCATTCGTAAACAAATCACCCGTGTCATTTAACTTCCGCTGCATATTTAGTTATTTGGTGATTTGTTTGTGCTACCACGCATTTGCATGTTAATTAACTTAATTAATATACTTGGCTAAATTAATTGGTTAATTAATCACAAGGGGTCATTCATTTATGGCCTATCAAAAACCAATGAAACTAACTGTTTAATGGTAAAAACCTGGGGAGGATTTGACCTAACTATCCTCATGGTAAACCAAATCCAGTATAAGAGAATTGAAGTTTTTACAAAAGATTTAACCATAAATCTAATGCTACCTCTAATAGTAACTTATTGACATGACCACGTGCAAGCTCCGAATTCATGGACTCCTCTTCTTAGATTTACAGCAACACAAGCCTCCTTACTTGTAACTTTGAGATCCCACTCAAAGGTTTCAAATCTTGTAGCAGCAACTTGTTGATCTTGTAGCAGTAACTTCTACAACACCGGATCTTGAGATTCTTCAAGGAATATTGCCGGTAGAAGACTTTAGAAAGGTATGGGTACAAAAACCCTAAATCTACAATTTTAGGCAAAACATGCACTCTTTTCTCTCCAAGAGCTCTGAAAACGTAGTTAGAGTTTTCCTTTATATACTAGAGGTGTTTTACTTGAAACCCAAAACGTTTAAACAGAGTTTGGGCTAAAATAGAATTCTGCAGAAATTTCATTTCTGCGATTTTCGATCGGTTGGATCTAATTTTTGATTAGTCAAATTTCACTAAATTCGAATTCTTCTTTCTACAGCTTGTATGTTCTTGTGTTCTGACTTGTAACACCTTGAGCATTGTCTAATAAACTCTATAGACTCTGAGATCTATACCTAAAAAAGTTTGTGCTCATGGTTTGCCAATTTTTTCAAACTTTTAGAACCTAATAATCTCCTCCTTTAGCCATCCATGACAAAACTTACATACTATATGAAATGCTCAAATACAAGAATAACCTAGTTACTATAAAATGCCTAATTACATCACAAATCTCAATCTATGACTTCAAACCTAAAAGTTGCTAGAAGAGGCAGAAGGTCTTGATCATAATGTACCTGTCTTTCCTAAAATACTCTGTGAGAGACCTCGACAAAAAAAGCGTCCCTCAAAAAAAGAGATTTGGGTACCTTTTAAGGCACCTCTCTTTTTTGGTAAGTGGTATGGAGTCGCCACTTATTTTTTTATAAAAAATAAATAAATAAATATATACAAATACATGACTGAATTGCTCACTTCATTGATTGAATAAAAGAAATTGCATATCTTGAAAATCTTTAAAATTACATAGCTTTGGGTCCTAGTTACAATCTACCAAAAATACATGGCTTTCGTCCTAGTCATATTCTACCCAAAAAAAAAAAAAATAAAGACAAGTGTTAGGACATATGTCACTATTTTGTGTAATTGGTTAATCCTTTGACAAAACACACTTTACTTGTAATTGGGTAGATCTAGGATATGTTTGATGCTTCAAGAAACCTTGTTTCAAGTTCAAGTGTTAAAGCCATACAAGTCTGTCCAAGAATCAAGTGTGAAAGTGCTACTCATTAAACCTCAACAGCTAGTATCTATTGAGGCTTAGAGAGCTGTCTGAATGCCTTGGCTCGAAAGCTGCTCGACAGATGGCTATCTATCGAGGTTTATGAAGTTCAGTTTTTCAAAGACTTTTTTTCATCCAATCCGTGAATGTATGTTTGGGCTCTTTACTCACAACCCTAAACATATATAAGGATTATTTTAAGGGCAGTCATAGGTGACACATGTTGCACAAGAGAAAATTTCACAAGTGTGAAGAAGAGTGTGGTCAGAGACCTAGTTTGCCCTAGTCCTTTAAGAAGCTGTTGTGTTTGTACACCGTAGGGTTTTGTAACTAAGTGCTTTTTGATCTTCATTGTTGATGAAGTGAAGAACTTTGCAGCCAACATCTTCTTCAAGTTGGCGTGTTAGTCATATACTGGGAGCCTTGCATCTTTGGTCAATCACGTACTGGAATCCGTGCAAAAATGGTGGCATTCATATATTGAAGAGTTTAGAGGTTCTGAACCAGTAGAAGGTTTCTACTATAAGTTCATCTACGGGGATTGTAGAGTCTAGGGACAAAAGTTTTGTACTAGATCTGAAACTTCTCTTTACTATAGTGAATTACTTCTCAGGAAGGTTTCCCCCTAAGTTTTTTACTGTGAAACTAGTTTGTTTCATTTGTTTTCCTGAGTCATCATATCTTGTCTTATTTATTTTTCCGTTGCATTATTTTGACATATTATTGATGTTTGTTTGTTTTAACAAGTTTTATTCATAATAAATCTAATGAACAATTTGGGTTTAAAACTTGTTAATTCTATCAACTGGGGTCTAAATTTCCTAACAAGTGGTATCAAAGTGGGTTCACTTTGATTGGATTAATTTCTTGAGTGTGATCCTTAACCCCTGTTGTCATGGATCGTGGACAATCACTTTTGATTCCTCCTTTATTTGATGGCACTAATTATACGTAATGGAAAGTTTGTGTGAAAGTTTTTTTTTTGCAGGCTCTAGGTGAACAGGTATGACAAGCTGTTGAAGTTGGCTGGATTAAGCCAAAGGAAGTACAAGTGGATTGGGATGAATCAACAATTATAGTGGCAAATTTCAACAGTAGGGCCTTGAATGCTTTGTTTTGTGGAGTAACCAATGAGAAATTCAAGAAAATATCATCCACGGAAGTTACCAAGGAAGCATGGACCATTCTTGAGACCACCTATGAAGGTATCAAGGCAGTAAAGACTGTGAAGCTTCAACGACTCACTAGCAGTTTTGAAGAAATAAGGATGGAGGAGGATGAGACCTTTGATGAGTTCTATGCTAAACTCAAGGGTATTGTAAATTCTGGCTTCAACCTTGGAGAATCTATAGCATAATCCAAGATTATTAGAAAAATCCTTAGGTTCTTACCTGGAAGATTCCATGCCAAGATCATTGCCATTGAAGAAGTGAAGGACATTGATCAACTTCCTTTGACTGAGCTTGTAGGGAACCTTCAAACCTATGAGATGGGATTAGGCTTAATGGGAAAAAGTGGAAAGAATAAAAACTTGGCTCTTAAGGGTATAGAGGAAGAGATTGAGGACTCTGAAGATGAAGATGAAGATGAGGATAAGGATCTAACTTTCATAACTAATGAGATTATCAAACTTCTTCAATTTAGGAAAAAGGATAAGGGCAAACCTCCTAAGAAATCTAAATCCTCAAGGAAGGGCAAGAATGAGAAACCCATCATCCAATGCCATGAGTGCAAAGGTTTTGGTCATATGAGGATAGAGTGTCCAAACTACCTTATGAAGGAAAAGACCAAGAAGTCAAAAGATAAAGGGTTGGTTGCTACCTGGAGTGATACTAAGGATGACTCTTCCGATGAGTACATGGATGAATGTGGCCCCTTTATAGCTTTTGTTGCCACAACCGATAAGGTGATTGTGGAGAGTGCTAGTGACAGTGAGGATTCTTTTGATGATGAAGTACCCAAGAAAATGACCATTCAGGAAGCCTATGATAAGCTATGCACTGAATTTATAAAATCTGAAAAGACTTCTCATCTTTGTGGAAAAGAGCTTAATGAGGTAAAAACTGAAAAAGCTGACTTGTTAGTCAAACTAGATAAGACTACAAGGTTAGTTGAGAATCTTGCTGTGGAGAACACCTCATTAGAAGAGAAGGTCAATAATCTTGAGGTTGAGCTTAGTCAAACTAGAACTCAAATAGAGAGGATGTCTAGTGCAAAGCTTGAAGAGGTATTAAGTGCTTAAAAGCCTAGTTCTGATAAGACTAGTTTAGGATATGCTGTCTCTTCTGGCCCCTCCTCTTCCATGGCTTCTGGATCAAGGACTGTCTTTGTGCCCCAATCTGAGAAAGGTGATAAAGGTATAAAATCCATAATTCATTTGCCTAATTCTAAATCCTCCGTTAGACCTCATGTTTGCCACCATTGTGGTGTTTCTGAACACATTCGTCCTAATTGCTTTAAGTTGTATCCTCAAAAGCAAGTTTTCAAATGGTCATAGATTTCCTATCATGGACCTACACCTTTGTCTGAAGAGTTATTAAAAGCTTTGAGCTTTTTAACTGAAATTCAGGAGAATTTTAATTCTTCTATGTCCTTTAGTAGACATACTAGGACACGTGCCTTTTCATCTTCACAGCCAAAGACTCATGCTGCGTGGGTAAGAAAGGAGCCTAAGACTTAATTGTCTTTTTTGTTTGTCCTCTACTTTAATTCTTTTTAACTAAAGTAGGACTCTCTTTGCTTAATTTCTTATCTGCTTTTGAAATCATGCTTTCATGCATCTGCATTTTTCTAACATGCTTTCATTCATCTGCATCTTTCTTTCATCCCTTCATGATTGTTTGTCTATTTTTGTTTGGTTGTTTAGTCTTTACTTTGTTGGTTTTCAAAATAAAAGAGAAAAATAAAAAAAATACAAAAACAGTGTGTATTTGTGTACATTGGTACTTGTGTACCTTGGATGGCCATTGAAACAAAGTTTTCTAAACTTTGTATTTTTTGTAGCTTAGATGAGCATCTCTATGCACAACTAAGCAAGTGAGCTTTGTGGCTCGTGTTTGTGATGAGCAAGATTAAGTGATCTCTTGTACTTAACACTCATATCACTCTTTTTGACAGGAAAGACTAGAAAATCCTATGAGAAAGGCATAAATAGCCATCTCATCACTATTGCCCGCCAATCATGAAATGACATCTGTATGCTTCGGCATAACAAAAGTACAATGTCAAATGCTTAACACCATTGGGTATTTCTTTTCTCTCTCTTATATGCCCATACATGGTTTGCTGAAAAGAAAAATATGCAAAGAAAAAAAAGGGCAAAAAGAACAAAATGCTTTATATATGATTGCAAGTGAGTATTCTAGGAGATGTGGGAGTTATGGGATGTACCTTGAAGGTGATAGTCCCTATCAAACAATTATGATTGTGTGTGAGTTAAAGTAATTTTCTTATATCTCAAATTGTCATAACATGTATACACTTATGCAACCTTGCAATATTTTTTACACACAACATGCAATATTCTTTACTACCCTTGATACATGTGCATGTACAATGTGATTTAGCCATCACAAGGTTTACTTGTTTTAATGTATGCTCACTAAACTGTCTTAACTTGTTTTTGAAATATAAAATTGGTTAGACTTGTTTAGTGTGTATGTGTGTGTGTGTGTGTGTGTGTGTTTTGGGATCTATGTGCTTAACATTTTTTTTGTTGAGAGATGATTTTGGGAGGTTAAAATGTTGATTGTTAGCATAGCATGCTTGGTTGCATTCATATCTATGTTTTTCTCTTCTTGAAAAACTATTTTTAAGCAATCTCGACAACTTCTCGATAACTCTTGACAGCTAGTCTATCTATCGAGCCCTTTGATCTTCTTTTTATCGCATTCTCGATAGATTCTTGATCCATCGAGAAACCTTCTATTTGCTCGATAGATGCTCGATAGCTGTTCAATCCATCAAGGTTGGCTTCTGCTCGATAGCTGCTCAACAGCTTCTCGATTTGTCGAGATCCTCTTGCATGCATTGTTTTTCACATGTTTTGCATTTTTCTTTTATATTGTCATCCATAGCATCTTGTTTCATCACATTCATGCATTTATATGGATTCTTTATACCCCCTTGATCATCTTTATATTTCTCAGGTAAAGCTTTCTAGCTTCTTGTACCCTTTATCAATCATGACAAAAATGGGGAGAATTTGTAGTTTCTTTTTTTAAGATTCTATATGTTAGGGGGAGAAATACATTCCTCTGCAAGGGGGAGATGTGTTTCATCTTGTTAGGGGGAGTGCTAACTTCCTTCTTCTTGTACACCGATCTTGTGACCATGATTACATACATTGTGATTATCTTTGATATATATATGATGATGATGTATGTTTTTCACCTACCCCATGTGTTGTTTCTTTTCTCTCTTTATGCACATGCCTCTTATATCTTGAATGCAATCTATTATTTTTGTTTCACACTAAGATGCCTTGATGAGTTTTGTTTAAAGTGTTTCAGAAATACAAGTTGTCAAAGTCTTCTTGCCATGAACTCCCTTCTTGCAAAGTTTTTCAAGAGTTTGTGTGAGGATAGATTTTATTGTATTCAACAAGTGAATATGAGTTGAGTGATTTATGACCTCTCTCATATCTCATTTGTTTGTTGTGGTTTTGTCACAGATTGCCAAATGGGGAGACTAGGAGATATGTGTTTCACATGTTAGGAACATATGTCACTATTTTGTGTAATTGGCTAATCCTTTGACAAAACACACTTTACTTGTAATTGGGTAGATCTAGGATGTGTTTGATGCTTCAAGAAATCTTGTTTCAAGTTCAAGTGTTAAAGCCATGCAAGCCTATCCAAGAATCAAGTGTGAAAGTGCTACTAATAAAAGCTCAACGGCTAGTATCTATCGAGGCTTAGAGAGCTGTCTGAATCTCGTGGCTCAACAGCTACTCGACAGATGGCTATCTATCAAGGTTTATGAAGTTTAGTTTTCAGAACTGTTTTTCATCCAATCCGTGAATTTATGTTTGAACTTTCTTTTCTCACAACCCAAAACATATATAAGGATTATTTTAAGGGCCATCAAAGGTGACACAAGTTGCATAAGAGAAAATTTCACAAGTGTGAATAAGAGTATGGCTGAAGACCTAGTTTGCCCTAGTTCTTCAAGAAGTTGCTGTATTTGTATATCATAGGGTTTTGTAACCAAGTGCTTCTTGATCTTCATTGTTGATGAAGTGAAGAACTTTGCAGCCAACATCTTCTTCAAGTTGGTGTGTTAGTCATGTACTGGGAGTTGTGCATCTTTGGTTAGTCACGTACTGGGATCCGTGCAAAAAGGGTGGCGTTCATAAATTAAAGAGTTTAGAGGTTCTGAAGCGGTAAAAGATTTCTACTGTAAGTTCATCTACAGGGATTGTAGAGTCTAGGGACAAAGGTTTTGTACTAGATCTGAAACTTCTCTTTAATATAGTGAATTGCTTTTCAGGAAGGGTTCCCCTAGGTTTTTTACTATGAAACTAGTTTGTTTCATTAGTTTTCCTAGGTAATCATATCTTGTCTTATTTATTTTTCTGTTGCATTATTTTGACATGATATTGATGTTTGTTTGTTTTAACAAGTTTTATTCATAATAAATCTAATTAAAAACTTGAGTTTAAAACTTATTAATTCTATCAACCGAGGTCTAAATTTTCTAACAACAAGGCTAAATCTACTTAACCAATGACCTAAATCCAGAGGCTAGGTTATGGAATGGAAAGGTGTAAGGCACACATTCTGTCCAGACAAAGTCTAGTCTTCTAGACTCTTGTAACCAATGTACCTTTTTGCAGGTTATTAATGACATGTTGAACATTTGACACTGAAATTAAATCACACAAATTTATTTATGAATGAAGTCTCTTCTTCTATTTTAAAAAATCCAGGTCTATTTTAATTTGTAAAAAAAAAATTTTGATTTTGATTTGTCAAAATGCCAGATCTATTTTGTACTATGTAGAAAAAAAAAGTGGTTTTTGGAGATAAAAATTCAGATCTGTTTTTATTACATAAAACAAAGTCTTTTGATTTGAAAAATATCAAATCTATTTTTTAAGAACTAAAATAAATGGTTTTTGGATTTATAAAAGATCAGATCTGTTTTTATTACATAAAAAAGAAAAAAAAATGTTTCTTTGATAACAGAAAAATTAGATCTGGTTTGTATATGTTAAAAAAGAATGAAAAAGATTTTTTTAAGAAGAGGGTTTCACTCATAATTTAAATTCATGCAACATGAATTAAAGAAAACAAACACAAACACAATCATGTTTAATCTTTTCCTTTATTTCAAACATGCACGTATTAAAGAAAAATCAGATCGATATCTAAGAAAGATACAAATCAGTTTTTAATTGAGAAAAATTCAGATCTATATCTCATAAAGATGCAGATCAGTTTTTATTTGAGAAAAATTCAGATCTACAACTAAGAAAGATGCAGATTTGTTTTTGTATTAAGGAAAAATCAGATCTACATATATTAATGATGTAGGTTTGTTTTATTTCAAGAAAAATCCAAATCTGCACCTAATAAAGATGTAGATCTATTTTATTTTAAGAAAAAGAATTGCTCACATGCAGATTATTGACATTCAAGAAAGAGATTATAACAATCACATAAAAAATAAAAAAAAATCATGCTTTAAACAAAACAACAATTAACAATTCATGCTTTGGATAAAACATTCATCACCATAAAAAGATAGCATAAAAAAGAGGGGGCGATTGAAAACAACCTCTTACATGAGCACTCCTTGTTCTTGAGAGGATGTTTTAGGGTTCAAAGAAATTTATTCAATTATCTTTGAAACCTAAAAATCCTAATTTAAGCAGCAAATCTCAGAGCGGATTAGCAAATATCAGCAACTTGAGAGTCTCAAACATGTACCTCTTAGAGAGTAAAAAAAGTGTTGAATTATAAGGTTCAGTATCTATTTATAGTGGTCAGAGGGCTCTTAAAAATAGGTACGGACGAGTAGGGTTTGAATCCAGATGCATCCTTTTATGAAAAGATCAAAAAGGGTGTGCCTTGTCATCACCTGAAGGCCATTGCGCCAAAGCCCACAAGGAGAAAATTCAGCCCTTTTAGAGTGCCATTCGGCACTCTAAAAGTGCCGAATTGCCCTTTGGACTCCGAACACTCTTTCGTGTTCGGGTGCCATTTGGACTTCTCTCCTAGGGTTTTTTTGGCTAGTCCTTGTACCTAGACGCATTTTCATCCTCCGTTTGTAATTTTTTATCTCTTTTCTGGATAATTCGGGCTATTTAAAAACAATTATCTTGTAGATAAACACCCTAAAATAAATCTTTCTAAAGTTCAAATTATCCACAATTTTATTGTTATCCAATCATCCCTTTTATTCCTATGCATGCAATATAATTTTAAACACTAATTATCAACCAATCACAAAATTATTTAATTACTTTTAATGGCTTAACCAATCAGAATTAATTTAAGCTAATCATGTGTGGTCGACCTTACCTTGACCGTGCAAACTTGACCATGTGATATCTTTTGATTAGATGGTCCGATTTGGAAACTAAAGACACCATTGCGACCATTAGAATCTGAAGATCTTTTTTATGATATGCAATGAATGAATTAATGCATGTAATACAAAGACTAGTTAATGCATGTAATGCAACCATGATTTTTGAGGTACATAGATGGTCATTCAAGTCATTCTCCTTGATTAAATTATGGGTGCAAAATTGAGTGTCTACAGAATGCCCCTCATTGACAGAGCTTGAAAAGCAAATGTCAATGTAAAACAAAGACATTGATTTTAGCGACCATGATTTAATTGAGGTTGAATTTTCAAAGATTACCTAGCCCTCGAACCTAAAGTCTTGGGAACATAGAACAATGCCTTATCTTTTGACAAAAAATGAAAATACCGGACTTAGTTGGTAATTAATGATTCTAGAAATAATTCTTGACAAGTGGGGTGACTAGGAAACTTTCCAATCATGATCTTGAAAATGGAGTTATTTGGGATGACGATCAAAGGTCTTCTTCTACTTTGATCTAGAATGGAATGACGATCAAAGGTCCTCTTCTAATTTGATCTACTTTGATAATCTAGAATGGGAATGGTGATCAAAGGTCCTCTTCTACTTTGATAATCTGGAATGGGAATGACGATCAAAGGTCCTATTCTACTTTGATAATCTGGAATGGGAATGGCGATCAAAGTTCCTCTTCTACTTCGATCTGGAATGGAATGACGATCAAAGGTCTTCTTCTACTCTGATCTGGAATTGAAATGTTGATCAAAGGTCTTCTTCTACTTTGATGTGGAATTGCTGGAATGACGATCAAAGGCCATCTTCTACTTTGATTTGGAAGATACTTGGAAACTTTGAAAAAGGATTTTTTTTTTTTTTGGGTTGAATAAGTCAGCTTAGTTTAACTGAGTTGACTCAGCTTATGGTTGAGTTTAAGTGTGGCGGCCGAAATTTTGGCCCCCCACTTCTTTGTCTCTTCTCTTTTTGATTTTTTGCTTCATCTTCCATCAACTTCTCTTCCTCCATTAGCACTATTCACCTTCTTCTTCGCCTTAATCTTTCTTCTTCATTTCACCATTTCTTCTCACAAAAAACACTTTTCTAAGCTTCTTAACTCTTCGTCATCCATCTCCATCAATATTTCTTTAGATCTTTGTGTTTTGAGCATTTTCATCCCACACCCATTTTTGGTGAAACCCATTTTCTTTTCATTAAAATGGCTTCTTCCTCCAAGGGATCTTCTTTTCTAGCTTCTCATGGTAAGAAATATGATCCGACATTTGAGTGGCATAATGATGATGGACTTCTTCAAGACCCTAGGACCCATGCTTTATATTGTCATGTAGACACCAAGGTGAGTTTTTCTTTGGTTTCTTTGCTTGGAAAAATATCGTTACATGTTTCATTGAAAGTTTTATGGTAAGATATTGTCATTTGGTTATTTTGAAATTTTGGGGGCATTGTGTGATTGATCATGTTTTGGAAATGTTGGCTTTGGAGCATTCTTAAAGTGTTTTTTTTTTCCCCATGGTGCAATTTGGAGAATATTGGTGGCTTATGGAATTTTGACAATGTAGGTAAATTGTGATGTTGTTGGATGAGTTTTGGTTTGGATTTTGGGAGTACTGGCATTGTGAAAATTTTGGTTTAGGCTTATATGAATGTGTTCATGATGTATGTGGGAAAAGTTTTTTAGCATGTGTAAACTTTGATTTATGGACAAGGCAAAATTTTGTGGGTATGTGCATGGGTATATTGGTGGAGATGGGCAAATTTTATGGGTATGAAATTTATGGAAGAATTTTGTTAGGTATGTGATGTTGATTCTTGGAGAATTCGTGTGGCTATGATTTTGGCTATACGAGAATTTATTTTGCAAGAACTTGTGGGAGTTTTTATCTTGGTCATGTAGGAATTTTTTCTTTTTGAAAAATTTTGGTAGTTGTGTATAGATATGTCAAAAATTTTGGTTGTGGTAAAATTTGGTAGTGGTGACATTTTGGTGGTGGACATTGACTTTTTTTTTTTTTTTTTTGGTGCATGGGAATTTTTGGACATGTGGGTTTTGGTTATGGAAATTGATAAGCTGAACTTTTACATTGCAGAGTCTCAAGAGTTAGGGCAGTCTCTAAATGTTGAAAAGTGCATGGGCACCATTGTCTCCTAGCATCAAAAATACCATTAATGAAGCAGGCTTTAATACTTTCTTCGAAGGTTTGTTAAATCATGAGACACATGAGTACAAAGATCTTCAGTTACTTCTTGCCTTGGCAGAGTGCTTTTGGGACACTATCTGTACCTTCCATTTTCCAGGCATTGGAGAGGTAATGTTGACACCTTATGACTTCTCTGTTATCACTAGTCTAAGGTTGGGTGGTAAGAGAATTCTTGTCAATGATTCCTTTACTTCCACTGAGTTCAAGAAACTTCTAGGTGTAGTGCCTTCTAAAATGAGGAGTAACAATTTCCTTTGTCATGGCTATATGAAAGTATTCCCCAATGTGATACTATGGCAAAGGGTTCCCGCATGTTCATGCTTCCTTCTATTAGGACATTTCTATGTCCGGATTTAGGCAGTATTGTGAATCTGCACTACTTGGGGAGCTTGAGAAAAATTGAACAAATCCAGAATTATGACTGGGGCGGCATGGCCTATGCTACTCTGATTCATTTCATGATCCAACTCTCCAGGCGGAGTCTTTCAAGCTTGGGTGGGGCTTCATTTGTATGGCAGGTGAGGTTTGGTATTTATTTTGACTATGTGTAGGTTGTGGAAAATCCTTTTGGGCTATGTGGTAATGGTGTTATGAGTTTTTTTTAGATCTACATGTATGAGTATTTTGGAGTTGGTCTTGAAATTCAAGAGGAAGTTATGGGCATTTTTCCTAGATTTCTCCGTTGGTTGCCCAAACATCATTTGTCTATACCCTCTAGGCATTCTTTGGAGCTTTGGCGCTTGGTGATTGACAATCTGACCATTGATGATGTGAGTTCTTTCTTCCTTCTCCTTTTAAATCTTTGGCATTTGGTTATGGCTTGTACATTTCTCATTCAGAGTTCCTTAGTGACTTTCAAATGAACTTAAATCCTTGGGCTGGATGTGAAGGGTATGTTGAGTGTGAGAGGGCTTAAGAACTGAATGGCCGCCAAGTATTGTTTGAATGTGGGCATGGAAAGTACTAGTATCTTGGTGATTAGGTGTTTCCCCAAGTTGAACATATGTATCCTCCTACCACAATTCCAACTCCTTGTCACACTATTCGGTTGGCTGACCTTCTAGCTGATGAAGAGATTGTTTGGGCTCGTGATGGCTATATTGTTGCAGGTGTTAGAATCTAAATGTATAGAAAAACTGGCAAATTGTGAACACAAACTTGTCTAGATATAGATCTTAGAGTCTATAGGTTTTATTAGACAATGCTTAAGGTGATTCAAGTCAAGATTCAAGAACATACAAGCTGCAAGAAGAAGACTTCATATTCTGCCTAGTTCGATCGATCAAAGAACAGGCTCGATCAATCGAAAATCGTATCTGCAGAATTTTAAGTCAGCCCAAATAGCAGCTTAAGCCTATTAAGGATTAGGGTTTTAGATCTACTTCTCCCACTATATAAAGGAAACCCTAAGCCACGTTTTTTAGACTTTTTAGAGAGAGAAGAGAGTGCCTCTTTTGTATCTAGGGTTTTGTACCCAAACCTCTCTAAGGTCTTTGTTGCTCATATCTTGTGAAGAATCTAAGAAAGAAGGAGTCTGTGGATTCGGAGCTTGCACGTGGTCGTGTCAGTAAGTTCTACTAGTGGGTAGCATTAGGAAGTCAAACGGGGAGCTTGTAAGTCCTTTTATATGAACTTCGATTCTTTCGCATAATGGATTCAGGTTTACCTTGAGGATAGATAGGACAAATCCTCCTTAGGTTTTTACTGTGTGGTTTCCTGGGTCATCATATCATTGTGTTATTTACTTTTCCGCTGCTATATATTCTTGATATGATTGTTTGATTGTGATAACCTAGATTTGCATAATTTGACTAAGTTAATCACTTGGCTAATCAACTAGGTTAATACAATTGTTGTTTTAAGGGGTCTAAATTTCTATCAGCGGGAGTAGAAGGAAATTATTTTGACTTTGTTTGGGATCATCTGCAAGGTTGTTTGGTTGGCAGAACGGTATTTTCCTTCCTTTCTAAAGTCAAATTTCTTGATCTTGTAAATTCCTTTTCCATATTTCTGCTTGGTAACAATATTTGCATGTTGGACTTTCAACCTTCTACTTCTGAAGGAGAGGAAGAGGGAGAGGAAGAAGAAGAGATTCCTTCTCCTCATTATGCTGGTAGCTCTTCTAGTTCTTTCACAGAGAATTATCCTCATTTTTTGGCATGGGAGTATGATGTGATGAATCCTAATGGAACATATAGTTCCATACATTTGACTAGGCCAGAGCACATGCCAAATGTTCCTTGGCCCGATCCAGTATGTTCTTGAATGTTCAGTTCTTTGTCCTTATTTTCTTCTTAACTTGATGTGGATCTTATGGAAGAAAGAATGTGGATGATTGAAGGCTTGCAATCATTGGCTCGCACTCAGTCCTCCTAATAGGTGCTCAATGATTCGAACTGGGTATGCCACATTGCTTTCTAAGCATCTCTTGCTTGAACTATGCTTGATGGTGAACTTAACACCTGATTTTGCTGACTTTTTAGGCACATCGAATGGAAACTGCTGACGCTGCCAAAAGAACTTTAGAGGAAATGATGAGGAGCCTCGAACTTGAAAATCGTCAGTACGATCCTTGTTCTTTCGCAAGTCGGGAAGGAAATATTGAATTTGGCTCCTCTAGAGGTGGATCAAGGAGATCCTCACTTAGGCAGACTCGGAGTCCTAATGATGCATGATTTGTATTTTTATTTTTCCTGCAAAACAAAAGGAAGTGTTCTTTAGACAATCTTGTATTATTTCCTATGTTCAATTCTTGGTCCTTGGCACCATGTTGAGACTTTAACTAAGACAAGTTTAGAATTCACCTGATGAGATCTTGTAGTACTAATTTAAACTTATCTTGCTTGGCTCTGTTGGAATCTACACTTACTTGAATGAGGTGGAACCGAATGCCCCTAGTTTAAAATGAACGCATGATTTTTTGGAAATCTTGGTGATGATGATTTTTTCTAGAAAAATGATGATGGTGATCTTTTTGAAAAATGAGCCATGGGCAAATGCCAATAGTATACAACAGGATGCATGATTCTTGAAAATCTCAATGATATATATATATATATATATATATATTTTGGAAACTGAGACATGGGTGAATGCCCCTAGTTTGGAACACAAATCTAAGAGTCTTAAAAAAACTTAATTTGATCAATTTTTTGAAAACAATGGTGCAAGTGATGATTTTTGAAAACAAGTCGGTTAGACATGTCAGAATGTCGCAATTTGATCAGAAAAAATCTTTTTTGAGTGTCAAATGGTCTTAAAAAATTACACGAGAAGGTAAAATTGCATGGAATTGCATGAGTGTAACACTAAAGGGCTGTGCCACTTGGCAAATAAGGAGTGCCATTCGACACTTTTGGATTGTTGTTCGGCACTTTTATAGTGCCGAATTGCACTTAGCCATGCCGCGATGCTTACACCATAGTGGGCCGATTCCTCACGCTTTTCCAATGCACATTTCGCGTTTTCGCATTTTTTGAAAGATTTTTACTTTGTTTGTGATCATGAAACACTTTCCTAGTCAACTACAAACTCTCTAAAACCTGTTTCAAACCTAATTGATTAGGAACTGATGCAACTTATTTAAACGAATTCTCCCGCAACAAATCTCTGCATAAAGGTTAGTAAAACATAATAATCACAAGCAAAACACATCCATGGCTAGCAATCATAATTTTTCTCATTCAAAAATTCATGATATCAACAGATGGTTTTGTAGCTTTGATTTCAGTACCAAAACCAATTTTACAGCCTTCAAATTAGAGGGAATCAAGACTCTAAGGAATGCAAAGATCAAGTGGGACTTCCTTCGTGCAATTGTGAAATTCTGGGATTCTGAAGATCATGTGTTTCGATTTAACACTACTGAACTCTGTCCGACAATTGAAGAATTTTCCGCTATCTTGGGCTATGATCCAAGCAAAAAATTTGTAGTAGTTTCTCGTGATCCCAGGCATAAGGAATCTTTGTTTGATGCTCTCAGTCTTCCTACTTCCATTACTAATAGTATGATGGAAGGTCATATGGTGAATCTTTGTGCCATTCTCTCTCGGCTGATTGACAAACACACCCTTGGAGTGACTGACAACATGCAAAAAATCTTCAGTTTGGCTTTATGCTTTGTGGGAGAACTTTTGCTTTGCTCTAGAAGACACGGCTTTGTGGATGCTCGAGCTATAAGTGTTGTGAATCAATTTAAGGATGGTGATAACCCTGTTTCTTTGATCTTGGCAGAAACTCTTCTAGGACTGGATGCTATATTTCATGGTGGAGAGACTCAGAATTTCTTAGGGAGTCCTTTGACTTTGCAAATATGGCTGATGGAACGACTGGGCATGATTGCTAAGCCTACAGCTGGTAATTATGGGCCTGGTAGTTTTCTTAGCAGGGCTGTAATCAAGACTGAATGCCAAACTAAGAGTGACTAGGTGAAATTTTTAGACAAGAAATCCAGTACCTCAATTCAATGGGACTATTATCGGTGGAAGTGCCCACCCCCTTTATTGAGGTCTCTAGATCGGACCACATCTTCCTTGTTGGGTTGCGGAGGGAAACTTTCTACAAGGGAGACAAACTCTTGAGGCAATTCAAATATGAGCAAGGGATGCCTGGTGGCAAAAGAAGAAGACATTTCTCTTCTGTGTACACAAATCCTACTTCTGTACGGAACATGCAATTGGGTTTAGAGATGGCTGAACGAGTGGACCAATCTTTTGTCAAGGTTCACTTTCACAAGATGACTACAGAATACTCTAACTAGTTGATAGACAAGATTGTTGACAAGGAAGCTGAAAGAATTGCTATGAGAGAACAATTTCTTATAGACAACTAGGAAAGACCTGATGAAGACAACTATGAATTCAAAAGAAGGGACAGGAACAATGAAGTACCTATCACAAAAGAAATTAATGGCGAACAGAAAAAGAAAATATTGAAGACAAAGTGACCTTCTTATTTATTTATTTTTCTTTTTTTGGCTTTGAACGTGCTTATTTTAGAAGTTGACATAAAACTCTTATGTTTAGGAATTATTTAGGATTTACAGGTTAAGGATTCTGTTTAAAGTGTAGGCTTTTGGGGTTTGGAATTTTTATGGTTTGGTTTAGGGTTTGGGTTTTTGGATTTTGTGTAATGACATGGTTTAAGGGAATGGTTGAATTTTTGGTAATTTTTGGTTAATGGGAAAATGGTGGGTTTTGGGAAATTGTGACCGAACCAATGCATGGTTGCCTACGTACCCCCTTAATAGAAGGATCAAGTCATCATGTAGTTCATTTATGATGATGGGGTTTTTTTTTTTTTTTTTTGCCTTATCTTTCGAGTTTTCAACCTAGCAGGCTCTCTCACTCTCTTTTTTTCTTTTTTCTTTTTTCTTTTTTAACTCTCATTTTGCATAGATTGCTCTTTCGAGTTTTCAACCTATTTTCTTCTTCTTCTTCTTCTTCTTTTTTAAAGTCAAACCTAAAAAGGTAAGTAACATAATTTACAAGCACTTCAAACGTGGTGCTTTTAGACTACCACCTCAGACGTTTTATTTCTTCAATTGATCCATGTTGGTTGGCTCAGTGAAAGGGTTTGCATCCAAGTCCATCAATCTTACTGCTCCCCTAGAGTATATTTGCTTGATAATGTATAGGCCTGCCCAATTTTGCTTGAATTTCCCATTTGCATCTTAAACCGGGGCTCAGATTTCCTTCAACACTAAATCCCCCAACTTCAAATATCTGGTTCTCACCTTCTTGTTAAAAGCTTTCCTAAGCCTCCTCTAATAACCTTGAATGTGATACAAGGCTTTAAGTCTCTTCTCATCTAGCTTGCACAACTGATCATATCTGATTTGCAATGAATCTGCTTTAGAGATTTCACTTTCCAGTATTATCCTTAGTGAACGGACACCCAATTTAATGGGAAGGACTGCTTCCATCCCATACACCGATGAATAAGGAGTGGCTCCTGTGGAAGATCAAATTGATGTTCTATACCCCTAGAGTGCATAGGGCAACTGTAGGTGCCAATCCTTGTAGTTCTTTTTGCTCTTATTCAAGATTCGCCCTATGTTTTTATTAGCGGGCTCAACTGCTCCATTAGTCTGAGGACGGTAAGGTGAAGATTTGTGGTGTTGAATGTTGAATTGTCGTAGTAGCTTCTTTGTTTCTCCTTTAAAGTGCAACCCATTGTCTGAGATAATTTCATGTGGTACCCCATATTTGCAAATGATATTGGTCTAAACGAATTTAGCAACTTTCTTTGAATTCAAGACTTTGTATGAAGCAGCTTCTACCCATTTAGTAAAGTAGTCAATGGCTACGAGTATGAATTCATGGCCATTGGATTCTGTTGGGTGAATCTTCCCAATAATGTCTATTCCCCATGTAGAGAATGGCCAGGGTGATGTCATAGTATGTAATGGCATGGGTGGCATATGTTTCAGATTTCCATGGACTTGGCATTGATGGCATTTTCGAACATGAGCCGCAAAGTCGGCTTCCATAATGGTCCAGTAGTAGCCTTGTCTCATTATCATCCTTGATAACATATATGCATTCATATGTGGCCCATAACTTGACTCGTGAACCTCTTCAATTATCTACTATGATTCCTTAGTAGTTACACAAAGGAGATGAATTCCATCATATGATCTTTTGTAAAGCTTTTCTCCACAAATGATGTAATTAGTGGACAACCTTCAGATGGTTAACTGAGCATGCTTGTCTGCAAACTTCGGGTATGTCCCATCCTTGAGATATTGTAGGATGTCTAAATACCATTCACCTTCCTCATTCTTTTCCTCATCTTCTTCTATTGTCATGTAGTAGGCTGGTTCTTCATTTTGCTCCAACACTATAGATATAGTTTCATCTTCTTTTGGGCCATCCATCATGGGTGCCATGGTTGCTAAAGCATTTGCGATTTGATTCTGCATCCTCGGCACATACTAATATTGGATCTTGCTGAATTTTGATGCCCACTTCTAAAGACATTGATGATAAGGCATAAGTCTTTCTTCTTTGATCTTCCACTTATTCTGTACCTGAGAGATTATTAATGTTGAGATTTCATACACCTCCAACTCTTTTACTCCAAGGCCTAGTGCTGCTTATAAACCCATGATGCAAGTTTCATATTTTGTGGTATTATTGGTGGCAGGAAAGTTGAGTTTGCCAAAAAATGGAATGTGTGTCCCTTTTGGAGAAATCAAAAGAACCCCAATTCCACTTCCATTTTGATTTGTTGCTCCATCAAAATACATCTTCCATGATTCTACTTCAATCCCCATGATGTCTTCATCCGGAAAATCTCCTTAGATCTCTTCAGCTTCTTGCAATCAACCAGACCTTGTAAGCAAGCATGTAATGTCTGAATTTACGGGTTGCCTATACGAGTGCTATACATGTCTTCTCAAGTGGCGAATACTTCTCTTTATAAGGCAACATCTTCTTGCTGATGTAGTATATGACATTCTCCTTTCTAGTCTCCTCTAGGTGTTATACAAGTAAAGCCCCCATTGTTGTATCTGTAGTGGTGAGATACAACAACAATGGCTTTTCAGGAGCTAGCATGACAAGTATCGGCAGTTTCATCAGATAACTTTTGATCTTCTCGAAAGCTTTTTGGCATTGTTCATTCCACACTGTAGGGACTTATTTCTTAAGCAATCTAAAGATTGGTTGACATGTCATGGTGAGTTGAGTTATGAATCTACTGATGTACTGTATTCTCCCCAAAAATCCTCAGATCTCCTTTTCAGTCCTTGGAGGCTTTATCTTTACAATTGCCTTGATTTTGTCAAGATCAACTTCTATTCCCCTCTGGCTTACCATGAACCCTAACAGTTTTCTAGATGTGACTCTGAAAGTACACTTCTACGGATTCAACCGCAACTTGTAGAATCAGATTCTTTCAAAGAACTTCCTCAAAGCCGGTAAGCGTAAAAATATGATAAGAATGGATCTAGAGAAGTTGATTTCACCTAACAAATCCCACACAATTTATTCTTCCTAATTATTAAATTCTAATAATCTCCCGTTGATGATTAAAAATTCCTTAAGTATTCAATATCTTCTCTCGAATAATATCAAAAATATCTTCAACTAACAATTCCATATCTCTATGTGAATTTAATTAATTGGAGACTCATTACGTACTTTGAATTTTCTGAAAAATCACACTAATTGCGGTAAAGCATCTCTACTTTTGCTCAACTAATGGTGTTTAATTCTAGAACTAAAATCACAAATCACCTCTCAGTCTCATTGTAAATCAATTGATTAAACAATAATTCGTAAAAAAAATAGTAAGCATTAAGAATAAGAATTAAACACTCAATCATGGAAATATTAAAAATAAAATAACTAAGAAAATAAGTTGTGTGTTCATTGCTAGACTACATCACTGCTCTAGAAAATAAAATTAATTCATAAAATTGAAAAGAAAACAAATAAAACTTATGTCTTTCATCTGAACTAGTTGATCAACATGAAGCTCTCGCCTTTGTCCTCAGATCCTTCTCTTCAGAAAGACTCCCAAAAGCAAATTCCTCTATGCAGCGGCCCCCTTCACAGAAAAATTCTTTAATGTAGCAGCCCCTTCTCAGGTTTCTAATCTCTCTATTTATAAGAACCTTCCAGATTTCCCCAGCCGAATGAAAGTCCTTTTATTGTGCCCTTTTGGTTTCATGTGCTTTTGTGGGCCAAGCCTAATCTTGCTAATGGTCATACAGCTATTGTTGGGCCACATATGAAATAAATGTGCTGCTAAATAAAGGAGTCAAACAATAAGGAATCTCCCAAGTTGAAGTGCAAATTGTGGCCCATTGAAATAAGACACTCTTCAAGTCAACCGATTTACATCCACAAGCGACCTTGGGCTAAGATCTTCAGAAACTGAAGAGAGAGAGAGATTAAAGACCCAAAAAAAAATCTGCAACAAGTCGTTCACGGAATGACCCACACACAAGGATTGCTTCGGCTTCACTATCTCCTCTGTTTCGGTCTTCACAGCTGCTGGGTTTTCTTTTAGTTGGAGAGCTTTGGCTGGGCTTTTAGTTTGAAAGTTTAAGATGTAGATTAATTTGAAATCTTCTCATTCCTTCAAAGCACAAATGAATAGATAAATATGAATAAAAAATCAAATCAAATCAAAAGAAATAAAGGAAAACTAACAATTTTAATAAATAAGAGGATAATAAAAATCATGTAAAAATTACACTTATCAAATTCTCCCAAACTTAAACTTTGCTAGTCCTCGAGCAAAATGAAAAAAAAAAAAAATTCTTGCCTCAAAGATCTGCATAAAGCTTATAATTTAAAGGAATCACTCCAAATTAATTTAATTCAAAACTCAACTCCATTGCATTATCATTCTCACATCATCATTTGCTTCCCGGATAGTTTTATGCAAACAAGTAAATAAGTGCGGATCTCTAAAAACTCCATAAGCTTGCTTTTTAAATCACTCCCCACTGATATAAAACAAAATATTACCCAGGATCAATAGGTCTTTACTAGGCTTGTGATGTATGGCTATGGTGAGGGCTATAAAGAAAAGATAAGGTTTAAGCAAATAGAGCACTCTCACTTCTAAAATATAAATTTTTCTCAGTCCTTTGAATATCTCAAAATACCTCTCTTCATCAAATTTTTTTTTTCTTTTTCTTACTTCAAGTCGTCACTTATCTTTTGACGTGGATGCAAGCATTTGTGATGGATGCACCTAGTTACTCAACAAGTCACAAACTTGAAGTGCTTTTGCATACTCATATTTCAAGTTACGGTTTGACATAAGAGTAAACATTGGTAATGAATACCCCTAGTTACTAAGCAACTCAAAACATTGGAGTAAATGGAACTCTGTACAATTTTCTTCTTCCTTTTTCTTTTTATTTTATTTTTTATTTTTTATTTTTTAACACTCATATATCGTTCTCTTTTCTTCAACCCAGTTTAATAATAGATCAATTGGGTAACTAGGGACAAAGATAATAAAGAGATAAGTTTGAAAGGCTCAATCGATTCAAAGAATGCCTAAATCACTTCCCAAGTAATATTTTGTATAAGATTTCTCCATGAGAGTAATTCAACAAGTTCTAGAATAAGTAGAGATCATCCAAATTTACAAAATACACATAAAATTTCTCTAGGTATGCACAATGATTAATGATAATATCAAATTAAACAAGATCAAGTAAAGAATTAACAACTGGACTTAACCAATGAGAATGATTCCTAAAAATTATAAGAATTTTCAACCATATTCTTATCATAGGCAATTTTAAAAAAAAAATAAATTCCCTTCCCCCAAACTTAAATTTCACATTGTCCTCAATGGGAAAAAGGAAGAAAAACTAAATAAAAGAATGAGAAAGGAGAAGAGATGCTCCCCTGATTTTTAATTGAATATTTTTCCTTGAGGTCCAGCCATGTACCCATTGAAGAATTCTTTGGTCTCTTTATTCCTACAAAATGGAAGAAAAAAAAAATAAGATAAAGAGAAAGAAATATATAAAAATAATAATAATAATAAAATAAAAAACATAAACAAAAAAAAAAAACTTGGGTTGCCTAACAAAAGCGCTTTATTTAACGTCTGTAGCTAGACGTTATCCTCTCATCCTTCTTTACAGATGAGATCGATGGGGCATTTTTCTGAGTTAAAGTCTCCATCCATATAAGGTTTTAATCTCTGTCCATTTACTTTAAATGTCCCTTTTTGTTCATGATGGACTTCAACAGCCCCATAGGGAAAAAGTTGGGTTACCACAAACGGTCCTGACCACCGAGAGTGTAGCTTTCCTAGAAAGGGTTGAAGTCTTGAGTTAAATAATAGAACTTTTTGCCCGACTTCAAATTCCCTACTTAGAATATGCTTATCATGCCATCTCTTAGTTTTATCTTTGTAAATTCAAGCATTCTCATAAGCATCATTGTGGAACTTATCCATCTCATTGATTTGCAATATTCTCTTCTTGTTAGCTGCTTGTAGATCAAAGTTCAGTATCCTTGTCGCCCAATAGGCTCTGTGTTCTAGCTCCACCGGTAGATGGCATGTTTTTCCATAAACGAGCAGGTATGGTGACATCTTGATCGGTGTTTTGAATGCTGTTCTATAGGCCCATAAAGCATCATCTAACTTTCTCGCCCAATCTGTATGAGAGATATTCATGGTTTTTTCCAATATACGTTTTAGCTCTCAATTAGATACCTCGACTTGTCTACTCGTTTGAGGATGGTATGTTGTCACCACGTGATGTGTAACTCCATACTTAGTCAGTAGTGCTTCAAATTGGCGATTGCAAAAATGCTTTCCGCCATCACTGATTATTGCCCTTGGAGTGCCGAATCGGGAGAAGATATTCTTTCGTAGAAAATTCACTACGACTCTCGCATCATTAGTCGGCAAGGCGACTGCTTCCACCCATTTGGCAACGTAATCTTCAGCCACCAAAATAAATTTGTTAGAATATGAGGATGGAAAAGGACCCATGAAATCTATACCCCAAACATCAAATAATTCAATAACTAAAATATTGTTTAAAGGCATCTCATGTTTCCTAGAAATATTTCCAACTCTTTGACAATGCTCACACAAATTAACAAATTTAAATGCATCTTTAAAAATAGATGGCCAATAAAACCCAGATTGTAGAATTTTTGCCGCTGTTTTGGCTCCACCAAAGTGGCCGCCAACTTCCAATGAATGACAATGTCTGAGTATGTTCTCCATCTCCTCCTCGGGCACACATCTTCTGATTATCTGGTCTACACAGTGCCGGTATAAAAAGGTTCTTCCCAAAAATAATATTTCAAGTCAGAGAAGAACTTCTTATTTTGTTGATATGTTATCCTGGAAGGTAGAATTCGCGACACCAAGTAGTTGACTATGTTGGCGTACCATGGAACAACTTGTATAGCCATCAAATGCTCATCCGGGAATGCTTCTTTTATTTGAACTTGCTGCTCATTATCCATACCTTGAAGCTCCATCCGAGACAAGTAATCTGCCACCAAATTTTCAGTACCCTTCTTGTCCTTAATCTCCAAATCGAATTCTTGTAGAAGCAAAATCCATCGAAGCAATCTTGGTTTAGCATCCTTCTTTGCAAGCAAGTACTTCAAAGCAGAGTGATCGGTGTAGACAATCACCTTCGAACCTATCAAGTAAGAACGAAATTTGTCAAAAGCAAAAACAACTGCTAATAATTCTTTTTCAGTAGTGTCATAATTTAGTTGAGCTTCTGTTAAGGTCCTACTTGCATAATAAATAACATGAAAATTTTTATCTTTTCTCTGCCATAAAATAGCCCCTATAGCATAATCACTGGCATCACACATTAATTCAAACGGTAAATTCCAATCCGATGACACAATTATAGGTGCTGAAATTAATTTCTTTTTCAGTGTTTCAAAAGCATGCAAGCATTCATTAGAAAATTCAAATCGAGTGTCTTTAATCAACAAATTGCAAAGAGGTTTAGTAATTTGGGAAAAATCCTTAATAAACCCTAGGTAGAATCCGGCGTGTCCCAAGAAACTTCTCACGCCCTTCACATTGGCTGGTGGTGGGAGTTTTTTGATCACTTCTATTTTTTCTCTGTCAACTTCAATTCCCTTAGAGGAAATGTAGGGGCCCAGCACTATCTCCTCCTCTACCATAAAGTGGCATTTTTCCCAGTTCAATACTAAATTTGTCTCCTTGCATCTCTGCAAAATTGAAGATAAGTTAGACAAACAATTATCAAAAGAATATCCAAAGACAGAGAAGTCATCCATGAAGACTTCTAAAAAATTTTCCACCATGTCCGAGAAGATGGACATCATGCATCTTTGAAACGTGGCTGGCGCATTGCAAAGGCCAAAAGGCATCTGCCTATATGCAAATGTTCCATATGGACAAGTAAAAGTGGTCTTCTCTTGATCTTCAGGCACGATGGCTATTTGATTATATCTAGAGTATCCATCCAGAAAACAGTAGTAAGCATGCCCAGCAAGTCTTTCTAGCATTTGATCAATAAAAGGTAAAGGAAAATGATCTTTTCGAGTTGCATCATTAAGCCTTCTGTAATCTATGCATATTCGCCATCCTGTGACCATCCTTGTTGGTATAAGTTCATCATTATCATTTTTTATCACGGTTATTCCACCTTTCTTTGGGACGATTTGTACTAGACTTACCCATGCGCTGTCCGAGATAGGATAAATAATTCCAGCATCTAATAGCTTCAGCACTTCTTTATGCACCACTTCTTGCATTGATGGATTCAATCTTCTCTGGGGTTGGATAATCGGCTTATATTTATCCTCCATTAAAATCTTGTATGTGCAAATTGAAGGACTAATTCCTTTGATGTCAGAGATGGTCAAACCCAAAGCCATCTTGTGTTCTCACAAGATTCTCAACAACTTTTCCTCCTCTACCTTACTCAAAGAACTGTTAATAATAACTGGAAAAGTAGAGTCTTGACCTAAGAAAGTGTATCTTACTTTGATGGAAGCGGTTTAAGCTCAAGTTTTGGTGGTTCTTCTGGTGGAGATGTTGGCTGATATGATTTTAAGTCTTCCACTTTTGGTTGCATTGAAGGAGGAAAGAGTGGTGTAGCCTCTAAATATCTTTCACACTCTTTAACCTCTTCATCATTGAATTTAATAGGTGTAGAGCAAGTAAGACATACCTCAAGTGGTAACTTTAGAAAATCAATTGCACAAGTCTCATCGGCCATGATCAGGTCTCGATCACTTATTTGAAAACAAGAATATGTCTCGAAGGGAAAGGTCGACCCTCAGACCCTCAAAACAAGTCTCTCGGCTTAAATACATCAAAAGTGACCTCATCCTCTCCAACCCTCAAAACAAGTTTTCCTTGCTGGACATCAATTAAGGTCCTCCCCGTCGCAAGGAAAGGTCAACCCAATATCAAAGGGATCTCCTCGTCCTCATCCATATCAAGGACAATGAAGTCAAACTTGTCAACTTTTACTAATACATCCTCAATTACTCCTCTTGGATATTTAATAGATCTATTCGCCAATTGTAAAGAGATAGTGGTTGGCTTTACTTTTCCAAGACCCAATTTCCTGAAAACAGAGAGAGGCATTAGATTAATACTTGCCCCTAAATCACATAAAGCTCTATCAAAATAAGATTTTCCTATAGTGCAAGGGATAGTGAAACTCCCCGGATCTTTCAGCTTAGGTGGCAGCTTCTTTTGTAAGATTGCACTACTCTCCACTGTCAGCATTACTGTTTCATGCTCCTCAAGTTTCCGCTTCTTTGAAATACTATCCTTCAAAAATTTAGCATATTTGGGCATTTGTTCCAAAGCTTCAATGAGAGGAATATTAATATGCAATTGCTTAAATATACTTAGAAATTTAGAAAACTGATCATCCACATTGTTTTTTTCTTAATCTTTGAGGAAAAGGAATTGGTGGATCATAAATTGAAGGAGAATAAGTCTCAAAAGTAACTTCCCTGGATTTTTTGGATTTTGAAGCTCTTTCATTCTCCTTAGTCTTCTCAGCTTGCTCCACTTCTTGCATCTCTGACTCAGCTTCCTTCATCTTTGACTCCTCGTTATCCACAGCTTCATCTTGTTTGGCATTTGTTACTTTTGGCTCCTCATATGTTCATCCACTTCTCAATGATATTGCCTTTACATGTTCTTTCGGATTAGTGACAATGTTGCTTGGCAAAGTTCCTGCAGTCCTCTCTGTGAGCATGCTTGAGAGCTGACCGATCTACACCTGAAGATTATGGATTGAAGCTGAGTTGTTTTGGATTGCCACATTTGTCTTCTGAAAGTACTGCATGAACATGTCCTCAAGTGTTGGCTTCTTCTCTTGCTGTGGAAATTGCTGAGGTGGTTTAGCCTGCCCTTGGTTATTGCTCCATGAGAAGTTGGGGTGGTTCCTCCATACAGGATTGTACGTGTTCGAGTATAGATTATTTTGACGTTGAAAATTTGACACGTAATTTGCTTGTCCATAACTCGATTAGGCAAAAGGATTTCCCACTTGGCAGTCGGCACTTGAATGATTTCCTACACAATGATCACAAACAACATTAGTTTGAATAGCATTAACATTCATTTTACCCAATTGTTGAGACAAAGTTGCCATTTGTGCCGCCAATGAGGTAATGGAATCAAGTTCTAAAACTCCAGCTGTTTTTCTTGGCATTGCTCTTTCTGTAGGCCATTGATAGTTGTTCGATGCCAATTCTTCCAGAAGTTCATAAGCTGCCTCATGAGTTTTACTCATTAAAGCTCCACCAGCTGCTGCATCAACCATAGACCTATTTGTAGCTCCTAGACCATTGTAGAATGTTTGCACTTGAAGCCATGCTGGAAGGTCATGATGAGGACACCTTCGCAATAAATCTTTGTACCTCTCCCATGCTTCATATAATGATTCACCCTCAAATTGGATGAACGTGGTGATATCATTCCTTAGCTTTGCTGTCTTTGCGGGAGGGAAATATTTTGCTAAGAATTTTTGTGCCAACTCCTCCCATGTAGTAATGATGCTAGGTGGCAAAGAATTCAACCAAACTTTTGGTTTATCCCTAAGTGAGAAGGGAAAAAGCCTTAGTCGAATCGCATCATTGGTCACTCCGTTATGTTTAAAAGTATCACAAATTTCCAAGAAATTTGCAATATGGACATTAGGATCCTCTTGTGACAGCCCCTCGAACTGGACAGTCTGCAGTATCATCTGAATGATGGCCGGCTTGATCTTAAAATTATTGGCTAGTATGGCTGGCCTCCTTATGCTCGATGTAGCTCCATTTACCAAGGGCATAGCATAATCTCTTAACGCCTTTTGCTCTTGATTGGCCATATTAGATAGAGATGTGTTGGCCTCTTTCTTCTTTTCTTTCTTGAGCTGATGTAAGGTTCTTTCAATTTCAGGATCAAAGAGTGTATGCTCTAATAGTTTAGATCGGGTCATGCACTTCTAATTCCTGAAAAGAAAGAAAACAAACTCAGATGCACCTAATTTAAATTTTTTTTTTTAGTAAATAAAATAAAATACAAAGTAGTAAATATCTAGCTAGTATCAATATCAATGACAAATAGTTAATCCCCAGCAATGGCGCCAAAAACTTGTTTGCGTAAAATAATCTGCAAGCACACAGAATTGTAACAAGTAGTAGAGTGTTTTTAGAAAACGAATGTTGAACCTGCAGGGATTAACTATGTTATTGAATACCAAAATTCAATAAATTAATTACTATTTGAAAAATAAAAAATAAATGGAACGTTCTACTATCTGAATTAAATTATACTATTTAATAAAAATAAATCTACGAATAAAAAGAATTAACAAAGTGTAAAAATCTAAAAGTGTAAAAATATGATAAGAATGGATCTAGAGCAGTTGATTTCACCTAAAAAACCCCACACAATTTATTCTTCCTAATTATTAAATTCTAATAATCTCTTATTGATGATTAAAAATTCCTTAAGTATTCAATATCTTCTCTTGAATAATATCAAAAATATCTTCAACTAACAATTCCATATCTCTATGTGAATTTAATTAATTGGAGACTCATTACGTACTTTGAATTTTCTGAAAAATCACACTAATCGCGGTAAAGCATCACTACTTTCGCTCAACTAATGGTGTTTAATTCTAGAACTAAAATAACAAATCACCTCTCAGTCTCATTGTAAATC
This sequence comes from Quercus ilex subsp. ballota, assembly GCA_032727855.1. NCBI lineage: Eukaryota > Viridiplantae > Streptophyta > Magnoliopsida > Fagales > Fagaceae > Quercus > Quercus ilex. The sequence goes on along the minus strand of CM064918.1, from coordinate 22,759,377 downwards.
AATTGATCAAAAAATAATTCGTAAAAAAAAATAGTAAGCATTAAGAATAAGAATTAAACACTCAATCATGGAAATATTAAAAATAAAATAACTCAGAAAATAAGTTGTGTGTTCATTCGTAGACTACATCACTGCTCTAGAAAATAAAATTTAGTTCATAAAATTGAAAAGAAAACAAATAAAACTTATGTCTTTCATCTGAACTGGTTGATCAACATGAAGCTCTCGCCTTTGTCCTTAATCCTCCTCTTCAAAAAGACTCCCAAAAGCAAATTCTTCTATGCGGCGGCCCCCTTCATAGAAAAATTCTTTAATGCAGCGGCCCCTTCTCAGGTTTTTAATCTCTCTATCTATAAGAACCTTCCAGATTTCCCCAACCGAATGAAAGTCCTTTTATTGTGCCCTTTTGGTTTCATGTGCTTTTGTGGGCTAGGCCTAATCTTGCTAATGGTCATACGGCTATTGTTGGGCCACATATGAAATAAATGTGCTACTAAATAAAGGAGTCAAACAACAAGGAATCTCCCAAGTTGAAGTGCAAATTGTGGCCCATTGAAATAAGACACTCTTCAAGTCAACCGATTTACATCCACAAGCAACCTTGAGCTAAGATCTTCAGAAACTGAAGAGAGAGAGAGAGAGATTAAAGACCCAAAAAAAAATCAGCAACAAGTCGTTCACAGAATGACCCACACACAAGGATTGCTTCGGCTTCACTGTCTCCTTTGTTTCGGTCTTCACAACTGCTGGGTTTTCTTTTAGATGGAGAGCTTCGGCTGGGCATTGGTGCTCTTCAGATATAAACTTGCACCATTTCTTTTAGTTTGAAATTTTAAGATGTAGATTAATCTGAAATCTTCTCATTCCTTCAAAGCACAAATGAATAGATAAATATGAATAAAAAATCAAATCAAGTCAAAAGAAATAAAGGAAAACGAACAATTTTAATAAATAAGAGGATAATAAAAATCATGTAAAAATTACACTTATCAAGGTTTTTTCCATATCTTCTGGAGCCATCTTAATCTAATTGTGTCCTGAAAATCCATCCATAAACGAGAGCAGCGCATGCCTTGCTGTTTTGTCAACCAGGATGTCAATGTGAGGCAATGGAAAGTCATCTTTCGAGTTGGCCTTGTTCAGATCTCAAAAATCTACACACATTCGGAACTTTCCATCTTTCTTCGATACCGGAACCACATTAGCTAACCACTCTGGATAGTTGACCACTCTTAGGAATCCTGCATTGTACTGTTTCTTTACTTCTTCCTTGATTTTAAGAGTCCACTCCAGCTTCATTCTTCTTAACTTCTGCTTGATTGGCTTTATGGTTAGATCTGTTGGAATGCAATGTTGTACTATATCTATATCAATCCAAAGCATGTCTTCATATGACCAGGCAAAGACCTTCTTGAACTCAGTCAGCAGTGCCACTAATGCATCTTTCTCTGAGGTGGTTAGGGTATTGCCCATTTGGATAATTTTGGGCTCATCTTCAGTTCCCAAGTTAATGGGTTGGGTTTCTTCTTTTATAGGTTCTAGGTATCAATGTTTTAATTCCTTATTATTTAGAGTTTCTTTACCAATTTCAAAAATAAAAACATTCAAAGCCAGCAAATAAGCAAAATTAGAAATCATATTAAAAGGGAAAGAGTTTTCAACAAACTCTATAGACTCAACAAACTCAACTAGAAAACTATCATAAACAGACTTAATAGGAATAGAAACACTAGCAGAAATAGATTCAATAGGAATAGAAACAATGTTCTTGGCAAGAGTGATTGGCTCGGCGGTCTTGATCTTCTTGGCAAAAGCGACTAACTTGACGATCTTGATCTTCCTCACAGAGTCCTACATGGGGTGGGCGGCTCCCTCCCATGACCAATTCTTCAACTCGGTAATGGCTTCCACAATGGCAAGTGACTCCCAGTAAGCCCCTTCTTCCCCCAGCATCAGTACTGTGGGATCTACATCCATATCATCTGTAATTTATTCTTCAACCTCTATGTCTATGGGCTTGTCAGTCATAAAATCATCCAGGCACTCTATGCTATCTATCCATTCATCAAATAGATCGTGTTTACTTCTATTACACAAGTCAGTGGACTGAGGGAGATGTTCTGACTTACTTTCTTCTATTTTCTCCTCATTATGTTCCACATTCTCAAGTGTCTTGATTCTGAGACTGTGGACCATTAGCTTTTGGTCTAGAATGGCCAGCCTAGCTTCTATGTCATCTTCCTCTTTAGTATGTAGGGTTGGTGTACTTGGTTCTAAATCATAATATGATCCAATTCTGGAACTTCTCTTCCATGCTTATGATACCTAGGGCCAAACCTTAAACTGACATTGGTGATATCACTCCAATCTAAAAGATGCCCATAGGGATATTTATCATGATACATTTGATTGGCTTGTGCATTCTCCTCTCTTGCATGTTCTAACACATTTATCAACCTGTACTGGTCACTATCAGTGTCGCTCCACTTGTTGGCTTCGACATCGTCTTCTATGTCTTCATCATAATAGTCCACATCACTATCATATTCCTCATAGAATAGGTCTGCATCCTCACCTTCTCTATCACTAGGGGGTTTACCCTAATCATCTCCACTGTATGGGCTATCATAACTTCTACTATTGTTGTCATCACTATTGGTACTGCTGTCATCATCATCATGTCCATCATCACTGTTGCTATTGTCACTACTACTATCACTCGTCTTCACTTTCATCTTCATCATCACTAAGGTTTGTTCCTCCTTCCTCATCTCCATCACTGGCTCTTAGTTCATATGGGCTCTTCAATGTATTCTGGCAGGCCTCCCAATATTCTTCTTCTTATATATTGCAAATAGGATCTCCAAGGAGTGTATACATGGCGTTAGGATCCATGTGATCAGCCCAATCAACAAGAACCCAAGTTCTATCTTCCTTTTTCAATTCTGGAACCTCATTGTTGCAATCAAGTAGTATCTTGAAACCGGGCACCATTGTCTTTGTCACATAATCAAATCTCGGTTCTGGGAATCCCCAATATCGTTGACTTTCTCCAGCTTTTACAAACTTCCCATTCAATGTAGGAGTGTAGGGCTTTAGAGGTTCTGCAGGACAAGGGAGCCCTTTTGCTTTGGCTTTGGCTCGAGCCATCCTTCTTACTTCTATCTCTAGCAAATCATCTGTAAAGTTGTTATTTACAACTATGTATTTTGTTGGCTTTTATTCCGTGCCAAATTTGATTATAAGTATTTTCAATCGTGTATACCCTGTATTTATTGTGGGATTTGATGTAAGGGTTGTGTGATAGAGAGAGTGTGTGAAGACTCAAGCATTTGGAAGACTGGAGGATTCTCGCAGGTATGTCACGACCTAGCTTCCCGCGAAGTGAAGCTCGTGCCCTGCACGCGCTGGAATGCGAAGAGTCAGGCCAGGTGGAGACAGCTGTCTCTCGTGAGTATCTCGCGGGTAAGGCCTTCCTGCGAGACACCCGCGAGACAAGCTGTTCTGCCAGCCTGTACTGACTGACTCACACATTTAGAACCTATCCTATATAAACCCTCATTACTCACAAATGTTAAAAAATGCTTCAGAGAGAAAACCCTAGCCAAACACATTGGGAATTAGAGATTGTCATCCCCACATTTCTCTATACACTTGCTTGTGGTATCTCCTCAACCCTTCCCTCTCCATTTCCATATCATTGAGAGGTTGATAGCCCAAACACTTACCACGTCCTTTGAGAGTACTGTGAGACGTTTTGGTGCTGCTGGGAAGCATTGGAAGAAGCCTGGAATGACAGATGCAACATGGAGCTTGTTGCGGGATCCGAAGAGCTAGACAAGACACGGTTCCGAGAAGCCTTGTTGGAGTAGGAGCTTGGAGGGCTTAGGTGCATCGGGTAGATTAGGCTTGGAGGGTCTCTTGCTAACCCATGTATCCCAACTGATTGTCTAGTGGATTGATTTCCGCTTGGAGGGCGGCGGAGAGGTTTTTCGCTGAGTTCTTCGGTTTCCTCTTCGAAAACACGTCTCGGTGTTTTCTGTGTTTGCATCCTTCTTCCCTACTCTTGTTTATTCCATTATACTGCTGTGTTGCTTAGTTTATGGATTAGAGTAGCTTACTTGTTCATCCACTCACATTTACACTATTCCGCACTTTGTAGTAAGTTAGTGTAAAATCTATCGAGCCGTAATTTTAATTGGGGGTCTAAATAGCTCTTGTGTTTTTCAACACAATATCGAGCTTTCAATTGGTATCAGAGCGGGTACACTTGCTATGGTTTAAATACCTGAGTGTGAGCCTTGACCTTATTTGAGATGGACCGGTCTCAATCGTTTAATGTTCCACCATTTTTTTATGGGAACAATTATGCCTTCTGGAAAGTCAGAATGAGAGCATTTTTATGTTCTATGGATGATACCGTGTGGGATGCGATTGAGATAGGCTGGACTAAGCCGGAGGATCCTAAGTCCACTTGGGATAAGGCAGCTCTCGTAGCCGCCAATGCTAATAGTAGAGCTTTAAATGCTATTTTCTGTGGTGTGTCTCCTGATGAATTCCACAAGATCTCTCATATGACGGTAGCCAAGGAAGCTTGGAAGATTTTGGAGACAACATATGAGGGTATGAAGAAAGTTAAGGACATAAAGCTTCAGATGCTTACCACCAAATTTGAAGAACTCAAGATGGGGGATGATGAACCATTTGATTCATTCTATGGGAAGCTCAATGAAATTATAATTGCTAAATTCAATCTTGGGGAGAAGATTGAAGAGACTAAGGTGGTGAGAAAAATTTTGAGGTCCTTACCGGAGTTCGGGCAAAAGTCACAGCCATAGAGGAAAGCAAGGATTTGGATGAAATTAAGATCCAAGAGCTCATTGAATCATTCCAAACGTATGAGCTTGGACTGCCTTCCCACAGGACGAGTAAATCGCTTGCTCTTAAAACCATCATCGAAAGAATGGATGATCCTTCCGAAGAAGATAGAGTGGAGAAGGAAGTAGTATACCTTGCGAAAAACTTCCGAAAATTTTTGAAGATGAATAACAGTGGAAAACCATTCAACAGAGGAAAATTTTCATCCTCAAGAGGTGATAGAAAAGAGTTTACGAGGAAGGAAAGGAGGGATTCTCAACCTCCTTCAGACATTGTGTGTTATAAGTGCAATGGCATGGACATCTAAAGAAGGAGTGTCCAAATTTTCTGAGGGGAAAAGGCAAGGCTTATGCCACTACACTCAGTGATTCAAACTCTTCTGATTCTGACTCGGAAGAGAGCTGTGACAGAGAAGGAAACTACTTCGCCTTCATGACCATTGCTCATGTGGAGTCATCGGATGATTTGGGTGCACTTGTGAAGGAACTTGGTGAGCATTCTGATTCAGAGTCTATTGGGATTGTGGAAGAATCAAATGCTGAAGAGGAAGAAAATACAGCTAATCTTCAAGAAAATTACTCCTTACTACTTGAGAAGTCGGGAGAGTATTCCAGAGTAGCCAAGGCAGCCGTAAGGAAAATGAAGAAAGCTGAGGAAGATTACAGAAGTCTCTTGATCAGATATAAAGAGGCTAAGTGTGAGATTGAGACACTAAATGGCGAGCTATCTGAAGCCTATACGAAGGTGAGGTTTCTTGAGCAAAAGGTTGCGCAAGCTCATGCTAAGATAGAGAGAGTCTCATCTCGGAAGCTAGAAGATGTTATATCATCTCAAAAACCTTCTTCAGACAAGTCCGGTTGGGATACACTGAAGGAAGCTGCTCATCAGCCAAAGTCACCAAAGAAGTAAAGTTTGTGAAGGCAAATGAGACGGTTGTAGAAGAGCCCATTTTTGAGAAAGTGGAGGAAGTAAAGAAGAAGAACGTGGCTGAGCAACGAATGGTGAATAAGCCCCGAAATCAATCTGTGGTTAAACATGAAACCAGAGGAAGATCTCTCCCAAGACCACAACGGAGTCCTAGAACGAATTATGTGTGTCATTATTGCGGACTACAAGGACATACCAGACCCAACTGTCAAAAGCTGAGATCAGACAACAATGCAAGCGTACCCCGATCACAAGGAAGAAGAAATGACATGAGGTATTGGGGTGGTGAGCAACCAAGAAGTCAAAATCGTGATTCTGGTATGATGGACGTGATGAAGATGATCGGTGCCTTCACCACTTGCTTGGAGAGTTTCACCAGAAGGTTTGATAGTCCAAACTCCCGTACCCAATCCGTCAAGGATATCACCCCAAACGCACGTGACGTGTGGGTGAAGAGGGGTACTCATGCATAAGCATTATAACATGTCCATGCATAAATTCTTTCAATGTTTAGGGACATTTGCTGTTGCACCATTTCATGCATTGTTTTTCATTGTTCTTTTATGTGGTTTGGTTTGTACCAACTGTTTTTGTTGTTCTCACTTTTGTTGTTCTGTTTTGGGTGTGTTCAAAAATTTCAAAAACCCATAAAAATTGAAAAATCTCAAAAGTTTGATCACGTGTTTTGTGCATGTCACATGTGAGTTTGACCTAGTACCTTCGTACTAATGGCATAGTGCATTTACGATCTTGGCTTGTCATGTATGCACTCTTTTCTATGTGGAAGAAATCTTGAACACTATGTGTGACTGTTGTAAATAGATCTTCAAGCTTGTCATGAATGATTGGTCAATAGTCTTGTTGGTCTTGATACTTGCATAGACTTGTGTCTATATCTCTTCCCACTTTATTTTTATGTGTTTGCAAAAAGAGCTTACCAAATGTAAATCTCCAAATGAAAAGAGATATTGAGCTGCAAAAGCCTGTCGCACACACTAGTATTCGACTAGGAAAAAGGGAAAGCGACTCTTCTTAATGTTTTTGTATGGTGTTCAAAAAGCCAAAGACTATTCTTAAATGTTGAAATATCATAAATTTCAAGCACCAATCTCAAAATGAGATGTTGTTTTCTTGTCCAATCAAAAATAAAATGGACCAATTGTTATGCCTTATGCAGAAGCCAAATGAAAAGCTTCTGAAGTTATGTATTCAATGTGTGGGAGGTCATATACACTCATTTCTATAATGGAGATAGTCCACTTAATTTCGTATCAGTTGTGTATGATGTAAAGTTGTGATTTATAACTATGTTTTATATTGGCTTTATTCCATGACAAAATGTGTTGTAATTACTTTATTTCATTTCCTTGTATTTTGTGGGATTTAATTGTATTGGGTTTAGTATCAAGTTGGTGAAGACTCAAGCTTTATTGAAGATTAGTGGATCTCGCGGGTGTGTCGCTGGAAGCTAAGCCGCGAAAGAGCCATGTGAGAAGCACATGACTGGAAGCTAAAGAGTCGTGCCAGGCTGTCGTTTTCGTGAGTGTCTCGCGGGTAAGGCCTTCCCGCGAGATAGTCGCGAAACATTCTGCCTGGAAGTTTTTTTTTTAAGAGTGACTTTCTTACCTTTCACCCATACTATATATACCCTCATTACCCACAAATGTATGTTGAGGCTATTCAGAGAGAAAAACCCTAGATAGGTTTTCTACAACACACACACCCTCTTTTGAGAGAGAGCTACTCCTCCCTAGTGAGAAATCATTCTCCATCCCTCTCCCATTATCATACCTTGAGAGGAGATTCGTACCCAAACACAACCCACACCTATTCAGAGTGTAGAGAGTGCTTTGGAGTTGCTGGGAAGCATTGGAAGAAGCCAAGGATGGCAGATGCAACATGGAGCTTGTTGCGGGATCCGGAGAACTAAGACAAGACACGGTTCCGAGAAGCCTTGTTGGAGTAGGAGCTTGGAGGGCTTAGGTACATCGGGTAGATTAGGCTTGGAGGGTCTCTTACTTACTCATGTATCCCAACTGATTGTCTAGTGGATCGATTTCTGCTTGGAGGGCGGCGGAGAGGTTTTTCGCCGAGTTCTTCGGTTTCCTCTTTGAAAACACGTCTCGGTGTTTTCTGTGTTTGCATCCTTCTTCCCTACTCTTGTTCATTTCATTATTACTGCTGTGTTGCTTTAATTATGGATTAGAGTAGTTGTTTTGCTTATATGCTTGTGTTTACACTATTCCGCACTTATTATTAAGTTAGTGTAAAATCAACCAAGCCATAATTTTAATTTGGGGGTCTAAACAGCTCTTGTGTTTTCAACACGTTTTTGAGCTTTCATATGACTTGATTGAATTGATCATTGAAGTTTCGCTCTGGTCTAAGGACTATTTCACATTTGATACTCACACACAACACACAAGACTTTGATTCAATCAATGCCTATCTCATTTGTGTGATTGTATATGTTCAAATGTGATGTGTATGCTCATGAACTTGTTGATCAAACCCAAAAAGATTTTTTAGTGTTTTATTTGTTTTTGAAAGTGATTTTAGACCTTCATATCTCTTGTTTTTGTTCAAAATGCATTTTTGTGTCTTCTTTCAAAAAACTGGTTAGGGGTTGTCTCGCGAGAAGCTCGTGACTTAGAGCTTCCCGCGAAAAGGGCTTGAGGGAAATATTTTTTCATCCTATCACACAGAAACTTTCGCGACTGTCTCGTGACCAACAGCTTCTCGCGAAATGATGTTTGGCTGAAAATTGGATTTTTAAAATTTCAGACAGAGGTTATTGCGACTGTCTCGCGACTGTTTTGTGACCTAATGCTTCTCGAGAAAAGTTTTGTGCTTCAGTGGCCATTTTCGCGGTTGTCTCGCGACTGTGTCGCTACTCCCTAACCCGCGAAAAATGCGTGTTTTCAGTTTTATATTGCTGATGTGACAGTTTTTCAAATCATAAAAACTTCCCTCGCTTAACCTCTCTCAAACTTTTTCAACCCAAATCACTATTCCATTCAAACCCCTTCAATCCAAGCATCTGTTCTGCACTTTCTTCTTCAATGTATGTTTTATAAACAATTCTTTCTATGCTTTTGCTTCGATTATGCAGAATTTTTGTTAGGGTTGTGATAATTGGGGATTTTCGAAATTTTGGGTTAGTTTTCTAAATTGGGTAAATTTTTCTCAAATCTTTTGTTTGGGCTGTGTCCCATTTGTGTTTGTGAATCTGTGTTGGCCCCATGTGGCATTTTAAAGTGTATTTAGGCATGTTTTGACCATGTTCATGCATTATTCATGTTATATTTGCATTTGTGCATATTAGGTGTTCGACAAAATGTCCGAATGATATTTTTGTGCCAAATTGAAATCAAGTGAGTTCAAACTATGGGTTGTTACTTGTCTGACCTTGTTTTACTCAATTTGGTCATTGATTGTGTGTTTCATACACCTTGCACATGTTACACACTCTTGACACACATTTAGGCATACTTAGGCACCCCTCATGCATCTCATGCCCCACACACTCATCAGCACATGCACACAGACACACACACTTACACAGTTTCTTAGTTTTATGCATTGTGTTTATGCTTTATAGGTTTGTGTTTTTAAGCATGCTTTTAAGAGTCTACCATGATTTTTTTTGTTAGTTCAACTCTGATTTGGAACTAACTTGAATCTAATCAAGTTTTGTCTTGTGGTTTGTGTTTGTGCATTTTTTTTCTTTTCTGCTTTGTGAAATTGTGCAGATGTCGCCCACCAAGCATGTGTTGGAAAATCTGGTTTTGTATCTCATACAAAACACACAGCGGAAACAACAACCACGGATCTACTTCAATCATGAAAGATAACATGTAACCATGAATTCTAAAATAAAGAACAGAAAGCGTACCTTGATGCAGTGAATTTCAAAACATGACTTGAGAATACCTTCAATCTTCATCTCAATTCCACATGGTGCCCAAGATGTGCGGTCTCTCAATCAGTCTTTTGTACATAGACTCTCAAAGAAAAAAAAAAAAAAAAAAAAAAAAAAACCTTCTTTTTCTCCTTATGGAGAAAAACTGATTTCTTTTCTTTTCATCATACGTACATTAAACTATTCTCATAGTTTTATTATTTAATAACTTTTATTAAATAATAACTGATTATCTAATTGGGTTAGACTTTTGGGCCTACCCAATTGGGCTTTAGTTTGTGGCTTGAGATGGGACCAAAGGGAACAAATAAGACTCTAGCTCCAATGGGCCTTGGGCTTTTCTGTCAACTCTTGACCAGTCCAAAGTTACTATTAATTATATTCAATACCACTATAAGAATATAATTGCACTCTAGGCCTTATTAATAAATTATATCCCAAGACTTTATTATACATACAACCCCTTCATTAAAATATTCGTAGTAATACAAAGTCATGAATGTAGACTGTCACTTTGAAGATTACTACATCTTAATCCTTGAGTACCCAGTTTAATCCTTTATGTTATTCATCATATATTTATGAAATTCAATTCCATAAATATATACTTTAGTAACTCCTTACTAAAGTGGTTGGGCCCAACACTCTAAATAACTAAACCCATTAAACTTATCTCAAGGGAATATTTTATATCTCCGTTAAGAGATTATGAATTCCATCTTGAGAATATATGTTCCATCAACATTAAATGCGGCTGCCCAAAATACTGAGGTTTTGACCGTAACTTATAGATCTCACTCCTGATATATCAAAGCAACCTACATCTCATGATCAAGTTCATTATTCTCTCAGGATTTAGAGTTGATGTAAATAGAAGTCATGAGATTTATTATTCATTTGACAGTCGTTAGGAGAATAATAAATCTCACAGCGGTCCAGTTCAATATGTCTTAACTCTTAAAACATATCAACATATCAACTAGAAGTCTTCACTTCCATGATCAAGACAAATCATCTTAGTTGATACGTTATAGTCTTCGCAGATGAAATGCCCAATTTCATCAACGACTACAAACTAAAATTATGAGTTTACAAAGAACTTGTGATTTATATATTCTGTGACTAAATCACATATATCACATACTATGCATCTCATAGACTAAGGTAATGTCCCATTAGTTCATAAATAGTCTAAAATAATTAAACAACTTAATTATTCATGACATGCCAATAAATTGGGTTTTAGGGCACAAACCCTAACAATCTCCCACTTGTCCTCAAAGACAATTTATCATATATCCGATCCTTATTTCCCTTTAGAGTAATTCATAGTCACTCTAAGGCAAGGCTTTGATACAAGTTTCAGCCAGATTTATTGCATAAATTCTCTTTTCTACTATTACTATTCACGTACTCATATCTCTGTAATGAGATAATACTTACACTTAATGTGTATCTTCACCACCTAGGATGAACACATATCTTGAAGTCTAACTTCATGAATCACAATCAAACTACAAGTCAGTATTTGTACATCCAATAAACTTCAAAACTTCACTTTTGTGGACAAGCATATAATCCCTCATTCTCCTAGGATAGTTGAGTATATGCTTTACTCCCACTAAATTAAGTGATATTTGATTTAATTTATATTTGCTTACTGTGCTCACCGTAAAATAGATATTTAGCCTAGTATATAGCATAGCATAAAGACTTCCTATAAATTTGATATAAGGAACCGTCTTAGTATGCTCTTCCTTTTATATGTCTTAGGACTATAGTCCTATATAAAGGAACTTCAAACTTAAAAGGAAAGAATCCTTTCTTAAAGTATTACATGCTATTCTTGGCTAGAATCTAATCTATTTAAGCAATTTGAGATAGACCCAACATTCTAATTTCTGAATTTTAACAAAGTTATAATTCTTAGGATGTGACCAGTCTTTCTCAAGTACTTTATATCATACTGGACTAGACAACAAAACTTCATTGATGACAATAACTCCACATCATTCTAAATGATTAGATTGTCATCAACATACATTAAGAAATTTATTATTCTATATAACTTTTACACACATAAGGCCTTTTAATACTTGATTATAATCAAACAATTTGATTATTTAATCAAATATGATATTTTATGATTTAGATGCTTGCTTTATTCCATTAATGGACTTTAAGCAACTTGCATGCTAATCACCACTGGTTCTTTGCTATGAACAAGTCTAGTTACATCATAGAGATGTCTTCATCAAGATTGCTACTAAAAGAAGTTTTCTTGATATCCATTGCCATATTTCATCAAAATGAAATATAATGGATAAGAGAATCTTGATAGAGTCAAACTTGACTATTGGTGAAAAAATCTTTTCATAGTCGAACCATTTCTTTCTGAATAGATCTTTTCGCCACTAGTCTTGACTTTGAACGTTTGCACCTTCAAAACTATCAATCTCATTTTCTTGTAGACCTATTTGAGAACAATAGGCTTAATGCCATTAGGCTCCTCTACAAGTACTAGACTTTAAATAGAATCTAATTCTATTCACATAACCTTGATCCACTAATCCATATTCATATAATCTATTGCCTTTATGTAGGACCAAGAATCAAATTCATATCCTTGTGGAATAACTACAAAAGTTTATTCCAAAAGTATGAATTTATTTGGTAATCCTCCCACTACGATATTGTACCGGTGTACTAGCTATATATCTAGAATATTGCCTTGTGGTGTATCTAATACAACCATCTCATTTCTAAATGTATTTTATCATTGTCCTACAACAAATTCTGACATTTTTCTTCTAGAACGATCTACCTTTAAAAGAGCCCTATTCCTCCTTTATGTATGCACTAACTTAAAGAAGTCATTCGAACTTTATTCCTTTACAAAAAAAAAACCCTAGATCTTATTATCCTCTAAATAGAATTCATAGATTGAGAATATAACAAAATAATGGTTCTAAAAGCCCATCTTTCACCAATCTTGAATATCATTTAGATTAATAAGATCTAGACATAAGTGCCAAAACATACAATAACAAAACATGGAAACTCTCTCTTTAAAAAGTAAAATATGTAAATTTCCATCTAGAAGACAATCATGGACAACGCTTAGCTTTACCAAAATAGAAATACTTTCCTTTTGGTCATACTTTTGAGTCTAATTTCCTTTTTGGCAACTACTAGGGCAACTAACTTGTCCAACTGTTTGGCATTATAATTCATCTTCTTACCACCCTTACCTTTCAGTTTAGGTTAAGAATTTAAATCAAATCATATTGATTCTAGCCTTAGCTTTTAGGATGTCTTCCATTGCATAGAACTCACTCATCAATTTAGATAACATAAAAAGAATTTATTTTCAAAACAATCTGAATTGATCAAATGATTCTAACAAGGATTTGTGGATCATATCCAAACAAGATTAACATTTAATCTCTACATCCAAAAATTCCAATTCATTTTAAAAACAAAATATTTTCATAAAATGGCATAGAATTGGAACTCCTTAAGCCTTTCTTAGTACTCAATATGATTCATACCAAACATCTCATTTAGACTTAATAAAAAGTCTAAGTCTAGTACTAACTCTTGCATCTAATGCTGTAGCATAATTGAGATAGAAGCCAATGTAGCATGCTAGCATTTCAATGGAGACTATGATCATATCATAAGCTATCCTCCATCAATGCATCATGTATAGAAAATTATGACAATGCTGAATCGAAACATAAATATGTACTTCAGCTCCTTTAAGCACCATGTCCAAAATTATTTCTTAGTTAATGCAATTCAATAAAATAGTAGCTAGTGGACAAAATTTATGACAACTTTATTTTGAGACCATGAACTTAAATACCAGGACGTTATCATTTTGCATCTATATCCATATAATATGGAACCCATAAAACATATTATATTAGGTGCAACGACAACCCAATCCATGTCTATAATTCCTTGGTAGGAAGTTTATTATAAACACATTAATTGGTTGAGAAATATTCTCATTATTAGTGCTATCATGATAACTCTTATCATACACTAATAATATGCCGTATTAACTTTAGCCTCTAAGTAATAATGACATAGCTCCTTTGGGAGGTTAACATTACACTTAGTCTAGTGTACACCATTATCTAGAATCATGTGTAGCCACATTTCATCTTCCTTATAGAGTTTAAACTTGTAGTACCATGAAACAAAATACCCTCCTTTGGAATCACGAGGCATATACGCCAAGATGAGGTGCGTGTTCACACTACTTTAAACGGGTAAGTTCAATCTTGTAGTACCATCAAGTAAACACCCTCCTTTGGGATCGCAAGGCATATACGCCAAGACGAGGTGCTTACCCACACTACTATGAACTGATAATGGAGGCCGTGAGATCCAACTCTTGTATCTCTCTCCCACTAGAAATTTTAAAACAAGTGGATTGTCCTGAAATCATTGTGATCTTATCACAATTTGAACCCTACACATCAAATGTGTTTAATTGTTTAAATTCAATGTGATATTACTAAGTCACGTCACTATAGCGTAACGAACATTCGCGTAATCACAAAGAAGTTTAATCATGTAATCCGTGAAGCAAATACCCTCTGCATGGAATGCAAGACTCGAAGTCAAAACAAGGTATCTATTCACATTACAATAAACTTAACAAAAAAGGGTTATTTCAAAACTCCCACTCATTATTTGGGTTTTTCTTTAAATAATTGTGATCCCATCACAACTAATAACCTTGCACTTAATAAAGACTCTAATCTCATTAGAATCACTAACTAAAATGGAAGTCCTAAACTATTTAGGATTCCTTAAACACTAATGAATCAAAAATTAGTTATACAGAACTTTATCCTTAATTTACTAGATAAAGTATTCTAATCTCATTAGAAACTATATACCTTTTAATTAGAATTTTAATCTCATTAAAAACCTCTAGCTAAAATAAATTAAGGACTTTTAATCATAAAACAATTTAGGATTAAGAGTTCTATTTAACTAACATCATTGATCTCATTAGGTCTTTTAGTTAGATAATGATTAATAAATGTTCTTAACTTTTAAGGACTATAAAATTAATCACATAGCCTTACTTTTATTTATGTGAAAAACAGGTGCCAGAATTTTTGGCGACTCGTTTTGGCGACTCATTCCAGTCGCGAGTTTTGGCGACTTGTTTTGGCTACTCGTCCAGTTGCGAGACTCCAGTCGCGAGTTCATCTAGAAGCTCTGGCAACTCACTCGCGACTCATATTGGGACTCTCCAGTCGCGAAAACGCCCAAAAACAGTCATTTTTCTGTTTAACCGTTTTTGACATTTTTCATTATTCTTCCATCAAAAACACTTTTTTGATTTTATCAACAAAGATTTACAGATCAAACATAAAGGTTTTCAATATTAAGATCAAGAACCATAATAATGCTAGAAACCTTGAAAACCATAATCCTAATCTCATTAGGAGTAAATTTCATAATCCTAGCAATACCAAACTGTTTGATCATAAAAATAATATAATGCAAGGCAAACATAAATATGAGAAATCCTTTATTAAACAATGAAAGACGACAACTTCATAAAAAGGATATAATTTGGGCCACTTCATCCTATACAAACGTTTTGCATATAAACCCATATATATAATATATGGATTTAATAGAATCCTTGTTGCATAAGAATTCCATGATCACAACACCAGTTCACGTTTATTATAAAGCTTTAACAAACATATAAACTAAAACATGTTTACAGCAGATTGAATATGGCATATGCCACATGGGTCCACAATATACACTTGTAAAACAATATATCATGCCAAGATATACGTTAACGGCATCACTAGTTATTGAATAAAACCAATAACTATGCCAAGCATATCCAACCGGTGCAAGAAGAAGTGCACGCACATGACGGTTATACCAGTTACAATTATATTTTTAAACCTTAAGCCATAGCCTCAACTATTGAAACTACCATTGCCTTTATGAATTATGTCAATGGTTTCCGAATCAACAATCAACAATCAATATATCATATATATTAATCATGGCATTTGGTTTTAACAAACAGTGGTTCTGAAACAAAATTATGCAGAAACGTTTACTGCAGAAAATTAGAACACCAAGAAAACGGTTTTTCTTCAATTTTAAAATTCAATCACGTGTTATACAAGCATGATATTGAAGACCGCTCTGATACCATTTGTTGGAAAATCTAGTTTTACATCTCATACAAAACACACAGCGGAAGCAACAACTACAGATCTACTTCAATCATGAAAGATAACATGTAACCATGAATTTTAAAATAAAGAACAGAAAGCGTACCTTGATGCAGTGAATTTCAAAACATGACTTGAGAATACCTTCAATCTTCATCTCAATTCCACATGGTGCCCAAGATGTGTGGTCTCTCAATCAGTCTTTTGTACATAGACTCTCAAAGAAAAAAAGAAAAAAAACCTTCTTTTTCTCCTTATGGAGAAAAACTGATTTCTTTTCTTTTCATCATACGTACATTAAACTATTCTCATAGTTTTATTATTTAATAACTCTTATTAAATAATAACTGATTATCTAATTAGGTTAGACTTTTGGGCCTACCCAATTGGGCTTTAGTTTGTGGCTTGAGATGAGACCAAAGGGAACAAATAAGACTCTAGCTCTAATGGGCCTTGGGCTTTTCTGTCAACTCTTGACAAGTCCAAAGTTACCATTAATTATATTCAATATCACTATAAGAATATAATTGCACTCTAGGCCTTATTAATAAATTATATCCCAAGACTTTATTATACATACAACCCCTTCATTAAAATATTTGTAGTAATACAAAGTCATGAATGTAGACTGTCACTTTGAAGATTACTACATCTTAATCCTTGAGTACCCGGTTTAATCCTTTATGTTATTCATCATATATTTATGAAATTCAATTCCATAAATATATACTTTAGTAATTCCTTACTAAAGTGGTTGAGCCCAACACTCTGAATAACTAAACCCATTAAACTTATCTCAAGGGAATATTTTATATTTCCATTAAGAGATTATGAATTTCATCTTAAGAATATATGTTCCATCAACATTAAATGCGGCTGCCCAAAATACTGAGGTTTTGACCGTAACTTATAGATCTCACTCTTGATATATCAAAGCAACCTACATCTCATAATCAGGTTCATTATTCTCTCAGGATTTAGAGTTGATGTAAATAGAAGTCATGAGATTTATTATTCATTTGACAGTCGTTAGGAGAATAATAAATCTCACAGCAGTTCAGTTCAATATGTCTTAACTCTTAAAACATATCAACATATCAACTAGAAGTCTCCACTTCCATGATCAAGACAAATCATCTTAGTTGATACGTTATAGTCTTCGCAGATGAAATGCCTAATTTCATCACCGACTACAAACTAAAATTCTGAGTTTACAAAGAACTTGTGATTTATATCTTCTGTGACTAAATCACATAAATCACATACTATGCATCTCATGGACTAAGATAATGTCCCATTAGTTCATAAATAGTCTAAAATAATTAAACAACTTAATTATTCATGACATGCCAATAAATTGGGTTTTAGGGCACAAACCCTAACAGCATGCAGCTAAGAAGAAACCTACTTCAAAGCGTGCATGCACTAATTCTGATCATTTCAAGTCCGCGTAAGCAAATATGAAGTATAATGACTGCTATAAGGACAAGATGATCATCATGGAAAGAGTGGTCCAGTTAGAAACTCTTGAGGACACATTCATCCCTGAAGTGTTCAAAGATAGAACCTGGACCAAGCTGTTGAACCAAACTGAGGTTGTCTATTCAGAGATAATCAGGGAGTTCTTTTCAAATGCCACTGTCAACGGAGACTGTATTGAGTGCTGGGTACAACACAAGGAATTTGTGATTACGAGAGAGATCATCCAAGATTTTTTGGAAGTACAGCCTCCATCTCAGCCAATTACAGTTGCATATGAGGACAAACTAGGTTCTACTGCTGAGATGATTACAATCCTTGGTGGTGAACTGAAGAAATCATCCATGAACACCATCAAGTTCTCTCCAGAAATGAGGACACTCAGCTATGTGATGATTCACAATCTGTATCCAGTCACCAATCTCACCACTCTATCTGCTCCGAGAACAAGATTCCTGTATGATCTCTTTACTCATAAGGAGATTGACATTTGTGGCCATATCATGCATGTCCTGAAGAAGAGCATCACAAAGTAGAACTCACGGACTGTGATGCCGTTTCCCTCCTTGATCATGGGATTGATTGCCAAGGCAAACCTCAAACTACCTAGTGGTCTCACGGTTGTTCAAAGGGACTACCCCATTGGTGGTCATACACTGACTCAGAGCACTGCACACATCAAGGGCTCCAAGACTGGTGTGTATACCATCCCACAGCCTCGTGTTGAGCAAGATGAGGGTGGAGATACAGAGGAGGAAATTGATAGGTTCACCTCGGCTCCAGAGCCATCTGCACAGCCATCATCATCTGCTCCACCACAAGGCGTGAGCAAACTTGATCTATTGCTGGCTAAAATGGATCAAATGTCTACAGTGCTGGATTCTCATGTACAGCACATTGCTAACCAGTTTGCATACCTTTAAGGACAGATCACTGTGCTCTCTTCCCAAATACAAGACTTATCTATGGAGCAAGGCTCGAATTCAAAGTCAGATCAGTTCTAGCCCTTTGGCCATTCCGGTCAAAAAGGGGGAGAAAATTTTGAGGGGGAGCTGGAGAAGATCTTGCACAGCGTTAGGGGGAGCACAGTCTAGAAACTTAGTAACATTGGTTATTGGTTTTTTTTCGGTTATTTATTCAGTATCTTTTAGTTTTATAACTGTGTTACGGTTGTTGGTTCAAAACTTTGATACTATGTTCTTATTTAAGTATAATTTCAGTAGTTTCTTTTGTGATATTCTCTATGCTTTGTAGCATATCTAGCATGTACCCAGGTTGCTTTTGTAAGCTTTAAGGGTTTATTTCATTGCATATTTTGTAGGCTTTTATGGTGTGTGCCATGCATATTCTGTACCTTGTTTATGCAGCCTTTATGATTGTGTTTTTGAAGTTTAATGTCTTTCATTTTACTTCAGTACATCACTCTTGTGCCCGTGTAGGATTGTTCCTAGATGCATATATGTTCTATGCATTGGTTGAGTGATGAACACTCTTGTGCCCGTGTAGGATTGTTCCTAGATGCAAATACTTCGTGTATTTCGCATTGGTTGAGTGTTGGACTTGCAAATGATACTCTTTATTTGAGCTTATCACCTTGCATGTCCGGATGGTCATTCCGTGTGTGAATGAGCATAGTGATCACTTTTGCGTAAGTGATTGCTTGTTTGATCTTGCCATGGTCTATTGTTTTTATTCCATTTTGCTTGATCATGCTATTATTGCTCCATATGCTTTTCAAGTTTTTCTGCATACAATGATATTATTTTGTTGTTGTGTTTTAGGAGATACTTGTTCATATGTTTCAAGAGCTTATCAAAATCTAGAATTAGGTGTGAGTGAGTTTTGCCTTTGTTCCCAAACTCACGTCTAAGTCTAGAGTCTGTTTTAGGGTTTTGTCACGGAATAGCCAAAGGGGGAGATTGTAAAGTTGTTATTTACAACTATGTATTTTGTTGGCTTTTATTCCGTGCCAAATTTGATTGTAAGTATTTTCAATCGTGTATACCCTATATTTATTGTGGGATTTGATGTAAGGGTTGTGTGATAGAGAGAGTGTGTGAAGACTCAAGCATTTGGAAGACTGGAGGATTCTCACGGGTATGTCACGACCTAGCTTCCCGCGAAGTGAAGCTCGTGCCCTGCACGTGCTGGAATGCGAAAATTCAGGCCAAGTGTAGACAGCTGTCTCTCGCGAGTATCTCGTGGGTAAGGCCTTCCCGCGAGACACCCGCGAGACAAGCTGTTCTGCCAGCCTGTACTGACTGACTCACACATTTTGTACCTATCCTATATAAACCCTCATTACCCACAAATGTTAAAAAATGCTTCAGAGAGAAAACCCTAGCCAAACACATTGGGAATTAGAGATTGTCATCCCCACATTTCTTTATACACTTGCTTGCGGTATCTCCTCAACCCTTCCCTCTCCATTTCCATACCATTGAGAGGTTGATAGCCAAACACTTACCACATCCTTTGAGAGTGCTGTGAGACGTTTTGGTGCTGCTGGGAAGCATTGGAAGAAGCCTGGAATGGCAGATGCAACATGGAGCTTGTTGCGGGATCCGGAGAGCTAGACAAGACACGGTTCCGAGAAGCCTTGTTAGAGTAGGAGCTTGGAGGGTTTAGGTGCATCGGGTAGATTAGGCTTGGAGGGTCTCTTGCTAACCCATGTATCCCAACTGATTGTCTAATGGATCGATTTCCATTTGGAAGGCGGCGGAGAGGTTTTTCGCCGAGTTCTTCGGTTTCCTCTTCGAGAACACGTCTCGGTGTTTTTTGTGTTTGCATCCTTCTTCCCTACTCTTGTTTATTCCATTATACTGCTGTGTTGCTTAGTTTACGGATTAGAGTAGCTTACTTGTTCATCCGCTTGCATTTACACTATTCCGCACTTTGTAGTAAGTTAGTGTAAAATCTATCGAACCGTAATTTTAATTGGGGGTCTAAACAGCTCTTGTGTTTTTCAACACAATATCGAGCTTTCATCATCATCAGTGGGATTATAGCCTAGCCCAAAAGGTGGTGTGGTAGTAGGAATCACCAAGTCTTAAATAGTTGGTTTCTTCATAGCTCTCCCCAGATTCATCCCAGGAAAGTAATTCATTCTTCTCATCATTACTACCACATTGTTGTTACCATAAGGAGCGAAGTCCATTGGGATCTTCTCGACTTCTTCTTCTCACTTTTCAAAACCAGGCCACTTAATCTCAAAGCCATCCAAAGTCAATGGCTCTTTCTCAGAATTAATACCATAAACAGGTTTAGGTACAGTCAAAGTATCCCCATAGATGGTCACAATAGTCCCTTCATATGGAAACCGAACCTTTTGATATAAGGAGGAAGGTACAGCTTCTGTGTCATGGATCCATGGTCGCCCAAGGAGCATATTGAAGCAGAAGGCTATATTAAGGACTTGAAAATCCACCTTCTTGACCATTGGTCCTATGGTAATCTCTAATGTTATAGTTCCCAAGACCTCTCTTCTACTATTGTTGTATGCCCTCACATTTTAATCAATAGGCACAAAGTCTTCAATGCTCAAGCCAAGGCAGCTTGCAGTCTTCAAAGGACACACGTTCAAGGCACTTCCATCATTTACCAAAACCATTGGTATTCTCTTCCCCAAGGCATCTACAGTGATATGCAATGAATCATTATGGTGCTTCTGTTTCTTGGTCAAATCCTTGTTAGAATAAGATATAGCGAGTTCTCTATTGACGGTCCCGATCATAGCATTCAAATCCTACAAGGTTGTGGTTGTAGGGACTTTGATTTGGTTGAGCCAGTCTACTAGGTTTTGTCAGTGTTTATATAAGGCCATGAGTAAACCCCATAAGGATATGTTGGCTTATGTCTTTCATAGTTGCTTGAGAACTTCATTTTCCTCGGCAGGTGTTTGTTGGGTAGATCTATTCAAAGCTTCCACTAGGTTGTTAGTCTCTAGATATGGGGGTTTGAAGTGTCCCCACCAACCCCTCCCCCCCCCCCCCCCCAGGTGAAGTGTCTCCCCCAAATTGTGAGTGTTTGGCCATTTACTTGGGGTTTGAAGTGTCTCCCCCCATTTTTAGGTGCTTGGTTATTCTTTTGGGGTTTAAAGTGTCTCCCCCCATTTATGGATGTTTGGCTATTCTCTCAGGGTTTGAAGTGTCTCCCCACACTTGTGGATGTTTGGTTGTTTTCTTGTTCTAGTATTTCATTCCATATGTCATATCCCACAATGGTAATAGAGGTCCTATCCATTAATTCTTCCCATGTCATCATGAAGCACTTGGGTAGGTCATAGATCAAGGTGGACGGGCCTTCCTTATTCTCTTCTTTGGTCATCAAGCAATTAATCCTTGGTCCTTTCCCAAAATTGTGATTGGGCAAGGGATTGTTGGTGATGCTAGGCCTTGCACGCGGTGCAATCACTTTGTTGTCTATTAAGTCATGAATTGCATGACGAAGGGTGAAACAATGGCCAGTCTCATGACCAGGGATTGGTGGAAGGCACATCTTTTATTCACATCAAACCTTGAGGGCAAGGGGTTCAAAATTGTTCTTGGGTCTAAGGGCTTCAGTAACCCTTTTGCTTTTAGCTTACCAAACACTTTGCTCATGGGCATATACAACTCATGAAATTCTCTCTTGGGTCTAGGCTCTTCGTGTACTTGCACAAGTGCAATGGGCGCAATCAATTGATAAGGATCATTTTTATAAATATTGGAAATTTTTACAGCTTTAAAATTAGACCCTACATTCTTTCTAAACCTTGGAAGGTCATTAGTATTTATAGTGCCATTATTTATAGCATCCTCAATTTGGGTTCCATCAACAAATAAAGATTTAAAATTGGGAAAATATTGTGCAAACAAGTATTTATGGTATACAGGCAATAAATTCTTTACAACCATGGCTAACTATTCTTCCTCACTTGGCCTATTCATCATCTGTGCGGCCTTGGCTCTCCACTTGGCAATGAAAGTAGAGAAGGATTCTTTCGGCTTTTGCTTGGTAGTCTCAAGGTCTCTCCTTGTGATATCCACTTCCATATTATACTTGTACTACTTGTGAAACTCTCAGCAAATGCCCTCCCAACTTTTGGTTCTTGCATCATCCAAGTTGAAGAACCACCTAAGAGCAGCTCCGGTCAGTGTGTTTTGGAACATCTGAGCAAGCACTTCCTTAATCATGCCTAAGGGCTGTATAGCCCTTATATACATCTTTAGATGGGACTTTGGGAAACCAGTCCCTCAAACTTGTCTAGAGTTGGCATCTTGAACTTGGGTGGCAACCTTGCATTGGGGACTAGGGAGGGAGAATCGTAGTCCATAAGCTTCTCCATCTTACGGGCTCTTCTAATCATCTCCTCCATTTTATTCATCCTCTCATTAATCTTCTTCTCATTCTCTAGGGCTGGTGAATCATGATCAGTCTTGTCCTCTTCTTGATTACCCTTTGAATTCTGAAATTGTTGCATCATACGGTTCACGTCTTCCCTCGGCTAAATCTGACTAGCCACCATGGTGTTGAGTAGCTCTTGGGTGTTCATGTGTTCCTTTGTGTTTGGGTGTTCTCCCTTTTCTGCCATGTTGCTAGGAGCTTCAAACTTCTTGTGGCTTGAACTGTCTTGGAGGTCAAAGATGGGGTTGTGATGTTGCAACAGTGGAGTCTCTTCAATTCTTGAAGGCTTCAATATTGTGATGGGAGTGACAGGCTTAGAGCTAGAGCTACTAGCTTGAGTGTTGGGCTTTGGTTCTCTTTGCAGCCTTCCTTCAGATCTTGACCAGATTCTCCCCTAATGATAGGCTTGGTTGAGTTAATCAAAGCTAAGACCCCATCCACATCCATCAATCAATCAAAACAAACACACACAACATGCAATGCAGTTTTAACCAAGACCGACCAAAGGGTGGGTTCTAAGTCATTATGTTGTAGGGTGGGTTTGTTGCTTCATTATTTCCCATAGCTAAGATGTTACACCTCCCAACTTGTAATGTAATGAACATTGTGCTAGTCCAAACAACATGGTTTATCTGTTACAGTCAATAGGAAATGATCCAGTGACTTTAGGCTATGAGTTGGTGAGTTCGCCACTGGGTACCAGAATCTAATGAAGACTAGTGATCCATGGTTACTACCACCACAAAATTGTTGAAAAGTGGTGCATAAATTGTTGTTTGAATGGCACACACTATGACAGTTAGGGAAAGCTTTTAACAAACAATACAAACAACAAAATACCATACAAAAAAAAATATTATACAACATCCCATCAAACATAAATAAACAAACAAACAACTATACCATGCAAGATCATGCAAAACAAAGGCACACATTTGGTCACTTAAGTCTAAAACGAAGCTTAGCCCTCGACATCCCCAGTGGAGTCGCCACTGT
Source organism: Quercus ilex subsp. ballota (assembly GCA_032727855.1). Taxonomy (NCBI): domain Eukaryota; kingdom Viridiplantae; phylum Streptophyta; class Magnoliopsida; order Fagales; family Fagaceae; genus Quercus; species Quercus ilex. The sequence goes on along the minus strand of CM064918.1, from coordinate 22,735,557 downwards.
TAGAGACCTCGACAAAAAAATTGTCCCTTAGAAAAGAGATTCGGGTGCCTTTTAGGGAACCTCTCTTTTTGGGTAAGTTGTATGGAGTCACCACTTATTTTTTTTTTTTAAAATAAAAAAATAAATAAAAACAAAATATATACAAATAAATGATTGGATTGTTCTCTTCATTGATTGAATAAAAGAAATTACATATCTTGAAAATCTTTAAAATTACAAAACTTTGGGTCCAAGTTACAATCTACCAAAAATACATGGCTTTTGTCCTAGTTACATTCTACCCAAAAAAAAATAGACAAGGCTAGATCTACTTAACCAATGACCTAAATCCGGAGGCTAGGTTATGGAATGCGAAAGGTGTTAGGCATCTATTCTGCACAGACAAAGTCTGGTCTTCTAGACTCTTGTGACCAATGTACATTTTTGCATGTTATGAATGATATGTTTAACATGTGACACTAAAATTAAATCACACAAATTTATTTATGAATGAAGTCTCTTCTTTTGTTTTAAAAAATTCAAATCTGTTTTGATTGGTAAAAGAAATTGATTTTGATTTGTTAAAATACCAAATCTGTTTTGTAGTATGTAGAAAAAAAGTGGCTTTTGGAAATAAAAATTCAGATCTGTTTTTATTACATAAAAAAAAAAGTCTTTTGATTTGAAAAATATCAGTTATGTTTTCTAAGAACTAAAAAATATGGTTTTTGGATTTATAAAAGATCAAATCTGTTTTTATTACATAAAAAAAAAAAAAATGTTTCTTTGATAACAGAAAAATTAGATCTGGTTTGTATATGTTAAAAAAGAACGAAAAAGATTTTTTTAAGAAGAGAGTTTCACTCATAATTTAAATTTATGCAACATGAATTAAAGAAAACAAACACAAATACAAACACAATCATGTTTAATCTTTTCCTTTATTTCAAATTTGCATGTATTAAAGAAAAATCAGATCTGTATCTAAGAAAGATACAAAACAGTTTTTAATTAAGAAAAATTCATATCTGTATCTCATAAAGATGCAGATCTGTTTTTATATGAGAAAAATTTAGATCTACATCTAAGAAAGATGCAGATCTTTTTTTGTATTGAGGAAAAATCAAATCTACATATAATAATGATGTAGATCTATTTTATTTCAAGAAAATCTAGATCTACCCCTAATAAAGATGTAGATCTGTTTTATTTTAAGAAAAAGAATTGCTCACATACAGATTATTGACATTCAAGAAAGAGATTATAACAATCAAATAAAAATTTAAAAAAAAAATCATGCTTTAAATAAAACAACAATTAACAATTCATTTTATGGATAAAACATTCATCACCATAAAATGATAGCATAAAAAAGAGAGGGCGATTGAAAACAACCTCTTGCATGAGTCCTCCTTGTTCTTGAGAGGATGTTTATGGTTCAAAGAAACTGTTAGGTTCTAAAGATTTAGGAATTTATGTATTTAGAACTCTAATTTGTATTGTTGGCAAACCATGATCAAAACAGGTTGTTTAGTCTTATTTAGGCTTGCTCAAAGTTGTGTCTTTCATGTAAAGTTGGAATCGAGAGGCTGCAGATGCATTGGTGCATTTCGGCCTGGCTCGATCGATCGAAAGAAAGACTCGATCGATCGAATCTCGGCTAGAATGCTTTTCTGCAGAATTTTCCAACTCAGCCCTAACTCATTAAACGTTTTGGGTTTTTTGTTTTTACCCTCGGTATATAAAGAAAAACCCTAGCCATATCTTTAGAATTGCTCCTGTTGTATTGTTGCTCATACTTTTCTGTTTTGTGTAAATCTCTTGTGGGATCTAGAGGAGCTTTCCTTTACACAAAACTTAGGGTTTTCAAGGTAGAGATAGTATCAACATCTTGATGATCAACTCGGTTGCTGCCATTGGAGCTTAAAGAATAACAAGCGTGGGTTCTTGTGGCTGATTGGAGAATCCAAGAAAGAAGGAGTCCGTGGATTCAGAGCTTGCACGTGGTCGTGTCAGTAGGTTCTACTGGTGGGTAGCATTAGGAAGTTGAGCGGGGAGCTTGTAAGTCCTTTTGTATGAACTTTGATTCTTTCGCATAGTGGATTCAGGTTTACCTTGAGGATAGCTAGGTCAAATCCTCCCCAGGTTTTTACCGTGTGATTTCCTGAGTGATCATATCATTGTGTTATTTATTATTTCCGCTACTATATATTCTTGATATGATTGTTCGATTGTGATAACCTAGATTTGCATAATTTGACTAAGTTAATCACTTGGCTAATCAATTAGGTTAATACAATTGTTGTTTTAAGGGGTCTAAATTTCTATCAGAAACTTATTCAGTTATCTTTGAAACCTAAAAACCCTAATTTAAGCAACAAATCTCAGAGAGGATTAGCAGATATCAGCAATTTAAGAGACTCAAAACGTGTGCCCCTCAGAGCGTAAAAAAAAAAAAAAATTGTTGAATTATGAGGTTCAGTCTCTATTTATAATGGTCGAAGGGCTCTAAAAAATAGGTATGGACGATTAGGGTTTGAATCTGAATGCATCCATTTGCCAAAAGATCGAAAAGGCTATGCCTTATTGTCACCCGAAGGCTGTTGGGCCAAAGCCCACAAGGAGAAAATTCAGCCCTTTTAGAGTGCCATTCGACACTCCAAAAGTGCCGAATTGCCCTTTGGACTCTGAACACTCTTTGTATTTGGGTGCCATTTAGACTTCTCTCCTAGGGTTTTTTGGCCAATCCTTGTACCTAGACGCCTTGTCATCCTCTGTTTATATTTTTTAATCCATTTTCTGGATAATTCGAGCTATTTAAGAACAATTATCTTGTAAATAAACACCCTAAAATAAATCTTGATAAAGTTCAGATTATCCACAATTTTATTGTTATCCAATCATCTCTTTTATTCCTATGCATGCATTCCTATTTTAAACACTAATTATCAACCAATCACAAAATTGTTTAATTAATTTTAATGGATTAACCAATCAGAATTAATTTAAACTAATCATGTGTGGTCAACCTTACCTAGACAAAATATATGTCGACTGTGCAGATTTGATCATGCGATATCTTTCGACCCGATGGTCCGATTTGGAAACCGGAAACACCATTACGACCGTTAGAATCTCAAGATCCTTTTTGTGATATGTAATGAATGAATTAATGCATGTAATGCAAAGACTAGTTGATGCATGTAATGCAAGAACAAATTAATGTATGTAATGCAACCATGATTTTTGAGGTATATAGATGGTCATTCAAGTCATCCTCCTTGATTAAATTATGAGTGCAAAATTGAGTGTCTACACACTCAAAGGAGCACATCACCATATGTGTGGAAATAAAGACAGATAAACAATATGAAACACAATAATAACAAATATGAGACTATAAGAAAACTAAAGCAAACTAACTCTCCCCCTAAGCTAGATAAATAATAAATAAATAAATAAACTTTTAGTTTCTCCCCCTAAATTAAAATAGTTAAAAACCTTTTCCAAATTAGTTAAAAACCTTTTCCAAATTTCATCTATTTCTCCCCCTTTTTGTCAAATATTGGCAAAGACAACCTAAACAAAGAGTAGATAGTAAACATACAAAACAAAGGAGAAGATAAAATAGAGAATCAAGAAAGCAACTCCCCCTATGAATAACATAGGTTTTAAAAATAGCTTTCTCCAAGTTTAAAAAAAAAGGGGGAAAATTTAGGAGGTGGGGAAAACTAAAAAGACACAAATCTAAGAAAAAAAGAAGAAGTTGGGGATACAAATGAACACAAATATTCTCTCTTTCAATATGTGCAAACTTGACACTATGTGACCCATAAATAGATGCATGCAAACATTCTAGGTACAATTAGTTAAGACTATACAATATAGATCTCAATGATATAAAAATTCAGCATGTAATGTTTTAAAGAAATATTTGCACATTTATTATCCATCATATCTATAAAAAAAAAGAAAAAAAAAATTCCAATTTTCAACAGTTCATACATCAAGAAAAATAGCATATACTAAAATGTACAGAACTCAAAAATTAATAAATCAATTTTTAAATCAAGTTGAGTACCCAATTTAGCAAAGTGAGTGCGTGATGTGTGTGAATACAGTGAGAGATATGACAACAAGAATGCAATATGGACGAAGAAAACAATATAATGCATGTGAATCCTAACAAAAATGATGAATGAAAAGACAGATTGATCAAGAAATGAAAAACCAAAAATTTTCTAGTTTCGATCAGTCAAAAGGAATCAAGCTAGGAATCAAAAAACACTTTAAAACATATTCGACTGATCAAGAAGAATTGAGTGAGGAATTGAAGCAACCCGAGAGTTTCATATTAAGACTAGAATTTTCTTTTTCCTTTTCGATCAGTAGAAAGACTAACTCGATCGGTTGAATTATCAAGAAAAAAAATTTTGAAAAATTGTGGAAAATATTTTGTAGAATCATTTGAAAAACCATTTTTATGATATGACATATATGTTCATGACTTCAAATGATTTTCAAAACCAAATTTTTCAAAGAAAAATTCAAACTTTATCAAATTTCCTCACTCCCCGAAATGCATTAAACACATCAAGAAGTTAAATTTTGGAAGACCACAAAACTTAACACACAATTACATGTACCAAATTTAACAAAATTTTGCTTGTGGTGTGTGCAACTAGCAAATGCGTGAGATACTCACAAGGTGACATGTAAACAGAGAATAAACACACTTTATACAATATTCATCACATAAATTTGAAAGTGACTATCACCTAAAGAGTTACATCATATAACTCCCGCATCTCCTAGAAAACACACTTGCAACCAAGCAATTTTTTTTTATTGATTTTGATTTTTTTTTTTCTTTTGAAGAATTTTTTTTTTTTTTAATTTTGCTTTTTACTTCTTTTAAATAATGTACAACAACACTTTAAGTATTTTGCTATGCAAGTGTTACACCTTACCAAGCACGGCTTTTATGATTTGCACACAGGTGTTCATGATTGGCGAGTAACAGTGGTGAGATGGTTATTTATGCCTTTCTCCTAGGATTTTTTAGTCCTTACAATCAAAAGAATGTGACTTCAAAATCAAGAACATGTGTTTAAAAGCCTTAAACAATCACACAATATAAGAACTACATAGCACAAACTAGCAAAGTGCAGAAAAATAAAGCTTATCAAAGTTAAACAAGGTACACAGTCATGAAATGCAAATTTCATAGGCCAACCTCAATTACACTTCTTAAAGATGCAAAATACAAAAAACAATAAAAATCTTTTTGGGTTTTAAAATTTTTGTGACCAAAAACAAAAAGCACACATTATGCTAAATAAAAAATGCAACAACAATGCATGACAGTGCTCAACTAAGCTATAGACGGCACACAAACAAGAAATATCAATTTCTTAATTAACCCGTGAGTACATGTACAAACTAGTACATACTCATACAAAATTATATTTATCTCAAAATAGTCATGCACTTGATTATGCAACACGTACTTTCTATGTTTCTCCACAATATCAAGCATGTTCTAAATCAAAAGAAAGATATCATAATTCATGTAATCCTCAAGAAAAATAAAACTAGACACAAAATAAAATATTTTTGTCTTTTTGAAAATTTTCAATGTTTTTGGATTTTTTTTTTTAAATCAAAACAACCAAAAACTAAAAGTAAACATATCCACAAACACTTGAAAGAATTAAATTAAGGACAAGTAAACAACACTCACCTTAGCAAGTCTTTGGCTTTGTAGGTGAAAAACCATGAGAAGCAGAGTGTATTTAAGGGATTACAAACTTCTTCTGAGAGAAACTAAAATTTTGCAATTTCCTTTCACAAGCCAACAAGCTTAAATTTTTCAAAAGCATATGAAACAATTTATCAAGACTTATGGCAGGAGAAAAATCATCACATGTCTTAGATTGAAACACAGCATGCTTAAATTTCAATTTATGACAGTTAGGATGAATGTGACCAGACACACCACAAAAGTGACACACAGGAACAAATTTATGAACATCAGTATTCTTAACAGCAGATTTAGTCTCAGATTTTGGTTTTTGCCTGACCAAAGAACAATTTGGTCTAATAGGACCAACAACACCACAAAATAATAGTTAGGCACAAAAACAGATTTCTTATGCAATCTATCAGTAGGTTTAAACTTAGGTCTAGCAATTTCAGCGTCTACATTAGAACTTTTATCTTTGTCTAACCTAGCAACATAAGCCTTTTCTTTATGATTCCACTTGAAGGGAGGGATATAAATTTTTCCAACTTTAGGCTTAAGAGAAACAGAAACACATCTGTCAACAACAACAGGCTTGGTACTAGTCAAATTTTCAAGTTTAGCTTTAGACTCAACTAACTCTTGTTCCAAGCTTTTCATCTTCTCATCTTTAGAGGAAAGTTTATTTCTCAAAAATATGAGCAGACAGACACTTAAAATTATCCATGATAGCAGGGATTAAGGATCAATTCTAGGTTAAGAAACCTATAAATAAGAGCTAACCCGCTCTGATACCAATTGTATGTTCGTTTAGACCCCTTAAATAGATTGTTTAACCTAATATATTAACCAAGTAATTACTTAGATTAATTATTCAGATCTAGGTTAAACACAAATATCTCATATCATGCAAAGTAGCGGAAAATAAATAATATCATGATATGAAAGGAACTGCTCAAACTTGGATTCGAAGCCCTTTTGTTGCTACCGCTGCTACTCTATCATCATGTCATCAATTTGAGATGAGATTGCAGTGATCTGGCCTTCGATGTAGGTAAATTGGATTGTGGTGTTTTGCACATGTGTCTCTAGCATACCATATATCTGCCCAACTCGTGCAGTGAGACAATCAAGGCGATCGAGTGCCCATGCACGTGCTTGGGAAAAGGGTTGTGTAGAGCCCTCTGGAGCTGATGTGAACCACTCTATCTCTTCCTCTGTATCCCCACCTTCTTCCTCAACATCATCCCCTGGGATTTAAGATATACCAGAAGACCACTCAGAAACTTCAGCCTTGTTCTTGCAATAAAAGCCATGATGAGACTTAGAAATGGCAAGACGGTCCTCGAATTCCTCGTGGTGATGCATTTGGTGAAGAGGTAATAGATGTAATCGTATATGTCGATCTCCTTATGTGTGAAGAGATCACACAGAAAAACAGCTCTTGGTCCGGACAATAAGGCCAGGTTCTTCACTAGGTAGAGGTTGTGGAGCATTATATAGGCCAATGTCCTCATTTCCAGGGTGAAAGGAACTGTGTTCAATGCCTTCTTTTTGAGATCACCACCGAGGAGTTGGCTCAAAGAGAATCCAATCTATCATCATATTGGATAGAAATATGTTGAGATGGTGGAAAAACTTCCAATACCTCTTGGATAGATTCCCTCGTGACAGAAAATTCTCTTTGCCTCACCCAACAATTAATGCGCTCCCCTTCCACAAGGGCATTTGCAAAGAATTCCCTTATGATTTCGGCAATGACATTCCTACTTGGGTTTAACAACTTTGTCCATGTCCCCTCCTTGGAAACTTCAGGAATGAAAGTGTTTTCAAGGGTCTCCATCTTTACAACCCTTTTCATGATGATCGGTGCTCTTTTGTAGAAGTCGTTATAGGCCATATCTGCCTCAACACTTTGGAAATTTTCTGAATTAGTGTGCGGACGCTTTGATGACGTCTTTAGGCCCGAATGCTTAGTAGGAGACATCTACAAAATCATTCATAGACACAAAGAGACAAGTACAAAACACAAAACAAGAACACAAACTTGATTAGTACCAAGTTAGTTCATAAAACAAACATAAAGGCTTAAAAAGAACATAAACACTATCATAAGATCATGTTATAAGTGCTAAACATGTAACAACATTTATCTAGCATGAGTGTTACGCAAAACATGACAAGTGAACAAGTGTGTGCATCAAGTGTGCATGTGGTGTGCATATGTGATGCATGATCAAGACATAACTAAGCACATTTGGGTCAAAGTGTGTAAAACACACAACTAACATGTAAACAATGCATGAACATGTGTAAAATATGCCTAAGTACAAGTTAAAATGCCACAAGGGGCCAACATAAACACAATCAAAGCAAATGGGACAAAGCCCAATCAAGAAAATTGAAAAAAATTTGCACAAAAATAAAATTTTCCCAACCCTTTTCAAAAATGAACAAAACCCAGGAAAACCTAGAATCTAAGGCTTAATCTAAGGAATTAAAGAGAAAAGAGTGATTAAGCATACCTTCGAAAAGAGTTTGAGAAGATTTCACTCGAGTTTTTGTTGGGTTTTTGAGAGAAAATAGGTTTAGGGTTGAGAGAGCCTCAAGGGAGGCAAAGCGTGTGAATTTGAAAAACTGTCATGATTAGCCCTTTAAAAACTGAAAACACGCGTTTTTCTCAAGTTAGCTTCTCGCGATGTTACTCGTGAAAAATGCCACTGAAGCACATCAACTTTTCGCAAGATAGATTATCTTGCAAGACAGTTACAAAAGTTTCTATCTGAAATCTTGTGTTTTCAATTTTTGCCATCCTCATTTTCGCGGGAAGAGCTTACTCGCGAAACTTCTCGCAAAAATGCCTCTGAAGGAGTTTTTGTTAAAAACATGAAATAAGTAATATGATCAAAAACTCAAAACACAAAAGCATAAAAACACTTTCAAAAACATATAAAATACTCAAAAAATCTTTTTGGGTTTGATTGACAAGAAATTGAGTATACACATCACATTTGAGCACATACAATCACACAAATGAAATAAGCATTCATTGAACAAAAGTCTTGTGTGTTGTGTGTGTGGATCAAGTATGAACTAGTCTATAGTCTAGTATGAAGCTACAATGATCAATTCAATCAAGTCATTCACGACTAGTATGAAGTCAAGTGGCCTATCTCACTTGTAGTAATGAACATATATGACCCTTCACCAATGTGATTACACTTGATTGAAAGCTTTTTACTTTGCTTCCATTTTACATACTTTTGATCAAAACAACTCAAATTTTTTATAATCGATGCCATAAACATTTTGAATGAACCTTGACAATTTTGCCTTTGGCTTTGGCACCATACAATTTAGTAAAAATTGCTTTCCCTTTTTCCTAGTCAAATACTAGTATGTGCGATGGCTTTTTCAGCTCAAAATTCTCCTTTTGAGATTGACATTTGTAGGGCTTTCGAAAAAGAAAAAAACATGTGAGTAGATATATAGGCACAAGTCTATGCATGTATCAAGATCAAGCAAGTCTATTGACCAATCATTCATGACAAGCTTGAAGATCTATTTACAACAATCATATATAGATTTCTAGATGTCGCTCACACTTAGAAAATGTGCATACATAACAAGCTAAGCTTGAAAATGTACTACACGATTAGTACAAAGGTACTAGGCCAAACTCACTTGTGATACACACAACATAAGCAATCAAACTTTTAGAAGATTTTTCAATTTTTATGGGTTTTTGAATTTTTCAACATGCTAAAAAACAAAACATGAAAAGTGAGATCAACAAAAACGTGCAAAACAAGCTTGAAAAAGAAACATGCTAAAATGAAAACAAAAGCGAACAACCAACCTATAAGAGACTGCGCCCCCGGCCCGTTTTTATGATGTTGGGCCAAACTCACGTGAATGGGTGGAGTCATGTTATTGCCTCTTAAAATGGAGGTTCGACTGATTATATTTTCCCTTTCTGATTAAAGGTTTTACAATGGAGTCGCCACTTATTTAATTATTGGAATAAATAAGAAAACCAAAATTGAAAAATTTCTCATTTTTTTTAATTTGAAATTGAATTTGCATTGATCATAGGAAAATTACATGGCCTTGGTCCTAGATACAATCTAAGATAAAGTACATGGCATTCTTTCCTAGTTCTAATCTAGAAATTGAAAATTACAAGGATAAGCATTGATCTATCAACCCTTGATCTAAGCTTGGAGGCTATGTTACAAGGTGGGAAAGTGTTAGGCACCTATCTTGCCTGGTGAAACCAGTCTTCTAGACTATGGTGGCCAACATTCATATCATATCATCTAATATATTAATCAATTTACATGTTGAATTTAATGTGTGTGCATGTGAGAAACCCTAATTCAATTTATTAAGCATTGCATTTGGATTGAAAAATAAATTCTAGTGAATGTGTGTGGATGGTGATAATCTAGATTCAAGGATTTGAAAGAATTATAAAACAAACTTGTTTTTCATATGGATTTAAGATTAAAACTGGTGTTATGCATGAACATGTGATGAACAACCAAAAACATGTGAAGAACACATAAGAACAATCAAACATATTTAAGAGAATTCAAATAATTACTATCATGCTTTAATCTTAAATTCTCATCATGGCAACACAAAAAACAAGTTAGGAAAAGGGATTATACTTTCATGCAAGATCCATACATTGGAGGAGGAGACTTTTGGTGGAGGTCCTAAGGGTGGAGGAAAAAAGAAGAACTAGGAAAAGGAGAATGAGTCTCACTCAATACCTTCAATCTCAGGAAGACCAAGATATGACAAAACTACTCAATTTCACTAGAACTCAATAGAGGAGAAGAGATGGAGTTTTTGTGTGTGTTTTGGAATGAAGGAGAGTGTGGGTTTATATAATAGTGGTGGAGGAAATATGAATGGAAGACCATTTAATGAGGGTTGACAAAGAATCATGAACCTAGACCTCATTTTAGCCCTAGGAAAAATTTGGTGCATTAAATGGAAAGATTGGTGGGAGTGAGGAGCAAGCCAAAATTTGGTTTTTCCGTAACTACTGTAACAGCCTGTAGAGCCAACTTCAAAAAATCATATCTGACTCAATTATAATCGGAATTGTCTTGTTGTTGTCCTCAAATTGAAGCCCCAGATGTCTAGTTTCTGGGAATATTAACCTCATTCACAGATTCAAAATATTTTGAGAGATATCAATGAAATGGTGAGTAAAGGTCATTTGTTAGAAAATGGTTTCAGTACAATTAACATTAATAAGTCCCAAATTAGCTCCCAATTAACATTAAATGGCCCCAATCACTCTCATTTCAAACCAAATTGGTTCCAAATTTACTCTAACTAAAATATAATTGCACAAATTACTCGTTGAATAATTAATGTTTAACTCTCTAATTAATTAGGTGTATGCAACTTCACCACAAAATGTAATCCTAACCAATCAAATTATGACACATTATTAATCTCAAATTGATTATAATTATAACCAATTGGAATCAACTGTTCATAATCACATATAGTCGGACTCAATTTGTGATAGTGCATCTCAGCTATTAAAACTTGATTTGATGATAACTTTCAATTTGATGGTCCGATTAGGGCTTATGACCAGTCGATTTGATCGTTACAACATCAAGATCATTTTAGTGAAATAAGATTAAGGATCTAGTAACCAGAATCAAAATGCATATTCCCAAGGCGAAATTACCCTTTTACCCTCTATGTGAGGTTAAATGCGGATTGCAAAATGGGGTATCAACACAACCAAAGTCACAACATATAGAAAGAATTGATGCATGGACATGGTCTAATGCTTATGCATGTGTACCCTTCTTCACCCACACAACACGTGGGTTTGGGGTGATATCCCTAGAGGATTGGGTACTTGAACTGTGATTCTCAAACCTTTGGCTGAAGCTTGCCAAACAAAAAGTGATGGTATCTATTATCTTCATCACATCACCAAAACGGGGATCAGCTTCTCGCCCTTTTGATTGCTTGGCGTTCTGATTCCCCTTTCCTTGTCCTCTTAGCCTTTGAGAATCTGCTTTCTTCGATGCGTGAAGTTTATAGCAATTAGGTCTTGTCTGTCTTCGAATTCCACAATGGTGGCAAAAATTTTGAACTTGAGAACCTCTTTGAGACTTCAGAAGAGACTTCCCTTTAGCCTTGGGTTTGGCCACAAATGGGTTTTGAGGTTTTGTCAAAACCTTCTGAATAGTTCCAATTGGCTTCTTCTCCACCTTCACATTCTCAAAAATTGGAGTTGCTACCATTGGTTCCTTAGCTTTAATAAACTTCATCTCCTTGTACACATTGGTGCTTGAACTACTTTCTCTAGTGTATCCTAAGCCGCTTTTGTCTGAAAAAGGCTTTTCATGTGCAACCACTTCGTCAAGTTTCTTGGAGGCAACACGCTTCACTTTGGCATTAGCTTGAATCACTTCTAGATCAAGAAACGTGATCTTGGAATAGGCTTCGGTTAGTTCTTCATTCAGCGTCTCAACTTCACACTTCATTTCTCTGTACCTTATGAGTATGCTCTTGTAGTCTTGTTCAGCTTTCTTCATTTTTCTAACGGCTGCCTTAGCCACTCTAGCATACTTTTCAGCAAGGGAGTCAATACCGTACCGGAGGCTGTACGGGTTTGGCCAGCGGTACGATATATTTCGGATACCGGTCAATACCGGTGTACCGTTTCGGGTTTACCGCTATTTTATATATTTAATATATATATATATATATATACACACACACACAAAATCTCTATTTACCATAAAACATTACTTCAAAAATCTCTATTTGCTATAAAACATTAGTTCAATTGTTCATTGCATAAAAAAATAAACACAATATAAAAAACAAAAAACTTACTCATTGCATATTCATACAAACAAAACTAAAAAGTTGCTACTTAAAAAAAAAAAAAAAAAAAGGTTCTAATGATGTGATGCAATTAATGCATCACATAACGTGGGGCTCAAAATTGAAAAGAAAGGAAAGGCTGAGCCATTCAGCCCATCTTTTATTAAAAAAATATAAGTTTTTGACATTTTCAAGGTTAGTCACGTGTGAAAGGGCTTAGGAAATTTCAAATAAGACACAAAACAATGAAAGAGAAACCACATAGCATTGTTTTTGTTCAGCCAAAAAGAGAAGAAGTCAGAGCAACGGAGAAGGAAAACAGACGAGAAGAAGAAAAAAAAAAAGGAAGAAGAAGATCTAATCGGCAATGTCAATGTGGTGGCAACTTGCTGCACTGGGGTTTGTTCAAATCATGCATTTCTTCTAATTTTCCTTTTAGTTTTTGTACCGGCCGAATTTCTCTTTTCCAGCCGAAACGTCCGGTATGGCCGGTATGGCCGGTATTGTCCGATATAGGCCGGTATCTTGAGCGGTACATTTTGAAGGTGTTTCGGTACCGGTTCATCGACCGGTACGAAGAATTCCGGCCATACCGGCCGGTACAGTACGGTATCAGCTTCCTTGCTTTTCGGTCTTCTCAAGAAGAGAATTATAGGATTCTTGCAATCCCTTTGCTTCTTCATCTTCATCATTGGATTCTTCCCTAATTCCCTTAGACTCTACTTCGGTGTGCTCACCGAGTTCCTCCACTAGGAGGCTCAAATCTTCCGACGAGTCCACGGGTGCAATAGCCATAAATGCGAAGTAGTTTCGTTCTCCATCGCAACTTTCTTCCGAATCCGAATTGGAGCCGTCCGAGTCACTCAGGGTAATTACAAAAACTTTACCCTTTGCTTTCAAATACGTGGGGTATTCTTTCTTCACATGCCCGTGCCCTTTGCACTCAAAGCACGTGACTGCTTGAGATGGAGAAGAATATTTGGAATCCTTCTTCTTGAAGTCTTTCTTGTCCTTTTTGAAATTTGAGAATTTTCCCTTCTCAAAAGACTTCCTATCCCTCTTGAACTTTAAGAAATTACGAAAGTTCTTAGCAAGGTATGCCACTTCCTTTTCAACCTCATCCTCATCCGAGGTGTCTTGAGCTTCCAATCTCTCATTGATTGTTTTGAGAACAAGAGATTTGCTCTTCCTTTGTGATGGTAGAGATAGCTCATAGGTTTGAAGAGAACCGATGAGTTCTTGAATTTTAATCTCATCAAGGTCTTTGCTCTCTTCGATGGCAATAACCTTTGCACGGAAGCTCTCTGGCAATGATCGTAGAATCTTCCTCACAATCTTGGAGTCCTCCATCTTTTCTCCCAAGTTGAATTTGCCAATCACCACTTCATTTAGCTTTCCATAAAATGAGTCGAATGACTCGTCTTCACTCATCTTCAACTCCTCAAAGCGAGTGGTGAGCATTTGCAACTTGGTATCCTTCACCTTTTTGGTGCCTTCATAGGTAGTTTCCAAGATTTGCCACACCTCCTTGGCAATTGTAACATGGAAGATCTGTGAAACTCGTCAGGGGAGACACCACAAAAAATAACATTTAAGGCCTTGCTATTAGCATTAGCTGCCGTAAGAGCTGCCTTATCCTAAGTGGATTTGGCGGCCTCCGGCCTAGTCCATCTTATCTCAACGGCATGCCAAACACTATCATCAATAGAACAAAAGAATGCCCACATACGGACTTTCCAAAATGCATAATTGCTCCCATCAAAGTATGGAGGAGCATTAAGCGATTGAGATTGATTCATCTAAAAAGGGGTCTAGGATCACACTTAGGTTATGAAACCACAACAAGTGAACCTACTCTAATACCAATTAAAAGCTTAAATTTGTGTGAAAACACAAGAGCTTATTTAGACCCCCAATTAAAAGTTACGACCCAGTTGTTTTTACTCTAACTTAAACTAAGTGCAGAATAAGAGTAAATACGACCGAACAAACAATAAAGCAACTATAAGCCATATTCATCAAATAACAGTAATAAATTGAAAGCTAAAAATGTAGGGAAGAAGGATGCAAACACAAGATAACACCGAAATGTTATCGAAGAGGAAACCGAAGAATTAGGTGAAAAACCTCTCTGCCACCCTCCAAGCGGTAAATCGATCTACTAGAGAATAAGTTGGAGTACACGAATAACAAAAGACCCTCCAAGCCTAGTCTACCCTATGTACTTGAGCCCTCCAAGCTCCTACTACCAATTGACTTAACAAAACCCTGTCTTCTCTAGCTTTTCAGATCACGCAATTCAACCCGATTGCATTTGCCAAACGATTGGCTTCTTCCAATACTTTCCAATAGCACCAAAACCTCACTTTACACTTAGATTGGGTGTGGTAAGTGTTTGGGTTATCAACCTCTCAAGGATATGGATATGAGAAAGTAGGAGTAGAGAAAAACTACAAAGGATTGTGTAGATGATTGTGGGTATGACAATCTCTAACTCTCAAGTGTGTTTGCTAGGGTTTTCTCTCTAAAAAAGCACTCCTTGTAATATGTGGGTAATGAAGGTATATATAGTGTGGGTGAAGACATAGTGGAGCAGATATGCCAAAATAACAAAACAGAATGTTTCGCGGGAATGCCTTACCCGCGAATTACTCGTGAAAACCAGCTGTCCTGACTCTTCGCATTTCAGTCATATGCTCTGCACGTGGCTTACTTCGCTAGATAACTTCTCGCAAATATTCTCATGAAATCCACTTGGTCTTCAATGAGATCTTAAATCTTCACCCTCTCTCTCACACACAACCCTTACAATAAAATCACACATAAAATATAGGGTAAACATGATTGAACATTATTACAATCAAATTTGGCACGAAATTAAAACCAACACAAAATAGTTGTAAATAACAACTTTACACTACCAAATTCTCTTTCATCAAACCCTTTACCTTAACTCCTCTCTTTTCTACATATCCCAACCAATCCAATTCATATTGTAGAAGATTATTCTAATGACAACTTTGATATGACCGATATTTTATTTGCTATCGGATTGTTCCTTTTCATTGTCTTCATTATGGTAACGAAAATACTTATTTCCTTCTGCAAGCATTCTTTGCCTCCCGGTCCTCATCAGAATAGGAACCTTACCACCGGTGACCAACAACACTCCATCAACGCCATTGAACTTTGCCTCGACGAAGCCACTCTACGCAACTATCCGAAGCTTATATACACCCAAGCCAAGCTCCACAAGGGAAATTCTACTGCGTCTTGCTGTTCAATATGCTTGGCTGATTACAAAGACACGGAGGGATGTGTTGCACTTGTTGCCTGATTGTGGTCATCTCTTTCATGTCAAATGTGTTGACCCGTGCTTACAGCAACATGCTACATGCCCTGTGTGTCGGAACTCGCCTCCTGCTGAGACGGCTCTTTCAGTGGAGCAGTATTAAAAAGGTTATATTCAATACATAAAACTCTCACGTGTGGAAATAAAATGAATTACCATATCCTTATTAGCAGCTTTTTCGGGAATGAAGTGGTAGCTAGCCCACCTTTACGTGATTCATTCAAGCATGAAAAAAGCGGATTTGAAATGAGGGCCAAGGTGCCAACATTTTGTTCATGGAGATCCCTAAGGTGCATTCATATTCTATATTAGTTAGCATTGGTAGCATTGCTAATGTACTGAAATTGGTAATGATAGGTTGCTTCTTAGCAGTACAAGAATAAGATAAGTGGCCAAGAAAGATCCCAAAACCAATGGTCCATCATTTTCCCAGACAAAGTCAAAAAAGGCATAGAATTGAAGTGAGCTTCTGGGGAAAGACAAACCATGATCAATGGCCCCCTTTTAAGTTGTGCAACACCTATTTAGTAGTTGTCCAACGATCAAAGGTAGACGAGTTTATGAATTGACAGAGAAGACAATATCAGACAGACTAAGAGGACTAATAATTTGCTGATGCTTGGTGTCATCAAGTAGAGGAGTACCTTCAAACTGGGAGAGCTTAGAATATGAGGCATTAGGGGTGGAAGGTCGTTTGGTACCAAACATACTAGTTCAGTGGAAAAGCTCGAAATATACGCAAGGCCAGCTCGAGATATTTTGTGGCCTAAGGCGACCGTGTTCAAATGGAGCATCTTTTTATATAATTTAATAAGTCAAATTGAAGTAATTTTCATTTATAGGAAAAAGAAAATTTAAATCTTGTTTTTATCAAAAAATCTAAACCATTTATCAGAGTATCAGAATATTTATATATATATATATATATATATGATTGTATTTTAACCTCTATCAACGGCTAAATAAATAAGCAATTTTATATTCGAAATCACCATTTAACGATAAAAATGAAAAGAAAAAAAATTTAGATCTCTCTAGTCTTCATTGTTCACATCACCCTAAAATTGTAGCGGCATTCACCAAGCTTATGTGACGTAATAAAAGAGTAAAAGTAAAAAAATAAAGCATTTTTCTGTAGATCACATGGGTCACTCAGTGGCTGTGTGATAAGTTTAGAATGTGAAATATTAAAAATGGTCCGGTTAATGTGTGCACTAATTAGAGCACACATTAAGTCATCCAATTTTGAAAATATTTTCTCAAGAATTGAAAAGGCTAGTAATATTTTTTCAATTCCCAATAAATTTTTTTGTAAAAATAATTAATTATTATATGATCTAAGGGCACACATTAGCTAAATCTTATTAAAAATATTAAAACACTTAACTGAATAATGACTAGAAATAAAAGGGTGAGGGGGCGACATATTGACAGTAAGTGAAGCTACTTTTTCAATATGTGGCTTCTATTTTGTCTTCTAGAAAACAAAATTTTAGGAGAAAAAAAATTTGAGTGAGAGCTTAACACAAATCTAAAAGGTATTTTTAGAGCTAAACATGAAGGGAGAAAGATCAAAACCACAACAAATTTCAAGCTGCTACAGAGAATTTAAATGGAGAGAATGACAAAGTTTCTAGTAATGAGTATAAAAGTCTAACGTTCAAGATTTATTTTTTTGGGTCTTCTGTTTTTAGTTTTTCCTTGTTGAGTTGTTGAGAGAGAGATTTTGCTGTTTGTGTTTTGGGAGATTGAGTTGTACACTCTAATTAAAACTCCCCCATAGAGATCGAACCGTCAAGAGCATAGTTCACGAAGAGAAATTTTTTTTTATGTTTTTTAGGGTCTTGTTTAGATTTAGGGTCTTGTTTCACTTAGGGGCCTTAGGCAATTGTATCAATTACATCTAAGATAGAGTCGAGCCTGAATATACGTAGATTGCGATAGTTGGAGACCATAAGAATTATTCGCAGCATGAATAACCATAGATGTGATAGTTCATCCAAGTCCTTCAATGGGTAGTTATATTGTTGAATCAAGGTTAGCATATGTGATGTATGAGTGTCATTGACCAAGATATTATCAACATGAAATGTTATCGAAAAGCAGTTAAAATCTTCTGTACCACTTTTGTGTATTGCTCTATGTTCCACCAATCAGTACTTGTCATGTTTTCATTTTACTTTTCTTATAAAAGAACTAAAGTTTAAAATGGAAAGCAATCATACACATGATTAGTAGTGATTGGTGGAACATAAAGTAGTACTCAAAAAGTAGTATAGAGGATTTGCATTCATCGGAAAGACCTTAATATATACTCCCTCCGTCCCATTTTTTTTGTCCTGTTTGAAAAGTCAAACTTTTTAAGGGAACATCATTTATTGTCTTGTCTATCTTTTAAAAATGTATAAGTTTCCAAAACTACCCTTAAAAAAATTTATCAAAAAATTGAATTAGTAAATTAATAGGGGTATAATAAGAACATTAGTAAATTAATGGCTTTTATTTTTAGAAACAGGACAATATTTTGGGACATCTCAAAATGGAATAGAGGACAAAAAAAATGGGACGGAGGTAGTATATATATATATATATATAGGGCAAAACTTAGGTACAGTACATTAGGTTCCCCACTTAAAATTTTAACACCTGTCCTATTTAACACCCATAGCAAACGGCGTTTAAAAAATAAAAGTTATTTCTTTCTTTCTTTTTTTTTTCTTTTTTTTCTTCTTCCTTCTTTTTCCCGTACCCACAGCTTAAAATCTCCAGTTTTCTCAGTAACCAAACAGGAAATATCCAAAAATAAAAGCAAGATCTACTGGGTTTCAAACCAAAAAACACACACAAGAGAGAAAGAGATCTGAAAGTGGGGAAAAGGGGTGAGGCTCAGATTGGGGCGGAGGCAGAGGACAAAGGGACAGTGAGCGGTGGAGGAGGATGAGGAGGAGAAGTAGCAGACAAAGAAGGGAGATGCAGGGCCGAGTGCGAGTGGTGGTGGTGGTGGTGAGAAACGTCGCTGTGAGCGTAGTCGCTGAGCTTTCGATCTGCCTCTTTCATGTAGAGCTTTCGATCTTTGCATCGAGACACGGCTTCTTCGTTCTCGATCTTGGACTGACTACCTTCTGGTTTTTTTTTTCTCTCCTTCTTCTCTGAATTTCAGACACACGCAGAGAGCAGAGAGAGAGCGAAAGACAGAGCAGAGAGAAAACCCAAATTCGATTGGGATTAGAAATAGGGATTGGGGTGAAAAGTTAGAAGAATCAAAGATGTAAAAGACAGATTAGAAGTAAACACATACACACACCGAGAGAGAGAGAGAGAGAGAGAGAGAGAGAGAGAGAGAAAGAATCATAGATCAGAAAAGAAAGAAAGGAAACAGATACACGCACACACAGTGCGCACAGAGAGAGAGAGGAGATTTTTTTTTATTTTTTAAACGCCGTTTGCTATGGGTGTTAAATAGGACAGGTGTTAAAATTTTAAGTGGAGAACCTAATGTACTGTACCTAAGATATTGTACATAAGTTTTGCCCATATATATATATATCAACAAAAAAAGCATGTATTCTATTGATTTATTTAAATTAACAAATTAACCTTCCATCAATAAATTAAACATTCAAGCATAAGGAAAAAATAATATAAGTTAGAACATCAATCCCATGGCTTTAGTTGGATTCATTCAAGCAAAGTAACATTCCCATCATGATGTTTTATCCAAGCATAAGAGATATAGAATAATGGGACAATTATTTAAGCACTTAAGCACATGGATATGAACATATAAGCTCTTGTAATGCCCTTTTTTTCCAGGACGTAGACAGTCATCATTACTTAGAAAGCTTGCCAATATTTTAGTTCCATCCTTCTCGAGTTGTAAGAAATTCATCCGCAAATAGGGCACCAAACACTAGTTTTTATGGTTTTCACTCAATTTATCCTATTTTATTTGCGACATTATTTCCCGACTCTCCTGAATTCTGTTCGGTTCACATGAGATATTATAGGAAATAGCTTAATATATTTTCTAAAACTATCCACTCTTTGGCCCAACTTTTGATATTGGATAAGTAAAATGCCTAGGAAAGTACTGTCAAAAACTAGTTTTTATTTAAAAGGTTTATACTTTTGTTTTTGTAAATGTGTTTGTTAGAAGTGGAATTTTTGTAATTTGAGTATGGTAAATTGAAATTCATGTTGAGACCTTTCCATCGACTCCTCATTTGAGCCAATGGGGAATCGTTTGATTAAAATTAAATGAAATTTGATTTTATCAAGATTATTGAATAAAATGAAAAGGGTCTAGTTTCTGTCCAGTGGCCACTTTCAAATGAAAATGACAAAATGTTTTGTCCTTTTTCATCATTTTTACGATATCTTGTTCGTTTCAAATCTGATTTGAGCCCATGAATAGTCATTTTAAAGGGAAGTCAAATATCCCTAATATGGACTTAAATTTATCCCAATCGGGTGGTCAGACTTTGGTCAAATCAAGATTAAGCTAGGGTTGAGCGTAGTGAAACTTGGTCAAACTTGTGAAAATTGTTTAGAAATATTAATTTTAACATGAAATTATGTAATTTGGATAATTTGATGGAATTTGACTGTCAACCAACCAAGGAAAATTGGGTCATTTTGATTATTAAATCACGAAATTTGCTAACCCGCAGGTTAACAAATTGAGATAAATTAATAATTGTTTTGAACAAATCCCATTATTCCAACTAGAAAAATAATATTTTTGGTATTTTTTTAATTTGAAATTTGAAATTTCGAAAGTAAAAACGAGGTTAGCGTTAGACAATATATACTGGCAAAATATATTCGATCTCATGAACTTCAAGTAGGCCTAGTAAGGTTGGTTAGCTCTCTTGTTTGAATCATACAACATTCTGGCAAAAATATTCTAAAATATTTCTAGGTTGTTTAAATAAAGCTTATTTTAACATTATGCCTCTGTTTGGATACTAATGAAAAATGAAAATTATTTCACTATTCAGCTTATTTTTATACTATTCATGGGCCCCACTACACTTTTTGGTACTATTCATGAACCTTACTGTCCTGTTTCAGCTAACTTTTACCTTTATCTACAATACTTTCAGTAATAAGTTCTTAGTTTCAGCAAAATAAGCGGTATCCAAATAGACCCTATATCTCTTCTCGTCTTTAAAAAAACGCATGAAAGATTTTTATTTTATTTTTTTGCTGAGTTACACAAACAAAAATTGAATGATGATCTTTGTTGACTATTTCCAGTAGGTATAATATACAAGAAAAACTAACAAAGTACAACATACTAGTGTATATTTAGGAATAACTTATTAAACTTTTTGGTTTTTGTGCTTTGCTCATAGTACTATAGGAAAAAACTAAAATAAAAATAAAATAGGTTAGATTGTTTTTTTGTTGAAAATACTATTTCTTTTTTAATTGAGTAAAATGGAACTTGCAATAAATAAAAAGATGAGCAAAAGCTATTGAGTGAGACTTGAAAATAGTATTTAACTAGGAATGGCAACAGGTCGGGTTCGGGTCGGGTTTTTGCATATCCGGACCTGACCCGCGGGCCAAGACCCGAGACCAGAACCCGGCCCGTTCACTAAACGGATTTTTTTCCTAAAACCCGGACCCGCCCTGCCGGGCCCCGATAAGCCCAACCAGAAAGGAAGCTTGTTTTAAACAAGCCCTAAACTCAGCATCAAAGCCACGACCAAACATGAAATCCCAAAAACCCCTTCTTTTCAAATCTCCACAGCCACACCCTAATAAAAAAAAAAATCCCATTTTTCAATCCTCAAACCCAGAAATAACAGAACCAATGGAGGAGATTTTCGATCAAACAAAAAATAAATATAAAGAAGAACGTGCTTAGGTAACAGAGATTTCAATCCTCAAACCTAGAAATAACCAAACTAATGGAGGAGATTTCGGATTAAAAAAAAATATATAAAGAAGATAGTGCTTAGGTAACACGGATTTCAATCCTCAAACCCAGAAATAATCAAACCAACGAAGGTCTTCAGCCTTGGGTTTTAGATCTAGAGATGGAGGGAAGAGTGCTTAGGAAAGTGCTTGAGAGTGCGTGAGTGACTAAGTGAGTGACTGTGTGAGGCCGAGGCGTGGCTCAGAGTGAGGCCGAGGAGTGACTCAGAGTGAGGCCAAGGCGTGGCTGCGTGCTCTTGTGTGTGGTAGCGTGCTCTTGTGCATGGCTGCGTGAGTGACAGAGAGATTGAGGGTTAGGGTGAGGGCGTGAGTGGCAGAGAGACTAGAGGTTAGGGAGAGGCGGATGGGTACTGGGTTAGTGTTAGGGTTTACAACTATATATATATATATATATATATATAAGGGGGGGTTTTTAGTAATTTCATGGTACTGGGTCATAACCGAGTCGGGTCTCAGGTCAGGTCTTGGGTTTTTTGATAAAACTCGGACCCGCTTCGGGTTTTTTTTTAAAAACCCATACCCGACCCTATTCTTTAT
This sequence comes from Quercus ilex subsp. ballota, assembly GCA_032727855.1. Taxonomy (NCBI): domain Eukaryota; kingdom Viridiplantae; phylum Streptophyta; class Magnoliopsida; order Fagales; family Fagaceae; genus Quercus; species Quercus ilex. Next base: position 22,713,124 of record CM064918.1, on the reverse strand, counting down.
CGGGCCGGGTAAAATCCGGCCCATTAGGGTCTAGCCAGACCGAGTATCCGCAGATCGGATTTAAATTGCCATCCCTATATTTAACTGTGATTTTTTGAACAAAAACAAGCTAGGTGGAACCCACAAATAGTAATTGGTTACGTGAGAAATAAACTAACTAAATATAGAGTTAAGCCTCTTTGTTTTGGGAACCACTTAGAATCCACAAACAATACAAAATATAAGCAAAAATCTCCTTATACCAGCTTGTTATCACATCCCAAATGAAATTATGTTTAAAGAGAGAATGATGCTGCACGTTTTGCTCCAGTGAGAGAAGAATAATATAATTCCATAAAAAATAGAGAGGAATAACTTTAAGAAATATTACACTACCTAATAAATTTTTATTAAATTAATATTAAAAAAAATCCAACCATTGTATTACATGATCTTAACACATACACCAAGTTTCATATCAATCGAAAAGCCATTTGTTATTCAATCTAGAAACTCATTTTTTTATGCACAATTTTAAATACAAAAACTTGAAATTTTAAATTTTAATTGATTAAATAGTTGTTGATCTCAAATCATCTAGAAATTTAGCAAGTATGTAAAGTATAAAAAGAAAATATAATCCAACGATAAATTTGTTAAAATACGCATCCAATAAAAATTATTAAGTGGTATAACATAATTTAAAAATACACCAAGTATAACTTAAATCCAAATCTCTATATATATATATATATATATCCAAAGTAAGAGTGACAAAAGTACGGCAAATAACTTTCTTTTTTTTTTAGAGAGTTCTAACGTATGACATCCGTTACTAATGATAACTCTTTATCATCAGACCAAGACATCAATCAGTTTTTGGTATAGGCGGAGATTGAACCTCAGATCTCTTATACAACCATCAGAGACTTTACCAAGACACCAATATGTTTCTAACCAAATCCCAACTTGGTCAAACTAGAAGCCAATATTGGACCCAATCCTTTCCTAGGTCTTAATCTTAGATATTACATGGATTTTTCCTGGTGTGGATCTTTATCAGTTGTATAAACCATTTCTCAGTAGTCTGAGTAATGTAATTGGAGAGAAATTTCTCTTTTCTGAGTATTTTTTGTTTTAGAGGATTGGAACATGACAGTTGACCATCAAGCTAGCTAGAAACTGGATATAATTATATATAATAGCAGCCCACCAAAGAATCTCACCGGATGTGCTAGCTCTACACAATCATGCCTCATCGATTAGCAAAGAATCCTCACCTTTCCTTTTCTTCTTAACAAGTCGAAAGCCTCATCGATTTCCCGAACTCATTCTATCTCTCTCTCTCTCATAATCCAATGATGCCTTAGATAACATCAACATGATTGGATCTGGATATGCCGTCGGATTCACCCTTTTCATAGGAACCATCCTTTTTGTCTTCCTCATGATTGCAATTTGCTTTCACGTGCATCGTACTTCTGCCTATCAACACCAACAGTCCGCAGGAACTGTCCCCGTACACTCCATCGATAACTTTCATCCAGGTATTGATGAAGCCACTCTACGCCAATACCCAAAGCTCCTCTATGCCGAAGCCAAGCTCCACCAGGGAAACTCTACCTCATCCTGTTGTTCAATATGCTTGGCTGATTACAATGACACGGATGTGTTGCGCTTGTTAACCGATTGTAGTCATATCTTTCATCTTAAATGTGTCGACTCCTGGCTACGCCTGCATGCTACATGCCCGGTGTGTCGAAACTCGCCTCTTCCTGAGGTGATGGCTTCAGTGGAAGTGACATCCTGATAAATGGAAGAGCTCTTTTATTACCATTCCATCTACCCCAATTTGTAAAAGTGATCAACGAGGAGTAGCGAATAATAATTTTCACACTAATTTTTTATGTAAGACAGATTTTACGTCTAGACTTTTGTTAATTGTAATTTTTTTTGTCATTTTTTGGAATTTTAGTTTTAGGGTATTTTCTTATTTTTAAGTGCATATAATGCCTTTTAAGTGAAATTAGAGTTCTATTATGATAGGTATTGATTAGGATCTGTTTTAGAACATATTTTTTTATTTATCAAGTTTTAAGGAAACTTTAAATTAGCCTTCAAGTGGATTTCAAACCTATCATTAAGTGGATTTCAAACCTATCATCTTGTGAATTAAAGAACTCTTTGTAAATTTTAGGTTATCTTTTAAAAGCAAGTATGTTTTGTTTCTTGCACCTTAAAATAGAGATGTTTTACTTTTCACAGGTATTCTACTGCATTACTAATTCCTTTTTACCACTCATAGTCGATTATGTCAAAGTTGAAACAATTTTGTTTATAATTAAGAATATATTTGGTACGGATTCATACACTTTTTTTGGTACATTTTTGTTTGATTTTGTATTAAAGAAAACTTTTCACCAAAGTTTTTGTCATGAATCATTAAAGAGAAGTGCAAACATTGTATTATTGATTTATTGTATAAATATATGAAATGGACGGTACGAGTGGGCCTAGAATTTCAGTAGATATAATAAAGTTGGGAGTAGAATTAGGAAGATTCTCAAAAATAAAATTAAAAAATAAAAATTAGAATTAGTTTAGACTATTCCTCGTTGTTCAGATTATTGAGCAATGGTTTGATACATTGTATTAAAATATGAAAAAGGAAGAAAGGGATATTTTTCCCCTTTCGGTCTGCACCACGCATGAACTTCCGAACAATTATTCTCCAAAACTTATCATAAGAAGTTGGATTTCCTGTATTTCTACCTATAAAAATTCATAAGCTTCAAATTTGGTTCTTGATAGTAGCCTTTGAAAATTTCTCTTCCTCATGCTTGTGAAAAGTTTATTGGGGAGGTGTTAAAAAAAATGTAAATACATGACGTTTTTATTTTTAGAAGAAATATATGAAGTTTTAAAATTTTCTTTTAAGGGTTTTCATATTCTTAAATAGTTACATAATAGTTCATTATTAATTGTCATTATCTATTATCAATGTGGATAAGTGTAACCATTTTTATTTTCTTAAGTTTGTATAACATTTTTATTTTTATTCAGTTGTTATTTCCTATTTTTCATTGTTTTTATTAAAAATATTTCATTTTTTTTATTAAAAAAATATTTTAAACTAAATGACAAAACTAAACCCATTGGCATTGTATTAATTATTAAGCCATATAGCCACATTCATTTATACATAAATAATATACTAAGTGTCTACTTAACCAATCAAATAATTAAAACATCATTTACTTTTTTAACAATATACACATATGTAACAAACTCTCTGTATTTTCTAATTATTAAATTATATAAAGTTATATTATATTTATAATATACATGCACACATTCACACACATCACAATTCACACAAATAATATTATGACAAAATAAATAAGTAACGTATACAATCAGTATCACACACATACATAATATAAATTTATAATAAAGAGAGATAATAATTTAGATATTTAAATAAATAAAATAAAATAAGATATAAGATGAGATTCATGAGAATGAGAATGAGATTAGAAATCAAATCAAAGAGAGAAAGTGAGAGTATTCTATGTAGATTTTGGTTTTAAGATGGGTTAATCTGTATTGTTATTTGGTTTTGGATTGGGCTGTGATCAGGGGGTGCAAAAATACTTTTTTAAGTGTCGTAAATCAAACTAATAGAATAAATATTTTATATATATAATTGTTAGGTTCTAAAAGTTTAGAACAATTGGAAAAACCGTAAGCACAAACTTGTCTAGATATAGATTTCTAGATCTATAGGTTTGATTAGACAATGTTCAAGGTGTTACAAGTCAAAATATAATAACATTCGAGCTGCAGAAAGAAGAGTTCAAATTCTGTGAAATCTGACCAATCGAAAATTAGATTTGACCGACTGAAAATCGCAGAAATTAGATTCTGTAGAATTTTAATTAAGCCCAACAACCCATTGGCCCATTATGTGATTAGGGTTTCAGATCTATTTTACATAGTATATAAAGGAAACCCTAAGACATGTTTTGGAGAGACTTTGGAGGTGCTCTTATGAGATCTAAAAGTTATTGTGTCTTCCTCTTTTAAAGTCACTACCGGAAATCATTCTCATATCATTAGATCCGGTAGATCTGAAATTGCTACAACAAGATCAACAACTATTGATGATTTAAACCTCAAAGGTGGTCTTGAAGTCACAAACTGGAGAGTTTGTGTTGCTAAACCTTTGAGTGAATCTCAAAATCACAAGCATGAGTGCTTGTGTTGCTATAAATTCAAGGAGAGAACGAGTTCGTAGATTCGAAACTTGCACATGGTAGTGTCATTAAGTTACTACATGAGGTAGCAATGGATTCAGGGTTAAAGCTGATTGTAAAAACTTCAGTTCTCTTATAGTGGATTTACTTTACCTTGAGGATAGCTAGGTCAAATCCTCCCCAGATTTTTACCTTGAATCGGTTCGTTTCATTGGTTTTCTTAGATCATTGTATCGTGATGTTATTTACTTTCCGTTGCTTTGCATGATATGATTTATTTGTGTTTAACCTAAATCTGAATAATTAATCTAAGTAATCACTTGGTTAATATATTAGGTTAAACAATTTGGTTTAAGGGGTCTAAACAAACAAACAATAATGTTTTTTTTAATTTCCAAGTTAGGGGGTTCATTTGAACCCCCTAAAGATAACGTACAGTTGCCTCTGAGTAAAGTCAAACATTAAATAAGAATAATAAGAGAGAATAGTTAATTTAATATGGCTAGGTCCAAACTCACAGGCTTAAAACCTTTTGGATCAATTGATGTCTTTATATGGGGTCATTCTACCGTACCCCCTCAAAAAAAGGAGGGTATAGTACCCACCTAAATCTAAAAAGTTAATTTAGTATTGTTTTAATCTTGACCGTAGATGTAATTTTAATGGGTTTTGGTTACTGGTTAAACAGGTTTTACATATAAACAAAAAATTATAACATTCATCAAACTTTTCTCCTCTCACATTTGCTTCTCTCCCTCTGCTTGCTTTGTCTCACGATTGCCTCTCTAAGCAAAACCCTCAAATCAAACAACTAAAACCATTCAAGAACCAAACAACTGCACACCCACAACCTCAAATCGGCGGCACTTCTTCTCATCCAATCCAAATCATTGGCCCACTCTCTAGCTTCGTCTCTTCCAATCCATCCTCAAATCGGCAGTGCACTCATATCCAATCCAACTCGGTGGCGCTTCTTCTCTTCCATTCTAAATCGGCGGCGCCACCCACAATTTTCAAGTTCTCTATTTACATATGATTAACGCTAATATGTATTTATATTATTTGTCTAAACTTTGTGGGTTTATGCTATTATTGTTTTGTTTGAGTTTCAATTCTTATATATTTGACAAATTAATATTTACACCAAAAGGCTTGAGAGTCCACCATTGATTGCTTGGATCACTACTGCCATGTGAAACAAAATTGTAATAAGGTTGCCGATGCTTTGGCAAAGAAATCTTGGGTTGGGCTAGAACTTCAGGTTTGGGTTGAAGACTTACCTAGGGACATTATCTTCCTTGCTCTGTTTGATGTTCATAGTTTTCTAAACATCCCCAAAATCTAAGGACCTGTAACAATTACAAGCCCCAACAATCATTCCAAAGCTTGGTACCCTGAGCCTCCATAAGTAACTAAACTTTAAAATAATCATATTTAGAAGGAAGTTTCAGAATTTAGTTGTGTTTAATAGATAATAATCTTGATTTAGTTTTGTGAATTTGATCCTATTTTATGGAGATTTTTTTTTTTTTTTTTTTTGGTTATTTTGTAATTTCTTTGGGCTTTCACTAATACAAAATAAAAAAATTCCCATTTGAGAAGGTAAAACTCTAATATCTCCTAGAGTCATTTTGTTGTGATATTCTACATGGAAAATCTCGAATTTTTATCAGGTTGTTGACTCTGAGTTCTCTTCTTTTTACACCTCTATTTCCTCTTTTCTTGGTCCAACCCTAGCAGTTTGGGGTTGTGATACCCTTTTAGTGTTTTTTTCCATTAGATGAGTGCATGTCCTGCATGCATCTGTTGTTAATTAAAATTTACGGCATTGGAGTATGTAGATCTCACATTTCATATATAACTTCTAACAAACATGGGGAATAGGTATAGCATTCTTGATTCTTTGTTGACAATTATGTGCTGAAGTAGAGTGTGATTAATGTTTATAGTAATCTCAATTTGCAAATGTTGATTTAAGATTTCAAATTTGTCGATTCTAATGCCATTGTCAAGCTTTGGAACATGTTTAATCTCCCAAAACTTGCCAAAACTCCACTAAGGAGGCACTTTTCATTTCCCTTTCTCGCATCCATGCCTTTGTGTCTTCCTTTTCTGTTTAATATTCAATGCCACCAAATTATATCTTACTTCCCTGCACAAGCATATAATCTTCATATTGGTGGATTCAACCTAATGTATCTTATTGGTCTTGCTTATAGACACATGGATTATTGTCTACAAGGTCTGCACCTTGCTTTTGGAAAATCTGAGCAATCAACCTATACAATTTATAATGAAAAAAAAAAAAAAAAACCCTCTACCAAACTTTAATCATCGTCTTACTCCTTGTCATTTTTTCTATAATAATCTTTTAATTTGTTAGTGTTGTTAATATTTTGCTATTAAACTATGATAGGTATATTGGATTCAAAAGCACATTTTTGTTAGGGTTCGACATTCCAAAAGAGTATCTCTATGTCATCTTAGAGATACTATTCTGGAGTGTCATATCAGGAATTTTGCATCTACTGGGAATATACTGGAAGCTTTAAATTCCATCGGTATCATGGTACTACAACAAAATGTAATTTTAGCGACGAAAATTAATGAGGAAATATTTTTCGTCACTAAAAAGACAGATTTAGCGATGAAATATGGATTTCGTCGCTAATAATGAAAAAAAAATTATAACATTTATTGCGGGAACTTAATTAATCTATAGCGCCAAAGGGGAAAATTGTGGCTGAACTTAGGCTGCTTGTTCTTGCCTTGATTTCCTAGTAATTTTTTATGCTAGTTTGTTGCAGGATAGGTAATCAACTACTTTATACTGTATTGACCTATATATATTCTTTAGGAATTGCAAGCAAACTAGCTCATTGGTCATTATATTGTGTTTGATGTTATTATCTTTTAAATTTTTTGTCCAAACTTTTGGAGATCATTATGAATAAATGAAAAAACAAAAATGGATTTGTTATATTTGTCTCTAATATTCAGTTGCTAGAAGATTATTCTCTGGTTTTGATTATTCAAATAATAAGTTAATAACCAACGCTCCTTACTCACAATGGTTATATTATGGATCCAATATAGGTATTATCCCTCTCACTGCTCTTATGGGAGATTTGATTACTCCCAGCTTGTATATTTGATTACAACCATCTTATCAAGTCTGCATCAATGAAGCGTGCAATAGCCTCTACGCCAGAGGCTTAAAATCCCTATCATTTATTATGGTTTGATTACGTGGTTTTCTCTTTGTTCATGGGTGTGTTTCTTTTGATACCTAATTTCCTTGGTTGAGAATTGGCAAAACTTGGTTCTCTCTTTGATTTTAGCTCATCATCAGTGTTGGGCGTACTATAGTGTTTTGCTTGAACATGGGATGCAAATCCAGCTTTTGTAAAACAACTTGCTGAACATCATTTTGCAGAAACTTCATGAGCTTTATGTACCTTTTGTTTTGACTTGTTACAAAGATATGGAGTGAGAAAAAAGTTCATTTCTACTGTCTATTCTTTCTGCCTGTCCCCTTTACTCTACCTTCAAAACATTTGCCAGTCTTCTTCTTTTTTTTTTTTTCTTTTTTTTTTCCAATTTAAATTTGTTTGGAATTTTTGAAAAATTTCCCCTAAAGTTACTAAAAGGAAAGGGAACTTTCAAATGATAAAAATGTCACTATGCAGATTTTGTCCATGCTTATAAGAAAATGTATTCCATGATAAACTTTGGAAATTAGTTTTTCCTTTTATCAATCAAATAAGTGGAAAGAATTCTTTTTTTTTTTTTTTTTTTTTCATCTAACCAAAACAAACCAACATTGTAATTAACACTATCACCTTTATTTTTCACCAATACAATTACAAATGTAACAAAGGATATAACAAAATAAAATAAAATAATTGCAACAAAGGATATATTACTACCCACTGCAATAATAACTGCATTTTAAAAGAAAAGAGAAGGTGAGACATTGACCATGAAAATCAAATACTTCTTCAGCCAAATGCAATATACAAGTGGGACCTGTGCTATGAGTCTATGAGCAAATTGTGCGAATACAATATACAAGCTGGGAGAAATGGTGTTTGCAATACAAACTGCCCTCTAGAGCAGCATAATTAGATGGGGTTATAGGACAACCACCATGACAGCACTTGAAACATGACTTGTGGTAGGCCTAGCTCTCCACTGTCACTTGCAAATCTAGGTAAAAAGCTAGCCAACTATACGCATACATACATAGACATATTTGGCTAGGCATGGTGGTGCCCATTTCTAAAAGTTCCATGGATGTGTCATGGGCAGCTACTAATGCTGTGAAATCCAAGCCAAAATCCAGTATATAATTGTACCTTCCAGACTACACTATCATCCCATCTTTCATAACCTGGAATTACAAAGGAAATAAAGTGCTTAAAATTTAAATATGAAAAACACATGTATGTGTTTGTTCTTGAGAGAGAGAAAAGTAATTGAAGAAATGGGGGAGGGGGGGGGGGGGGGGGGGGTGGGGGGTGTGTTGGAATACACTTACTAAGATAAGATCCACATTATGCAAGAAATCAAGTTGGTGGTTATACTTATGTCGGACACAGTCATTTGACACATCCGCACACATGGATCTAATGAAAATGCCTAAAAAATATATAACCCGGTGTAGTAGCCTTGATTGATGACTATTTCATATTAGATCTGTAGTTTCAATTCAAGTGTTTACTGAAAATTTTAAAATTGTCAACAATCTTTGTATTCGATTTTTTGCACAACTTGCTAATTGTATAGTCACCTATTTCAACCTTAGACACCACAATAAACACACAACTGTGATTAAGTTGCAGATGTTGCATAAGAACAATTAGAGAGCACATAAGGTTATACATCTTTGGTTTTATAGTATATATAAATAATAAAAATATAAACATCAAGAAAGTGACCTCAACTACGTTATTTTATAGGAAGGTATGCCCCTGGATGAGATGGAAGCTACCAAGGGAGATACGTAGGAAGTTAATTGGTATATTCAAATATTTGTGGAAGAAACCAAGATAATTTCAGCTTTTTTTTTTTTTTTTTTTTTTGTGAACAAGAATAATTATTGTGGTTGTACTAATTTCTTGGGATGCTTTTTTTTTTTTTTTTTTTTTGGGTTTTAGATTTTAGATCTAAATTTTTTAATAACTTTAAAAAAATTACTATTGTGATGAGCAATTATCAGTAAGTCAAAAAGTGACTTCAGTGATGGGCCCAAATGTAAAATTTTAGTCAGATGTGATATTAGTATTACTTATTGTGATGATTGAACTGTCAATTGTAAGGAAAAAATTAGGGTACCATTAAATGTGACAAAAATACGGTCAAAAGTAATGTTGGTATAGCCCAATGTAACAATGGAACTATCAAATTTGAAAAAATAGGGTACCACTGAATGTGACAAAAATAGAATTAGATGCGATGTCAGTACTACTTAATATGACAATGAAACCATCAAATTTGAGAAAAAAATAAAGGAACTACTATATGTGACAAAAGAACTGTCAAATTTGATATTGGAACTGCATAATGCGATAATGAAACTATCAAATTTGAGAAACAAATAAAGGAACCACTAAATGTAACAAAATAACTATCAAATGTGATATAAGAACTGTACAATGTTAGAATGAAACCGTCAAATGTGATAAACAAATAAAGGAAACACCGAATATGACAAAAGAACTGTCAAATGTGATGTTGGAACTGCACAATGTGAGGATAGAACCGTCAAATGTGAGAAAAAAGTAAGGAAACCACCAAATGTGACAAAATAATTGTCACATGTGATGTTAAGACTGCACAATATGATGCTGGAATCGTCAAATGTGAGAAAAAAGTAAAGTAACCACCAAATGTGAGAAAAGAACTATCACATGTGAAGTTGAAACTGCACAATGTGAGAATAGAACCATTAATGTGGGGAAAAAAAAAAGGAACCACCCAATGTGACAAAAGAACAATCATATATGACAAAAATAGAATAGATGCGATGTTATTACTGCTTAATATAACAATGGAACCATCAAATTCGAGAAAAATAATAAATGAACCACTATATGTGACAAAAGAACTGTCAAATATGATATTGGAATTGCACAATGTGATAATGGAACCGTCAAATGTGAGGGAAAAAAAAGTAATTACCATATGTGAGAAAAGAACTATCAAATGTGATATTGGAACTACACAATGTGAGGATAGAATCGTCAAGTGTGAGAAAAAAGTAAGGGATCCACCCAATGTGAGAAAAGAACCGTCACATGTGATATTAGAACTGCACAATGTGAGGATGAAACAATCAATTGTGAGAAAAAAGTAAGGGAATTACCCAATGTGAGAAAAGAACTGTCGCATATGATGTTGGAATTGCACAATGTGAAGATGAAACCGTCAAATGTGAGAAAGAAGTAAGGGAACCACAAAATATGACAAAAAGAACTTTCACATGTGATATTGAAACTTCACAATGTAAGGATAAAACCGTCAAATGTGAGAAAAAAGTAAGAGAACAAACAAATGTGAGAAAAGAACTCTCAAATGTGATGTGAGAAAAGCTACACAATGTGAAGATGGAATAGTCAAATGTGAGAAAAAAAAGTAAGGGAACCACCTAATGTGAGAAAAGAACTGCCACATGTGATGTTGGAACTGCACAATGTGAAGATGAAACCGTCAATTGTGAGAAAAAGTAAGGAAACCACCCATTGTGAGAAAAGAACTATCAAATGTAATGTTGGAATTACACAATGTGAAAATGGAACCGTCAAATGTGAGAAAAAAGTAAGGGAACCACCAAATATAAGAAATGAACTTTCACATGTAATGTTGAAACTGCACAATGTGAGGATGAAACCGTCAAATGTGAGAAAAAAGTAAAAGAACAACCAAATGTGAGAAAATAACTGTCAAATGTGATATTAGAACTGCACATTATGAGGATGGAATCGTCAATTATAAGAAAAAAAAGTAAGGGGACCACCAAATGTCAGAGAAGAATTGTCACGTATGATGTTGGAACTCCACAATGTAAGGATGGAACCGTCAATTGTGAGAAAAGAGTAAGAGGACCACCTAATGTGAGAAAAGAATTGTCACGTGTGATGTTGAAACTTGGAACTGCACAATGTGAGGATCAAACTGTCAAGCGTGAGAAAAGAAATAAGGGAACCACCCAATGTGTGGAAAGAACTGTCACATGTGATGTTGAAACTGCATAATGTGAGGATAGAACCGTCAAGTGTAAGAAAAAAGTAAATGAACTACCCAATATGACAAAAGAATTGTCACATGTGTTGTTGAAACTACACAATGTAAGGATGGAACCGTCAAATGTGGAAAAAAAAAAGTAAGGGAACCATCAAATGTGAGAAAAGAACTGTTACATGTGATGTTGGAACTACACAATGTGAGAATGGAACTGTCAAATGTGAGAAAAAAGTAAGGGAACCACCAAATGTGATAAAAAAAGTAAGGGAACCACCAAATGTGATAAAAGAACTGCCACATGTGATGTTAGAACTGCACACTGTGAAGATAGAACCGTTAAATGTGAGAAAAAAGTAAGGGAGCCACCAAATATGATAAAATAACTGTCACATGTGATGTTGGAATTGCACAATGTGAGGATAGAACCATCAAATGTGAGAAAAAAGTAACCTGATATAGCAGGTTACCTACTAGTGGATAACGTACCCCCCTTTTTTGGGAGGGTACCGCAGAATTACCCATTTATATGTTATAGGGAAAAGTTAATGAATGCCCTGAGGGCATTTGTTAATGAAATATTTTAGGAAAGTTTTTATAAAAACAAAAAATAAGCAATTAATTAATGTTTTGACAATTTTTTTAATTTCCCATAAAAAAAGCTATAAAAACTTTTCTAGAATGGTTTATTAATAATTGTCCTAAGAATATCCATTAACATGACTCTATATTATATTAACTTTTCAATTTGAGTTTTTCCGAGGTGTTATCTACCGAACAACATTGTCCACAGCAAAAATAAAGAATAAAGCTAGAAAGAGTATTCTTCAAGTCGTGACTCAGATTATGTGTTTATTATTTGCCTGAAAATTTAAATTCATATTTTTTTTTTCCTTCAGAAGTTTAAATATAATAAGTTTTGTTGAGATGCTATCTTTCATGTAAAATTGAATAAGTCATGGGTAATTGAAATCTACAAGTTTTATATATAAAAAAATTAAATCAAGTATTTATATGGTATCTGTAATGTATTTTAGTTTTTTATAAGATAATTTTCCCTTTATAGACCAACAATTATTTGATCCACAAATAACAAAGCAATACGCCAATGAAGAATCATTTAGGAAACTGTCATACTAATCAATCTTTAAAATAAATTAGATTTTCTTTTCAACTAATCTCTCAGAGACTTTACACTCTCTCCTATCTCAAAAATCAACAAAATACTACAAATTAAATAAGAAAAATAACAATAAATTTAAGAAAGCAATATTTGAGAAGTCAAGTCCAATTAGTTTACAAGGCACCAAATTATGACTTTATAATTGCTTGCCAATAAGAGAATTTAAAACTTGGCTTAATGTGTCTGGTTCTACTGGAAGGGAGTTGTCATGAAAGGCCTTAATTAAATGGGTGAAATGTGGAGCAATAGAGGAGATGATCATGGATTGTTTAGGGAGGGTAGTGCCAGTCAGGCAAAAGGTTACCATTCAGTTGCATCGGAGCTCTGATCAGGTTGGGTGTTGGTTCAGTATGGTATTGATAACTTTGTTTTAAGGTAAATTGCAAATTATACCCCTAAAGTTTGGAGTGATTTGATTTTACACCTTGAAACTTCAGAATTTAAATTTGACCCTCTGAAATTTGGGGTGTTTGGATTTTACACCCTAACGTTTTAGAATTTGGATTTTACCCCCTAAAATTTAGGGTTGTTTGGATTTTACACCTCCAAATTCTGAAATTTTAGGGTGTAAAATCTAAACACTCCAAAACTTTAGGAAGTAAAATCCAAACACTCCTAAAATATAGGGGGTAAAATCCAAATTCTGAAAAGTCAGGTGTAAAATTCAAACATAACCAAACTTCAGGGGGTAAAATCTAAATTCTAAAATTTTAGGGTGTGAAATCCATCCAATCATCCCTAAACTTTAGGGGTGTAATTTGCAATTTACCCCTTTGTTTTTTTATATATACTTGATCTCATGAGCTATAAGAGCATTTACATCAATGATATTAAAATTTTAGCTTTTAGTACCTCCAAACCTACTTTTTCTATGTTAATACCACATTTAATAATACGCCCTATATGTGTGTTCTAGTTAGCTTAACTGATAAAATATCTGACAATTGAATAAGAGATCTGGGATTCAATCTCCCCCTACAACAAGAACTGATTGGTGTCTTGGTCTGATGATAAAGAGCTATTATCAAGAGCAGATGCCATAAGTTGAAATTCTCTCCAAAAAAAAAAAAAAAAAAAAAAAAACTTGTCTTATATTATCCCCTCAAAAATAATAATAATAATACACCATACATCTCATCTCTTATTTTATACATCTATTATTTTATTTATATATTTATTTTTATAGATAAATAGAGTTCTACTCTAACCTAATTTAAATGTGTGTGTGTGTGTGTGTGTAAAACTCCATCTTGGATAGAAACAGACCCATGTTAGGGCGGGCCACCCCCCAACCTGCCCCCACCACCCCCCCCCCCCCTCCAATTTTGAAAAAAATATAGCAATGTATACCTATCTAATCGGAAAATTAAAATTTTCCCCCAAAATATATATTTGTGGCCCCCCTCCTTCAAAATATTTACATATTAACCCATGAAACCAAAAAGAAAACTGCAACATCCTTTTGCCCATTGCATATTGATCCAAAAATAATAAGCAAATCCTCAGGTCTAAACAAAAGCAATTACCCCAAGAATAACATCAATAACCTCTAGACAACCAAGAATTAACTACAAAAGAAATCAAAATTCCAGTCTAAACAAAAAATTACGCACGAAACAAACAAGTTCAAATGCCCAATTTTTACCTATTTGATTTCTCTCTCTCAATCTCGCTGCTCTCATCTTCCACCACTCCATGACTACTGCTAACATTAGATCCACACACAAGTCGGCAGTCGCATTGTGGCTCGCAGCTAGTGGCTTGGTCTTCTCCGATCTATTGTGTCCACACTAACAAATGAGTTGAATCAACTGAGGTATGTCCTCTCTTCTCAAATCTGAGTTGATTTCTCTCTCTTTAATGTCTTTCTCTACTCTAATATGAGTTTATTTCTCTCTATGTCTCTATTTTGCCACTATGATAGATTGATAGTGCAATGTGTTTTGTGTGTGTGAGTTTATCGTGTACATTTTAAGATGCCATCCTTTGTAATACTGATTGAGTCTTGACTCTTGAATTTGAAAAAAGAGATGGTTAGATAAGGACAAATGAGATAAGAAAATAAATAAATAAAAAGAATAGAAAAACTGGAAACTGGAAATGTGAGGTAATCAAAAAGTGAAGTTGTGGGAACTACGAATCAAATGTGAGCAGTGGATAATAATAAATGTTATTAATTGATAATGCTTGTTTGTTGGTTTATTTTATGAATTATTAACTATTTTTAGAAAATAATTTATTAACATTAATGTTGTTGTAGCTTGTGGGGTATGTTCGTTTGGTTTATTTTTTGGACTAAATTTTGAAACAATAGAGCTATATAATATGAAAATAATGAAACTTTTATTTGAATTGTAGATGATGGGAAAATTATCTATAATATTTGATTTTTTTTAAAGAGAAAAAATTACAAATAATTTGAAGCTGATAATGCAGCATTGCTTTTAGTATTGATGTCCCAATTCATGAAAATTAATTTTCAAACAAAATTCCAAAAAATTACCACAGATTAAATCAGTATCAATCCAAATTGTGAAAATATGATATTATAATGTTAATGAACATGATTAAATTCGACAAAGCTTGAGTAGATGTTAGTTTTGATTTTCATAAACTTTTTTGGACTTATACTTTGGCCCCCCAACTTCGAATCCTGATTTTGTCCCTGATTTTGAAGACAAACGCCAACCCTTCCCTACACACCCTACAAGCACTTAAATTTGTAAAGTGACTATTGGTGCTTGTTTGTATTCTCAGTTATCCCAATCTCAATGCATTTTTCCGGGAGAGTTTGAGTTAGAGTAGGTAGGCGAGAGAGGAGAAGAAGGGAGAGAGAACAGAGAAAATATTATAACTAGAAGAAGAGAGAGAGAGAAAAAATAATTTTTTTTATCACTTTGTAGCTATAGTAAACTCCAAAGATTTAGCTTGGTTAATTTTAGTACCACCAATGTAGTATGATTTTTAGTGTTTTAGGTGCTAAAGTAGTCACCAATGTGAATGCTCTAAGCAAGCGTGGCAGCTTAGTTAGTTTTCTTGTTTGAATCAAATAACGTTCTGGCAAAAAGATATTCTAAAATATTCTCAGGTTTTTTAAATGAAGCTTATTCTAACTACATATCTTCTCTTCTTAAAAATAAGGCATAATTTTTTTTTTTTTGAGTGACGCATACAAAGATTGAATGATGATCCTTGTCGGCTGTTTCCGATAAGCATAATATACAATAAGAACTAAAATAGTACAGCAGATTGTGTTTAACAAAGAGAATGATGCTGCTCTTACTACACAAGTGAGAAAAGAATAACAAAGTTCCATAAAAAAGAGAGAAGAATAAGTGAATAACATGGTTAGAAAGTAGGAGACAATATTATTTTAGTCCTACGCTTTGGGTTTACAGCTAATTTGATTTTTATATTTTGCTAGTTCTCAACTAGGTTTTTGTTTTTATCAAAAAAAAAAAAAAATTAGGTTTCTGTTATTTTTAATTTAAAGTCAATTTGGTCTCTATTGTTAACTCATTAATGAAAAACGCTTACTTTTTATTTTTAGAAAGCTTCAACCCATGGCGTCCGTTCCTGATAATAGCTCTTTATCATCAGATTAAGACACTAATCAGTTTTTTGGTATATGCGGGAATTGAACCCCAAATCTCTTATACAACCATCAGAGACTTTACCAGTTAAGCTAACTGGAACCCACTGAAAAATGCTTACTTGAGTGACAGATTGTACAATTGGCACATTTCAAACCTACCTAACTACTAAAATAATAATAAAATATTGGGTAAAATATCATTTTCGTCCCTAAACTATCATAAAAGTTTGTTTTTCGTCCCTAAACTTTTAAAAGTTTTATTTTCGTCCCTAAACTATCACAAAAGTTCATTTTTCGTCCCTAAACTTTCAAAAGTTCTATTTTCGTCCCTAAACTTTTAAAAGTTCTGACGGAGTGCTGACGTGGCTTGACAAAGTACTGATGTGGGAGGGATAAAAATCAATACGTTTGGAAAAGTTTAGGGATGAAAATAGAACTTTTAAAAGTTTAGGGACGAAAAATGAACTTTTGTGATAGTTTAGGGATGAAAATAGAACTTTTAAAAGTTTAGGGACGAAAAACAAACTTTTATGATAGTTTAGGGACGAAAATGATATTTTACCCTAAAATATTTTAATTGTTATTTTTAAAAATCACATCCACATAATAAAAAACTACCTCAGAACATTAAAAAATGGAATGATTTTTTTAAAGGAAAAATAAAATGAATTTAACCAAAAAAAAAAAAAAAAGGAACGATCTAGAACAATGGAAGTTGGATCTTTATATCTATTTTTCCCTAGACCTATCTAGAGATCAGCTCGGCAAAGTATAATTTACTATAGAATTTGTAATTTTGTCATTAAAGTTTGACATCACGAAGGAAACATAGGGACTTGACGACAGAGATCATATTGTGGAGATTTGAAATGAAAGCTCTAACCCTTGAGATCACAATCTAGCGATGATGAATCTGAAGAGATGTGCGTCATTTTCAAGCACAATCTTAGCAGCTCGTTCTGAAGCACAACCAGAGGAGCAGCTCGGCGTTAATTTTTTTTTCTAGGATTCTATTTATTTGTGTGACTGTGTAATCAAGATCCTTTTTTTTTTTTTTTTTTTGAGTTTGTGAGATATAAAAAATTGCAGACCTGAGCCAAAAAAAAAAAAATTTGTTCGACAATGGTGGCTGGGGTACAAGGTATATAGATTTTGTGGTTCTTTCATCAATTTGAATCTTGGCTTTTGTGAAAGGTGTTGAGGGGATTTTTTTTTTTTTTTTTTTTTTTTTTTTTTCAGGTTAAGGGATTTTGTCTAGGTTTGGTTAAAGTCCTCAACAATAGGACTGTCCACAGGTCAGTTAAGGTCAAGTTTGTGCCAAATTCAAACTTGACTCGACAACTTCGAGTCCCCAAGATCTAGACTCGCCGCTGACTAGGAAGAGTTGGTTCGAGCGAGTTGGGTCTCCTTGGGTAATGCTCAATTGCCAATCAAAGTCAAACAAGAGAAATTTGGCAGAAATTCACCGAAATTGGCCAAAATTCTGCTAGATCTAGCAAGATCTTGATGAGAATGGTCAGATCTCATCATATCTAACTAAAACTAACCAAAGAACAGCTCGTACCAATAGAGAATAGCATGATTCAGTGTGGAGATCGGTTGAGTCAATTGGAATCGGATTTGATAGGCCAAAAAACGAATTGACCCCTTGTGATTAATTAACCAATTAATTTAGCCAAGTATATTAATTAAGTTAATTAACATGCAAACGCGTGGTAGCACAAACAAATAACCAAATAACTAAATATGCAGCAGAAATTAAATTACACGGTGATTTATTTACGAATGGGAAAAACCTAACGGCAAAAACTCCACTGGGTGATTTTCAAGTCACCACTCCCGAAACTCCACTATTATCACAACAAACAAGTAAAGGAATCCCAAGTACATTACCAACCTACAGTTGAACCCTTACCCCAATACCCAATTGGACTTGTTCTGTAGTGACAGTTTTCCCTTTTGATGCACAGCTCCCAAGTACGTGACTAACCAATGCGCGGATCCCAGTACGCGACTTCAACACCAACTGGAAAGAGAGGTTGGCTACAAAGTTCTTCATTTCATCCTACGCGATGAAGATCAAGAAGATGTTTGGTCACAAAACCCAAAGGTGCACATACACAGCAACTTCTTCAAAAGAGATGAACAAGGGCAGAACTTTGTCTTCGGTCACAATTTGCTTCAACAGAGTTTTCTCAATGCTTGTGCAACTTGTGTCCTTTTGACGGCCCTTAATACAATCCTTTTATATGTCTAGAGTTAGTAGAAAAGAAGGCCCAAAGACACATTCACAGATCCCAAAAAATCAGATCAGAAATTCTGATTTTTATAAACCTCGACAGATAGAAACTGTCGAGAAGCTGTCGAGCCGATGTCAAGCTTACGGGCTAGAACAGCTTTCTAAACCTCGACACATACTAGCTATCGAGCTTTAGTAACCTTGCACTTTCAGCTTGTTTTCTTGGACAGACTTGAAGGCTTCCACACTTGATCTTGAAACATAGTTCTTAAAGTATTTCAACACATCCTAGATCTACCCAAATACAAGTAAAGTGCATTTTGTCAAAGGATTAACTAATTACATAAAAGAGTGACATATGTCCTTAACAAGTGAACTACATATGTCCTAACAATCTCCCCCTTTGGCAATCCGTGACAAAACCACAACAAACAAATGAGATATGAGAGAAGTCATAAATCACTCAACTCATATTCACTTGTTGAATACAACAATATCTATCCTAACACAAACTCTTGAAGAACTTTGAAAGAATAGAGTTTATGGCAAGTAGACTTTGACAACCTGTATTTCTGAAATACTTTAAACAAAACTCATCAAAGCATCTTGTGTGAAACAGAAATAATAGATTGCATACAAGTAAAGAAGCATGTGTATAAAGAGAGAAAAGAAACAACACATGTAGAGGTAGGTGAAAGAAATATACATCCACATATAGAAAGAACTAAGTACAATGTATGTGTAAAAATAATCACAAGATCTAATGTACAAAAACAATGTATCTAAAAAGAAAAGAAAAGAAAAGATACATCATATCCTCACTACATCCCTCAAAACAATAACAACACTCCCCCTAACAAAAATGTCTTACATTGACTCTCCCCCTAAGAATGACTACTCTCAACATCCAAAACTACTCCCCCTTTTTTGTCATGAGTGACAAAGGGTAAAGTGTCAAGTAGACACTAGAGCATCATTGTCATCGCCATCATCATCCTCAAAGTCAGAAGCCGCTGGAGAAGGTGGTGAAGGAGTAGCCTCTAGAGCAAAACCACCCATGGTCGCCTGTTGTCGTGCAATACAACTAATACGAACATTCACCTGATACAACTCAGTGAAAAGTGTATCAAGGCGAGCATCTATGCGCTGCAGTTGCGTCATGATGTCTTCAAGGGACACATCGCTCATGGAGGAAGAAGGAGCGGATGTAGATGGAGCAGATCGAGATGGAGCTGAAAGGGAGGGAGGAGTGGAATCCGACTGTCTCGACCTAAACTACGCCTCACTACATTTTACGGTAGCGGCATCTATGGCACACATGAAAGCAAAATGATCGGACACGAGAAAAGGGACGAAAAAATGGCGTAGAATTCTCGTGATAGCAGAAGGAAAGATGAGCTTATCATGGGTCGTCGCATCCAAATGAACATCTATAATAGACAGAATAAAATGAGAAGGAAAATTTATAGTAAGATGCTCAAGAAGGGATAGCAAAAATCGAGCACGAGGCTCTATGATGGAATTATAGTGAGAAAGCGAATGAAGTACAAAAGTCATCACCATGTTTAAGAATCTAAGACCTTTAGCAAAAGGCCCACATGATGTAAACTGATACTCAACCCACTCCGAAGGGCGCTCACAAGAAGCAGATATGAGCTCATCCTTGGACACAGTCCGTAGACTCTCACAAGAATGATAGTCAGGAAACTCTATCTTAGGAACCCGAAGCACATCCGCAACAAGCTGCGGTGTGACAGGAATGCGCATACCTCGAACGCGAGTGAAGAAAAGAGGTACTGAACAATTAATCACGTGCATGTTGGAGTAGAACTCCTGACTAAGCACTAGAGGACATGTGATCGGGACGTCACATTGTGACTCCCATTCCCTACTGTGAATGACAAAGGGAAAGTTAGTGTCGGCGAAGTCTGCCAAAATGACTTGGCGTTCCGAATGAACACCTCGTCTAGAAAAGTTCCCTGAGAATGCCTTGTGGGCATCACGGAACCGAAGAGAAAGAGGAGCAGAATCAGAAGATGAAGAAGCTCCAGAACGAAGAGGGTTCCGAGCCAGAGTAGATTTACGCTTAGGTGCCATAGACACTACTAACGTAAACAGAATGAGAGAGAGGGAGAAAAAGACAATCAGAAAAGTCCCAAAGCAATTCAAATATAACAAATATATTGAATAAAGAGTATGTATGCATGGGGAATGCATGAACATGTGACATGCAAAAGAAATTTCATCATGGGCTCAGCCCAATCCAATCCTACCAGCACACAAACATATTACACACATCTAAATGCATGAAAATACCATTATAATGCAAATGTGATGCAATGCATGAAATTTTGAATACCTTTAAATGAAAACCCATCCCAAAATTTCAAGAAACACTCATTAATTTTGAAAAATCCCAAAATTTTCAAAAACCCCAAAACCTAAGATTCAAAAACATGAAATGCATGAAGAATGAAAGGAAAAGAGATCATACCAAGTGATTTGAAGCAAAGAAGGGCCAAAAATCACGTGGGTTGAAGGTTTTGAGTGAGAAAAGAGAGTTTAGGAGGTGAACAGGTGCGGACAGATCAAGAGAGATCGAGAAAATGAGAACCGAATCACACGAGGAGCTTAAATAGAACCTTAGTAAAGCTCGATAGATACAGGTATCGAGGGATGCCGAGACATCTGTCGAGAGAGGTGTCGAGGAAAATGGTCATCGACAGATACAGGTGTCGAGGAAAATGGTCATCGACAGATACAGGTGTCGAGGAGGTATCAAGGAATAAACACCAGAATCAAGAACAGAAGCTCGATCGATCGACCAGGTATCGAGAAGCTATCGAGGAGGCAGGAGATTTCTCAATCGATCCACCAGGTGTCGAGGAAGTGTTGAGATTGCGATAAGAAAAAGCTTGAGAAGCTCGACAGATAGCTAGGTATCGAGGAGGTGTCGAGCCAGCTTTTAAAAACAGTTTTTCGAGAAGTGAAAAACACAGACATGAATGCAATCCAACATGCAACTCAACAATGATCCAATCCACATAATAGGTTCTCAAAATTATCTCTCAAAAAAAAATTTAAGCACATGGATCCCAAAAACACACATACACACTAAACAAGTCTAACCAATTTTATATTTCAAAAACATTCAAGACAGTTTAGTGAGCATACATAAGTACATGTAAACCTAGTGATAGCCAAATCATATTTTACCTACACATGTATCAAGAGTAGCAAAGATTATTGCGTGTTGTGTATGAAAAACATCGCAAGATTGCATAAGTGTATACATGTTATGATTATTTAAGATATGAGAAACTCACTTTAATTCACACACAATCATAACTGTTTGATGGGGACTATCACCTTCGAGGTACATCCTATAACTCCCACATCTCCTAGAAAACATGCTTGCAATCATATTTAAAAGCCTTTTTGATCTTTTTGCTTTATATTTTCTTTGCATATTTTCTTTTTTAGCATATCATGCATGGACATGTAAGAGAGAGAAAAGAAATACCCAACATGTTAAGCATTAACATTGCACTTTTGCTATGCCGAAGTATACGGATGTCTTTGACACTGCACTTTTGCTATGCCAAAGCATACAGGTGTCTATGACACTGCTTTTTGCTATGCCAAAGCATACAAGTGTCATATTATGATTGGCAGGCAACAATGGTGAGATGGTTATTTATGTCTTTCTCTTAGAATTTTCTAGTCTTACCCCGTCAAAAAGAGTGACATGAGTGTTAAGTTCAAGAGATAACTTAATCTTACTCATCACAAACAAGAGCCAGAAAACTCACTTGCTTAGTTGTGCATAGAGATGCTCATCTAAACTACAAAAGATATAAAGTTTAGAAAACTTTGTTTCAATGGCCATCCAAGGTACACAAGTACCAATGTACACAAAACACACACTGTTTTTGTATTTTTTTATTTTTCAAAAAAAAATTTTTATATCAAAAACAAAATAAACAAAACTGAAAAATAAACAAACAAAAACATGTTATCAAAGCAAAGCATAAAACTAGACTGACTAAAATAAAAGCAAAACACACAAGTAATGCAACAAACAAAAACAAGAAAAAAGAAGAAAGTGATATAATCACTTAGAGTCCTTTTTCTTCCACACCTTGGAAGAACCTTTCCTTTGATTGAATCCTTGAACTAGCGGTAAAGGGGAAGAATTGAACATGTTCAAGTTCGAAAGGAACATGAGGTCTTTCAGAAGATCTCCAAGAAGAGCAAGAGAAGATTGAAGCTGATTTTGGCTTCCAGATGCTATCATGTCGTTGCTCTGTTGAGTGGCTAACCACTTATAGCAATTTGGTCGAGTATGACCGGCAGCTCCACAATGATGACAGACATGCTGCTTCTTCTGTTTGGGCTTTTGAGAGATAGTCTTCCTAGCCCTAGAGTTTTTAACATCTTTCTTATCTTACTTAGGGGGTTCTCCTAAGATAGATTTACCCTTATCTAAGTTCTCACTAGCTAATTCAGTTCTAGCATCATTGTTTTCAATTTCAATATTATTAGCGGGTGGAACAAAAATAGTAGAACTAGTAGAAGTAATATTAGAGGAAGAAAGACCATACCCTAAACCCGTTCGATCTGAAACAGATTTCTGAATGCTGAGCATCTCATCAAACTTTGCACTCGAGGTCCTCTCCAACTGAGCTCTAACTTGAAATAGCTCTGCCTCAAGTTTCTTGGTCTTCTCAGCCAAGAAATTGTTCTCGAACCTCAGGGCTCCAATAGTCTAATTTGCCTCATCAAACTTTGTGGACAACTCTTCACGGTCAAGTTCCACATCGCTGAGTTTCTTGGTGGCCAGCCTATACAGTTTCTTGTGCTTCTTAGAGAGCTTGTAAAGTTTCTCATAGGCTGTATGGATATCATCTTGATCATCCATCTTCTCATACTTAGAATCCACCAATTCTTCTTTTTCTTCTACGTCTTCAACAATCCCTTCAGTAGGATTGACTGTGGCAGTGAAGGCATTCAAGATTCTGTCATCTTCATTGTCGTAATCATCCTCAAGCTCAGTGTCACTCAAGGTTGCAGCAAGTGCCTTACTCTTCCCAATGCTCTTGAGATATGTGGGGCACTCTTGCTTCATGTGACCGAATCCATGGCACCTAAAGCACTTAGGTCCTGTGGGAACAGTATACTGACCGCCATCCTTTGCATTCTTTTTCCCTTTGTCTTGGCCGTTAGACTAAGAAGAACTGGATTGTCTACGGTCCTTGTCGAAGTTCCTCCCATTAGCATTCTTCATAAACTTCTTGAACTGCCTTGTAATGTAGGACTTCATCTTGGAATCTTCATCATCAGAAGAATTATCTGTGTCACTGCTCTTTGCCTTCAAGGCCATGCTCTTGCCTTTACTCGACTTGTCAATCCTAGATAGTCCTAATTCGTAGATCTGCAAGTTTCCAACCAGCTCAGTCAAAGGAATCTTATCAATATCCTTTGATTCTTCTATCACCGTAATCTTGGCATGGAATCTCTCGGGTAGAGATTTGAGCACCTTCCTCACAATCTTGGGTTCAGGAATGGTTTCACCAAGATTGAAGGCCGACTTCACTATGTCCTTGAGCTTGGCATAGAACTTATCAAACGACTCATCCTCCTCCATCTTTATTTCTTCAAAACTTGTAGTGAGTCTTTGAAGTTTTGAATCCTTGACAACCTTTGTACCCTCATAGGTTGTCTAGAGGATAGTCCATACTTCCTTTGCAATTTTAGTAGAGGATATCTTCTTGAACTCCTCATTGGTGACTGCGCTAAATAAGGCATTCAATGCTCTGCTGTTGAAGTTTGTTGCCTTGATCTTGGCTTCATCCCAATCAGCCGGCGCTTCTTTTGGCTTGGACCAGCCAATCTCTATAGCTTGCCATACCTTCTCATCTATAGACTGCAAGAAAACTCTCATGCATACTTTCCAGTATGCAGAGTTAGTGCCATCAAATAAAGGATGTATGATTAATGACAATCCTCTATCCATGACAAACAAGGGTCAATGGATCAACACAGCAAAGATTAAACCTAATTAGAGTGTGTCTGCTCTGATACCACTTGATAGGCCAAAAAACGAATTGACCCCTTGTGATTAATTAACCAATTAATTTAGCCAAGTATATTAATTAAGTTAATTAACATGCAAACACGTGGTAGCACAAACAAATCACCAAATAACTAAATATGCAGCGGAAATTAAATGACACGGTGATTTGTTTACGAATGGGAAAAACCTAACGGCAAAAATCCCACCGGGTGATTTTCAGATCACCACTCCCGAAACTCCACTATTATCACAACAAGCGGTCACAAGTAAAGGAATCTCAAGTACCTTACCAACCTACAGTTGAAACCTTACCCCAATACTCAATTAGACTTGTTCTGTAGTGACAGTTTCCCTTTTTGATGCATGACTTCCAAGTACGTGACTAACCAATGCGCAGATCCCAGTACGCGACTTCAACACCAACTGGAAAGAGAGGTTTGCTACAAAGTTCTTCAGTTCATCCTACACAATGAAGATCAAGAAGATGCTTGGTCACAAAACCCAAAGATGCACATACACAGCAACTTCTTCAGAAGAGATGAACAAGGGCAGAACTTTGTCTTCGGTCACAATTTTCTTCAACGGAGTTTTTTCAATGCTTGTGCAACTTGTGTCCTTTTGATGGCCCTTAATACAATCCTTTTATATGTCTAGGGTTAGGAGAAAAGAAGGCCCAAAGACACATTCACGGATCCCAAAAATCATATCAGAAATTCTGATTTTTATAAATCTCGACAGATAGAAGCTGTCAAGAAGCTGTCGAGCAGGTGTCGAGCTTACGAGCTGGAACAGCTTTCTAAACCTCGACACATACTAGCTATCGAGCTAGCTGTCGAGCTTTAGTAACCTTGCACTTTCAGCTTGTTTTCTTGGACAAACTTGAAGGCTTCCACACTTGATCTTGAAACATAGTTTCTTGAAGTATTTCAACACATCCTAGATCTACCCAAATACAAGTAAAGTGCGTTTTGTCAAAAGATTAGTCAATTACATAAAAGAGTGACATATGTCCTTAACAAGTGAACTACATATGTCCTGATAGGATTCATGTTAAAACTTGCCACTAATTGTCGACATCTATTTCTAAAGGCGGAGACCTATCATCGGCCGTCACATGGAATGGGTCAACCAATTTTCAGGTTAGCTTGAACGGAATGGGCAGGTGAGCCAAATCCACAATTCAGTTGGACACCCTTACTCAATGTACATACTCTAGGTTTGGGTTTTTCTAGGTTAAACTCTACAAAGAATTTTCTGGGTTGCTATGTTTGGCTACCAAGAAAGTGCAAGTCTCTGATATCGAATTTTTTGTTTATAATTTTTTTTTTTAGACCCTAACGTGGCTTTTAAAAATAGCAATTAAAATTTTTTTTTTTTTTAATTTTAGTAGCCACATAGGTGTGAGTTGTATCAACTGTGCAATCCATTAGCCACGTTAGTATTTTCCATTAGTGAGCTAATGGTAAGAATCAAATTGACTTTAATTTGAAAATAACATGGACCGAATTGACTGCTACTAAAATGTATGGATCAAATTAACTATGACCCCAAAATGTGAGGACCATAATGGTATTTCACCTAGAAAGTATGTTAATTTTTTTTTTTTTATCTTTCTAACAAAAAGATTTAAAAAAAAGAAGGAGGTCATCCTAAGTAAGAGTCATTTATACTATCTATAAGATGATTCCTCTCTTTAAACTAGAATTTTATGTGGTTCAAAAATACCCTCATTAATGAAGTGTAACGTCTCTTCAAAATAGGATCATAAATGTCAAATAACAAATTTCATCATTTTATTCCCTAAAATTTAGCATTTTTATGAGTCCAAATTGTCTATCCCAACTTATATGCTCCACTAAACATATCAAGCCACGTGGACATTACTTATTAAAAACAAACTGATGACTTAAACGGAGTCAATCTCCTTCCCAACTCACATTACAAAAAATAAAGAAAAAAAAATTGCAAAACCACTCAAGCACCATTACAATACCCAACTACAACAAGATTCCACCACTGTGGCTTAAGGATTACAATTTTGCCTCGCCCAGCAAAGGAGGTAGGGCGGGGATGGGGTAAGATTTTAGCCCCGCATCATATGGCGGGGCGGGGATGGGTTTAGAATTTTTAGACGCAAACCGCCCCATCCCACATTGATAAGCGTCAAATTGTAAATTTTTCATACCCTAAAACCCTACTATTTAAACAAACATATCATTAGCTTATTGTATTATACACAACAAGACTTTTTGTCTCTTTTTTTTCTCTGACAAGTTTGGAAATAAGGTACTAATTTTAACGTTTTCTTTTGTCTTTATTATAAACAAATTTATATACTATTGAATCATTGATTTTGTATTATGAGATTTTTGTTTTTGTTGTTATATTGTCTTGTTAAATACTTTAATAATATTATTCAATTTTTGCTAAAAATTAGTTTGATTTGATAAGATAAATTTATTTGTAATTTCAAGTATATTTTTATTAACAAAACAGGTTTTATTAAAAACAATTGTAATACTTGTGGGAAAATTAACAAGGAGTAGTGTTTTATGGGGTGGGGTGGGGCTTCACGGGGCCCCAAAGGGCAGGGATGGAGAAAGAAAATTTTCCTCATCATACAAGGCAGGGCAGGGATGAGATAAGACAAAACCATGCGGGGCGAGAGCGAAGACCCCATCATTCAGACCCGCCCCGCCCCATTTCCATCCCTAGCTACCTAGAGAAGACTACCATGGTGAATCACAATAGAAAATAACAGAGTTTGCAAGCCTTCATGATCAAGCCAATACTCTAATTTTTCATTCTTTCAAACCCATATGAGATTGTTCCTCACACAAAAACCAATTCATTGTACAGATTTGGAAGTGAGGGTTTTGTGGGCTCCTTTGCTTTCTATCTATTATTTTGATGTATAAAAGAGAAAATTGAACTGATGGGACAGGCTAGGATCCCTATGAGTAGTTTTTTTTTTTTTTTTTTTTTTTTTTCGTTGTTGTTGTTGTTGTTGTTGTTGTTGGATGATGGGTATTTGGCCAAGAAGACAATTGTGAGTAGATGTGTTGTCTCAACCATGGGTAGACAACTGTGGTCAAGAAGCACTATTGTTGGTGTTGGAATAGTTATAAGGGCTAAGATTATTTTTATGTATCACCAAGGGTGGTGGTCCTGTGATATTCTATTTTTGGATGAATCGAAATAAGAGTTGGTGGCTGACAAGATCCACCAGCGTCATCTTCTCTAGGTGGCCATGGTGGTGGAACCCAGTTGTGGCTTTTGGGTTTGGAATGTGAGTTGGGAGATAGAGGAGAATAGGAGATTGAGTCCGTTTAAGTCACCATTTTCTTTTTAATATATAAGTAATGTTCACCTAGCTTGATATATTTGGTGGAGCATAGAGTGGAGTATATAAGTTGAGATAGAAAATTTGGACTCATTTTTCATGCCCAATAAAAGTAAAACACCCCCAATTTAAAAAAATAAAAATAAAAAACTAAGAAAACTCCAAAAATTTAGCCTTCTTTCTCCTCACTTTCATCTTATTTTTCCTACTCAAACTTTTCTCTATATTACTACACCACTTTCAAATGCACTTTAAAAAAATAAATTACAATTTTTGCTTATCTCTAAAGTTTATCCTTTTAATTTTGTTTAAATAAATAAATATATATATATATATATATATATTTCCAAATTATAATAGATGCAAATTATTAACATTTACTCAAAAAAATAGAAGAGTCTCTTAAGCACGCACAACGCACATGCTTAGAGGCTAGTAAAAATAAAAAAATCACTTTAGTCCAATATGTTTCTAATCTAAACCCATTTGGGTTGAACCTAAACCCGATCAACCTAACCCTTTGCCAGGTCTAACCTTGGTCAACATGTTAAGTGGATTTTTATCAATTTTATAAATCATCGCTCAATAATTAATTTTTGCCAATTATATCTCTACAAATATTAAATTAAGAAGATAAGGAAAAAAAAAAAAAAAAAAAAACCATTTATAATTTGAGAAAGTGAAATTGGAGAGAAATTTCACTCCCTTTTTTTCCTTTAAAAAAAGATAATAAATAAATGGGAACATAACAGCTGACCATCCAAGGTAGAAACTGGATATAATGATATATAATAGCTGCCCACCAAATTAGAATCTCACCAGATACTAGCTCTCCCAAATCATGCCCACGTTTTTCTCAAAAAAAAAAAAAATAATCCCCACGCTTCCTTTTCTTCTTAACATGTCGACAGCCTCATCGATTACCCCAAACTCTATCTCTCTCCCTCTCTGTCTCTCTCTCTCATAATCCAATGATGCCTTAGATAACACCAACATGAATGGAGTTGGAAATGTCATCGAATACATCTTTTTCGTTGGAACTATCGTTTGCGTCGTCCTCATGATCGTAATCAAAATAATGATTCTAAATTGCTTTCCCCCTCAGCGACCTTCTGGCCATCGAAACCACCAACATGGCTTCTTGTCAACTACTACCCTCCAACAATTCCAAGAGTCCGTCGGAACTGTCCCCCGACACTCCATCGATACCGTTGAACTAGGTCTTGATGAAGCCACCCTACGCAACTACCCAAAGCTCATCTATGCCCAAGCCAAGCTCCACAAGGGCAACTCTACCTCATCCTGCTGTTCAATATGCTTGGCTGATTACAATGACACGGATGTGTTGCGCTTGTTACCTGATTGTGGTCATCTCTTTCATCTTAAATGTGTGGATTCCTGGTTACGGCTGCATACTACATGTCCGGTGTGTCGAAACTCGCCTCTTCTTGAGGTGGCGAATTCATTTGGAGCGACATCCTTGACTTGATTAATGGAATAGCCCTTCTACAAGTGTACCTTTACTACAACTTGCAAAAGTGATCGATTAGAAGTAGTGGATAACTTTTACATTACATAGATCCCCCATTTCATTTCTATTATTTACAGTCAATTATGTTAAGCGTAGCAAAAGTTGTAACAGTTGTGTCTTTAAGTGGATTATAATTGGTATAGATTCATGCACTTTGTTTGGTGAGTTTTCACTTGATTTTGTATTAAAGAACATTTTCACCAAAGTTTTTGTCAAAAATGGTTAAAGAGAAGTGCAAACATCGTATTATTGATTTGTTGTATAATATATGAAATGGACAGTAGAATTAGAATAATTAATATTTATTCGAAGACTAGCCTAGAATTACAGTAGATATAATAATGTTAGTAGTATTAGTATACTGCAATTTGAATTAGGATAGTATAATATAGTGAGTTTAGGTCCTAAACCCGTATCACTAACGTATCAAAATTTTGAAAAAGGAAGAAAGTGATTTTTACTTTTTCTTTCCATCTACACCATGCATAATAGAAATCAAATGGAAAAATGCGCTAAAAACACTATAAAATATTCACAATATAATATAATAATGACTATAACTTATAAATTTCATTACTCTAATTCATGAATGTTTGAATTATTTTTTTGTAACCGGTGACATGCTAATTTGTAAGCCTATAGTAAAATTTATAGTATTCTTAGTATTACTAATAAATTTTTTTTTTTTTAAAGTGCATAACCATTAAAAATGTATATATAATTTTATAAAAGTTTGGGTTTTTTACAATAGAGATGTAGGCTTTTTCCCTAAGAGTGTTTTTTTTTTTTTTTTGGGTGGGTTCTGGCCTAAGTTACCTACGCCTTGGGCAGGTTGTGCTAGAACCATAAGCTTAACATGTTGAAACTATTGGCGAAATACCAGTATACCACCGCACATTCTCTGTGTTCTACGGGTGATCGGGAAAATTTTATGAGTGTAAGATTAATTTTTCTGACTACCCATTGTTAGAAAAATAATCTCTCTCTCACGAACTTTAACTTTCATTATCATACATCGTCGGCCCATTTCCATAATTCCTGGGTTCATTGCCAATACACATAGCCTTGCCAAAAGCCATTTTCATTATGTTGATATAAACACAAATTCCCACGGTAGTTTATTTCAAGCAAGGGACCAGTCATTTAACTGAATAAAGTTTCTCCCCAACCTAATTTTGAGAGAAACTCTTCAAATTTATTTTATATATTTATATTGAATGTAAATTTTAAAAATCTAACCGTTGAATTGCAAATTTATTGCCAATTATGACTAACTCAATTTTTTGACATGTCATGTCATACTCCGGGCAGCTCAACAACTTTGGAGGCTTAAGGCGAAAATTTTAATTGAGGTCTTTTTTATATTGAAATATTAATTAAATAATATTTATTGAATTTTCTTATTTTTTATTTAAAATATATTTTTCTTGCTTATTTTTGAGAATCAAAACTACTAATTAAATTTTTGTATTTAAATTCTTCTAAAAATTAATTTATACATGGTTCAATAAGTTAGTATCACTGTAATACAAATAGGTAAATATGATATTCATCGAATTATAAATTGGTGGGGTAAATTATAGTAATAATGGATAAATTAAAAGTAAAAGTGACGGTACAATGGGTGGGATAGTGTGTGCCTATGCGTGTACAATGTAACAGTGGGTCTTTAGTGATAATGTGTGGGGCCTGTGCATCCGCTAGCTGTGCTTGGTATGGTGCTAATATGCAGTGTGCTGTCCTATCAACTGTGCAATGGCCAATGTGCAGATTAAAAAAAAAAAAATTTGAAAAAAAAGCCAACACTTATCTGTTATCACAAAACATACTCTTCAATCTTCACGAAAATTTCGGAAAGAGCGAGGAGGTTACCTCAGATTGCTATGCCCACACACAGTAGCAACACACACCTTCCATCACTTTGAAGGTAGTGAAACTATTGCAAAGAATGATAGAATGAAAGAAAGCTTATTAAAAAAATATTAAGGATTCAAGATGAAGAAAAGAAAGATGAGAATATAGATGGAAAGACAGGAAGATATAGAGATGAGAGATTTTTTATTACTTCTTTTTTTTTTTTTTTTTTTTTTTTTTAGAAATTTATAATCTCTAGGATATTTCAAGACATTTAGGTTATATTATTAATGAATTTGTCTGGTATTAATTTTGATTTTAGCAGATTAGAAGAATGACTTAATGAATTTGTCTCTTATAATTTAATTTTAATTTTTTTAGCCAAATTTTGACTATTTTTGTTTTTTGCTTTTTAATCTTTTGTATTTTAAGATACAATGGGGCATTTTTAATGCATCTATTAACCAATAAAATGACTTAAAAATTTTTTAATCAAAATATATAGATAAATATTATATATATATATATATATATATATATATATTAATACAAATTGGGGTCTTTTTTTATTTAGGAGCCTTAGGCAATGCATCACCTGTATCTATGGTTCAGCCGGCCTTGGTCATACTATTTCATATATTATATGCATGCCATAATAGTGGGGCATAAATTGGAAAGAAAAATAACCAATATTATTATAGCTTGCATTTATAATATTATCATATATTATTTAATAATTATAAAAAAAAGTAAAAAAATAAAATATATATTTTTAAAAAACTTTCATATATTAAATGGATTATTAGTTATTGACTAGTTTTTTTTTAAAAGATTATTTTTCCTCCACTGTCACATAAATCCTAAATTATATTATATATAATAAAAGTTAGGCTTAGACGCTGTGGTTGTGCCAAGTGACTTCACCAAATTGCAGAAATTTTAATAAATTTTTAGATTTCAAGAATAGATATTGTGGGGTCAGTTTCTGCGGCCCAAGCCCTAAATATAGGGGTTAGAGGCCCAACAAACCCAGCACAATGAATTTGTAGAGAGTAGGTGAAAGAGCTGGGCCGGATCCAAATTAAACAAAGGGTGGCTAGATTACGTAAGGCAGAAATAATACAAGGACAAAGGTTTATTGTATGAAGGTCCGAAGAGACATTTTATTGAATGAACAGTAATTACAACATGCAGAACTATAGTCCAGCTTTCTTTCTTTTCTTCCTTCCCCCCCTTTTCTTTCTCAGGGATCGACCTCCTTATATAGCCCCTTTTTCCTCTATCTCCATCGTCCACTTGTTCCTCATCTAGGTATCCTCTTGAGCGCGCGTCACATCATGTACCCACTTTAACTCTGTGAGTGGCGGTAGCTGGGCTTTCACTGTTCAGGGGTCTTCTCCACATAAATACGGCCAGAAGAGCTGTTGCAGGGTATTAAATGCGGTGGTAGCAGCCTTTCTAGATATTTCTTCCTCCTTATCATCATTCGGAGTGCCCAGAGCTTATTTTTGTTGCCCAGGTTGCCAGGAGGGGCACTCGGGCCTCCCATATATGTATTTAACCAGTACTACGAGTATCCGAGGAGTAAAATCTCCTCAGACGATGAATTAACTCCTCGGATTGCACTTCTCGGCCATCTTCGGACCCCAGTCTAGAGGAACAGTGTCCCAGCCCGCTTGCGCTCTTCGGATGTAATATGCCATAAAGAACAGGGCCCCAGGCCCACTTACCAGATCTGGGCTTTTACCCCCCACAATAGCCCCTCAAAATCTCTGTTTTTCCCTCACATCCGAGGAGAAAAAGTGAGATTTTGACTTGCCATGGGGTAATTAGCTTGGGAACAGACGAAGATTCAAATTGGCATGTGTGTAGATGTGGATGTGCGCGTTCCATCATTGCTGCAGTTGTTTTCCGTATTCCCAAAGCGCCATATTAATTACTTCAGGTGGCGTCTTGTCCTTTGCATCCAACGGCGGACTGCTGATCCAACGGACAGGGTTCTTTCTTGGGATTTGGGCAAAATAATTTCTGCTCCTTCCATCGTCCTCATATAAGGCCTCAGCGGTTACTATTTCTCTTTTACCTTGAAACGTTCATTCTATCCAACAAGATCAGGCATCTCAACGCTCCGAGCTTTCTCAATCGCCGCCCCTAATCTTTCTCAGAGCCCTCAAGAATCTACCTACGAAGTCAAAGATCGATCTCTAGTTTCGTGTTTGTAAGTTCTCATCGCCCCAAGCCATCTGTTTTCTCTTCGGCTATCTTCTGCGTTGCGTTTTCGTTTTTCCGTTTAAGAAAGATGGGCAAACTCGAGTACATGGTAGACAGTCCTGCCCAGTTGGAGAAGTTTAGGGCCACCTACCGCATACCCCCAAACGTGGGGGTGAGGTATTGTCCTCCTGAGAAAATATTGACTGATCGGAAAACCGGGGAAGTGGTGATCCCTCTCATTGCTTTCCTAGAGGGAGGAATGACGATTCCTATGGGTCCCCTCACCACTAATTACCTCCGGAACCATAGGATTACCCCTTGGCAGTGCGCGCCTAACATGTTTAGGATCCTAGGAGCAATTGAAGACCTTAATCACCACCTAGGACTGGGACTCACTTGGCACGACGTGGTGCACATGTACGAGTTCCACAGCCAACAAGGGGCGGGATATTATTTAAAATCCCGGTCCGACATTGTTCGGCTAATTTCCTGCCTCCCCAAGTCCAACAAAGGGCTAAAGGACGACTATGTGATCGTCTCGGGCGCGTGGCATAACGGCCCTCACTGTCCGACCAAGCATGGAGAGCCAGGTGGGACACTAGTTCTAGGCACTCTGACCGTAGGCTTAGGATCCATTTTTGATTGTGTTATTGTTTCCAATTTTCTAATCAAACTCTGGTGTGATTTGTAACAGATAAAGAACACATTACTCCTCGGCTCAGCCTTACCAACGTTGCTGCGCTGAACTTTTTATTGCGGTTGGAGATCTTCGTTAGCGAGGAAGGACAACTGCGATTGGCTCCCCTCATATTAGGGTACAAAGCGAAGCCCAAGGACTTCCAACCGGTGGGTAACGCGATAACTCAGGGAGATCGCCGTCTCAACCGCATTGACGTGTCTTGGAGGGGTTTTTTGGCACCGTACGAACTTCCACCCGTACCACATCCACACCCTCAGAACATACCCCCTCTCGTCCAACCCCTTCAACAAGTTCCCCTCGGACAAGAGGTTGAAGGTGAAAGAGTTGGATCCTCTGGTTCATCCCTTGAGGAGCAAATAGACCGGTTCCACTTCGAGGGGGAAGCTCCAAGAGGACAAGTGGTAGAGGTCTCGGACGCCGAAGAAGAGATCGACAGGCATTCAAGTGTTCAGCCGGTTGTGATTGTTGCCGGCCTTGAAGACTCATAGGACGAAGACATGGACCTAAGGAGTTTAATGAAGAAGAGGGGCCAAAAGACCGAGCACAAGGATGTTGGGACGTATAAAGTGGTGGTGTCCCTGCCCCCAGTGCCTACCCAGGTCCCTGATCCAAGTTCGAAGCCCATCCCAAACCTGCAGAAGAAGAGGCCATACGAGCCTGAGGAGAGGGAGGGGGTTGTGCCCACTAAAACAAATAAACAGCAAAAAGTGATACGAGACCACCAGAGCAAGAGGGCCTCCTCCACCGAGAGCCGAGAGGACGTGGGTGGGGCCGACGTCCGCCGAGGAGGGGGAACTCGTATTTAGTCCCCGAGGTTAGAACTGGATGGCGCTCCTTTTCCTTGGGACACCTCCCTCCGCAACTATGATGGGGGAAGGGCAGGGTACGTAGCTGAGGCCCTGCAGCAGCCACTCCTCCTCCCCCACGACATGGAATTCTATAAGCGCTTCAACCAGAAGGAACTTTTCCTGTCCCTTAAGAGGGACGTGGCCATGGTGAATATTCATTTTTAATTCATACTTTATTCGCAGTTGATTTTACTTCCCTTCTTCATTTGATGTTGAAAATGCTGTCATGCAGATTACTCAACAAATATACGTAGCCGAGGAATGGAACAAGAAGTCCTACCTCGAAGCTCAAGCAGCAGCGCAGTCTCAATCTGAGGTCGAAAAGTCTCTGGGTCAGTTAAAGGAGGACTATGCTAAAATGTCAGAGCAACTGAAAGACATGACCAGTCAAAGGAACAGCTTCAAGGCCGGCCTGAAGAACGCCGAGACCCAAGCCGAGGAGCAGCGCAAAAAGTTGCATATGACAGAGATCAACCTAGAGACTGAAAGGGAAATGGTGAAGGGTCTCAGAGCTGAACTCAAAAAAGCCAAAGAGAGCGCCCTAGCCGCCGAACGGAAGGCTCAACTGGCCAAGGAGTCAATTGAAGCTGAAATGAGGGCAGCGTATCAGTTGGGGGTGGATGAGACCGGGCAGCAGCTTACCGAGCAGTTTGCCTTGGTTAGTCGTGATTACTGCGACATAACCTGGCAAAAGGCATTGGACGCAGCTGGGGTCCCCTCGGATTCCCCCCTGAGGCTACCAGGGAGCATATACTATGACCCCGAAATCCGAGAGCTCCCAGGTCCTGACCCTCCTGCCCCACAGCTTCCGGAGATTTCAGAGCAAAACTTGGCCAACCAAGCTCCTCCCTCCACCCTTGATGCCACCAAAGAAACTGGTCAGCCAGGTGATAAGTATAAACCAGCTGACCCGGAGAAAGACAAGGGCAAAGGGTTGGAGGGAAAGAAGACTTCAGATGAGCCCAAGGGTCAAGCCCCAGAAGCTGCTGCTCGGACGGGCCAGGCTGCTGATAACGTGATCCCTTCAGCAAAAGAATAAACTCGGGATTTTCTTTTCTTTTTTTTTTTTCTTTTTTTTTATGTTTACTTTTATTTTTATTATAAGAGATTTGTAAGCTATTCTCTTTCAATCAATGAAGTAATTTTTTCTTTTACTTTTGTTATCAAGTCTCATACTTTAATGCTACGGGACCCCAATATCACTTTATTAGCATGCATGATTATGGGTGTTATTAAAAATAAGCAGAATGTGTGGGAACTATCAATGAAAAGGCAACATGAGATAGGAATAATTTCGATATACTTAGCAGTTTCAATCATGGATCATCATGGAATGATATTTCAGCCATAGCAGTTGCATTAAATTTAGACTTAAACAGGCATGATTGGAGTGTCAACCAACCTAAATCATCTGGTCCGAGGACTACAGGCATGATAGGATTTAAGTTTAAACACTTAAAAGAACTGTAAGGGAGTGTTAACTAACCCAAATCATCTGGTCCGAGGACTACAGGCATGACAGGATTTAAGTTTAAACACTTAAAAGAACTGTAAGGGAGTGTTAACTAACCCAAATCATCTAGTCCGAGGACTACAGGCATGACAGGATTTAAGTTTAAACACTTAAAAGAACTGTAAGGGAGTGTTAACTAACCCAAATCATCTGGTCCGAGGACTACAGGCATGACGGGATTTAAGTTTAAACACTTAAAAGAACTGTAAGGGAGTGTTAACTAACCCAAATCATCTGGTCCGAGGACTACAGGTATGACAGGATTTAAGTTTAAACACTTAAGAGAACTGTAAGGGAGTGTTAACTAACCCAAATCATCTGGTCCGAGGACTACAGGCATGACAGGATTTAAGTTTAAACACTTAAAAGAACTGTAAGGGAGTGTTAACTAACCCAAATCATCTGATCCGAGGACTACAGGCATGACAGGATTTAAGTTTAAACACTTAAAAGAACTGTAAGGGAATGTTAACTAACCCAAATCATCTGGTCCGAGGACTACAGGCATGACAGGATTTAAGTTTAAACACTTAAAAGAACTGTAAGGGAGTGTTAACTAACCCAAATCATCTGGTCCGAGGACTACAGGCATGACGGGATTTAAGTTTAAACACTTAAAAGAACTGTAAGGGAGTGTTAACTAACCCAAATCATCTGGTCCGAGGACTACAGGCATGACAGGATTTAAGTTTAAACACTTAAGAGAACTGTAAGGGAGTGTTAACTAACCCAAATCATCTGGTCCGAGGACTACAGGCATGACAGGATTTAAGTTTAAACACTTAAAAGAACTGTAAGGGAGTGTTAACTAACCCAAATCATCTGGTCCGAGGACTACAGGCATGACAGGATTTAAGTTTAAACACTTAAAAGAACTGTAAGGGAGTGTTAACTAACCCAAATCATCTGGTCCGAGGACTACAGGCATGACAGGATTTAAGTTAAACACTTAAAAGAACTGTAAGGGAGTGTTAACTAACCCAAATTATCTGGTCCGAGGACTACAGGCATGACAGGATTTAAGTTTAACACTTAAAAGAACTGTAAGGGAGTGTTAACTAACCCAAATCATCTGGTCCGAGGACTACAGGCATGACAGGATTTAAGTTTAAACACTTAAAAGAACTGACTATATAACCTGTCGTTATATAGATTGAAAGGAAAATCCGATTAATAATAATACCTTTTAAGGTTATTTACATTCCAAGGGCGCGGTATCACATGGCCATCCAAATCTTCAAGGAAGTATGCTCCAATGCCAGCCCCTGAAGTAATGCGATATGGCCCTTCCCAATTAGGTCCTAGTTTTCCCCAAGCTGGGTTCTTCGCAGTGCCGACCACTTTTCTTAACACCAGATCACCGGGGTCCAAAGGTTTGAGCCTTACGTTGACGTCATAACCCTGCCTGAGCTTTTGCTGATAATGCGCCAATCGGACCATTGCATTTTCTCTCCTTTCATCGATCAGGTCTAAACTCCTTTCTAGCTGATCATTGTTGCCCTTCAGGTTGAATGAGCTAGTTTTTAACGTTGGGAATCCAGTCTCTAAGGGTATGACAGCTTCAGCCCCATAGGTCATCGAGAAAGGAGTCTCTCCAGTAGACCTGCGTGGAGTAGTTCTGTAAGCCCAAAAAACATGTGGCAGTTCTTCAACCCACTTGCCCTTCACGTCGTCAAGTCTCTTTTTCAGGCCACTCACAATGACCTTATTAACAGCTTCTGCCTGGCCATTACCCTGGGGGTACGCTGGGGTGGAATATCTGTTCACAATTCCCAGCTCGCTACAATAACTCCTAAATGCTTTGCTATCAAACTGGAGGCCATTGTCCGAGATAAAACTGTGTGGAACTCCAAATCGAGTAACTATATTCTTCCATACGAACTTCTGCACATCTACATCTCGGATGTTCGCCAGAGGTTCTGCTTCAACCCACTTCGTGAAGTAGTTAGTGCCGACCAGCAGATATCTCTTGTTTCCTGCAGCCTTAGGGAACGGTCCCACGATATCCAAGCCCCATTGGGCAAAAGGCCACGGGCTGGTTAGCGGGTTAAGAGTTCCTCCGGGCTGATGAATACGTGGGGCAAATCGTTGGCATTGATCACATTTTTTGACATAATTCAGGGCTTCTTCTTGCATGTTGGGCCACCAATAACCCTGAGTAAGAGCACGGTGAGCCAAAGACCTACCCCCAGTGTGGCTTTCACAGATTCCTTCGTGCAGTTCTTCTAGTAGTAGCTCGGCCGCTTCAGGAGGCATGCACAATAAATAAGGCCCCGAATAGGACCGTTTATATAACTTCTGATCTTCGGATAACCAGAACCTGGTCGCTTTCCTTCGAATTTTATCGGCCTCCCCCTTTTCTTCAGGTAAGACCTCTTCCTTTAGAAATTTAATTAAAGGGTCCATCCAACTGAGTCCGGCCCTGATTTGATGTACTTGGATCACTTCTCTTCTTGCATCGGTAGATTGATACAAGTCTTCGACGAGGATAACTCTCGGCAAATCATATGCCGACGAGGTGGCTAGTGTGGCTAAGGAGTCAGCGTGTGTATTACCACTCCTGGGCACATGCTCCAGGCTAAAATATTTGAACCTGGTTTGCAGATGTTTAACTCGACTCAAGTATCCCTGCATTCTTTCATCTTTTGCCTCAAACTCCCCCTGTACTTGACCAACGATCAATCTTGAATCCGAGAACAGCCTTACTTTCCTTCCTCCCATCTTTTGGACCATGCTCATCCCCATCAGTAGAGCTTCGTATTCCGCCTCATTATTTGTTGCCGAGAAGCCTAGCCTTAGTGCTTTTTCAATAATAATTCCTTCGGGAGATAGCAATACTAGCCCCACTCCAGAACCTTTTTGATTCGCGGCGCCGTCCACGTACGCCTCCCAAAGGGAAGGACCTTGTTGAGAGATCATGCCAACTGATTTTTCATCCATGTCTGGCGTCGGCTTTACCTCTTCTAGTCGGGGCTCCGTGAACTCAGCTACCAAATCAGCAATCACTTGACCCTTGATCGAGGTGCGTGGCATGTACTTGATATCAAAAGCCCCTAGGATCGTTCCCCATTTAGCAATTCTTCCAGTATAATCCGCACTTTGGAGTATTGCCCTGTGCGGAAGTTGGGTGAGAACAATGACCGTATGGGCTTGGAAATAATGTGGGAGTTTTTGCGTACCCAGAACTACGGTCAGAATAGCCTTTTCCAAAGGTAAATAACGGATTTCGGCTTCATGCAGCGATTTGCTTACACAGTAAACTGGTTTTTGGACACCGCCTTCTACTCGGACCAGCACCAAGCTTACCGCATGAGGGGCTACAGCGATATACGCAAATAAGACTTCATCCGGCTCGGGGCTGGACATAATTGGCGGTCGAGCCAAATAATCCTTCAATTGCTGGAATGTCGTAGCACACTCTTCTGTCCATTCAAACCCTTTCCATTTGTTGATCAAGGAAAAGAAAGGCCGACACCTATCCGCTGACCGTGAGATAAATCGATTTAGGGCTGCGTTAATAGCCTTTATCTGGTCTGGGTTGACCTCAATTCCTCTGTGAGTCACCATATATCCTAAGAACTTGCCTGATCCCACCCCAAATGAACACTTAGAAGCATTCAAGCGCAGCTTGTATTTTCTGAG
Organism: Quercus ilex subsp. ballota; assembly: GCA_032727855.1. Taxonomy (NCBI): domain Eukaryota; kingdom Viridiplantae; phylum Streptophyta; class Magnoliopsida; order Fagales; family Fagaceae; genus Quercus; species Quercus ilex. The sequence goes on along the minus strand of CM064918.1, from coordinate 22,672,912 downwards.
AACTCTAAAAGTACTTTCTAGATCCTTTACATGTTCAGCCACCTCTTTGCTCTTTACCACCATGTCGTCTATATAGATCTCGATATTTTTGCCTAGCTGTGATTCAAACATCCTCGTCATCATCCTCTGGTATGTGGAACCCGCATTTTTTAAGCCGAATGGCATCACCTTGTAATGGTAATTTCCAATGGGAGTTACAAAAGCAGTCTTCTCTTGATCATCCAGGGCCAAAGGTATCTGATGATAGCCTTGAAAGGCATCCAAGAAGCTCATCCGAGGGTGTCCGACGGTGGCATCCACGAGCTGATCGATTTTTGGCATAGGAAACGGATCTTTAGGGCACGCCCTGTTTAGATCAGTGAAATCCACGCATACTCGCCATTTCCCGTTCTTCTTCTTCACCACCACAGTATTTGCCAACCACTCTGGGCAGAAAATCTCTTTAATAGCTCCAGCCTACTTGAGCTTTGCCACTTCTTCTCTGACTGCTTCGGCATGTTCTTTGGATGGACGACGAGGAGGCTGCTTCTTGGGAGTGACCGTGGGATTTACTTTCAAATAGTGGCATATGAATTCCGGATCCACCCCAGGGGCTTCATAAGCGTTCCAGGCGAATACGTCAAGGTTTTCCTTAAGAATTTTCAGTAACTCCTCCTTTTCCTGTAAAGGTAAATGGGATCCGACCTGAAAGAATTTTTCAGGATCATCCCCAATGACAACTTTTGTTAAGTCCTCGCACCCTGCACCATTATCCAGATCTTTAGTGGGCGATAACCTATGCTTTCGTTGCTATAAGTTCTCTTCGGTTTTTGCTGACTTTGCTTCTGGCTCGTGTTGAATGGCAGCCACCAAGCATTGTCTAGCCGTGAGTTGGTCCCTGCGGATTTCGCAAACCTGGCCTTCGGATGGATACTTGATTTTCTGATGTAAGGTGGAAAAAACTGCCCCCAGAGCATGAAGCCAAGGCCTGGCTACAATTGCTGTATATGGCGAAAATACGTCTACCACTATGAAATCCACTTCCACCACCTCGGAGCCCGTCTGCACAGGTAATCGTATTTGGCCCTTAGGGGTCACGGCCCTTCCTTCAAAACTGATCAATGGAGAACCATACGGCGTTAGATCACTGGGTTTGAGGTTCAGCCCCCTGTAGAGGTCAGGGTACATAATTTCTGCAGCACTGCCTTGGTCGACCATCACCCGCTTTACATCGTATCCTCCGATTCTGAGAGTTATGACCAGCGCATCATCATGCGACTGGATAGTCCCCATCATGTCAGCATCCGAGAACCCTAAAATTGGACGACCGTCCACTTTGCTTCTCTTCGGACCCTGGCCAAAGTCCGCCGCAGGCAGCCGATCTACTGACATGACCTTGGATGGCCAGGATCCTGTTCTTCCTGGTGCTGCAAAGATAACATTGATGGTTCCCAGAGGAGGTTTTAAAGGATCGTCCCTCCTAGGCTCTGAGCTAACCTGGCCCCCTCGACCACTAGAGTGATGCAAGAGATGTCTCAATCTCCCTTCACCGACCAGCTGATCCAAATGATCCCACAAACTCCTACAGTCTTCGGTCGTGTGTCCATGATCCTGGTGGTACTGGCAATAGAGATTGCGATTGCGTCTATCAGGATTCCCTACCATTTTATTCGGCCACTTGAAGAATGGCTCATTCCTGACCTTTTCCAAAACTTGGTGGACTGGATCCCTAAATACTGTGTTGACTGCCTGGGGATTGGCTGATCCTGACTGCGCAGGAAAATCCCTCATTGGTTTGTTATTATGGTATCGATCCGACCTGAAGTCCCTCCTCTCCTGGGGGATAACCTTGTCCTTGCCTTTCCCTTGCTGCTGATCTTCTTCGACCCTCTTATACTTTTCAATGCGATCCATTAGCTGACGCATGCTAGTAACAGGTTTGCCAGACAAAGATGTCCTTAAACCATGGTCGGTAGGAAGACCGAGCTTAAATGTTTCCAGGGCCATTGTGTCAAAATTGCCCTCTATGTCGTTAAACATCTCCCAATATCTATCCGAATACACCTTCAGGGTTTCCCCTTCCTGCATGCTTAAAGACAGCAGCGACGACAAAGGTCGGGCCACCCTTCGGCAGGTAACAAAGCGCGAACCAAAGGCTTGGGTGAGCTCTTTGAAGGAGCTGATGGAATTTGGGATTAGTCCATTGAACCATCTCATCGCCACTGGTCCAAGACTAGAGGGGAAAACCTTGCACATCAGTGCCTCGTCCCTGGAGTAGACAGCCATCTTTTGGTTGAAATGACTTACGTGTTCCACGGGATCCGTCCTACCATTATAGACAGTGAATGTTGGTTGGTTAAAGCGCCGAGGGAGTTTCGCTTCCTCAATCCTGCGCGTGAAGGGTGATCTAGAAATCTGATTTAAAGCCCTGCTCATGGCGTCATTTCCCATGTCTTCTTGTAATGGAATTCTATGTTGCCCCTCACGATGGGCTCCTTGTTCATAGGAGTAGGATTCGCTGTCTGGTGTCCTGGACTTATGTTGGTAAGTAACATCTGGCTCGTCATCGAGGTCCTCATCGGAGTACGAGGAAGCCCTTTTCCTCTTTGCATGGCGTAACTCCCTTTTTAGTTTTTCAACTTCCCGCTGCAGATCTCGATTCTTTTCGGCATGGGATATGTAACTCCCACCATGTGATCGATTCTGGTCACAGGGCACAGTATGTACACTACCTTCTTGATCTTGTCTTCTTTCCAAGTTGAAAAAAGGGTCCACGTGTTGAGATGCCCTAGACTCTGCTTCTTGCTGATTCGGTTCAGCCATCACCTACTGTTGTTTTCTCCCCTGCACAAGCTCTTCCCACAGACGGCGCCAATTGTGGGGTCAGTTTCTGCGGCCCAAGCCCTAAAGATAGGGGTTAGAGGCCCAACAAACCCAGCACAATGAATTTGTAGAGAGTGGGTGAAAGAGCTGGGCCGGATCCGAATTAAACAAAGGGTGGCTAGATTACATAAGGCAGAAATAATACAAGGACAAAGGTTTATTGTATGAAGGTCCGAAGAGGCATTTTATTGAATGAACAGTAATTACAACATGCAGAACTATAGTCCAGCTTTCTTTCTTTTCTTCCTTCCCCCCCTTTTCTTTCTCAAGGATCGACCTCCTTATATAGCCCCTTTTTCCTCTATCTCCATCGTCCACTTGTTCCTCATCTAGGTATCCTCTTGAGCGCACGTCACATCATGTACCCACTTTAACTCTGTGAGTGGCGGTAGCTGGGCTTTCACTGTTCAGGGGTCTTCTCCACATAAATGCGGCCAGAAGAGCTGTTGCAGGGTATTAAATGCGGTGGTAGCAGCCTTTCTAGATATTTCTTCCTCCTTATCATCATTCGGAGTGCCCAGAGCTTATTTTTGTTGCTCAGGTTGCCAGGAGGGGCACTCGGGCCTCCCATATATGTATTTAACCAGTACTACGAGTATCCAAGGAGTAAAATCTCCTCGGACGATGAATTAACTCCTCGGATTGCACTTCTCGGCCATCTTCGGACCCCAGTCTAGAGGAACAGTGTCCCAGCCCGCTTGCGCTCTTCGGATGTAATATGCCATAAAGAACAGGGCCCCAGGCCCACTTACCAGATCTGGGCTTTTACCCCCCACAGATATATACATATTTTTAGGATAAATATAACAAATTAAGTAATGAAAAAAAGTAGTATTTGATTTATAACTATAATAGTTGTGTTTATCTAAAATGTTATCAACAAAGCCTAAAATCAATGGAATAGAATTACATAAAATTTAAATAAAAAAGAGTGATAAAAAAACGTAAAAGAAAAAAAAAAAAGATCTTCCTGCAATTGCTTGCAATTCTATAATCATTAAATAAGGCTTTGCAATAATTCCTCTAGAACCTACAGAAGCAAGAGATATTTTATCAGAAAACCAAATTAGCAAAGCCCTAGAGGGAGATGAGAGCAATGCCGATGGACTTCTTTGCAGACATGGACGACCAGCCTTCGACTATGTCCATGGACGTGGATGACGTTGATCCACTTGAGATCTTCGGTGAGGGCGTCATCTCCATGGACAGCAAGCTCGCCAATGCCGATTTCTACAACGTATTCGAAGACGACTTCGATGACTCTTACATCAATTGAAGCCGTTTTTATCTTTATCTTTATCATCATGATTTATAAATGTTTCTTCTTTTCTAGGCTTTATTTTAAAATCTTTTATTTCTCTGTGATGAAACTATGTGTCTGCCACTTTAATTTTATTCATTTATTAAGTTTTATGGTTCCAGGCAAATAAAACTTCTACTGTTTCACTTGAAAAAATCCTACTTATATTTCTTTAGAAACCACATTAGCTCCATCAGTTTTGGTGGCTTCTTGCAGTTTTTATTATTATTATTTTTTTATTGAGAATATTTAACACATTAAATTTCTATCAGTTATATGTTCTACATCTTCTTTTGATAAACAAATTATATGTTCTACCTTTAATAATGTCACTACAACAAAATGTATTTTTAGTGACGAAAATTAGTGAGAAAATATTTTTCGTCACTAAAAATACAGCTTTAGTGACGAAATATGAATTTTGTCACTAATAATGAAAAAATTTATAACATTTAGTGACGAAAAATAAATTTCATCGCTATTGTAATCTGAAAAATGAGCGCCAGTGGAGGGAAACTTTGGCGCCAGCTAAATTAATCTATAGTGACGAAATATTTCGTCACTGTAGGTATTGCTGTGGATAGTTTTAGTAACGAAAATACTTTCGTCGCTATAAGTAAGAATTAGTGACAAAAAATAGTCGTCACTAAAAATAATAATAATTTTGCACTTATATGTTTTTAGTGACGAAATGTGCATTTCGTCACTAAAAGTATACTTTATTGACGAAATATGAATTTTGTCACTAAAAATAATAATAGTTTTGCACTTATATGTTTTTAGCGACAAAATCACATTTCGTCACTAAAAGTATGCTTTAGTGGCGAAATATGAATTTCGTCTCAAAATTTTAACAAAGCTTGGGTTCTTTAGTGACGAAACTGACATTCGTCACTAAAAAACATAAAAAATACCTTTTGCTACGACGAAATGAGCATCAGCGACGGAAATATTGCGTTGCTAAAGATCCCTATATAAATATCCTTTTAGTTCACATACCCCTCATTTCATTTCACTCTTAAATTCAGAACACCAAACACAAACAGCACGCCTCTCTTCATCGTCACTTGAAGCAAGTGCCATCAAAGCCAATCGTTGCAGAAGCCTTTCGACGCCGAAGACTATCCAACTGTCGCCGAAGCCTATCCAACCGTCACTCCAACCGTCGCCGAAGCTTGTCCAATCGTCGCCAAAGCCTTCCGACGCTGAATACCACAAACTAAAAAAGCAATGATCCGGCAAACCCATTCGCGACGCTTCAGCTCCCACAGTCACTGATGAAGCTCAACGGTGACGCTTCATCTCCCACCGTCGCCGTTTAAGCTCATCGGCGACACTTCAGCTCCCACCGTCGCTGATGAAGCTCAACCGCGACGCTTCAGCTCCCACCATTGCTAATGAAGCTCAACAGCGACGCTTCATCTCCCACTATCGCCGATGAAGCTCAACGGCGATGCTTCATCTCCCACCGTCGCCAATTAAGCTCAATGGTGACGCTTCTGCTCGCCGATCGCGACACTTCAGGTTCCGAGTGTTAGCGATGCTTTAGCTTGCCGGTGACGCTTCATTCAGCAATGCTTCCAATGACCCTTTGCCTCCCCTTCGCGCCGGCAACCTTTCGCCTCCCCTTCACACTGGTGACAGCGACTATGAGTTTCTTTGGTCTTTCTCTCTAACTGGTCTTTCTCTCTAACTGGTCTCTCTCTTTTTTGCCTTTTCATTATTGCCATGGCTAGATTCGTTATGATTTTTGTGTTTTCATTCATTTAATGGAAATGAGTTTTTCTTTTCTGGTTTCTAATCCTTTTATGTTGTCCAAATTTATGTGCTTGATGTTTGACAAAATGCCTTAGAGAGTTGAGTTTGTTACATGTTGTGCTATATAGTTGACGAATTGAGTTTATGTTAAATTGTCAGGTCCAACATGGTTTAAAATTTATATTTGTGTAGTACCCTTTGACAATTTTGTTAGAATGGAGAGAATTGTTTGGTTGTAATTTTGCAAGAGAAAAATAAAAATGGGTATTGGAGTTTATTGACAACTTATACTTGTTTTCTTGGTAATGGTTTTTGTCCCATTCCAAGCACTTAGCAAGTGGTTGCTGATTTGAATTATTCTTCTATTCTAACTGGGTTACAGATGTATTTGTGAAGGTTTTTGGGTATTAGGATTTAACAAATGAGAATAGTAAGACTTTGAACAAGGGGTGGTGTTATTGTAATTCATTGTTGGTGGCTACTGGATTCATTTAAGTTTTAATTAATGAACGGATTCATAAAGCAGTGGACAACAATTTTTATTGGATAAGTAATAATACTTCATTCATGAAAGATGAAACAATATATTGGGTAGTAAAACAAATTAATAGGGGTAATGATGATCTGAAGTAATATCTTGATTTTCATTCATTTTTGCAGGAAACTTGTGGAACCTATGGTATTTCCAGCATGTACACATTTTACAACTAGAATTAAAGCTCACTACAACTAGGTTTGATTATTAGAACATTGTTTTCCCCAAATTTTATTTTTATTATTATTATTATTATTATTATTATTATTATTATTATTTTGTGTGTGTGGCTGTGACTTTACATTTTCTTACTAGTTAATTATGGGCTGTTGTAAGTACTAGAAGGAGAGTGAACCCCCTTTTAGGGAGGCAATTTAATAAAGGATCTCTCAGCAAAGTGAAATTTAACTAATGAATTATAGGCTGTTTGTTAGAATTTTCATTGATCTTATATGGTTGTAAACTTGTGAGCTTGTGCATTATGTAATTATTTCTCTTTATCTAATGATTGTCATGGTCATGAATTAAGTACTAGAAGTTGTCCCTTTTAAAGAATTTCAAGATCCAACTAAGGTGAGTTTCTTATGCATACATGGTTAATATGTGAATCTATAAAATGCTTCTATTTTTCACCAGTTAAGATGTATAAAGAGTATCATCTATATTTACTTTCTTGACCAATGAAAATGCTAGTTAAAACATGAAATTGAGTCTTGATTCTCAGATAATTGACTCTCAACCTTTAACGGAGGCTATGCTTTGTTCTTTGTTATTGTCAATATCTCTTTTTAAGGTGCAATTATGTTTTGTTCATGATTTATAATTGCATTCTTGGCTGAATCGATGATAATGAATTAAGAGATCATATCCCAATTCCCCCTAGTCTGATCTAAGTTAGGAGGTGGGATTGTGGTTTGAGAATAAAAAGAGATGAGTGTTTCTTTGTCCAAGTTATTTAGTATCATATCTCACATTCCTTGTTTTTCTTGACATCTTTTGAGTTTAGTCTTTAGAGAGAGCCAAACCCAACACTTTGTTTTGAAACAGACATAAGTGAAGTGATCTCAAATGTTGTTGTGAACAAGAACTGGACACTGGTCATATATAATCATAAAGGTTTTATATTTTGCTTTTCTGTGCTCCCTTTGGTTGTTATGTGTTTGTTATTGGTTTTGTTTGTGCTTAAGCTTAAGTAGGGAGCTAATTTTGGTTGAGATTTTTCTTTGGTGGGTTATTCATTTCTTAGTAAACTAAAAGTTTCTTTTTTTTTTTCTTTTTTCTTTTTTCTTTTGTATGTGGGCTAAAGCTAACTAAAAGTTTCTTTTTTCTTTTTAATTTCTTGCAAATGTGAATGAAACTTGTTGATTAGTAGCAATTGTGTTCCTTTATTCAATTTGAATGCTTGTAAGCATTGTACTTGTGATATTTGTGATTGGTTTTGTGGTGGGTTGTTGTGTTGAAGCAAGCGGGTGGCTTGCATGGTGTTATAAGGTGGTTTAAATTCATATTGGGAGTGTTTTTAATTTTTTACAAATGTGAATGAAACTTGTTGATTAGTAACAATTGTGTCCCTTTATTCAATTTCAATGCTTGTAAGCATTGTACTTGTGATGTTTGTGATTGGTTTTGTGGTGGGTTGTTGTGTTGAAGCAAGCGGGTGGCTTGCATGGTGTTATAAGGTGGTTTAAATTCATATTGGGAGTGTTTTTATCTTGTAAATGTGAATGAAACTTGTTGATTAGTAGCAATTGTGTTGAGTTAGTAGTAATTGTGTTCAAATTTAGCACTTATGGGGGTGGTTCAACTTCAAGTTAAAATACTTTTTGGTTAGTACTTTATTTGCTTTCTACAACTTATACATTAGGAGTTGTGATTTTAATTTATTGATGTGGTTACTCTTAATGCATTGTTAAAAATGTTTCTTATAACATAGTTAATGTTTTTACTTTACGAGCAAAGTATTGTTTTTATATTTATGCAGATTTCTTATTGGTGGCTTTTAGGAGATTTACTTTTGGCATTACTTGAAGACATATGAGAACATCTTCTGTTAGTTCTAAAATAGGGTTTAGGTAGAGTTATTGTATGCATTGCAAACAATTATTGTATGGAAGGAGTTGTTTTATTTTTTACTTGTGGAATGTATGGATCTTTTTTTTATAAATGTGTTGTTGAAATAAATGTGTTATTCAAATGTGAGGTTTTAATAATGTAATAACGGGTTACAAGTTAATATCAAAGCAATGAAAAAAATAAAAACAGAAAATAAGTTTTAGTGACGAATTTTTTTGTCACAAATATAGCAACAAAAAATTGTTTTAGTGACAAAAATTTTCGTCACTATATGTGCCTGGATTTTCTTAAAAATAGTTTTAGTGACGAATTTTTTCATCACTATATGTACCCGAACATAGTTTTAGTGACGAAATTATTCGTCACTAAATATGATTTAGTAAACTAAAGTGTTTTTAGTGACGAAATATTTTTGTCACTGAATAGTGTTTTTAGTGAGGAAAACATTTAGTGACGAAACATTTTCGTCACTAAAAGTTTTTTTTTTTAAAATCAAATCGGACTTTTAGTGACAAAATTTTCGTCACCAGGACTTTTAGTGACGGGGCTACAGTGACGAAATGAGTTTCGTCACTAAAAGTCCAATTTCGTCACTAAATGTTCTTAGTGACGAAAAACTGGACTTTTAGTGACTAATTTTTTGGTCACTGAAAATACATTTTGTTGTAGTGTGTTATGATATTCACTTTAATTAAAATTATTTTTATGTTACAGATTATCTTGAAGCTTTGAAGCCCAAGTTTAGAAGTTTCAAGATCTTAAAACTTTACCCTTCAACATGTTATCCTGAGTGCAAAGTCCACACAGATGCTATTATATGTTTATATCGATTCCATTGAAGATTATATCTATTCCATTGAAACTTCAAGTGACTTCAGGTCTGGATGCTACTCTTTTTTTATTTTTTTATTTTATTTTTTTGTATGTGGATCTCACATTTATGCCTCAAATTTTTTATCATTCTTTCTTTTTTGTCATTTATTTAGTTCATCAATTTATTGAGATTTGTAAATATTTAATTTTGAAAATTATTTATAAAAGGGTTGTACGAAACCAAACATGCATAAAGGCTTTTCCCCATTTTTATGGAGTAAAAAATGTTGCTGGCACCCATTCGACATGGCAAAAATTTCTTAAAATTATAAATGTTGGTAGGATTGTAGAGGGAAGAAGATAGAATTTAAGGTGAAGAAAACTTCTATATGAACATTAGAATTTATGTAGATAACTTCTATATGAGCATTAAAATTTTATTAGATTGGAAAAAAAAATACACTTTAATTATTAGGACTCTAAATGATATATTGGTATTAATAATGTTTAATACTTATAGTAGTTTTGTGGAATGCAAGTGGATTTTTTTTTTTTTTACTAAAGCATGTGAAGATCTCATATTTAATATTATCTCAAGCAACTTCCCTTCACACGTAAGGTTATTGTAAATCAAACTCTTTAATCAAGCATTTACTATAAAAAAATATATTTTTTTTCTAAGTTATGAGAAATTTAGAATTCTACTTCACTTAAAATTAGATTAGCAAGAGTTTTAAGTAACATTTATTTTGATTGTTCTGATTATATATCATTATTTGATGTTTTAATATGTAAAATTTATATATTACAAACTATGTTTATACAAAAGTGAGTTTATATATGTATATATGTCATAATATTAATGGGTTTTTATCATGTGGCTTACTAATTATTATTATGGTTTTAATAATTCTATTCCATTGATTTTAGGCTTTGTTGATAACATTTTATATAAACACAACTGTTATAGTTATAAATCAAATACTACTTTTTTTCATTACTTAATTTGTTATATTTATCTAAAAAATATGTATATATCTATTCTTAAAATCTAAAAATTTATTAAAATTTCTGCAATTTGGTGAAGCCATTTGGCGTAACCACAGCGTCTAAAAAATATGTATATATCTATTCTTAAAATCTAAAAATTTATTAAAATTTCTGCAATTTGGTGAAGCCATTTGGCGTAACCACAGCGTCTAAGTCTAACTTTTATTATATATAATATGATACGATATGATTTTTTTAATTAAGCCGTGCATCACATGAGTAGAATACTAGTAAAAAGAATAATTAAAAAATATTGACTGCCTTGGTTCTTTGACACGGTAAATACCTACCAAAGGTATTGCTCAAAAAGTCAAAGAAAATTTATGTTCATGACTCACGATTGCCTTTTTTTTTTTTTTTTTTTTTTTTTTTTGAGAAACTGCTTTTTTATTTATTTATTTATTTATGAACGACTCATGATTACTTTATATAGTTTATAATTCCCCCAAAAGGTAAACAGCTAAATGCTGGACTATCCCAAAATAATAATAATAATAATAATAATAAAGGTTGAAAACAATTATCATTTTTCCTTTCCAATTTTTTTTTAAAGCCACCAAAAAAAAAAAAAAAAAAAAAAAAGAAAAGAAAAAACCGAATTTTTGGAAAAGACAAATCATCTGCCGAAACAACTTTAATTTTCTCTACTTATAAAATCAAGAAAAAGAGAAGCAATCCATTGGAATTTGTCAAATACGATAGAGTTGGGTAGATTTTTTCTTCGGATAGTGACTTCTAATATAGCCGATTAGCTAAACAATCACCAGATACATTTTCTTCATTAATTAACAAATCCATTTGTCCATCCAATTCTCTTTCATCAAACCCTTTGCCTTAACTCTCTCTCTTTCTACATATCCCAATTAATCCAATTCATATTGTAGAAGATTATTCTAATGACAACTTTGATATGACCGATATTTTATTTGCTATCGGATTGTTCCTTTTCATCGTCTTCATTATGGTAATGAAAATACTGATTTCCTTCTGCAAGCATTCTTTGCCTCCCGGTCCTCATCAGATCAGGAACCTTACCACCGGTGACCAACAACACTCCATCAACACCATAGAACTCGGCCTCGACGAAGCCACTCTACGCAAATATCCGAAGCTCATATACGCCCAAGCCAAGCTCCACAAGGGAAATTCTACTGCTTCTTGCTGTTCAATATGCTTGGCTGATTACAAAGACACGGATGTGTTGCGCTTGTTGCCTGATTGTGGTCATCTCTTTCATGTCAAGTGTGTTGACCCGTGGTTACAGCAACAAGCTACGTGCCCCGTGTGCCGGAACTCGCCTCTTGCTGAGACGGCTCTTTCAGTGGAGCGACATTGAAAAGGTCATATTCAATATATAAAACTCTCACTTTTGTGGAATTTGGGAGAACTGATTGGTAACTAATGAGCCTTCAAGTAGAGCAACATTCTTGACTTGATTATTGAACACATATATGGGTAACTTTCACCCATGTATTTGTAAGTGATTGTACGTTTGAATTCTGCCTTGATTCATTATTGTGGTTTGTTAGGGTAGATTTTACATTAATTTTTCTTTTTCTTTTTTCTGTTTTGGCTATGATCATGAAAAATATAAGGTGTTTGTGAAATTTTCTTTTTTTCTTTTTACATTCTTTTTGGTTTTTCTTAGTAGCTGCATCACCCATGAAATCGGTCTCACAAACTCACTATTAATTTTTTTTTTTTCCTGTTTTGGAGTAATTATTTAATCCTGAGAGCACACAATAAATGTGTATTTAATACTAAGAGCACACAAGAAATATTAACAAATGTCTTAAAAGAGTTGATTTATAACCTATTATTAGAAATATTTTATGAAGAAATGGTCAAGTAATTAATTTTTCGAACAGTTTTTTATATTTTCCAATAAAGTGGTGTTAAATATTTCCTAATATGGTTTATTAACAATTGTTCTAAGAGTATTCGCTAATATAACCTTTAAATTTATAGTACTGGAACTCACTTTTTATGTGAGACTATTGGAAGAATAGAGCACACATTTATCATGCTTCGGAAGCATTAATGGTCCGTTTGGATTGAGAATGAGAGAGAAATAGTAGAGTAGAATAGAGTAAATTTAGCTCAAAATTAATTTATTTTTAGTTAACTCAACTCTATTCCCCTCCACTCTCTCTCATTCCCCCCTCCATCCAAACAACCATAAATAACTACCCCTATATTGTGCACATGACCGCAATAGGAAACTTAAAGCATCTAATTGATTTTCACATCACTCGTAATAACCCAATAACATTGATTGCTTACCCACCACGTAATGTTTTGCCTTGCAAGGAAACTACCTTTCTATACTTATTCTTTGCTTTATCTCCAAAAATAAAAAATAAAAAAATACTTATTCTTTGCTTTTCTGTCAAATAAAATTAAATATAGATTAAATTTTCTAGTCGGTACGGCTGACAAAGTAATTAAATGCATAAATTCATGTAAACATTAGTAGCTACTCAAAAAAAAGTCAAACACGTAATGCAAGGTATATGGCTAGTAATCAACAACAAAGGTGACTAAAAAACCGGCTGACAAAGTCAATACTCAGCAATGATAAATAACACGTTTCATTGGATTTACTGATTTTCACACTTCCTTCATGTTAGATAGATTTTAAACTAGACCCTCAAAAAAAATAGATTTTAAACTAACATTTTCCTTCGATACTTATATTAATTAAAAAAAAGGAAAGGTTTTGTTGCACTAATTGCTGTATAATGGATTATGTGGCAGCAAAAAAAAAAAGTAACAAGTGGACCCTTTAACACATATTGCTTTTTTTTTTATTGCTACATTACCTGCAATCGGAGAATATTATGAAATAAAACATATATGTACAACAAAACTTTTTTTTTTAAAGGGTAAAAACGTACAATAAAAACATAGTAAATAATTATGAAATAAGACATATATGTACAATAAAACCTTTTTTTAGGGGAGTTCCACATAAAAAGGTTTCTCAAAAAATAAAGAAAAAGAAAGAAGAATTCCACATAAAAATAATATATGTTGTTTTGAGCAAAATTATGATAGGATAGTGCCCCTTCAATTTCAATTTCAATAGAGCTTTTCTGATTTTCACCTGTTGATAAAATTTTGTAACAATTAATAAGTTATTAATTTTTATAAAAGACATAACAAAATGAAAATAATAATCTTAGAGTTTTTTTCTAAAAAAATTGGTGGGCTAATTTTGCCTATATATATTATCTAATGTATAATAATATTCAAAGTATGAAAATAAGTCAATTTCTCCACTAATTTGAACCAAATTTAAAAAAAAAAATTAGAAGAAATTTAAAAAGTCTTTAATTTTATTTAAATGATTTTTAATCTATGAATCCTCTCAATAATGTTTAGCAAAATATATTGTTAAGATTCATGATTGGCACCATTATGCATGAGTTTATTATTATTATTATTGTAGGGTCAAGATTAGTGGCCCAAAGACAAGAGATATGAAATATGAGCCCAACAAGCCCAATACAATAAGTTTGTAGAGAGTAGGTAAAAGAGTTAGGCTGTTTGTGAATTTGATAACAATTAATCAAGGTCTTATTAAAAGAACAAGTCTGAAAACACTGAGGACTTGAATAAACTCAGGTCCGAAGAGACAGATTATAGTTTGAATGGCTAAGGTTACACTTGGAGCTACAGTAAACTCTTCTTTTTCTTCTTTTCTTGATTTTTTCGATCCCCCTTCATGAGAGGTTCTTTACATTTATATAGTTTTCTTCTTTTTCATCTTGACCGTACACTTGTTCTTCATCTAAGCATTCACTTAAGTATATGTCTCATCCGGTATATTTTTTAGTTCTCCATGAGTGGTAGTAGCTGAGGCTGCACTATTCAGGGGTTTTCTCCACATAAATGCGGCCAGAAAAGTTGCTGCAGTACATTTAATGCGGTAGTAGCAGTTTTTCCCTTAGATATTTCTCCGTTCTTATCATATTTATACGTGCATGAAGTTCATCCTTATCGTTTGCGCTTATCGGAAGAGTGCCCAAGCCATCCAGGTATTCGCTAGACTAATATTCTCCATATCCGAGAAGGATATACTCCCCGGACTATATTCCTCTATCACTTCCTTGCATGGTTCTCCAGTTCGAGGCCTTTTCCATTCTTTGGCTCCTCCTCGGACGCACCCATGCTTCCAAAGAGGGCCCAGGGCCCAATATACAAATTTGGGCTTTTATCCCCACAATTATTATTATTATTATAGATACCGTAGATTTAATTGTGTAGCGTCTACTACAAGATGATTACTGTATCGTTCGATTAAAACACCATTTGATTTTTTGGATGGATAGAATTCAAACATAATTAATCCCTTATTCAACAATAATAAACTTTATTAATTAATCTAACTAAAACCCATAGCCTTATAATATTTAGGGCATATTTGGTACACTGAATGTAGATTACATTAGGAATAGTAATCTTTATTACTGGGAATAGAAGACATTGTAATGAAATAACTATTACTATCCATAAATTTGGTTGTTACATATAGAAAGCTTGTAAAAGACAATGTATAAGGAAATTTTATATTTTTTAAAATATATTAATTTTAAAAGCTATTATATACACTAAAGAATAGCTATTACATCCATTTTGAAGATGAACAATTATTCTTTAATTTAAAGAATAGTTATTCCAATGTAATAATTAATCTATGTAATAAAGACACAATCAAATGATCGAATTGCTATTACACATAAATAATTATTCCATTACAGAAGCTATTACAACATACCAAATGTATCCTTAATAAGGTCAAAGGGAGCAAATTTATCAATGATGCACAAATAAACATACATACATGTGAATACTTTAGGCTAATTTATATAATAAAAATTCATTCATGTGAGGCCTAAGCAATATTCTTAATATAGAAAATCTATTAAATAAGAATATATTCCTTATATTGTGTTTATCCATTAAGAGTTAACCTTAAATATACCATTATTTATGTGTGTTTTTATTTATTTATTGAAAATTTCACTTATGAAAAGATTTTTAGTAATTATACAAACTTCAAATTGTATATTATTTTATTGCTTATATACAAATTTTTGAGGAGAAGAATAAATTATTACATTAGAATTTGAGTTTTGTTTTTATAATATTGGACAAAATTTAGGTATAATTATTTAAGTACAGAATAAATACGAACATATGATTGTATACTTGCACTTTAAACGTAATAATAATGCTTTTTTTTTTTGTTCTATTTCAATTAAAACTCTTGCATTTTTTTTTCAACCTTTTACTTCTTCTTTTTTTATAGGTTTTGGTCTTTTAAAAGACATGGGTAAAATATGATTTTTTTTCTTTTATAAATTGCAATATAAATGAAACAAATACATAAAGCAAATCTATGAAAAAAAATTAATAGGAAAAATTCAAAGTTTAACATGGGATTGGGAAGGTGGGAAAATAGATTAACAAACCATATTTTTTAAAGTAAAAATTATATTAACAAAAATAATTATTGTTAAATGAGTGCACTGTGGACATGTACTTAATTTTATCAAAGCCCGAAACTAATGGGCAAAACACACGTCATAAAATACGTAGCATGGCAACAATCATGCATATCACTCTTTAAGAATTATATATGGGAGGGCCGAGGGGCAACTCCCCCTCTTGACCTTCCCTGGCTCTACCTTAATGATTTTATCCCATTAGTTTTTCTTATATTCCTTAGTTTGAATTTTTTAATAATTTTTTACTAAGTCTTATAATTATAGCATAAAGTCTACTTTTGTATTGAATGTTATCAGTGTCCTTTAAAATTTTTTGGAGTCTTCATATTTGGAGATCTGGATTAGGTTTCCATTAAAATAAATAAAAGAAGGTTAATTCAAACTGTAGTCCTAATAACCTTTCACCTGTGATTTCTAATAAAATATATCATCACATCTGCATGTCCCAATCAATTTATTCTCACATATGACGAATACTATAATATAATATTATAAATTCATCAATCCATCTCAAATTTGATAAATTTATTGACTTTCTGTTGTTTATATATATATATATATATATATATATTGTTAACTTTTTTGTTAACATTATGTTATAAACTTTTGAAATCTCACATTTCAATGTCATTATTATAATTTTTTTTTTTTTTTTTTGGTTACAAATCATATTATTTTAATCTAATTAAATTCCTACAAAAACTAACTAAAATGGCCCTTCTTTTTATAAAGTGACCGAACATTACAAAAAATAAAGCATCTAGCATTCTAGCTTACACAACACCTTCTTCTCAAAAAAAAAAAAAAAAAAAAAAAAAAAAGCTTACACAACACCTACATCAAATTTTGACTTTTTTTTTTCTGGCGACTTGGTGCAGACATAAGATTTAGGCCTTCATTTATATAGACCTAAGTTTTGGAACTCTATTTAAGAATCTTGGGTTCACTTTTGTAAGACAGAGTTTGATTGATAAATAAAGTTCCTTTTGGTTTATGGTCTTTATCATGGCCGAGTTTTAAAAACGCGGCTATAAGACGTTTTTTTTTGTAATGCCATGAACTATCTATTGCAAGCCACTCATTCCCACAAGCTCAAGTGCACCACCAAAAGGACCACCGCTTTTCTTATTAGATGTTTATTTTGAAGATAAAGTATAATCAAACATAGCTCATGCTGCTCATCAGAGTTATTGTTAAAGAAATAATTGTGTTGATCATGTCTATATGGACGTAATTGGTTATTGGGTTGACCATACTATATATTTGAGAACTGAAATTCTTCAATACACAAAGTTTTTTTTTTTGGGTGGAATCAATACACAAAGTTTAATTTAGTTTTACACCATCTGTTTTCGAAGCAGAATTTTTCATGGAAATGTGTTTTTCTTGGGATATTCATATCAGGGTAAATGCTGTTGCATATAAGTTAATTCACACAATTTGCACACACACCTCGAAATAACAGCACTCATGATTAGAGTGTGTATAATAAACGTCACTCTTGATATTAGTTGCAAAAAGTAAATGGTTCAATTAAAGAGTGTCTATAAGACATTTGTTAATACTTTTTTTTTTGAGAAAGCATTTGTTAATACTTAATAAATCATTTTAAGAAAATTTTAATATCACTTTCATAAGAAATATAAAAAACTATAAAAAAAAATAGCTACTTTTTATTTTTTCCATAAAAAGTTTCTAAAAATATTTCCTAAACTATTAATACCATTAGGGTATCCGTTAACTTTTCCCAAAAGTAAATATGATAGTCATGATCAAGTAGTGAGAAATCAATGCATATATCAAGATTTACTTTCAGTGTGTATGAAAAGAAATAAGGAAAATGTTAAAACTACTATATATTTTATTACAAAATTTTTAAAAATTAATGTAACAAAAATGTGGTTGATGGCCTTTGACAACATAGTAAAATAATATTAAAATTTCTTTTAATGATTGATGACACATTAATTTATAAAACTAATGTAGTATAGTTTATATATATATATAGTAAAATGTAGTATATACTTTATAATGTTCTTAGAACCACTAAACAATGATGTCAAATGAAAGCTACAAAAATGAAAGTATATGGCTGATTTGCAAGATAATTGAATGACGTATTTCACTGTAATATAGCCAAAAAAAAAAAAAAAAAGTTTGGCTTAGCTCTAATACTTTTTTAACTGGAATCTCCTTTTATTTTAATGAGAGACTGTCACGTCACTCACTAACTAAATAAAATATAGAGATTAAAACTCACTACCACTTGTCATTGTATATTTAAAATAAAAGGACATGTCCAGTTAAAAAAGTACGGGAGATAAGCCAAAATTTAAAAAAAAAAAAAAATTTAAATCACTGTATTTGTCGGTATTCTAGTTATGTGCAAATCTTGTGGACTTAGAATTTGTTGTTGCATATCTATTGCTAAAAATATAAATATAACTATGGAAAAATTTTGAAAATAATAGATATTAGGAATGATTAAAGAAAGAATATTTAAATGGGAATAAGAAAAAAAAAATATAGATCGTAATGGAAAGTGTATTTTGAAAAGGTTTTATTTTTTGAACCTAAGTACGTAGGGACTAGGATTGGACTAGATCCCCAAATTGGGTTTGGGTTGGGCAAATCCACTAAATAGTTTTTTGATTAAAAAAAATTACATCATTAAAAATATGTCTTCTTTCTAAACAAAGCTAGAAAGGAGAACCAATGGAGCTCTTTTTTTCTAAATTTAAGGGACTAAAATTGCTCATTTGATGTTGTAGAGACTAAAAGCACTCAAAAGTTTACAGGTGTTTAGATTTTACATTATGAAATTTTAGAATTTAGATTTTATCCCCTGAAGTTCTATTCCGATTCCATCAGCATCATCCTCATTCATATTTTCTTTTAAGGGACACATAAGCTTGCCACACTGTGGGCGTAAGGGAAAAGTTGGGGTCAATTGGAGTCGCCACCTAGTTATATGATCTAGGAACCATGAATATAACATCCTTACGAGAAAGGACCTTTGATCTTACTATCAGAGTTTGGGTATACTCTTAGGAAGTTGTTAGGCACTCAAGATCGCCCAACCTTAAGGTTGGCCTCCCATCATTGTGTCCTATGTCCTACCCCTATTAAAAACCATCTAAATACATGTATTCTAGACACACACACACACACACACACACACACACACACACACTAACATGCATCTAACAAAAAACATGGCATCTTTAACCCTAAATGAACATACTTATCCATCTACCCAAACAAAAGAGAGCCAAACAAAAGAAACCCTAATCATACATCTAACATATGAAAAACCCTATCTAAAACAAAACATGGCAGCAAATGCATCATCAAACAAAACATATCAAACACAAAAAGTTAACATATTAGAAACCCTAACCATACATCTAAGAAACCCTAACCATACATCTAAGAAAACCTAACACAAATGCATGAGCATTACTAATGAATGACTTACCCTTTTACTTACCTCTCAGCAACACAGCACCTATGACATCAATGCATGAACATTTGAATGAATGATATTAAAATGAAGAAACCCTAGACTAAACCCTAATCTATACATGTGATAAAAAACAAGCATGTTAAAAAGGTGAGCAAACATTTTATGAGGCTTAAAAACATGTCAAAAGGAGGCTATGCAGACAAACATGTGAAGGCAGAATCAAAACAAACAAAAATTGGGGTTTTCTGGGTAACAGCATCACGCACGCTAGAATAAGTCTATGTACACGTGAGTTCAGCCTGTGTACGCAGGCTAGATCATGCGTACGTAGATTCTTACCCAAAAAACCCTAATCAGCATAGAAATAGAGCAAAAACTCAAAACGTACAATCTAACGACCTATCATGCTTAAAGATATAAAGAAAACCTAAAACTAACCTAGACAAACATAAGCAAACATAAACTAAACAAAAGAAGCAGATTAAAACAAAGATTAAGTCAAAAAAAGAAAAAAGAAAAAAAAAAGGTTTTAAAGCTTACCTTAAAAGGAAAAGCTCCTAGGCTTGATTTTTTACCTTTCCCCTCAGTCACAATTCAATGAAATGGTGAATAGTAATCTTAAACTCAAAAGATTGGGACCAGAAAAGGTCTCAATTAAATAAAAAGAGACTTAAGGGTGTTTTGTGAAAAACTCCTTTTTCCCGTGGGATTTCTATGTGTTTTGAAATTGTATTGTGTAAGGCTTTATATAGTGGAAAAAATTGTGTTTGGAACAGCTCCCAGATGATGTGGGATTCGTTCTAAACATCAACCATTATTGCAGAAAACTTACATTTCATATGCTTCTGAAACCCTAGATGCGTACGCAAGAATGTGCCTACGTACGCATGCTTTAGCTCACATACACAGGCCACAACTCACATACGTAGACCGAGGGCTACTTTGGTAATTAAATTTTTCAAAAATAGATTTTTGCTCATTTAAAAGGTTATAGTTTCCATTTTAACATTACTTAAGTCAATTTAATATTTTATTGGGCTCTAAACTGGCCTTAGGCCTTAGAGTTCGAGCATCATTGGCGAATGGAGGGCCAAGTCGTAACGGGTACAAAATGCGGTGTCTACACACACTTGTTTAGTTCATCCAATAATATGATGTTATGTCCTTTTTATTATGTTATGTCATATTTATTTTTATTTTTTTTATTCTTTTTAGGTTACAAAAATGATGTGGTGTCATTTTATTGGACAAACTAAACATGTGTGGCAAGCATATGTAGTATTTAACGAAAAATATAGATGGAAGGGATGCCTATGCAAATAGAATATATAAAACTTCAGGGTAAAATTCAAATTTTGAAATTTTCGAGTGTAAAATCTCAAACACCTCCAAACTTTGGAAATTTAGTTTGCAAATTAAACTTTTGTTTACTAATTGCGTCCATTAATAAATCACTATTATTGAAAGTTTCGTGCATTGCATGACTTTAATCATGAATTTTCTTTATATATATTTTAAAAAAAAATAATAACTAAATGAGTTTTTATTCCATAATTTTAGAACACATTTCTAATTAAATAAATTATTATTATATAAAATGCAGATTTTTCTATAATTCTAGTTATATATAATATCCAAACACACACCACTATATATAGACTCTTATACCCACGAAATGTAGAGAGCTTCTAGAGAGAATTTTGAGAGAGAAACCCTAGAGAAAGACAAGATTGTCTCATCCCCAATCTTCATCTAAGAGACTCTTCAAATTTCTCTACTCTCTTCCTCTCCATTGATACATCCTTGAGAGGCTCTTGATCAAATCCTTTTCTCACCACACCCAGGTCTGTGAGAAGGTTTTTTGGTGCTAAGGGAAGCAGTTTGGAAGGGACCAATGGTTATTGGTTTATACTATGGGCTATAGCGGAATTCAGTAAGCTAGAAAAAAAAAAAGGTTCGGCGCAACCTCATTGGAGCAGAAAGTTTGGAGGGCTTAGGTACCTGGGTAGATTAGGCTTTGAGAGTCTATTGCTGTTCATGTATCCCAACTACATTTTCTAGTAGATTATTGACTGCTTGGAGGGCAGCGGAGAGGTTTTACGTCAAGGGCTAAGGTTTCCTCTTTGATAACACATCGCGTGTTGTTCTTATGTTTGCATCTCTCTTCCTTTATCGTTACCTTTTATTTTCTACTGTAGATGTAATTATAATTGACTTAGATTGTTTATCAATTCTATGTTTGGGTTATATTCATGTTCAGCACATTAATTGTTTGATAATAAGCTTGAATTGATAATTTGTAATTTGGGGTCTAAACGTTCAAGGGTGTTTTACACACATATTGAACATTCAGAACCAAATTGCACTACAGCACATGAAAGACATGTTTTGAACCAAATATTTTTTGTAGTGATAGCCAATTGAAAAATCAAGACACTTACAAACTAAATACATAGAATAACCAAAACCTAAAACACACAAAATAATGCAAAAGTTGATAATTTAAAAAATAAAATAAAATAAAAAACCTACCTAAGAGAAACTAAGAACTTAAATGGGTGTCCCTTGTTTTCCTTCTTTATAGTAGACTTCCTTTGACATAATATCCATACATTAAATTTAGAAACAAATAACAATAAATAAGATGAAATTATCTAATCAAAATTATCATATAGAAATACATATGTGTAGGGGACTAGATTAACCGCCCGGCCCTAGTTCAATGGGTATGGACTGTATGGTAGTCCTGTACAATTAATTTGTAGAGGTAATTTATCAAGGCCAACCTTTCAAGCCTTGTTGATTTTGTTAAACAATTTAAAGGGAGATCAATTGTTTAGGTATTAGCTTTGTGAGAGAATAATAATAAGAAGAAAGACAAACATTTTTATATCAGTTCTTATTCGGGTTTGTCCGAGGATCATTAGTACATATCATATTCCCTTCTCGGTTACAAAGTTCTTGATTACACTTTATATTTCTCTCTATAATTTTCTTTTTCTATATCCTTTTTTGGAGGAGTCCATTTTCCTTATATAACTACCTGTATTGCATCTCAACCCTCCACTTAGATAGCCACTAATCTTCACTTGGAAGCTTGTCCCATCAGGGCCTTGTTGGAGGTGGTAGAATACGCTACAAGCTGTGAGGGCACTCTTCAGGGATTATTCTACCATTAATGCGGCCAGTTGAGTTGATGCAGTGTATTGAATGCGGAGGTGATGAGTACTTTATCTAGAAACTTCCTCCTTTCTTCACTTGCACGTCTCTCCTTCCCTCCTAGGCTCTTGGCCTTGTGGACTTGATGGTCAATCTCCGGTCCCCCGAGAAGCATTTGTCCCTTGGGCTCCTTGGGCGTGCCGCTCTCCTCGGTTTCTCAGACAATCTTATCCAAATTGATTCGAGCTTGTCCTAACATGTAGTTGGGAAGTACTGCCCCTAGGGCAGGTTTTATTCTATGATTCTCGCTCTTTGGTTCCTCACCCCTGACAATATGCATAAGTTGTAACATGGAAAACACAAAAAATAAAAAATAAAACAAAAACATGGGGTGCAAGAAAGATTCTATGGAAAGACCATTGGTGAATATATATAATTTTTGAGATTTTGATTAGAATTTTAGTTGGAGCGAAATTTAAATTTCTAAAACTTAGATATATGTTGTATGTTTCGTTAAAACAATTATTGTTACTTTATCTAAAGAAATTGATAAAAACAAATAATTTGTTATCTCTATCAACTGAAAGTTATATGCATATTGCATTTTTTGCCAAAACACTTATTGTTACTTTATTTAAAGAAATTGATAAGAACAAATAAGTTATTGTCACTATCAATTAAACTTAGATGCATGTTACATGCTTTGTTAAAACTAGTCGTTAACACGTGCTATGCACAGGAACCTACCTATTTGTGAGGTAGACTAAAATAATTTTATAAAATCTTAAATTGATTAAGATAGAGAGATAGAGTTTGAGTTTAAATTGAACTTGTTAGAAAGATAAAGTTTCACTCCTTGTAAAGTTTGGACTAAACAAAAATAATTTTATTTTTAAAAAAATAATAATGATGTGGTAAGCTCTGGAAAGGTTAATAAAAAGTCAAAAGTTTCAGTTATATATATATATATATATATATATAGACAAGGATTATTATTTTACCTAAAATGCATGTTACATATTTTGTTAAAACAGTTATTGTTACTTTATCCAAAGAAATTAATAAGAACAAATAAGTTATTTTATCCAACAAATTAATAAGAATAAATAAATTATTGTCTCTATCTAAAAAATTAAAAAAAAAATATCCAAAAAATTTATATAATTTGGTAAAACCACTTAGCACAACTTTGATTTCTAAGACCTACTTAGAAAATTTAGTAAAATTTTAGATAAATTTCGTATGAAAATAATGGGGGGAGCTTGTGTCCAGTGGCCAATGCCACTACACATGTTGCAATGTGGACACGTGTCAACTTTTGGACACATATCCGTATCTTAACGTGTCCAATAGCCCCACTGGACACAAGCTGTACAAGAATGCGTGCCACCCTTGCCTCTCGCCTTTGAAAAAATAAAAAACTAATCATAAAATATAATAATAATAATAATAATTAATCTGATTGAGCTTTTAAATTTTAGTACAACTAGAGGAGCATTTTGCACTTAAGCAATATTATAAGACCAATTAACAATCCCCATATGGCAACTTGAAATATACATACTAAAAAGCTGCAAACATAAACATTCCCCAGATACAAAAGTATTTCCTTCATTAAAATAATACCACCAAAGTCTCTCACGCATTGTCCTTTTTCAACCCCAAATACAATCCCCACTCTTCCATTTCATTTTAGATTCTAACAATGTCTTCAAACAATCTAAATGCGTTTACATATCCCATTATACTCTTGGTTTCCCTGCTTGTCATGATCATGATTGTAGCATTGCTTTGCTATTGCACTGTAGCGCCATCCAACCAAATTGGCACCTTCACAATAGCACAACGAGATGCAATCAACATCGAACTAGGCCTCGACAAAGCCACTCTAGAAAACTACCCAAAACTCATCTACAGCCAAGCAAAGCTCCACAAAGGCGTGGGCAACTCTACCACATCATGCTGCTCAATATGCTTGGCGGATTATAAAGACACAGATGTGTTGCGGTTTTTACCTTCTTGTGGTCATCTTTTTCATGTTGAATGTGTGGACTCGTGGTTACTGCTGCATGCTACGTGTCCGGTGTGTCGGGACTCGCCTCTGGCCAAGGCGGTGCCTTTGGAGGAGCAAGGTGTTTGACCGGAAAAAATGGAAACATTGGGGTCTCATTAACCCATGTTTTGTAAATTAGAGGTATTTAAATTTATTATACATTTAATTTTGTACAGATTCATGTATGTGGTTTGGTTAGGTAGGTTGGATTTTCTCTGTTACTAAATAACGATGTCTTGCATTGTTGGTCATGGCTTGATTGATATCCATATACGTAAAAGAGTTTTTCGTTCCTTTGAACAAGAAAGGGTTTAACTCGAAAAATGGACAATAGCAACTTTCAACCATCAGGATTGTTTGGTAATGTTGTTCTACTAATATTGTTTGTATTTTTTAAAAATACATGTGGATGAAAAAGTGTGTAAAAATACATGTAATGTTGTTTAAATATTGAAAAATATTATTCTAGTTACACTACCTAACAGCCCGTCAGTCTTTTAAACAAGCTAGTTGTTTATATCAAGCACACTTACCATGAAAGAAACCATTATACGAATCTTTTGGCAAAGAGAAGCACACTTAAAAGCGTTTAGCTAATGCTCAGGGTACCATGTATCTTAGACTTTGTATTGTTTATATTTGATTTTTAATAAATATTCCCTTTTCTATAAATAAAAAAAAAGGGTTGTTCATAACTGTTTTTTTTTTTTTTTTTTTTGTGGACTTCATGTTTAAGCCATCTATTGTCCATAAACTTTTTTTTTATTATTTTATATAATATTATATTTTAAAAACTTGAAATTTAAACATTTTATGTAAGAAAAAAAGTAATCTATTGATCTTTAATCTTTTGAAAATTTTACAAGTATGAAATATATAAGAAAAAAAAATATAATCTAACGGTGGATTTGTGAAATGACAAAATTTAGGTATAAAATTAGTTGTAACCTAAAACTATAACCTTACTCAATAAAATAAATATTATTACGTATTTTGAAAATCTAACTGTTAAATTGCATATTCTTTATACTCTTAATATACATGTCAAATTTTGTGTCAATTGAATATTATTTACCATATGATCTATAAGTTTATATTTTACACACAATTTTAAACTACAAAAACTTACAATTTAAAAAATTTATTAATGACATAGCTATCGATTTTTAATTTTCTAAAAATTTTGCAACCATGAAAGATATAATAAGAATATGTAATCTAATGGTGGATTTGTCAAAATTCACATCCAGTAAAAAGATATTGAGTAAGATTGTAGCCTTAGATTACAACCATTTTTATAACTAAATTTTGTCATTTGTCAATAGTCACATCCAATAAGAAGATATTGAGTGCAATTGATGTCATTACTTATAAATTAGTTTGTAACCAAACTTTATCCTATAAAAAAATAAAAATAAAAGCTCCATTGCGATTTGCGATTGACCGAGTAACAAATGGGCCCTTTAATACTTGTTGCTTTCTTCTTATTGCTACATAACCTACAATCAGAGAAGCACAATATTATGAAATAAACATATATGTACAACAAAACCTTTTTTCTTTTCTTTTTTTAGGGGGAAATACATACAATAAAAACACAATAAAATATTATGAAATAAGACATCCCTCAGACCTGCCCCGCCCTATTGCCGTTCTTATATATGTACATCAAAACCTTCTTTTAGGGGAGTTCCACATAAAAAGGTTTCTTAAAAAAAAAAAAAAAAAAAAATGTAGTTCCACATAAAAATAATATATGTCGTTTTGAGCAAAATTATGATAGGACGGTTCTCCTTCAATTTCAATTTCAATAGAGCTCTTCTGATTTTCACTTGTTGAATAAGAGATTAATTATGTTTGAATTCTATCTATCCAAAAATTCAAATGATATCTTAATTTAAATGATATTAAGAGATCGGCGGGGGTGGATGACCACCCTTGCCAGGAGCAATGAGGCTGTTATGTTGGAACTGCCAGGGGCTTGGGAACCCTTGGACAGGTCGAAGCCTTCGCAAACTTGTGAGGGAACAAGCTCCCAATGTGTGTTTTCTTATGGAAACACGTCTGGATAAAGAAGGATTTGATAATTTGTATGGAGATTTGCAGTTTCAGAATAAAATTATTGTTAAACAGCCAAATGCAGGGGGTGGTTTGGCTTTATTATGGAAGAAGGAGGTTGTGATGGACTTGATTAATTATTCGCCTAATCATATTCTGATGAAGGTCACTGAAGAGGATGGGTTGGTCTGGTTTTTTACTGGATTTTATGGCTGGCCTGAGGCTCAGTTTAAAGAAAAGTCTTGGCAGCTGCTGGAACATTTGAGGGGTTTTGTTAATGGTGCATGACTTTGTGCGGGAGATTTCAATGCAATTCTAAATAGTGCAGAGAAATTAAGTCTAAGGCCGCCTAATTCAGCAGAGATTGATGCCTTCAGAAATGTGTTAGACTCTTGTTCTTTGGAGGATTTGGGATACAGAGGGTATACTTACACGTGGTCAAATAAGAGGCCTGGTGCTGCTAATACCAAATTAAGACTTGATAGGGCGGTGGCAACTATGGAGTGGCGGGCCAAATTTTCGATAACTACAGTTTCTCATCTTCCGCCTCATGCTTCGGATCACTTGCCAATTCTGGTGCATGTGAAGAGTGTTCAGAGGTTTCAGCAAAAATTCAAAAAGGGATTTAAATTTGAAGAAGCTTGGTTAATGTGGGAAGATTGTGGCGAAGTGGTTAAAGATGCTTGGGATTTGGTGGGAGGAGGGGAGTCGGGTTTAAATTCAATAAAAGAGAAGATTAAGTTCTGTGGTGAGGAATTACAAGCATGGGGGTCATCAAAGTCAGAGCCGAATGAAGTAGCCATTAAAACCCTTCAAAACCGATTGGAGGTATTAAATAGTGCTGAAGTGGTGACTGAAGAATCTAAAGCCGAATACTTGAGTGTTAGCAAACAGTTGGATGACTTGCTATTGAAGCAGGAAATTTACTGGGCACAAAGGTCTCGGATCCCGTGGCTTAAACATGGTGATAAGAATACTAAATACTTTCACTCAAAAGCCTCCCAGAGAAGAAGGCGGAACTTTATTAAAGGAATTCGAAGTGCACAAGGGAATTGGGTGGAAGAGATGCATATTTCATCACATATGACAGTCGTCAAGTAGTGAGAAATCAATGCATATTTCAAGATTTACTTTCAGAGTGTATGAAAAGAAATAAGAAAAATGTTAAAACTACTATATATTTTATTACAAAATGTTTACAAATTAATGTAGTAAAATAATGTCAAAGTTTCTTTTAATGATTGATGACACATTAATTTATAAAACTAATGTAATATAGTTATATATATATAGATGTAGAATATACTTTATATAGTGTTCTTAGAACCACTCAACAATAATGTCAAATGAAAGCTACAAAAATGAAAATATATCGCTGGTTTGCAAGATAATTGAATGACGTATTTCACTGTAATATAGCAAAAAAAAAAAAATTTTTGGCTTACCTTCAATGCTTTTTTAACTGGAAATTTCTTTTGTTTTAGTGAGAAACTGTCACATTACCTACTAACTAAATAAAATGTGGAGATTAAAACTCACTATCACTTGTCATTATATATTTAAAACAAAAGGATATGTCCAGTTAAAAAAGTACTAAAAATAAGTCCCAAAAAAAAAAATTCACTATATTTGTTGGTATTCTAGTTATGTGCAGATCTTGTGGACTTAGAATTTGTTGTTGCATTTCTAGTGCTAAAAATATAAATATAACTATGGGAAAATTTGAAAAATATAGATATTGGGAATGATTAAAGAAAGAATATTTAAATGAAAATGAGAAAAAATATATAGATCGTAATGGAAAGTGTATTTGAAAAGGCTTTATTTTTTGAACCTAAGTAGGTAGGGACCAGGATTGGACTAGATCCCAAAATTGGGATTGGGTTGGGCAAATCCACTAAATAGTTTTTTTATTAAAAAAAAAAAAGGAAAAATTATACTTTATTACTCTAAACTATACACCGAATTACACTTTGCACCCTACACTATTCGAATGCACATTTTGTACTCTAAACTAGCTATCACACTTATTAAACTTTGCACCCCAATGTTAGTTTTACTATTAAGTTAGACAAAAATTAATAGCACATGATTTATACATGATTTTTGTTTAGGTGGCACATTGCTTAAAGACAAAAAAATCCGTTCACAAACTATTAAAAACAAAAGCTTATTTCATTTTTATTTTTATTTGGGTTGAAGATTTCTCTCACCCTATAGTGGAAGCTTTGTATTTTTACTTCCTTTTTAATGAAAGTTGCAGTTTTACTCAAATAGGAACAGTAGTAAAAAGCTACAATTATAGAGTGACTACCTAGGTATATGTATGATTTTATCAAATTGATTTGAGTTTGCACCTGGTATATGATGTAGTCTCCACCATTTTGTATATGATGCAATCACCATTTTGAAGTTATTAGGTTCAAAAATGTTAGGTTCTAAAAACTTAGGATTTAATGTATTTAGAACTTTAATTTGTATTGTTGGCAAACCATGATCAAAACAGGTTATTTAATCTTGTTTAGATGTGCTCAAAGTTGTGCTATTTATGTAAAGTTGGAATCGAGCTGATGCAGAATTCACTGTGCATCTCGGCCTAGCTCGATTGATCGAAGCTTAGGCTCGATCAATCGAATTTCGCACAGATGCGTTTTTTTGTAGTTTTTCCAACTCAGCCCTAACTCCTAAAACATTTAAGGTTTTATGTTTTTACCCTAGGTATATAAGGCAAACCCTAGCCACGTTTTAGAAGTTGCTCATATTGCTATTTTGTGTAAATCTCTTGTGAGATCTAGAAGAGCTTTCATTTACACAAAACTTAGGGTTTTAAAGGAGAAGATGTTATCTACACCTTGTTGATCAACTCAGTTGCTGCCATTGGAACTTAAAGATACACAAGTGGGTGTGCTTGTATTTGCTAGAGAATCCAAGAAAGAAGTAGTCCGTGGTCTCGGAGCTTGCACGTGGTCATGTCAGTAAGTTCTACTGGTGGGTAGTAATAAGAAGTCAAGCGTGGGGTTTTGTAACTCTTATTATATGAATTTCGATTCTTTCAAGATAGTGTATTCTAGTTTACCTTGAGGATAGTTAGGTTAAATCATCCCCAGGTTTTTACCGTGTAGTTTTCTGGGTCATCATATTTTTGTGTTATTTATATTTTCGCTGCTATATACTTGATATGATTGTTTGATTGTGATAACCTAGGTTTGTATAATTTGACTAAGTTAATCACTTGGCTAATTAACTAGGTTAATCGGGTTGTGTTAAGGGGTCTAAAAATTGTTCAAATGGTATTAGAGCGGGTGGCTTTTTGTTTGTAGATCTTTTGATCTCTTAGCTGATCCTTGACCCCTGTTATCATGGAACACGGACACTTTCTGGTTATTCCTCCTCACTTCGATGGGAATAATTATGCTTATTAGAAAGTAAGGATGAAAGCATTCCTGAAATCTATTGCTGAGAGAGTTTGAAACTCCGTTGAATACGGATGGGAGAAGCCCACTACTCCTGTGAGTGAGTGGCAAACTTCTCAAAAAGAAGCAACTAGATTCAATAGCAAAACTATGAATGCCATCTTTAATGCTATTTCTATGGAGGAATTTAAGAGAATCTCTAATGTTGAAGTTGCTCATACTGCTTGGAAAATCCTCCAGACTGTGCATGAAGGCACAAAGGCAGTTAAAATTAATAAGTTGCAGCAGTTAACATCTAAATTTGAAAGCATTAGGATGTCTAATAATGAATCTTTTGATGAATTCTATGCTAAACTGAATGATATTGTTAATTCTGCATTTAATCTAGATGAAATCTATGATCAACCTAAAATTGTTAGGAAGATTCTTAAATTCTTAGATCCTTGACTGAGGACTTTAGACCCAAAGTGACTGCCATCACTGAGAGTAAGGATGTGGACTACATCCTTGTTGATGAACTTGTAGGATCTTTTCAGTCCTATGAGTTAGACCTACCTAAAGCTAACAAATCCAAATCAATGGCTTTTAATTTAGTTGATGATGTTGATGTTTGTGGATTTGATGATGAGCTTTCTACTACAGAGATTGCTTACCTTGCCAAGAATTTTAGAAACTTTCTTAGGAATAATAACAGAAAGGCAAGAGGTACAAACACTGCTGAACCTAGAAACTTTAGGAAGAATGATCCCACTAAGGTTAAAACAATGAAAAACCTAGAGAAAAAGTTGGTCAATCTTCAAACAATTCTATGGGTCCTCAGTGTTTTGGATGTCAAGGGCATGGTCACATAAAATCTGAATGTCCCACATACTTGGGGTCTAAGGGAAAGGCTATGGCTGTAACCCTTAGTGATAATGAAGTTTCTGGTGATAAGTCTGGATGTGACAAGAATGAAAACTTCATTACTTTCACTGCTATTGCTGTAGTCAATGAAAGTGTATCTGTTGAAGAGAACCCTTCTGATGGGGAACTCTCTGAGAATGCAGATTTTCAAGAAGCCTACAATAAACTTTGCAAAGTTGCTGTAAAGGATGCCATGAATGTTGAATTAGGCTTAAAGAAAATTACATCTCTTGAGTTTGAAAAGAAAAATTTGCTTGTTAACTTGTTTGATGCTAATGAATTGTTGAACAATATGAAAACTGAGAATATGCTCTTACTTGATAAAGTTAAATCTTTGGAACATGATTTATCTGTTACCAGATCTGCTAGTTCTAAACTTGATCAAATGTTGAGTGTTCAAAAGTCTTCTTCTGACAAATCTGGATTAGGTTTTATTGAGAGCATCTCTGTGTCTGCACCCCATTCCACAAATTTTGTTCCTTCTTCTTTCTCTGAACCCCCTGTGAGTGAGGTTGTGAGTGAGACTACTAAACCTGTAGAGGTCACACCTCCTAGGAAGATTAGGGTTGATCTGAAAGAGTCTAAACCTAAGGAGTCTACCCTTACTAAGGACAAGATGCATGGTAAACCTGTTTGGGTTTGTCATTTTTGTGGAAAGTCTGGACACATTCGTCCAAATTGTTATAAACTGCAAGCAGCTAAACGAGCAAATAAGCCTAAAGTGCCTGTGCCTCAAGCACAAGATCCTAGGGCTCTTATTGGTGAATTGGTAAAGGCTCTAAACCTTTATTCCAATGCTGGAGTTGAAAATCACTCTAATGTGAATATGAACTACAATGCTCGTAATGCATCTAAAAGGTTTTGGATGCAAAAGGCTTAACCTAATTGAGTCTTTCTGACATGGTCCTTATGCTTCTTTGCTTTATCCTTTGTGACATTTGTTCTTTGGTTTCTTTTACCTTTTTGTTTCTAGGATTCTCATTGCATATCATTCATGCATTTTATTCTAGGTTTGCATTTATTTCTTCTTTTCAAGGGGAGGGGGGGGGAAAGGAGAAAAAGGAAAGCAATTTGTGTTTTGTTTTCATTCTCTTGGTTTTTGAAAACAAGGTTGGTCAATTTATTTTCACATAACAAGTCTGTGTACTTTGTTTAGCTTTGATAAGCTTAGTTATTGCACTTTACTAGTTGAAGTTTTGTAATGCATGTTATGTGGGAAAGATGTTTACTGTTTTTGATCACTTTGTCCTGATCTTGAAGTCACATATCTTTGACTGTCGGAATTGAACCTTTTGAGAAAGGCATAAATAATCATCTCACCACTGTTCACTAGCCAATCATGAACACCTTAGTGCATATCGTAAGATTTTGTACTCGAGAAAGTGTAGCACATGCACAAAAAGAACATAACGTGTAGCCTTGGTTTAATTGCTAAATGCTTAAAATTGGTATGTACCATTAGGCTTGATGCCAATCACATAATTAAAATTGGTGTGTACATTATCCCGGCTTTTAATAAGTTTCTGAACAACTAAAATTTGTGTGTACAATATGAGGCAAATTCGAGAAACTTACATGATTGCAAACTTATATTCTAGGAGATGTGGGAGTTATATGATATAACTCTTTAGGTGATAGTCTCTTTTGAATTCTACGTGATGAATTTTGTAGACTTTGTGGTTGATTTCTATTCACATATCACTTCGCATGTATCTCAAGCTTTTACTAGTTGCACACACTACATAAGTTACTCTTTGCTAAACAATGTACATGTTATTGTGTGTGTTTTTGGTCTGACCAACCAAGTTTGAATATACTTTGAGTTTTATGCAAAATAGAATTGTTGCTTGAGAATTCAAAGGGAGCTGATTTGACAATCTTAATTTTGGAAAATTGGGTTTAAAATCTTGGGTTTTTGAAACTCATTTCATCTCATACTCATGCATTTATTTCATATATTTCAATGCTTTGAAGAGTTTTGTGCCCAAAATGTGTTTTTGGTTTTCAAAAATTGTGTTTTTCTCTCAAAATTAAGTGAGCCTCTATCTGTTTTGAT
Organism: Quercus ilex subsp. ballota; assembly: GCA_032727855.1. Taxonomy (NCBI): domain Eukaryota; kingdom Viridiplantae; phylum Streptophyta; class Magnoliopsida; order Fagales; family Fagaceae; genus Quercus; species Quercus ilex. The sequence goes on along the minus strand of CM064918.1, from coordinate 22,639,900 downwards.
TGATACAGTCTGTTTTTCGATCAATCGAAATTCTGCTTAAAATTTTAAGTAAGTCTCTGTCTGTTTCAATTGATCGAAAATGTTTTTCGATCAATCGAAAATCGTGAATCAAGTTTTTTTAAAACTCATATTTGACTTGTTCAAATCACTTTTTCAAAAAGTTTTCATCTTTTTCTCTCTCTCTCCAATTCGAACTAGGCTCCACCTTGATTTTTGTCGTTTTCCTCCGAATCTTTTGCAAGGTTTTCCTCTTCCAACACCGGTATGTCCATTCTACCCCTCCTTTTGCATTTTTTTTTCATATTTTTATGCATTATTTCATGGTTTTTGGGTAAATTTTCGGACTATGCATAAATTGGTTTTTTTGTTTAATCAAGCTTTATTTTGTGAAATTGATCAATGGGTTTTGTTGCTATATTGATATATTCATGATCTATGATAGTTAATTTGATCAATTTGAAGTTTTGTGAGAAATTAAAAATTCTAGGGCTTGTATTGAATCTGAATTGGGGATTTTGTTCAATTAGGGTGAAATTGATGAAATTGGCTTGTTGGATTGATTTAATTGATCATTCTAATTTGTTTTCTACCTTGTGTGATGATCAATTGGTCAAATTTCTTCAAAAAAGAAAAAATATTCATGTGGTTTTCAAATTTTTGGGGTTTTTGTTAGAAACTCTATGCTCAAGCCAATTTTGTGAATTTGAGCTTAAAACATTCACTGCATTAGAGCATGCATCATGACATTTAATTGTGTTCCTGCATCATATAGATTTTTGTTCTATATCTGTTTTGTGCTAACGTGCAGTCTGCCCTTGGTTTTTCTTTTTATGTTCTTTCTTGGTTCTGCTATGTGTCCTTGTCCTTTCCTTAGCACCATGCCTAGGAAAACTAAAGCCCATAGGACTCCCTCCTCTTCTTCTAAGTCACCCTCTAGGAGTGAGTTGTTTAAGGATGCCAAGAGTAGAGAGGCCTTTGATAAGCTGAACAGTAAGAGGAAGATTTAGGCTGAGTGTTCTGTAGCTTTAGATGAGGTTGATCCTGCCATTATGGCAAATTTTGAGAGTAGGGGCTAGCTGTCTTTGTTGGAGATAGATCATCCACCCCCGACCGCCCTCATTAGAAAGTTCTACTCGAACCTCTCTTATCACGTCTATGATTCCAACACCCTTGTTAGGAGTTGGATACGAGGTGTTGAGTTCACCATTACCCCTAGGGTAGTGGCTGAGGCTCTTGGGGTCCCGGTCGTAAGGCAGCCTGACTATCCTTTTAAGGAGTCTCCACCCCTTGATGACGTCATGTCATACATCCTTGGGTCTTTTATCCAGTGGGGTTCTGATCCACGGATCACGTCCACTGAGCTTCCTGTGACTACCTATCTGTTTCTTAGGATAGCATGTCATTCTTTGTGGCCTATCTCTCATCTCCACACCATCCCCATTGAGAGATGTGTGTTTTTGTATGCACTTGTGTCTGGTGCTTCTATTTCTTTTCCTTATCTATTTCTTCGTTCTTTGAACGAGATTCATAGGAGTAGCGTCGTTGGTCACGCTCTTGTATATCCTATCTTCATTCATAGGATTTTGTTGTTTTTAGGTCTAGATGGTTTCCCCGCTTTTAAGCCCGTCCATATTACTGGTCCCATAAGTGCCTCCTTTCTTCGTCTGAGGGCTGCACATTTGAGGCCTCCTCGTGTTCGGTCTTCTGGTGATGCACCCCCTCCTCCCTCTTCTACAGGTGATGCACAGGCTGAGGCGTCTGGTGCTGCTGCTGTTGCTAATGTTCCTCCACCGACTACTTCGGATGATTCAGACATTCAACGTACATTGGATCATGTCTTGACCATTCAGGCGGCTCATGGACAAATTTTGGTGGACTTGCTCGATGAGGTTCGTGCTTTGCGTGCAGAGTTGGCGCATTTTCAATGTTCTCCCTTCACCACCTCCTTTTGATGATGGATTATGATTGCCCTTTGGCATTTCGTCACAAAAAGGGGGAGTAGATTTTAGATTAGCCTGTAGAGTTTTTGTTGATAGGGGGAGTTTTGTGGTTTTTTGGAGCCTATGGTGATTAGATTGTATCTAGGAGCTATATCTTGTATTTACATTCTTTTGGCTCTAGATGTATTTTTGTTGGGTTTTTCATGTTACTTCCAGTTACATTTATTGTTTTATATGATTCTTGTGTTCATTGCTTATTGATTTATATTTATGAGTTATTCATTGATATATGTCTTTATTTTGTGTTGTGTGGAAAATACAAGAATGCTTTGTTTAAAAGGTAGTTAACATTATTTTTTATGTATCTAACTTAGGGGGAGAGTTAGTTTACATATTTGTTGTTTTAATGTTTTTCTGTCACACATGAGTTTATGTGTTTGTTGAGTATTTCAGGAAATACAGGTTGATTCAATTGAGCTGCTGTCTACACTTGCAATTGATAGATGGTAGTTAGGATTGGATTTGTTTTGTAAAGGGCTTTTACTTTGTAAACTTTGAGCTTTTAGTTATGTTTTGTCACAGATTGCCAAAGGAGGAGTTTGTTAGGTTCTAAAGACTTAGGATTTAATGTATTTAGAACTCTAATTTGTATTGTTGGCAAACCATGATCAAAACAGGTTATTTAATCTTGTTTAGATGTGCTCAAAGTTGTGCTGTTTATGTAAAGTTGGAATCAAGCTGATGCAGAATTCACTATGCATCTCGGCCTAGCTCGATTGATCGAAGCTTAGGCTCGATCAATCGAATTTCGCACAGATGCGTTTTTCTGCAGTTTTTCCAACTCAGCCCTAACTCCTAAAATGTTTACGGTTTTATGTTTTTGCCCTAGGTATATAAGGCAAACCCTAGCCACGTTTTAGAGGTTGCTCATATTACTGTTTTGTGTAAATCTCTTGTAAGATCTAGAGGAGCTTTTCTTTACACAAAACTTAGGGTTTTCAAGGAGAAGATGTTATCTACACCTTGTTGATCAACTCAGTTGCTGCCATTGGAACTTAAAGATACACAAGCAGGTATGCTTGTATTTGCTGGAGAATTCAAGAAAGAAGGAGTCCATGGTCTCGGAGCTTGCATGTGGTCATGTCAGTAAGTTCTACTGGTGGGTAGTAATAAGAAGTCAAGCGTGGGGGTTTGTAAGTCTTATTGTATGAACTTCGATTCTTTCAAGATAATGGATTCTAGTTTACCTTGAGGATAGTTAGGTTAAATCCTCTCCAAGTTTTTATCATGTGGTTTCCTGAGTCATCATATATTTGTGTTATTTATATTTCCGCTGCTATATACTTGATAAGATTGTTTGATTGTGATAACCTAGGTTTGTATAATTTGACTAAGTTAATCACTTGGCTAATTAACTAGGTTAATCTGGTTGTGTTAAAGGGTCTAAAAACCATTCAAAAAATATTTGCGTTTTATCAATGATGCGTGAGGGAGAGAGAGCTGGAAAAAAAAAAAGGAAAAGTTTTTGTTTTAATTGATTGTGAAGATGGGTGTTTTTGTCTTTTAATTTTGTTCCATCTAAAAAAAATTATGTGCAAGTCATGTGCTATTATTTTCCTTCTAATTTAACAGTGAAATTTATGTTAGGGTGCAAAGTGTTATAAGTGTGATATTTTTATTTGGGGAAATTACTCCAGATTACACTTTGCACCAGATTACATTTTACATCATTAAAAGTATGTCTTCTTTCTAAACAAAGCAAGACTGCAGAACCAATGGAGCTCTTTTTTTTCTAAATTTAAGGGACTAAAATTGCTCATTTGACATTGTAGAAACTAAAAGTACTCAAAAGTTTATGAGTGTTTAGATTTTACATTCTAAAGTTTTAGAATTTAGATTTAATCCTCTGAAGTTCTATTCCATTTGCATTAGCATCATCTTCATTCATATTTTCCATTAAGGGCCACATAAACTTGCCACACTTGTTTAGTTCATCCAATAAAATGATGTCATGTCTTTTTTATTATGTTATGTCATATTTAATTTAATTTTTTTAAATCTTTTTAGGTTACAAAAATGATGTGGCATCCTTTTATTGGACAAACTAAACATATGTGCCAAGTATACATAGCACTTAATGAAAAATATAGATGGAAGGATTGCTAATGCAAACAGAATATATAAAACTTCAGGGTAAAATTCGAATTATGAAATTTCTGGGTGTAAAATCTCAAACACCTCCAAACTTTTGAAATGTAGTTTGCAATTTAACCTTTTGTTTACTAATTGCATCCATTAATAAATCAATAGTACTAAAAGTTTCGTGCGTTGCATGACTTTAATTATGAATTTTCTTTATATATATATTTTTTGAGAAATAATAACTAAATGAGTTTTTATTACATAATTTTAGAACTCATTTCTAAATAAATGAATGGTTATTATTATATAAAATGCATATTTTTCTATATTTTTGTTTATATATAATATCTCTAACTAAAATTATCAATAAAAACTGATGGAAATTTAGACCCCTTAAACAACCAGATTGCGTAGCCTAGATTAATTAACCAAGTTGTTACTTAGTCAAATTAATCAATTCTAGGTTAAAACAATCAAACAATCATATCAAGAATAATAATGCAGCGGAAAATAAACGAACACAAGATATGATCACCCAGGAAACCACACGGTAAAAACCTGGGGAGGATTTGACCCACCGATCCTCAAGGCATAACAGAATTCACTATGAAAGAATTGAAGTTCTTACAAAAGGACTACAAGCTCCCCGCTCGACTTCCTAATGCTACCCACCAGTAGAACTTCCTGACACGACCACGCGCAGGCTCCGAATCCACGGACTACTTCTTTCTTGAATTCCTCAATCAGCTACAAGCTCCCCGCTTGCTTTTCTTTTAAGTTCCAATGGTTGCAACGGTAATGATCTTCAAGATGTTGAAATCATCTCTACCTTGAAAACCCTAAGTTTTGTGTAAAGGAAAGCTCCTCAAAGATCTCACAAGAGATTCACACAAAACAGCAATTTATGAGCAACAAAGCAATATGGACAACCTTCAAAAACGTGGCTAGGGTTTAGTTTATATACCTAGGGTAAAAACATAAAATCCTAAACGTTTAATGAAGTAGGGCTGAGTTGGAAATTTTGCAGAAAAATCAACCTGTGCGATTTTCGATCGATCGAGTCTATTCTTCGATCGATCGAGCCAGACCGAAAGTCCCAAGTACTTCTGCAGCCACTCGATTCCAACTTTACAATATTAAACCAACTTTGAGCAAGTCTAAATAAGACTAAATACAATGTTTTGATCATGGTTTGCCAACATTACAAATTAGAGTTCTAAATACATAAAATCCTAAGACCTTAGAACCTAACAAACTCCCCCTTTGGCAATCCGTGACAAAACCCTAAATAAAAACTCAAAGTTTTACAAGTAAAAAGCCCTTTACAAAGATAATGCTCATAAAATTCAAATTCAGCCTAACTACTATTCATCAGTTGCAAGTGTAGACAGCAGCTTAGTTGAATCAACCTGTATAATCCTGAAATACTCAACAAACGCATAAACGCATGTGTGACAGTAAAGAGTAAAACAACAGGTATAACATTCTTGTAAGATTCACACAACACAAAATAAAGACATATAAGAATGATTAACTCATAAATATAAATCAATACGCAGTGAATCACAAAGCAACAAGAATCAATAAAAATAACATGTATATCAATCAATGTTACTCCCCCTAACATGAATATCCCCAAAAATGATATACAAAGTGAAGCACCTAGATACAATCTAAAAACTCCACAAGCTCCTCTAAAACAAAAAAATCTCCCCCTAACTACAAAAACTCCTCTACAAGACAAAACTCCACTCCCCCTTTTTGTGACGGAATGCCAAAGGGCAATCACAAGTCGCCATCAAAAGGAGGTGGTGAGGGTGGATGAAGACGCGCAAAATCAGCTCGGAGAGCACGAATCTCGTCCAGCAAGTCCACCAAAATCTGACCATGAGCCGCCTGAACGGTCATGACAGTCTCCAAAGTACGACGAACATCGAAGTCGGCCGAAGGAGGTGGAGGAACATCAGCAGCAGCAGCATCATCACCAACTGGATCAGGAATATCCTCACCAGCAATACCTGCAGAAGAAGAAGGAGGAGGTGCGCTACTAGAGGGCTCAGACCTAGGGTGTTTAGAACCAGCTCGAAGATGAGCGGCCCTCTGTCTAAGAAAAGACGCACCTATAGGAGCTATCACATGAACGGGCTCAGAGGAAGGAAAGCCACTAAGATCAAGATAGAGAAGAATCCTATGAATGAAAATAGGATGTACAAGAGCATGAGCAGAAGATGAACTCCTATAAACATCGTTCAAAGAACGAAGAAAAAGATGGGGAAAACTAATAGGAGCATCAGTAACCAGAGCGTACAAAAATACACACCTCTCAAGAGGAATAGTGTGAACATGGGAAATGGGCCAGATAGAATGGCAAGCTATCCTAAAGAACAGATAATGTAACCCAGAGAGCTCAGCAGAAGTGATCCGAGGATCAGAACCCCACTGGACAGTAGTACCAGTGATGTAAGACAAAACATCGCTAATCTCGGGAGACTCATCATATGGATAGACAGGATGCTGGACCAACGGTACCCCTAGAGCATCAGCCACTATCCGAGGAGTAATGGTGTACTCTACGCCTCGTATCCAACTCTTTACTAGAGTGTTGGAATCATAGATGCGGATAGAGATGTTCGAATAGAACTCTCTAATCAAAGCAGAAGGTGGAGGAGGATCAGAAACATCCACCAATGGTAACCAGCCCCGACGCTCAAAATTTGCCCTAATGGCAGGATCGAGTTCATCTAACAACACAGAATGCTCAGCCCAAATCTTTCTCCTAATGTTTAGCTTCTCAAAAATCTCTTGGTTTTTCTCACCCGAAAACTTCTCACGATCAAAGGATGGAGGGGGTGAAGGAGAAGGTGAGGGAACATTCCTACGGGCTCTAGTCTTCCTAGGCCTAGTGCTAAGGAAAGGACAGAGACACAAAGTGAAAACCACAAAGAACAAGAGAAAACAAAACCAAGGGCAGACTGCAAATTAGCACAATAAAGAATATAGAACAAAAAATCTATATGATGCATGAACAATAAAATGTTTTGATGCATGATCTAATGCAGTAAAACAATTAAGTTTAATTGAGAGTAATTTGACAAAATTGGCTTGAACAGGGAATTTCTATCAAAAATCCCAAAAATTGAAAACCACTTATTGAAATTTTTAAATATAATGATGAATTAAGCATTACAAACACATCACATAGATTATAATGCTTAATTACAACAACACAACAAGCCAATTTCATCAAATTCTACCCAATTTAACAAAAGCCCCAATTCGGATCAAGAACAAACCCTAGAATTTTCAATTTTTCACCAAACACAAAATTGATCAAATTAACCACCAATGATCATTTTTATGATGTGTCCCCACAAAAACCCAATGATCAATTGCATAAAATATGGCTTGAATCAAATGAAAATCCCAAAAATGCAAAGTGCGAAAATCGCCCCTAAATGCATGAATATATGCATGAAATGATGAAAATTAAATCAAAAGGAAGGGCAAAAGGGTCTCATCGGCTTGGGGAGAGAAAGATTTTGCAAAAACTTCGGAAGAAAACGACAAAAATCGCTATGTGGAGCCTTGCCAACTCGGAGAGAGAGAGAGGAAAAAGTTTGAAAAGTTTGAATAGAGAGTTTGAAAAAGTCATATCTGAACTTTTAAAAAAGCTTTTCCACGATATTCGATCGATCGAAAATTACATTCGATCGATCGAAACGCACAGTCATTTTAAGACAAATGAGAGCACTTTTTCGATTGATCGAAAAACAGGCTGGATCGATCGAAATGGGAAGAGGCTCACTGAATTTTTAGAAAAAACACAGTTTTGAAAAACACAAACCTAATTTTGAAAATAACTCCTCAAAGCATTAAATTGAAGAAACAAAATGCATGAGTATGAGATGGAATGCTCTTTCAAAAACACAAAATTTTGAACCCAATTTTCTCATGACTAATTTCAATCATTCTCTCATTGAATTTTCTCAAGCAACAAATATGTTGTGCATAAATCTCAAGATATTTTCAAACTTGGTTGGTCAGACCAAAAACACACACACACTAGCATGTACAGTGTTTAACAAAGAGTAACTTGTGTAGTGTGTGATACTAGCAAAAACTTGAGATACATGTGCGGTGATATGTGAATAGCAATCAATCACAAAGTCTACAAAATTCATCACATAGAATTCAAAAGAGACTATCACCTAAAGAGTTACATCCTATAACTCCCACATCTCCTAGAACAAAAGCTTGCAATCATGTAAGTTTCTTGTATTTTGCCCCATTATTTAGGTGAAATTTGGCATAAAGCCTAATAGTACACACCAGATTAGATTATGTGAAATGGCATCAAGCCTAATAGTACACACCAGTTTTAAGCATTAAGCATTTAAAGATGCTACACCTTATGTTCTTTTTGTGCATGTGCTACACTTTCTTGAGCACAAAATCTTATGATATGCACTAAGGTGTTCATGATTGGCTAGTGAACAGTGGTGAGATGGTTATTTATGCCTTTCTCAAAAGAATCAAGTCCAACAGTCAAATAACATGTGACTTCAAGATTAAGACAAAGTGATAAACACCATAAACATCTTTCCCACACAACATGCACTACAAAGTTTTAACTAGTAAAGTGCAATAAATAAGTTCATCAAAGCTAAACAAGGTACATAAGACATGTTATGTGTAAATAAATTGACCAACCTTGTTTTCAAAAACCAAGAAACATCATGTTAAACATAATTTTTGCTTCCTCCTTTTCCCTTTTTTTTTTTTTTTTTTATTTTTTAATAGAGAAAACAAATAAATCCTAGAATGAAATGCATGAATGTAATGCAATGCAAGTCCTAGAACAAAAACACAAAAACCAAAGAACAATAGTCACAAAGGAAAAGAGCAATGAAGCACAAGGACCATGTCAGAAAGACTCAATTAGTTCGAGTCTTTTGCATCCAAAACCTTTTAGATGCACCATGAGCATTGGAGTTCTTATTCACATTCGAGTGATTCCCAACCCCAGGATTGGAATAAAGGTTTAACACCTTTACCAATTCACCAATTAGTGCCATAGGATCTTGTGCTTTAGACACAGGCACTTTTGGTTTATTTGCTCTCTTATCAGCTTGAAGCTTGTAACAGTTAGGACGAATGTGTCCAAACTTACCACAATAATGACAAACCCAAGCAGGTTTACCATGCATCTTGTCCTTAGATTTGGTAGGCTCCTTAGGTTTAGAATCTCTTAAGTCTACCCTAATCTTCTTAGGTGGTGAAACTTCTACAGGTTTAACTACCTCACTCACAGGTGGTTTGACAGTTTCACTCACAACCTCACTCACAGAAGGTTCAGAAGAAGAAGAAGGAACAAAAGTAGTGGAATGTGGTGCAGAATCAAAGATGCTTTCAACATATCCTAACCCAGTTTTATCAGAGGGATACTTTTGAACATTCAGCATGTGATCAAGTTTAGAACTAGCAGATCTAGCAACAGATAAATCATTTTCCAAAGTTCTAACTTTATCAAGCAAAAGCATGTTCTTAGATTTAACATTATTCAAAAGCTCATTGGCATCAAACAGTTTAACAAGCAAATTTCTCTTTTCAAACTCAAGAGAATCAATTTTCTTTAGGACAAGTTCAACTTTCATAGCATCCTTTGCAGCAATTTTGCAAAGTTTGTTATAGGCCTCTTGAAGATCTGCATCTTCAGAGAGTTCCCCATCAGAAGGGTTCTCTTCAGCAGATATGCTTTCATTGACTATAGCAGTAGCCGTGAAAGCAATGAAGTTTTCATCCTCGTCACCACCGGACTCATCATCAGAAACCTCATTATCACTAAGGGTTACAGCCATAGCTTTACCCTTAGTCCTCAAGAATGTAGGACATTCAGATTTCACATGACCATACCCTTGACAGCCAAAACACTGAGGACCCAAAGAGTTATTAGAAGATTGACCAAAATTTTCTCTAGGTTTTTCAAAATTGTTAACCTTAGTGGGATCATTCTTCCTAAAATTTCTAGGTTTAGCAGTGTAAGTACCTCTTGCCTTTCTATTTGTATTCCTAAGAAAGTTCTTAAAGTTTTTGGCAAGATAGGCAATCTCTGTAGCAGAGAGCTCATCATCAAATCCACCACCATTAACATCATCAACTGACTTAAGAGCCATTGATTTGGATTTGTTCACTTTAGGTAGGTCAGACTCATAGGATTGAAGAGATCCTACAAGCTCATCAACAGGGATGGAGTCCACATCCTTGCTTTCAGTGATGGCAGTCACTTTGGGTCTAAAATCTTCAGTTAAAGATCTAAGAATCTTCCTAACAATTTTAGGTTGATCATAGATTTCACCCAAATTAAAAGCAGAATTGACAATATCATTTAATTTAGCATAGAATTCATCAAAAGATTCATCGTCATACATTCTAATGCTTTCAAATCTAGAAGTCAATTGTTGCAGTTTGTTTATCTTAACTGCCTTTGTGCCTTCATGCACAGTTTGGAGGATTTTCCAAGCAATATGAGCAACCTCAACATTAGAGATTCTCTTAAATTCCTCCATAGAAACAGCATTAAAGATGGCATTCCTAGTTTTGCTATTGAAGCTTGCTACTTCTTTTTCAGAAGTTTGCCACTCACTTACAGGAGTAGCGGGCTTCACCCATCCGTATTCAACGGAATTCCAAACCCTTTCATCAATAGATTTCAAGAATGCTTTCATCCTTACTTTCCAATAAGCATAGTTATTCCCATCAAAGTGAGGAGGAACAAACAGAGAGTGTCCATGCTCCATGACAACAGGGGTCAAGGATCAGCTCAGAGATTAAAAATCTCAAACAAAAAGAGCTACCTGCTCTGATACCACTTGATGGAAATTTAGACCCCTTAAACAACCAGATTGCGTAGCCTAGATTAATTAACCAAGTTGTTACTTAGTCAAATTAAGCAATTCTAGGTTAAAACAATCAAACAATCATATCAAGAATAATAATGCAGTGGAAAATAAACGAACACAAGATATGATCACCCAGGAAACCACACGGTAAAAACCTGGGGAGAATTTGACCCACCGATCCTCAAGGCATAACAGAATTCACTATGAAAGAATTGAAGTTCTTACAAAAGGACTACAAGCTCCCCGCTTGACTTCCTAATGCTACCCACCAGTAGAACTTCCTGACACGACCACGCGCAGGCTCCGAATCCACGGACTACTTCTTTCTTGAATTCCTCAATCAGCTACAAGCTCCCCGCTTGCTTTTCTTTTAAGTTCCAATGGTTGCAACGGTAATGATCTTCAAGATGTTGAAATCATCTCTACCTTAAAAACCCTAAGTTTTGTATAAAGGAAAGCTCCTCAAAGATCTCACAAGAGATTCACACAAAACAGCAATGTATGAGCAACAAAGCAATATGGACAACCTTCAAAAACGTGGCTAGGGTTTAGTTTATATACCTAGGGTAAAAACATAAAACCCTAAACGTTTAATGAAGTAGGGCTGAGTTGGAAATTCTGCAGAAAAATCAACCTGTGCGATTTTCGATCGATCGAGTCTATTCTTTGATCGATCGAGCCAGACCGAAAGTCCCAAGTACTTCTGCAGCCACTCGATTCCAACTTTACAATATTAAACCAACTTTGAGCAAGTCTAAATAAGAATAAATACAATGTTTTGATCATGGTTTGCCAACATTACAAATTAGAGTTCTAAATACATAAAATCCTAAGACCTTAGAACCTAACAAAAAACTTTTCTAATTATTTGTTTACAATTCCTTATTTATTAATGAAGATGGTGATTTGAACTCAAAAGTTTTTTTTTTTTTTTTTTTTTTTTTTTTTTTTTGATTCTTGCATAAATAAGATTATCCTAAAATAATCGATTCAAAAATTAGGATTAAAAAATCAATTATATTTGTACACCTAAAAAAAATTTCATTTTTATGTATTATTTTGATATTTAAATCATTTGTTTTAGTGTTACTTTTATTCAAATGGTTAACACCCTAACTTATACAACTTGAGTAATGTCTCTAATTATATTGTTCTTTAGCCTTTAAGAACACATATGTTAATATTACACATGAAAAACAATCCAAATTTCTAAACTTAAAAAAAAAAAAAATGAAAAAGAAGTTATGTAAAGATGGACATACATAGGAATTTAGACAGATAGATCTAATTTAGCCAAATATTATCTATATCTAAAAGGATATAGTAGAAATTCTAAATTGAATTTAGTTATACTTTCGAAGAAATATGGTAGGAATTTTGCATACAAAGAAATTAACACAAAGCACAAACAGAATTTTAAGATATAAAAATTGAAAAAAAATGATAAATTTTTAACAATCAATAAGTAAAAGTAACTTGGAACCAAATTGCACTACAACACATGGAAGACGTGTTTTGAACCAAAGAATTTTTTGTAGTGATAGCCAATTGAAAAAATCAAAACACTTACAAACTAAATACATAGAATAACAAAAACCTAAAACACACAAAATAATTCAAAAGTTGAGAAATATTTAAAAATAAAATAAAAAACTTACCTAAGAGAAACTAAGAACTTAAATGGGCGTCTCTTGTTTTGCTTTTTTATAGTAGACTTCCTTTGACATAATATCCATACATGAAAATTTAGAAACAAATAACAATAAATAAGATGAATTTATTTAATCAAAATTATCATATACAAATACATAAGTATAGGGGACTAGAGCTACGGCCCGACCCCAATTCAATGGGTATGGACTGTATGGTGGACCAGTACAATTAATTTGTAGAGGTAAGTTATCAAGACCAACCTTTCAAGCCTTGCTGATTTCGTTAAACAATTTAAAGAGAGACCAATTTTTTAGGTATTAGCTTTGTGAGAGAATAATAATAAGAAAGACAAACATTTTTGTATCAATTCTTCCTCAAGTCTGTCCGAGGATCATTAGTACATATCATATTCCCTTCTCAGTTACTAAGTTCTTGATTACATTTTATGCTTCTCTCTCTAATTTTTTTTCTATATCCTTTTTTGGAGGAGTCCCTTTTCCTTATATAGCTACCTGAATTGCATCTCTGCCCTCCACTTAGATAGCCACTAATTTTCACTTGGATGCTTGTCCCATCAGGGCCTTGCTGGCGGTGGTAGAATACACTGCAAGTTGTGAGGGCACTGTTCCGGGATTATTCTGCTATTAATGCGGCCAATTGAGTTGGTGCAATGCATTGAATGCAGTGGTGATGAGTACTTTATCTAGAAACTTCCTCCTTTTTTCACTTGCATGTCTCACCTGCCCTCCTTAGCTCTTGGCCTTGTTAACTTGATGGTCAATCTCCGATCCCCCGAGGAGCACTTGTCCCTTAAGCTCCTTGGGCGTACTATTCTCAATTTCTCAAACAACCTTATTTGGGTTGATCTAGGCCTATCCTACCATATACTTGGGACGTACTGCCCCTTGGGCAGGTTTTATTCTCCCTCTTCGATTCCTCACCCCCCCCCCCCTTCTTTCTCATAATATGCATAAGTTGTAACTTGAAAAACAAAAAAAATAAAACAAAAATGTGGGGTGCAAGAAAGATTCTATAGAAAGACCATTAGTGAATATATATAATTTTTGAGATTTTGATAATAGACTTTTAGTTGGAGTGAGATTTAAATTTTTGAAACTTAGATGCATGTTGCATGTTTTGTTAAAACAAGTATTTTTATTTTATATAAAATGCATGTTGCATATTTTGTTAAAAAAATTATTGTTACTAATGGTGAACTAAAAACTTTAACTCCTATTTGTCCATAAAGGCCGTCCAAGCCAAGAAGGCAATAAGGGTTTGTACTTAACCAGACGGTCGTCCAAAGGAATGTGGGTCGTCCATAAGGCAAATGCCTGGACAACCCCCAACACTTGGAAAACTCTGTGGAAATTTATTTACAAAAGCCAATAAAATTGGATCACGTGTCATTATTTCCAAGGCATGAGTAGAATCCTAGTTCGTCACCATAACTTCCTACTTGATACTTAACTTCCAACGATGGTTATTCTAACTCCAACAGCGGTTGTGAAAGTTAACTTTAAACCCTCTGACCTCTTCAAATATAGGGGAAGTTACAAAACAAGTAACCGCTCCAAGAGCACACTATATAAACAGTCATTCACAACAAGTAAAGGGAAGTTTTGAGACAACTCCCAAAAAGTTGGAATTCTAGAATTTGAGAGAGAAACTAACTTAAGTATCGAAGGGTTCTTGGCCAGTGAGCCCCAGTCACCTTTGATTGTTTGTTTTTCTTTTCAGGCCTTCCAGATCACTAAAGCCCGAAGCATTCAGCCTACTGATTTTCTGTGCATCATCAGTTACTTTATCTTAAAAAATTGATAATAACAAATAAGTTATTGTCTCTATCAATTGAAACTTAGATACATGTTGCATATTTTTTTAAAATACTTATTGTTATTTTATCCAACAAATTAATAAAAAAAAAAAATTATTGTCTCTATCTAAAAAAAAATAAAAATTATCCAAAATATTGATATAATTTGGTAAAGCCACTTAGCACAACTTCAATTTCTAAGACCAACTTAGAGCATTTCCAGCAGTCTTTCCAAATTTTTGTACTGTCTGGAGTATGAACAATGATTTTTACCTTTTACCTACTTACTTTTTCAAATACATTTTCCAACAAACTCTCTTTCTTTTTTCTATCCCATTAAAATATTATTTTTTAATTCTTTTTTTATTCTTTTTTTAATCTTCCTTCATCCATTCATAATGGTTATATTTTTTAAGTTCTCAATATCTATATTTTTTAATCTTCCAACAGAAATATTTTTTTAATTTTCCAATAATGTTTTTTTAACAAATATCATTGAGCACTTGTTACAACGATATGCTGAGTTATAAGATCATCTAATTTTAATGAGAAGTGTTACCTTTACAATATTTTTGCAATTATTTCACAAAAGAATCTTATGTGGTAAGTTGTTACTAGTTTTAATTTAAATCCACTACTGAAATTATTTTTTAACTCACCAATATTAGCTAATAACAATTCGTCACTTACAATTTATTGTGAAAATATTGTGGTAACATTTCTCAATTTTGATTTCTTATTCTTTATTTTATTTTTCCTTTTTCTATTTATTTTTTTCATCCATACATTTCTTCTTTCTTCTTTTTTTCTTTTTCTTCTTTTTTTTTCTCTTGGTTTTTCTCCTCCACACACGTATACCCACTCTCCTCTTTATCTTCAACTTTTTCACATTTTTTTTTTCTACTTCACTCCAGAGCACCCAGTAGCTCGCTCTCTTTCTCTTTCACCTCTCTCTATCTTCACTTTTGTTCTTGTTTTTCTACTTCTTGTTTTCCTGACAGTACATAGTTAATTTCTCAACACATACCTCTTGCATAATTTTACAACTCTGTTAACCATCACAGACCAAAGTTCATAATGTGAAAAATCTCATTTGAGAGAGAGAGAGAGAGAGAGAGAGAGAGAACAAAAACCATATGGGTGTCTCTCTCTTTTCTCTTTTTTCTTTTATTTTTCTCTTTTCATCTGGTTTATGAGAAAAATTGTTTTTGTGTTTGGATTGTGTTCTGTGTTTTGTAGCCGTTGAAATAAAGAAGAGAGAAAGAGAGTGAGGAAGAAAGAGAAATGGAGGAAAGAGGAAAAAATCATTTTTTATTCAATCGGGTGATTAATTTAGGGGATAATAATGTTAGAGTTGTTACATTAATTGCTACAGTGTTCTCTCCTTAAAGAGAGCTACTGTAGCCACCCTAAAAAAAAAATATTTAGAGTTAAAAAGGCTGTCAGAGACATTTTTTATGTGTTTACTCTCTAAAATTGGCTTTAAAAAACTTATTGGAGATGCTCATAAAGAATTTAGTAAAATTTTTAAAAATGTTAGAAAAAGTTTTTATGAAAAATAATAGAGGGAGCCGTACAACTGTACAAGAGTGCGTGTCACCCTTGCCTCTCGCCTTCGAAAAAATAAAAAACTAATCATCACGACGATGACTTTGTCTATTTCCATAATTTGAAAAATAATAATTATAATTATTAATCTTATTGAGATTTTGAATTTTAATACAAGTAGGTGAGCATTTTGCACTTAAGCAATATTATAAGACCAATTAACAATCCCCATATGGCAACTTGAAATATACATACTAAAAAGCTGCAAACATAGACATTCACCAGATACATCCCAAAACTACAAAAGTGTTTCCTTCATTAAATTAACAACACCACCAAAGTCTCTCACGCATTGTTCTTTTTCAACCCCAAATACAATCCCCACTCTTCCATTTCATTTTAGATTCTAACAATGTCTTCAAATAATCTAAGTGTGTTTACATATCCCATTATACTCTTGGTTTTCCTGCTTGTCTTGATCATGATTGTAGCATTGCTTCGCTATTGCACTGTCGCGCCATCCAACCAAATTGACACCTTCACAACAGCACAACAAGATGCAATCAACATCGAACTAGGCCTCGACAAAGCCACTCTAGAAAACTACCCAAAACTCATCTACAGCCAAGCAAAGCTCCACAAAGGCATGGGCAACTCTACCACATCATGCTGCTCAATATGCTTGGCGGATTATAAAGACACAGACGTGTTGCGGTTTTTACCTTCTTGTGGTCATCTCTTTCATGTTGAATGTGTGGACTCGTGGTTACTGCTGCATGCTACGTGTCCGGTGTGTCGGGACTCGCCTCTGGCCAAGGCGGTGCCTTTCGGGGAGCAACGTGTTTGACCTGATAAAAATGGAAACATTGGGGTCTCATTAACGCATGTTTTGTAATATAGAGGTATTTAAATTTATTATAAATTTAATTTTGTACAGATTCATGTATGTGGTTTGGTTAGGTAGGTTGGATTTTCTCTGTTACTAAACATTGATGTCTTGCATTGTTGGTCATGACTTGATTGATATCGATAAACGTAAAAGAGTTTTTTGTTCCTTTAAACAAGAAAGGGTTTAACTCAAAAAATGGACAATAGCAACTTTCAATTACCAGTCTTTTAAACAAGCTAGTTGTTTATATCAAGCACACTTACCGTGAAAGGAACCATTGTACGAATCTTTTGGCCAAGAGAAACACACTTAAAAGCGTTTAGCTAATGCTTAAGGTTCTATGTATCTGAGACTTTGCATTGTTTATGTTTGATTTTTAATAAATGTACCCTTTTCTACCAAAAAAAAGTTGTTCATAACTCTTTTTCGGTGGACTTCATGTTTAGGCCATCTGTTGTCCATAAAATTATTATTTTTTATTATATAATTTTAGATTTTAAAAACTTGAAATTTAAATATTTCATGTAAGAAAAAAGTAATCTATTGATTATTAATCTTTCGGCAATTTTGCAAGTATGAAATATGTAAGAAAAAAAAATGTAATTTAATAGTAGATTTGTCGAATGACAAATTTAGTTACAAAATTGATTGTAACTTAAGGTTATAACCTTACTCAATAAAATAAATATTATTACATATTTTGAAAATTTAATCGTTAAATTGTATATTCTTTATACTTTTAATATACATGTCAAATTTTGTGTCAATCAGATATTATTTACTATATGATCTATAAGTTTATATTTTATACACAACTTTAAATTACAAAAACTTGCAATTTAAACAATTTATTGATGACATAGCTATTGATCTTTAATTTTTTATAAATTTTGCAAGTATAGAGAATATAAGAAGAAGAGGTAATTTAATAGTAGATTTGTCAAAATTCATTTCCAATAAAAAAATATTGAGTAAGGTTGTAGTCTTATGCTACAACCAATTTTGTAAATAAATTTTGTCATTTGTCAATATTCACATCTAATAAGAAGATATTGTGTGCAATTGTAGCCATTAATTATAAATTAGTTTGTAATTAAACTTTGTCCTATAAGAAAAAACCATTGTGATTTGCGACTGACCAAGTGCAACATAAAATGCCTAAAACACAAACAGCCTTGAAGATGGCCTAGCTAGCTAGGAAACCCCAAACTTGCAACAAACAGTGAAAAGATTGTGAAACATGTGCCTTACTTGGAAATCAACACATGATCCCCCGGTTCAACCTATCAAAATGTAATCCAAGGAGGATTAGTTTGAGACTTGAGAGGATTAAGGCAAATTCGAAGTGGCTGATTATTTACCACGCCTTTTTTTTTTTTTTTCCCCTTCCCGTTAAATGCACAACTGGCTCCCTGGAGCATTATTTTCCCCCAAACTAACTACCCTCATCTCTCTAAGGAGTTCTTCTTGGCACTTATTTCAAGAGGGAAGTGCAAGTCGGCACTTCCTCTAGGCTTTGACCAGTTGATTCTTTTTCCTCCAGCAGTTTGAATTTTACATGATTTTAACTCTATATATATATATATATATATATATTAATTTCTTTGAGGATAATTTTTTATTTTTAAAACATTTATAAGCCACTAAATGATTTGATACTTGATAGTTCCCCAAGAAATTTATGGATTTTTTAATTTAATCTCTCCCACTTTTTCCAAGATGACTGCATAAAATTCAAAAACCATAATTATCTTCAAGTATTATTCAATAAAACTTTAAATACACACTTGTAGTAAACTTTAAACCAATGAGATATGACATATATTAATTCTATTTTATCAATTCAATGACAAATCAATTAATTAATCATAGTCAGATAGTTTAAACCCTAATTTACAATAATGCATATTAACTGTTAAAATTTGATGTGCTTGATCTTTTAATTTGATGGTTTGATTTTCGCAGCTCTAATGTATTTTGAAATTGATTTCATGTTCATTGAATAGTTCAAATAACATTTTTTACCCATCCAATTATCCAAGGTGGAAATTATGGTTTTTCCATTAATCGAAGTTTGGTTCCAAAATGGTTTGTACACTTAAGTGGTCTAGTTAAATAAACAACTGGACCAACTTAAGTATTGCTTCATGGGGTTATCAATCGAACTATCTAGATTTAGTAACTATGCAAAAAACTGTTGAAAGAGAAATAAAATCAATTTTGTAAGCTCTCTTTAATGGGTTTCTATCTCTTAAGTATTTTTAAAACTATGGTTGCTTCTTAATCAACTTTTAGCATTGGAGATAATTTTTTTTTTCTAAATATCAATCTTTTTCTTTTGCTAAATAATATGGAAACTTTATTTTGCACTTGAAGTATGTTAATATATGGATTTGTATTATGTAATCCATTTATAAAACAATTATAGTTATAAAATTTTAATTCTTTATTGACCTGTTTTCATTGTATACTAAAGTTATAATGAAATTTTGTGTTGTAGATAAAAATACTAGCAAAATTATTATCCAACTTGAGATGCAATTCT
This sequence comes from Quercus ilex subsp. ballota, assembly GCA_032727855.1. Taxonomy (NCBI): domain Eukaryota; kingdom Viridiplantae; phylum Streptophyta; class Magnoliopsida; order Fagales; family Fagaceae; genus Quercus; species Quercus ilex. The sequence goes on along the minus strand of CM064918.1, from coordinate 22,620,468 downwards.
TAAGTATGAATACTTCTACTATTAGATCTACTACTAACATTGAGTATATTGGTGTCCAATTCATATTAAATATTTACTTATTTTGCTTTACGTAGCATATTATGTTTTATTTTTCATACTTTATAAGATAAATACACCTAAGAAGGTTGAGAACTTGATAGGATCCATGATATCTAGCTCTTTTTTTTTTTTTTTTCTTTTTTTGCCCATTCTTTTACTATGTAAATTTAAGAATTTATGTATTATTTAACTTTCATGTTTGAGTGTTTATGGTTTTTTGTTCTTTTATTTGTTTTGAAATGAAGACAAAGATATAATAATAATGTTTTTTTTTTTTTTTTTTTTTTTTTTTTTTGGTATGAGAAAAAATACAGGTCATACTAAGTTGACCTAACCCTCAAAAGACTAGGTAAGGATCATAGGATTTGCAACCGTTTAGGATGATATATTTCTAACCAAAACTCCACCGGGTCAAACCAATCGACTTGAACTGTTTGCCACGTTTATATAAGATGCATGAGAGACATTCAGGCAACAAAGGAAAATGTTGGGTGAGGTAAAACATATTCTCTTAAGTTATTGGGGTGTCAACAACATATTAAAAGGGATGATAGGTTGAATTGTGTAGGATCAATGCTGATGCAGGAAGCAACTGCCACATTGGCGACTGTTGTGTCATATATTTATCAGTATAGTTGTTTTTTATTTATCTTTATTATTCAATCAAAGATAATCATGAGTCTTGTTGGTAGTTGTTCCAACCTAATAAAATTGATCATAGGATGATGTGAAGTCAATCTAGGGAGTTGTCATCTATATTGGAAGTTGTCAAATATTTAGTGGAAAACATTTATTTCACATGCAATGTATTCACCTATAATTATCAATAAGAAATCAAAAGACGGGAGAAAAGTTTTTATTTATAAAATTATTTACAAGTAGCATTGTTTTGGAGTTGAGTGATTCCTCCTAAAAATCAAGTGTGTGACTTGGTCACATTGAGTGACATCTGTGATTAGTAGTGTTAAGTGACACCTGCTACCTCCGGTTTAGGAGCATCCCGAAACCATTCATCCTATCATTAGGTTAAATCTTTGATTTAGCCTATCTAGTACGTCTTGGCCTGCATCAAATGCGTTTTGTGCATGTTTTGTAATGCTCGGTGGTTGATTTTAAACAAATGCAGGATCTCTACTGAGTATTTGTGAGAGGTAGCCTTAATTGTCTATTGTAGTTCGCTGTAAAATAATAAAGGTTAATTGGAAGTATTTTTCTATATGTTATATTGTATATATAACTAGTCGCTAACCTGTACAATGTACATGATAGTTAAATTTAAAATCACATATATTTAAAAAAAACAAATAGAGAGTCTTGTATGAAAAAACTATTAATTAAAACTTAATAGAAAAATTATATTATAATTTAAAATAGTTTCCCATAGATATTGTATAGGTATAAACCAAGTGGCCGGGATGCATATTTTAAAATTAAAAAAAAAAAAAAAAAAAAAAAGTGACCGTAATGGTGGGCAGTGGCTGCTTTTGTTTTATTATTTATCCAAAAAAAAAATTGATAGGATATGAACAAATAAATTGTAGGATGCATATTAATAGTTTCCCATAGGTATTATATAGGTATCATCAAAGTAGGATGCATATTTTAAATAAATAAAAAGGACAAAACTTTGTCTTCTCACTCTCACATGCACCAACGCTACACCACCACCATATGTATAGAGGTTATTACACGTTCTTATTTAGTTTCTTATCAATGTGAATTGCCACTTTTAATATGAATAATGCACCTCCTCACTCCATATTATTCTACTAATCAATTTGAGATTCCAAAATCAAGTAGAAAACATCTAAACCATTCCCATATGACCTATACTTCTCCTTTAAAAAAAAAAAACCTATGGACTATATCACAACATTAATATAAAATTGATTATTGATGACAAGAAATTTGTAGTTTTGATGGTCAGGAATAAGCTCTTCTTCTTGTTATTGATGAAAATTTTTTTTATAGAGTGGTTTTTCCTAGATCATATGAGGGTTCTATATATAACATACATAGTAGTACAAATTACACCAACGTTAGAGAAAATTTGATTGATGAAATTGTTAATTATTAAATCAAAATTACGATTAAATCTAATATTTAATCGTAAAAACAAATTTTTACAATTAAAATTTTCACATGTAGATTTTTCATACTAATAAACTCACTCACAAGTCACAACAACAACAATATTATAAAGTAGTAATCATAGAGAGTTAGAGCATGAAAGATGGCAATATGTCCTTACCTCTGCATTACTCTGAGCAACTTCATGGATACAAGGTTACAAAGTGGTCTCATGAAGTCCCGTACCCTCTTTGCAAAATTTTCAATTTGTTATGTGTGTTTTCTTTGTGAAAATTTGAGTGAGTATGAAGGGTTTCGACCTTGGCCGGGGTTTATATTTGTTGAAATTTTTGTTATAGAATTTTAGGTAAATAGAATTTTAAAGCTCTTGAAACATATATTTAATAAAGTTTTACTTAAACTAAACTATTATAACACTTGATAAGATAATTACATGTTGAAAAAAAATAATAAATATATAAGATATAAAACCTAAAATAAAAAGAATCTAAAAATAAATAAAATAGTGGTGACGTAGAAAATTGTGAAAGTTCTAGAGGTTTCGGTTATATATATATATATATATATATATATATATATATAATGTATATTCTTGTGTGTGTGTATATATATATATATATATAATGCATATTCTTGTTTAACACAAATTGATAGATAGTTTTATGCTTCTAATTGGTCGTTGGTAAGAAGAAAAACCAGACACTTTGATTGGCTTGCTGAACTAAGCAATGATGCACATGACCTTAAAACTTATGGACTATGGAGAGGGGAAATTCAGCTTTTCTTTCTATTTTCTAATCGTTTTTTTTTTCCCCTCAATTTAGTTACTCACTGCTCTACAAGAACAAGAAACTTCAATCTTAAAATCCTTAATGCGCACCTGTAGTGTTTTAAGTGAGATAAGCTTGCGCTTTCATCTATATTTCATTCAAATAAAAATAAATAAAAAATCGATGAAGAATTTTCCTTCTAACTAATCATCATACTTTCAAGAATTTTAGGTGTTAGTTACGTGGAAAACTTGGATTTTATAAGTGACCCCGCATGCTCCCCCTGTAGTTTGCGATAATTTAGAGAGCAAAACTAGTCCTCGGGACAACCAGGGACGGACCTAGGTGGGGCCGGCTCGTGGTCCAATTTTTTCTTAATTATTATATATTTCATTTTTGTTATTGGGTACTCCTTTCAAAACCATAGGCCTCCTTTCTCCTTAATAAACCTAATTAGCCTCAACCAAATAGTAGTTATCCAACCCAAAAACTTAACAAGAACAATAAAAACATTCACAATGATAATTGTATTTTAGTGAAAAAAAAAAACTATTTTACCACCAAAGAACCAAAAAATCATGTGTATTGGAGAAGCTAAAACTAAATTTTTTTCAACTACAATAAATAGGTATAAATCTAGTTGACTATACCAATTGACTATAGTAAATTGTTAAAAATAAAATACAATATTTTATTAAGATAATATCTCTTCCTTCAATTAAAAAACTCAAATTTTCTCACTTTCTTTATTATTTTAATGAGTTGTTTATATTATTCTAGATGAAGTGATTAAAAAAAATAGAACATTTGATATTGGGTGTATTGTAAAGTGAGGTGGTAAAATAGATTTTTGAGGTATTAAAAGCTAAAATTTTAGCACCACCACCGTAATGCATAACTTCAAAAAAAAAAAAAAAAAAAATCATAGCCAGCCTATTATTAATAAAAAAAATTATTTTGTTTTTGTCTTTATTGGTAAATAATTGCATCTTAATGTATTTAGAAATAACCTTGAATATTTATAATTTTTTAATACTATATAAATGTTTATTTGGAGTTTTTTTTCTTTATACTTCGGCCTTTGCTAGCTTAAAATTCTGGGTCCGTCCCTGAGGACAATCCAAATGCAAAATAGACAAAATAATAAATTAATAATCCATTGGAAGGTTTAAATTTAGTTATAAAATTAGAGAGAATTTGTACTCAGCGATAGTATTGAAACAACAGTTAAGAATCCCCATATAGCAACTCCAAATATGCACCAAACAAACAATCACCAGGTACTCATTCCCAAAACTAGCAAGCACTTTCTTCGTTAAATTAACAACATCAAAATCTCTCACGTATTGTCCTTTTTCACCCCAAAAATACAGCCCCCAAACTTTTTTCCTCTATGCAACCCACTCTTCCATTTCATTTTAGATTCTAACGATGGCTTCAAAAAATCTATATGGGCTTGTATATATGATTATGCTCTTCTCTTTCATCACTATCATGATCATTATTTTACTAATTTTTTGCTATTGCACTGTCCAGCCATCCCTCCAAAATGGTAATCTCACAACTGCAGAACAAAATGCAATCACCATCGAACTAGCTAGGCCTCGATGAAGCCACTCTAGACAAGTACCCAAAACTCATCTATGCTCAAGCAAAGCTCCACAAGGACAAGGCCAACTCTACCACATCATGTTGCTCAATATGCTTGGCTGATTACAAAGACACAGACGTCTTGCGGGATTTACCAGATTGTGGTCATCTCTTTCATCTTGAATGTGTGGACTCATGGTTAAAGCTGCACGCTACATGTCCGGTGTGTCGGAACTCACCTCTAGCGAAGCCGGTGCCTTTGGAGGTGTCTCATTAACGCATTTTTTGTAGGTATTTATTATAAAGTACTATAAATTTGTTTTGCACAGATTCATGTATGTGGTTTGGTACTTTTAGGCTGGATTTTGTGTGTCACATTTTTTATTCGAATTCTTCTCTGTTACATAACAATTATGTCTTGCTTTGTTGGTCATGTATTAAATTATATCATGACCTGATTTGACATCGATATATGTATAAGAGTTTTTCTTTCCTTTGAACAAGAAAGGGTTTATCTAATGAAGCTTGCCTGGTTTTTTTTTTTTTTTTTTTTCAAAACAAGAAAGCGTTTAACTCAAGAAAAGTCGACAAGAACAACTTACAACTATCAGTCTCCTAAAATAGTTCTGTTCATAACTCATTTTTGGTGGACTTCATGTTTAGGCCATAAAAGGCTCACAAATGCAGACAAGCACGATTGGTCCAACAAGGCCCCAAACCTTATCACATATAAAGAAAGCCCCCATTGCGATTTTTGGCTGATTGAGAGCTACATAAAATGCCCAAAACACCAAAACGGGCTAATGGATGGCCTAGGAACCCCAAATATATATGCCACAAACAATGAAAAGATTACGAAGTATGTGCCTTACTTGGTAATCAACATGATGCCCCTAAAGGGTGGTCCAACTTATGGCTCAAGCTCATAACAGGTTCAACCTATCAAAATTTATGCATTTAAGAACGGCGTCGATCTCGAGAAGTTGGCGAATGCGGAAGATCCATTTGGGGAAGAATTGCGGAGGAGGACTGTGGGCATCAGAAGGCACGATGGCCGCTCCTCCATTTACTGCCGCAGATATATAAGGTGTCTCTTTGGTTGATTTCTATTGGAATTGTCTTCCTTGTTTACTACTAAAGTTTTCTCAAAAAAAAAAAAAAAAAAAAAAATACAACTACTAAAGTTATAATGAAACTGTGTTGTAGATAAAAATACTAGCAAAATTACTATCCAACTTGAAGTGCAATTCTCAAGTATGAATACTTCCATTTTTGGATTTACTATTGACGTTGAGTATATTGATGTCCAATTCATATTAAATATTTACTTATTTTACTTTACCAAGCATATTATGTTTTATTTTTAATACTTTATATGATAGAGACAGTTGAGGACTTGATAGGATCCATGACATCTAGCTCTTTGTTTCCCATTCTTTATTGGTGAAGATAAGATTATTGAACCTTGGACTACGTAAACTTAAGAATTTATGTAATATTTAAATTTTATATTTGAATGTTTATGTTTCTTTGTTCACTTATATGTTTTGAAAGGAAGACAACATTGGCGGCTCCATGAATTTTTTTCAGAATGGTCATTAAGAAACTTAAATATGAAAAGAGAACTCCGTATATTGATAAAAAAATAAAAATAAAACACACACACACAAATACATAAAGTTTTACATTGCGTGACAGTCTCATTATCAATATTGCAAGCTACATCTCTCTCAAAATTTTAGTTAAATAAAAAATATTTTGGGCTTTTTCTTTTCGTTTGGACCTAATGTATTGTTAAAGTGATCAAAGTTTAAGGACAAAGTTTGATTACAAACTTAGTTGTAACCTAAGACTACAATTTTGAATAAACAAATTAACATGACTACATATTTTGAAAATCTAACAGTTGAATTACATGCTCTTTATATTCTTAAAACACATGTTAAATTTCATTACCAATCAGATTCTATTTACTATTCAATCTAAACTTATTTTTATGTATAATTATAGATTATAAAAACTAGAAATTCAAAAATTTGATTGATAACATAGCTATTGATTTTTAATCTTCCTGAACTTTTGCAAATATGGAGGATATAAGATAAAAATATAATCAAATGATGCTGAATGTTCAAATAGCGTGTAAAACACTATGAATGTTTAGACCCCCAATTTACAAATTACCAATTCACGCTTAATATCAAACAATGTATGTGCAGAAAATGAACATAAACTTACAACAGAATTGATAAACAATCTAAACCAAATAAAATCACATCCATAGCAGAAATTCAATGGCAAAGATTAAGGGAAGAGAGATGCAAACACAAGGACAACACAACGATGTGTTATCGAAGAGGAAACCGAAGCCCTCGGCGTAAAATCTCTCCGCCACCTTTCAAGCGGTCAATAATCCACTAAAGAATGAAGTTGGGATACATGAACAGTAGAAGACCCTCCAAGCCTAATCTACCCAGTGTACCTAAGCCTTTCAAGCTTCTTGCTGCAACGAGGTTGCGCCAAACCTTTGTCTTTTTTAACTTACCGGATTCCGCTATAGCCCATAGCATCAACCAATAACCATTGGTCCCTTCCTAACTGCTCCCCAAAGCATCAAATAGATTTCTCACAGATGTGGATATGGTGAGAAAATGATTTGGGTAAGAACCTCTCAAGAATGTAACGATGGAGAGGAAAAGAGTAGAGGAATTTGAAGAGTCTCTATATGAAGATTGGAGATGAGTCAATTTTGTTTTTCTTTAGGGTTTTTCTCTCAAAGTTCTCTCTAAAAGCTCTCTACATTTCGTAGGTATAAGGGGTATTTATACTAGGATGAGATTGGAATGCGAAGAGTCAGATTTTTCAAAACAGAGCTGGCTGGCGGCTTGGCCTCGTGACTTGACTGAGTCGCGAGTTCAAGTCGCGAGTTAACAGAACAGCCAGGCTGGACTTTTTGTCCTATCGTTCTCCAGCTGGCGTGACTGTTCATTCTTTGCACGCTTCACTCGTGTGCTGCAGTTGGTGTTGTGAAATTTTAAAGTACTCGTAAGTGTACGAAATGTACCGAAGTATAGTTGGACAAGAACGAGGTTGAACCCATAAGGACTTGAATGAACGTAAGAAAATTAATTAAACCTTAACGAAATTAATCCTAATCTAGTTTAATAAAAATTGGTTGTTTGCAATTAAATAAATTAAACAAATAATTAAACTAAGCAAATAGTTAAACTAAGCAAAAGATATAAAGCAATAAAAAGATGTAAACAATCAAGGGAAAGGAATTAAGATTTTGGAATCCACCTTGTAAGTTATATCAGCATATATTTATGATCATTAATTTTTCGCAACCACTACATGATAATCTAGAAATCAATCTTGCTATCATGGAAATATCATCATTAAAACTTATGTTTAAAAATCTCAAGCATGTTCTTCTTCGCTTCTTAAGTATAAAACAAAATCATCAATTGTATCCGTAGCCAAACAAATCACAAGATATATCCAATTCTAAAAATCAAATCATAAATTGTATCCATTGACAGACAAATCACAAACGATATCCAATTTTATAATTAAGAATTAATAACCCAAGCATACAATTAATTAAGACAAATCCTAAATCATGAGAAAAACATGATTGAACTCATATCTTGAATCTCATCTTAGTCAATTGATATAAAGCAAGAACAATTTAAATCATTAAAGAACAACTATTGTGGAAAAAATCAAATCACATAAATATTTCTAATAATCCTTAACAAGGTTTCATCCTCAACCCTAATTATAAATTTAGCTACTCATAGTAATTAAAAGAAAATACAAAAATAAAATACTAAACATTAAACTAGACAAATAAAATAAAACTAACTATCATGGAAGAGGTAGCTGCAGCTTTCTAAACATTTAGCCCTCAGCCCTAGCACTAGCCTCCCCCCTGAATTTTGCCCTAAAGAGCCTTTAAATAGGTCAAGGAATCCTATTACAATTTGAATTCCCGTTTGGAGAAAATCCCAGATTTTTAGGTTTTACTTAACCGACTATTTTGGCCCATTTAACGTCAGAATTTAGGCTCTTGGTAAACTACAAAGTTGTGGCCCTTTAAGTTAATTTTCCAGCCTAACTTGAATTATCTTGATTGGACATCTGAGCCAAAATTTATGCTAAAAATACTAACTGATGTGCAGGCTGGAATCCTAATCCGAATTGGACTTGGATTTGGTGCAAATTTCCTTTGATTCCTCGATCCAATTGGACTTAAATTTAATTAGATTGGTCTTCTCTTGAATTCATGCCTGGCTGGATGTAAGTTGGCTTGATTCAATTGGCCCAGGCCCACTTTGCATGTAAAGCCCTTGTTACCTGCAGCACAAAGATATTATATAATCAGTCACAAAATAATATAAAAGTAACGCTAAATATGTAGATATAAGAGTACTTTATTGTATATATTTCTTACATATCAGTTGGCGGCTTGCCAATCGCGAGTCACCTGCGAGTCCCAGCCGTGAGTCTCTGCATCCTTGCACAATCTTGACCATTTCTTCACACTCTCTCACTCACTACCCTTACATGATTCCCATCTAAATACAGGATTACTAATTGCTAAAATAGAAGCAAATTTGGCACCGAATAAAGCTAACAAGATGGTTGATTAAATTCAACATTACAATCTCCCCATTTGGCTATTCCGTGACAAAACCCTACAACAGACTTTAGACTTAACATGTGAGTTGAGAACAGTTGAAAAAAACTTACTCACACCTAACTCTAGAATCTGAGAAGCTCTTGAACCATAAGAACAAGTATCTCCTGAAACACAACAACACAATATGATCATTGTATGCAGAAAACTTGTAATACATATGGAGCAAGCACAATGCGATCAAGCAAAATGGAAATAAGTAATAAGCCAAGGCTTGACCAAAAACGAACAATCACTATAAATAGTGATCACAATGCTCATTCCACAAGGAATGAACATCCGGACATACAAGCTAATAAGCTCAATTGTAAAGAATCATTTGCATGTCCAACACTGAACCAATGCAATAACACAAGGTAATTGCATTAAGGATAAAAAATCCAACAAAGGGCACAAGAGTGATGTACTAAAAAAAATGCATGACATTTAACATCAAGTACATAAGCTACAAAGCATGGGTACAAAAACCTTAAAAGCTTACAAAAACAACAAGTACAAACAGTAAATTAAAAACTGAATAACATAACATAAAGACTGAAATATGCTAATATGAAGCAAAATATTAAACATAGGCCTGATTGCTGAAATCTCCCCCTTTGATCTAGCTATTTCTCTCCTTATCATTGTACTCCCCCTATCAACATCATCTCCCCCTTTTTGTCATGGAATAGCTAGTCTTCATCTTCTTCTAGCTTTCTTTGAATCTAATCCAATTGAGTTTGGATAGAAGTGAACTTCATATCCCACCGAATGTTGAGATGGTGCAAGATAGATGTGAATCCGGACATCTTGGTGCTCAATTCATGAACAGATGCCACAATGTTGTCTAGCTTTTCGTCAAATGAGGAAGAGCTAGAGCGCGAACCACTGTGAGATGCAGAAGTTTCTGTTTTGATTCCCTTCTGACTATGACCAATACTAGCGTTGAACGTACACATGTTGATTGGAGCCAGTTTTGTGCAGGGAGACTCATCTGTTGATGGATGAATCCCTTTGAGCTTCAATATCCTAGAAATGAGGCAGCAAAAAGGAATGCATATCCTTGACTCAGTTCGTAGAACTGTTTTGTGCAGAAAATGAAATATATGAGCACAAATGTCAATCTTTACATCAGAGATCAGATCATGAAGAAATAGGGCACGTCCGAGGTTCATATACCCGGTGCTAGATAATGGGTAGACCCTCAATTTTGGAGGAAGAGAGGAAACACTGACTGAGTTCCCATTTGACGAGAATTCCAAGTCTTTTCCAAAAGCATCCCGGAGTAGGTCCTCATCTGGACATAGATCATCATAAACCGATGAGTTTTTAAGCATCGGCCGGTTGATGTGAAAAATCTCAGCCAGATAGGCGGAAGAGACTGAGAAACTTTTTCTTCTAACCCAGCATTTGAGTTCTTTGCCTTCAACAATTGCGTTGGCATAAAACTCTTTTACCAAACTCTCATATGCTTCATCAAGGTCGGAGAGAAGGTAATTCCAATATTTGTGAGCACACCATTTAGGAATGTCAGTGTCAAAAAGAGAAGGTTGATCAATAACCCTTTCGACCAACGGAGTAGCATCTCTAAAATAATTCTCATAAGTCTGAAAGGCAGCATAAGATCTGAACTTGTTAGGATCGAACACTCCGGATGGTGAACGGGTCCTCTTTGCTCTAGGTGAGAGTTCGTCAACATCAATGCCATGCTCTTTCCCTTTTCTGCTGCCCCTTTCACAGCTGCTCTCTTGAATGGAGACATTTTCACCCTGCATTATGTTTTATCAAAAACAAGAGAAGCCAAACAAGACATCAAATACTATTAGCATTGGGTTAGATCCAAAACATGGATAATGAAGAAAACCCTAAAAACATTGAGATTTAGGTCCCAAACATGAAAATGAGTGTGTGTGTGTGTGCCACTAACAACACAATGTTTACTTAATAACCACCAACAAATATACACCAATTTCAGCATAAGATCAGATACTCATATTCAATCAAGAGATATACAAATATCAGCAAAACACACAGTCCAAAAAATATATGCAGTAAATGTGAAATATAATGTGTGAGAAACAAAACCCATACCTTTCCTTGAAGATTGAAGTAGAAATGATGAACAACAATGGTGGTTTATGTGAGAAATACGGTGAGTTTGAGAAAGGTTCAAATGGGGAAGACAATGAATAGTCACAAAAGATCGAGGGAAAACTGAAAAGTTTTAAAACATACCAATTTTCTCAACACACGCGATTTTCGCGACTGAGGTAAGCCGCGTGCAAGTCGCCAGGGCCAGCCGCCAAAACACTTTAGAATCGAAATTTTGAAAAATTTTCTAAGTATTTTTCCCGACTGGAAGGTCTACCCGCGAGGAAGTCGCGAGGTAAGCCGCGAAAATCTCTGTGTACCTCTCGCGACTGGACCTTCCACCCGCGAACAAGTCGCCACACTGAGCCGCGAGAAACATAAAAAACCAAAATTTGAAAAATATTTTAAGTATTTTTCGCGACTGGGACATTGACCCACCAGTGAGCCTCGAAAAATCTCTGTATGGGCTCGCAACTGGGACATGCGACTAGACCAACCCGCGACTGAGTCGCCAGAATAGGGCAACACTGTTTTTGAATTTTGAATAATTTTTGTAAACACAAAATACTTTCCAAAAACAAACTAAAAAACTAAAAAAATCTTTTTGTGTTTGATCAACAAAGATTGAGCATATGAAAACACAATTAATCAAGTACAATCACACAAATAAATATGGCATTCATTGAACATAGACATGTGTGATGTGTGTGGATATCAAAAATGAGATAGTCCTTAGTCTAATGTGAAGCTTCAATGATCAATTCAACCAAGATATACACCATTAGTACTAGATAATGTGACCCATCTCAATTATAGAAATATGCATATATGACCTCCCATATGAACTTGATTTCATTTCTTTGAAACTTTTCATTTCGCTCCATGAACACCATATCATTTGATCTTTTTGAATCAATACATCTCATTGTAATATCAATGCTTGAAATTTTTTATATTTCAATTCGATGAGCTAGCCTTTGGCTTTGTGGGCATCATACATTTTAATTTTTGGTCGCTTTTCCTTTTTCCTAGTCAAATACTAGTATGTGCGACAGACTTTTACAGCTTAATATCTCTTTTCATTTGGAGATTTACATTTGGTGAGCTCTTTAAGTAAAAGCAATAAAATAAAAAAGTGGGAAGATATATAGGCACAAGTCTATGCATGTCTCAAGTTCAACAAAACCATTCACTAATCATTCATGACAAGGTTGAAGATCTATTTACAACAGTCACATAGATTTCAAGATTTCTTCCACAATGATATGAGTGCATAGGAAACAAACTAAGCTCGTAGATGCACAAAGCCATTAGTACAAAGGTACAAGGCAAAACATGTTTTGAGACAAAAACTCAACAAAGTCAATCAAACCTTTTCGATTTTCTACTTTTTATGTGTTTTTTGGATTTTTGACATCAAAAACAGCAATGTAAAAACATTTTAAGTAAAGGAATGCAAAAACACATAACATGCATGACCAAAAAGGAAAAAAAAAGGCATAAATGAACACAAAAGGAACACATGGAAGATAGAGTTCAAGGAATGATACCGACACCAATGGTCTTACGCAAAGATTCAAACCTTGGACCATTAAGAGGTTTAGTGAATATGTTTGCCTTTTGATTGTTAGTGTTGACAAACTCTAGACACACAATCTTGTCCTTCACCAAGTCCCGAATGAAGTGATACCGGATCTCGATATGCTTGGATTTCGAGTTTTGAACTGGATTCTTTGATAGATTTATGGCACTAGTGTTATCACAGAACACACACATAGTGTCTTGAGAGATTCCATAGTCATGTAGTAACTTTCTCATCCATAGTAGTTGTGCACAACAACTTCCTGCTTCTATATATTCAGCTTCAGCCGTTGAAAGAGAGACTGAATTCTGCTTTTTGCTCATCCATGAAACCAAGTTATTCCCCAAATAGAAGCAACCACCGGAAATGCTTTTCCTATCATCAATGCACTCGGCCTAATCAACATCTGAATATCCAGTCAAGCACTCATTTGAATCTTTTGAATACCAAATTCCGTAGTCAGATGTGCCATTGATATAGCGAATAATTTGCTTGATTGCTGTCAATTGGGACTCTTTAGGCGCTGCTTGGAAAGTGCACACACCCTGACACTAAAAGCAATGTCTGGCCTACTAGCAGTGAGGTAGAGAAGACTGTCAATCATGCTTCGATAAAGGGCTGCATCTATGCTCAGTTTTGCCAAGGAACTCATGGGAGTGGAAGTGTGTTTCTTAGAGTCTAGACCAAATCTTTTCACAAGATTTTTGGCGTATTTCTCTTGAGAGATAAATATTCCATCTTTTCCATTGTTTCACTTGAAGCCCTAGGAAGTAGTTCAACTCCCCCACCATGCTCATCTCAAATTCCCTTTTCATTTCTTCCGAAAATTCATGAGCTAGTTGATCAATTATAGATCCAAAAACAGTATCATCCACATACACTTGAGCAACAAGGAGAGATTTCTCATCTCTATTGACAAACAATGTTCGATCGGCTTGACCTCTCTTGAAAACCACAATCCAACAGGTATGTGGTGAGGCGATCATACCAAGCTCTTGGTGCTTGCTTCAATCCGTACAATGCTTTCTTCAACCTTAACACATGATCCGGAAACTGAGGGTCTTAAAAGCCCTTTGGTTGCTCAACAAACACTTCTTCATTTAGAAAACCATTCAAGAAGGCACTCTTCACGTCCATTTAGTACAGCTTGAAATCCATAATACATGCTATGGAGAGAAGAATTCGGATTGACTCTAGTCGTGCTACTAATGCAAACAATTCATTGAAATCTATGCCTTCAACTTAAGTATATCCTTGAGCCACCAATCTAAACTTGTTCCGGACAACTTCACCATCTTCATCAGTTTTGTTCTTAAAAATCCACTTGGTGCCGATTACATGTGTATCCTTGGGCCTTGGAACCAACTCCTATACATCATTTCTAACAAATTGATGTAGCTCTTGGTGCATAAACTTTATCCAATTCTCGTCTTTGAGAGTTTCCTCTACCTTCTTAGGTTCAAATTGAGTCAGATAAAGACATGATTTGCACTATATCTTGGTCCTCTTCTCAACCGCAGTCCTTCATTCACATCACCAATGATATTGCTTGATGGGTGGTTGAGAGTTACTCTTGACGATGGTCTCTTGGAAGTTGAAGGTTCCTCATAACGAGAAATTGGAGGTTGAACTTCCGGAGGTGTGAGTGGGCTTAAAGCTCCTTGGGTTGATCTAGTCTCTCTTCTTGATATAGGAGGCGTAGACTCCTTTTCAGGTGATTCTTTCTCAGCATCATCACCTAGAGACATATCATCATCATCCTCATTCTTCATAAGATTCAGCCCCTTGCCATCATCATCAATGTTCTTTTCTGAGATGGTGTCATCTATGACCACATTTATTGACTCCATCTCCGTCTTAGTGCGCTTGTTGTACACTCTATATGCTCGGCTATTTGTGGAGTATCCTAAGAATATCCCATCATCACTTTTAGCATCAAATTTTCCAGGATTTTCCCTATCATTTAGAATGTAACACTTACTTCCAAATATTCTGAAATATTTCACCTTCGGTTTCTTTTCTCTCCAAATTTCATATGACGTCTTCTTTGTCCCTGCTCAGAAATAAATTTTGTTCCCAATGTGACATGATGTATTCACAACTTTAGCCCAAAATTTTTGTGGAATGTTCTTGTTGAGCAACATAACTCTTGCCATCTCTTGGATCACTCGATTCTTTCTTTCAACTACCTCATTCTGTTGTGAAGTCTTTGGAGCTGAAAATTCCTTCTTGATGTTGTGCTCATTGCAAAAAGCTTCAAATTTAGCATTTTCAAATTCCTTTCCATGATCGCTTCTGATTTTGACTATAGGAACCCCTTTTTCATTCTGTAACCTCTCCATTTTATCACATGCTTCCAACTTCTCTCTAAGGAATTCCACCCAAAAGTACCTTGAGAAATCATCAACTACCACAATAATATAGCATTTTCCGCCCATGCTTTCAGTTCTTGTTGGACCCATTAAATCCACATGAAGTAACTCCAAAGGTCTTGAAGTAGCAACTACATTCACCTTAGGATGAGCTGATTTTGTTTGTTTTCCCATTTGACATGAACCACAAACACTTTTCTCAATTTTCCCAAACTTTGGCAAACCAACCACTGCTTCTAGCTTTGAGACTTTAGCCACTTGCTTGTAATTAGCATGCCCAAGTCGTTGATGCCATAGCTCCAAAAGATTCACTCGAGCACTTCGACATGCTACGCTTGATTTGGGAATGATACCATAGCAATTGTTGGTGGTCCTAAGTCCCTTCAACACTTGAACACCCTCATCATTTAGGATTAGACACCCTTTTCTTCGAGAATTGGACTAAGAAGTCCTCATCACATATTTGAGTGATGCTCAGCAAATTCACTTTCAATCCTTTGATGTACAACACATCAGTCAACAGGGGCAGTCCCGGAATCTCAACGGTTCCATTTCCGAGAACTTGTGAGTGACTACCATCTCCAAATGTCACATAACCATCTTCCTTCTCTTTGAGAGTTTTGAATGAAAACTTATCTCCAGTCATATGCCTTGAACACCCACTGTCAAGATACCACAAACATGAATTAAACACTTTCAATGCGGTGTGTACAAAAAGACAAGCATGTGATAGACATTCTTGACCATCAAAGCAGGACTCATCTTGATTTTCTTCATTCATAGAAGAATATAGCTTTCTTTTCAGACTATCAAGTTCATCACATAATCGTCTATTCCTTTTCTTATATTTTTCAACCAAGGAAATCGACTCACACAAGCTATTATGAACATCATGATTTCTATGAACTAATGATTTAACTAATGATTTCAGCATGTGTATAAAAATTCTAGCATGTTTCTTTGACTTAAACAACTCTAAAAGTTCATTACTAGGACAATCTCCAAACATGCTCATAGAATCATTATCACAAACACCTCTAGTCCACTTCATATTGGACTTTGCCATAGCACTTTCCATAGCAAGCCAAGGGGTCTAGGATCACACTCAGGTAATAAAACCACAACGAGTATACCCATTCTAATACCAATTGAATGTTCAAATAACGTGTAAAACATTATGAATGTTTAGACCTCCAATTTACAAATTACCAATTCACGCTTAATATCAAACAATGTATGTGCGAAAAATGAACATAAGCTTATAACAGAATTAATAAACAATCTAAACCAAATAAAATCACATCCACAGCAGAAATTAAATGGCAAAGATTAAGGGAAGAGAGATGCAAATACAAGGAAAACACAACGATATATTATCGAAGAGGAAATCGAAGCCCTTTGCGTAAAACCTCTCCACCGCCCTCCAAGCGGTCAATAATCTACTAAAGAATGAAGTTGGGATACATGAACAGCAGAAGACCCTCCAAGCCTAATCTACCCAGTGTACCTAAGCCCCCCAAGCTTTTTACTGCAACGAGGTTGCGCCGAACCTTTGTCTTCTTTAGTTTATCGGATTTCGCTATAGCCCATAGCATCAACCAATAACCATTGGTCCCTTCCTAACTACTTTCCAAAGCACCAAATAGCCTTCTCATAGATGTGGGTATGGTGAGAAAATGATTTGGGTAAGAACCTCTCAAGGATGTAACAATGGAGAGGAAGAGAGTAGAGGAATTTGAAGAGTCTCTATGTGAAGATTGGGGATGAGTTAATCTTATTTTTCTCTAGGGTTTCTCTCTCAAAATTCTCTCTGGAAGCTCTCTACATTTCGTGGGTATAAGGGCTATTTATACTAGGGTGAGAGTGGAATGCGAAAAGTCAGGTTTTTCAAAATAGAGCTTGCTGGCAGCTTGGCCTCGCGACTTAACTAAGTCGCGAGCTAACAGAACGGTCAGGCTGGACTTGTTGTCTTGTAGTTCTCCAGTTGGCATGACTGTTAATCTTTTCTGCACGCTTCACTCGTGTGCTGCAGTTGGTGGCTTGCCAGTCGCGAGTCACCCGCGAGTCCCAACTGCGAGTCTCTACATCCTTACACAATCTTGAGCATTTCCTCACACTCTCTTACTCACTACCCTTACATAATTCCTACCTAAATACAGGGTTACTAAGAAAATTTGGTACGGAATAAAGCCAGTAAGATGGTTGATTAAATTCAACCTTACAGATGCATTTGCTAAAATTCACATTCAATAAAAAAATATTAACTACCCTAGTTTACAACCAAATTTGTTGTCAAACTTTGTCCAAAGTGTAATTATGTTAGACCTAAAAAAAAAATTTTGGGTGGACACATATTTTATTTAAGGATAAAAAATCATAATTTTAAAAAAAAATTATATATAATAATAATAATTTTTTCTTGGTCAAGGTAGTCTTGTACAGTGACTACCCTGGACCCAACGTAGAACTGCCATGGGAAGACAGAGACATAATAATCATGTTTCTTTTTTATTTATATGTTTTTTGGCATAAGAAAATATATGGGTCATACCAACTCCAAGTTGACCTAACCCTCAAAATACTAGGTAAGGATCATAGGATTTGCAACCTATTTAGGATGATATATTTTTTACCAGAACTCAGCCGGGTCAAACCCAATCAACTTGAATTGTTTGCCACGTTTATATAAGACGCATGAGAGACATTCAGGCAACAAAGGAAAATGTTGTGTGAGGTAAAACATATTCCCTAAAGTATTTGGGGATGTCAGCAACATAGATTAAAGGGGATAATAGATTGAGTTGTGTAGGATCAATGAGTTCTGTGCATGTTTTGTAACGCTCGATGGTTGATTTTAAACGAAGGCAGAATCTCTAGTGGGTATTTGTGAGAGGAATAAGCCTTAATTGTCTTTTGCAGTTCGCCGCAAAATAATAATAAATAATAAAGGTTGGAAGTATTTTTCTATATGTTGTATTGGTAGATAGTTTTATGCTTCTAATTGGTCGTTGGTCAGAAGAAAAACCAGACACTTTGATTGGCTTACTGAACTAAGCAATGATGTCATACCATGACCTTAAAACTTATGGACTATGGAGAGGGGAAATTCAGCTTTGCTTTGTATTTTCTAATCAATTTTTTTTCCAAGTTTTTTTACTTACTACTCTACAATAACAAGAAATTCCAGTCTTAAAATCTATATGCATGCACATATGTTTTAAGTGAGATATGCTTGCGCTTTCATCTTTATTTCATTAAAAAAAAAAATCGATGAAGATTTTTCCTTCTAACTAATCATTATACTTTCAAGAATTTTAGGTGTTAGTTAAGTGGAAAACTTGGTTTTATAAGTACATAAATTATCTTCGGAGTTGTATTCCTTTTGAGATAAGTTTTGGGACCTGCACCTATAACATCTTCATTTTCTCTTCTCCTTCTCCTTAGTAAAAAAATAAATAAAAGTTGGGGATTTGAAAGTCTTTGGACATTTGTCCACGCACAAAGAGAAGCAACAACCAAAGCTAAGAAGCAAGTAAAGTGGATTTTCAGAAATATTATTTCACTATGCTCCAAAAGTACATAAATATTTTTTAATCTTAAAATGATTTAACTACAATTTACTGTCTTCACAAGAGAGAAAATTTGAAATGACAAAAATTATCATATCCATGTGACATTTACATATATAATAAAGTGAGCCCGCGTGGAGCATGCTACCTTTGTGGTTTGCGATAATCTAAAGAGCAAAACTAGTCATCAGGACAATCCATATGCAAAATAGATAAAATAATAATCCATTGGAAGTTTGGAACGTTTAAATTTAGTTATAAAATTAGAGAGAATTTTGTACTTAGCAATAACATTGAAAGAGCAATTAAGGATCCCCATATAGCAACTCCAAATATGCACCTAATAAGTGGCGGCTATAGGAATTGTTTTTAGGGTAAATACTAAGAAATTTAAATTATACAAAATTTAATAAAGAGATCATTTGAATATATCAAAAAAAAAAACATGCAAATACATGAAATATTACAATTTTTTTGTACTAACAAAGAGAATAAGAAAAAAAAAATTATATATATACTAATAAAAGATAAAGTGCAAATTGAAAATGCCTATATAAAAATAATAAAGTGACCACAACAATTTCAAAACAACTCTTATGCAACAAGTTGTTAGCTTGAAATTTGTGGGTAAAACATGTCAATATTGAACCCAAATTAGAATTAGTAGTAACTTACCACATAAGATTTATTGTGAAAATGTTGTGGATGTAGCATTATTTTAATATTTATTGAACTCAAATTTTTATGATTCTTAAGTAAAGGTGTTCAACATTTTTATTAGAATGGTCAAAATAAGTTAATTAGTATATCTATATATATATATATATAGATATATATAGATATACACTTTTTTCCAATTAGGATGGTTACAAAAATATACTACTTCCGTCCCAGTTTGTTTGTCCTTTATTCCATTTTGAGATGTCCCAAAATAATGTCCTATTTCTAAAAATAAAAATTATTAGTTTACTAATGTTCCTATTATACCTTTACTTTATTTTCAAAACTATTTGAAAATAAAACTAACTAATATTTTAAAAAATCAATTTAATTGGGACACAGTTGTCTCATTAATAATAACTCTTTTTTAAAAAGCTAATAAATTTATTTAAGGGTAGTTTTGTAAACTTATACATTTTTATAAGGTAGGCAAGACAATAAATGATGTTCTTTTAAAAAATTTGACATTTTAAATAGGACAAACAAATTGAGACGGAAGAAGTATTAGTTTAAAATGATTATTTATATATATATATATATATATATATATATATGTTGGCAATAGAGCCGCCAGTGCACCTAATAACAAACAATCGCCAGGTACTTATTCAAGCATTTCCTTGGTTATATACTTATATTAACAACACCAAAGTCTCTCACGTTTCGTGACTTTTGTCCTTTTTCAACCCATATTACAGCCCCCCTGCGTTTTTTTCTCTATGCATCCCACTCTTCCATTTCATTTTAGATTCTAACCATGTCTGCAAATATTCCATATGGGCTTGTATGTATGATTATACTCTTCTCTTTCATCACTATCATGATCATAGTTATACTACTGCTTCGCTATTGCACTGTTCACCCATCCCTCCAAATTGGCAACCTCGCAACTGCAGAACAAAATGCAACCACCCTCGAACTAGGCCTTGACGAAGCCACTCTAGACAACTACCCAAAGCTCATCTATGCCCAAGCAAAGCTCCACAAGAACAAGGCCAACTCTACCACATCATGTTGCTCAATATGCTTGGCTGATTATAATGACACAGACGTGTTGCGGGATTTACCAGATTGTGGTCATCTCTTTCATCTTGAATGTGTGGACTCATGGTTAAAGCTGCATGCTACATGTCCGGTGTGTCGGAACTCGCCTCTAGCGAAGCCGGTTCCTTTGGAGGTGTCTCATTAACGCATTTTTGGTAGGTATTTATTATACAGTATTATAAATTTGTTTTGTACAGATTCATGTATGTGGTTTGGTTTTAGGTTGGATTTTCTTTGTCACATTTTTTATTCGAATTCTTCTCTGTTACTACTTTACAATTATGTCTTGCTTTGTTGGTCATGTATTAAATTATATGACATGATTTGACATCGATATATGTATAAGAATTTTTCCTTCCTTTAAACAAGAAAGGGTTTAACTCAAGAAAGGGTTTATCTAATAAAGCTTGCCTGGTTTTTTTTTCCCCAAAACAAGAAAGCATTTAACTCAAGAAAATTTGACAATAACTACAAATACAAATTCTCTATATCACTTGTTGTGTACCACTCTATATTTCACAAATCACAACTTATTATGTATTGATTTTACTTTCTTTATAAAATAATTGAAGTTTAAAATGAAAAAAAAAAAAATTATGCATTACAAGTTATGATTGGTAGAACTTAAAATGATACCCAAAAAATAGTACGTAGTATTTATATTCAATAACAACTGACAACTATCAGTCTCCTAAACTAGTTCTGTTCATAACCCATTGTTGGTGGACTTCATGTTTAGGCCATAAAAGCCCCACATATGCAGACGAGCAAGATTGGGCCAACAAGGCCCCAAACCTTATGACATATAAAGAAAGCCCATTGCGATTTTTGACTGATTGATAGCTACATATATAAAATGCCCAAAACACGGCCTAAAAGATGGCCTTGGAATCCCAAATATGCCACAAACAATGAAAAGGTTGCGAGGTATGAGCCTGACTTGATAATCAACACAATTCCCCTAAAGGATGGCCCAACTTATGGCTCAAGCTCATGACAGGTCCAACCCATCAAAATTTAGTCCAAAGAGGATTAGTTTGCTAATTGGAAGGGTGGGAATAGGGATGGCAATTTTGCACTGTCCCGCTTGACCTGTCTTTCCCTACTTTGCCCCGCACGAGTTTTCTCTGCCCCGCAAAGGTGGTGGGGCGACATGGGACGAGATTTTAAATCTGCACCACGAGGCAGGGTGAGGATGGATTTACACTTTTTAGACCCACCCCGCCCCATCTCCACCCCACCCCGCGTTAATAAGAGTTAAATTGTAAATTTTTCATATCCTAAAATCCTACTATTTAAACAAATATATTATCAATTTATTTTATTCTACCAAATGTGGCACTCTACCTCTATTTTCTCTTTATCAAAGTTGGAAATAATGTACCAATTTTAACATTTTCTTTTGTCTTTATTAGAAATAAATTTATATATTATTGAATCATTGACTCCATTCAACGTCTTTCTCAACATAGTTTTCATCATGAACATAATAGAATTTTTTTCTATTTTTATGAGTTATAGGTCTGAATGTTTGTGTAGTTATTTATATCATGAACAAATTGGAACAACATAATAGCTTGTCCTATGAGGTATATATGGGTTTATACATACATACATACATACATACATACATGTGTGTGTGTGTGTGTTAGAAAAAATAAAAGCTCTAGATTAGTTTCACTCATAAAAATAATATATATATATATATATATGCATATACATATAGGTATATATATGTTAGAAAAAATAAAGAAAAAAGATGTTATAAAAAATAAAATAAAGACAAAGAAAAAAGACATTATAAAAAAATTAAAGACAGAAAATGCATTGGGTATTATTAAAAAATAAACAAAATATTTTCTTGAAAGTCCGTTTGGTTTGGCATTTCAAACAACATTTTTTAGTTTTTAAACAGCATTTCCCGCATTTCAACACACTTTTTCACCCACACGTATTTCAAAAAAATATAAACAACAATTTTCAAATTACTCTACCAAACACCCCCTAACTCGCTGTACCTGTCAGTGTGTTTGGTTTTGTATCTTGAAGCATTTCTTTTTGGGAATTTGAATATACAAGTTATAGCTTTGGGTGTATTTTAACGTTTTCTTTTTCCTTTATTAGAACAACTACTTCAAATATTCAGCTTGGAAGTTTAAAACTCATTATTTCATTTTATTCATGTATTTTTTTTCTTTCCCATTATTCTATATTATCTTTCTTGGAGAAATATATATAGTTTGTCCATTACTAAGTTGCTAAATTAACATCAAGAAAAAAAAATGACTTCACATGATAACATTGATATTTCCAATCCATCTACAGCTATTGGCAACAATCAATTTCCTTTGATAGTAGATGAAGATAATGCAACCCCGTCATCACCTTTGTTGGATAGGCCAAAAGATATCTAGCATAACAATGAGATAATTAAAGGAGGGGGGAAGTGCAAATCAATTGTTTAGAGTCATCAACAAAGAGAAGGCAGAAGTTTAAAGAGACAACTCCACAAGCACATGTTGAATGTACCAGAGAACTAACCCTTGATTGTAAGACTCACTGAAACTCTACCTATCTCATGCTTTCTATTGCTAGAAAGTATCAAAATGTCTTTTATCAATTAAACATATGTGAGTCATCTTATAAGTGCGTTCCAACGGAGGAAGAATGGGAGATGGCAAGTAGTATATGTGAGAGATTGGTAGTGTTTCACAAGGTTACAGAGCTATTCTCAGGTACCTCATACCCTACATCTAATCAGCACTTTTGAGAGATTTCAATGGGTCCTGTGTATTATTTACGAGACCTACAAACACATTTTTTTTCAACAAAACTTTCATTAAAAATGGATTTCATGGTATTATTTACACATTTAAAAATTATTTTACTATAGTGTTTTCAGTTTTCAGCAAAATAAGCTATATCCGAATGGACTCTAAGTGTCAATTTTGCTAACTTCATTTTTGGACTTTTAATTTGAACAATTACTCTAAAGACATTAAGCTAGTGAAAGTAAACTTTCTGTAATTATTTTCCATTCAATCCAAATATATTCTATCTTTTCTTTTTTCTTTTTAAAATCCAAATATATATAACATAATATGTACATAATTAATTTCTATCAAACCATCCGATTTTAAAGTACAATTAATATTATTTATAAAAAAAAAATAGAATTAATATTATAGATTCCAAGTAATTCAATTAATAAAATCTTATACCCAGAGTTAATGTAGTAGGTTAAAAATAAAATTTTATATTTAATTATTTGTATCTATTAAAAAGATCAATTTTTATTTATTTATTTAGAAGATATAAAAAAGATCAACTAAACATAGTGTTTTGAGAAATGTCACTAAAAATCTAAAATGGTCTAAGGCAATTTAAGAAAAGAATTTCTAATCACATATGATTTTTTTTTTTTTTTTTTTTTTAAATTGTTAAACCCACCCTCAGAGAAACCACAAATCTTTCTTCAAATTCAAAGTTGAAATCCAATTTCTGCTGGCAAATTACACATTCTCCTCCACACTGAACTCAATCTTCCCCACTCTCCCAAAATGGCAATGGTGGCCACCACCACCGCACCACCACCACCACCACCACCACCACCACCGTCTCTACTAAACCAAGACTCCCTATCACACATAGACCTCTCAACACTCTCCCAATCCGAACTCCACTCCCTCTCCCTCTGCTCCACTTCTCCCTCCCCCTCCACTTTCCCCTCCCCCCTCCTCCCTCCCAAAATCGACCGTTCCCAGTTCAACGAGTCCGCCGGCTCCCGTCGCCAAACCTACTCCCGTCCCTCCATCTCCGCTGGCCACCGCCGCCGCGTCGCCGGCCTCCTCCCCGCCCCTAAACTCCCCCCCATCCCCGCCGACGACCCCGAACGCGTCGAGAATCGCTATATCATCAACCACCTCAAGCAGTTCCTCAACCAAGACCCTCGATTCGATCGCTTCGACCTAACCCTAACCCTTCCTTCAATCGCCTCAATCTCCATCGCCGGAGACAACAACAACAACAACAACAACAACGAAAAGGTGAGCTTCGGGAAGAGGAAGAGAGGGAGGAAACCTAAGCTGAAGGTTTTGCATTTGGAGGAAGACTATCGGAAGTTGGAGATTGTGAATAAGAACGGCGTCGTCGTGGACCTCGAGAAGTTGGCGAATGCGGAAGATCCGTTTGGGGAAGAGTTGCGGAGGAGGACTGTGGGGATGGAGAGTGAAGAGGCGTTGCTTGGTTTTATGAGGGAATTGGGCGGGCAGTGGGGGAGTAGGAGGAAGAAGAGGAAGATTGTGGACGCCGCAGCGTTCGGAGACGCTTTGCCGGTGGGATGGAAGCTCTTGTTGGGGATCAGAAGGCGCGATGGCCGTGCCTCCATTTACTGCCGCAGATATATAAGGTGTCAATTTGGTTGATTGTCTTCCTTGGCTGCAATTAGTGCTTTAGTTTTGGATTCTTTCGCTTCTTTTAGAATGAAATTTCTTATGAATGTTAGGATGATTTGCAAATGCTTTGATTACTCTCGGAATTACAACTTATACGTGGTGTGAAAACTTGATCATCGGATTGCCCCCAACAAATTAGAACTTTAGAGAACTTAATTAGAATTCAACTAGGAACTTGCCAAGTGACACTTGTAGCTCAAGTGGTTGGCACCTCTTGTTGTTTCCATTGGAGACATTCAGGATTCAAATCCACCTAGCCTCGGTTATCAAATTATCAAAAAAACTTGCTAAATATGGAAAATTAAAATTAACACTCGATACGAGCTAAAGTAGCCTATGTTTATACAAAGTGATACAAAATAAAGGATGTTATTTAAAATGGAATCTTGCACATGCTACAGTTCCATTTCCCAGAATCCTTTTTTGCTATATAATATGATGTGGAGTTGTGTTAATTCGGCAGAAGGAATGACAGTGATTGTTGACATTTCAGCTCTAGTGTAGCTGTTTATTTGTCATATGTGCCATTTGGGTTTAGAGATTAAATTAAAAACCCAAAAAAATTCTGTAACTATTAAGATTGTTAAATTATTTCTTGTTACTCTGTATCTTTGTTCCCTCTTCTTGCTGGGTCTTAGATGTTCTCTTAATTTATTGTTCCAGCCCTACTGGACAACATTTTGTGTCCTGCAAGGAAGCTGCTTCATACTTGCAGTCCTTTTTTGGTCTTAGAGATGCACAATGGCCCAGTAGTCAGATGGTTGAAAATATTCAGCAGGACTACAGACTAACTTCTGAAACTGTAAGTAAATATTTGTGTAGTTCTTTGGCATATTTTAATGTCATTCAATAAGGTTTATGGGGGATGTGCAGCAGCTTGTGGCTGTTACCCAAAAGGATGAAGACCGAAGGCAAGAAGTCATTTCTAGTTCAACTGCAGCAAGAGTTCCGATATCTAGCGAACAGCCAAAGGAAGCAACGTTATTGGGAATGGACAATCTTGCAGATGTCCAAATACGTGATCTATTTGAATGTCACAAGTGTAGCATGACCTTTGATGAGAAGGATACGTATCTGCAGCACCTATTGTCCTATCACCAGAGGACTACGAGGAGGTACAGACTTGGTTCTTCTGTTGGGGATGGAGTGATAATTAAAGATGGCAAGTATGAATGCCAGTTCTGCCATAAGGTATTTCTGGAAAGGCGTCGTTACAATGGTCATGTGGGGATTCATGTGAGGAATTATGTGAGGAGGGTAGAAGAAGTGCCTGGTACAACTCCTCTTCCAATGAGAATTGAGTCTCCAACCAGGGATGATGTTCCTTCAAGGATCTCAAAAATGGATGCTTTGATAGAAATTGCTCAGAATTCTATTCTAGAGACTTCTACTGTTAGACCTAATAATGAACCCAATGGTGGTTCCACTCCTAATCAACTGAATGTTGTTTCTACTCAAGAAATTCCTGCTTCCAATTTTAATAATGACACAAATCTTGGTTCTCCTCTTAGTGGACCAGAAATGGATGATGACTCGAGTGACAGAACTCTGGATCAAGATTTAAATCAGCTAGATGGTGAGCATATTAGCACTGCTGAAAATATGGAGAAGACTACTGATGAAGTAGTGGATTCTAAGATGGATTGTTGTTTGGGTGCCACGACTGTCTTACCTGCTAAAGATCAAAATGCTAATACAAATGAAGCTTTTTGTAAAAAAGACAGTTTGGCATTTGTCAATAATGAAAATGACATTTCTGGGGTTGAGCAGGAGGGAGTTCCTGAAGGCCATATAGTTGCTCAGTTTGAAAATCAGATTATTTGTGAGGCTAGGGATAATATTAATTTGAGTTGCACTAGCACTTTAGACCATCCCAAGCCTTGTGAAGTCAATAATAATATTGAGCTAAAAGTTGGTGTTGGAGGCATCAATGAAGGGCCATCCAAGAATGTTGTGATGGAAATTGTACAGCAAACTTCTGAAGAAAATATACTCCAGCATGGGGTTTCTGACTCCCCAATGTCCCCAGAACAACTATTGCAAAAATTTTCAACATTCAATGCAACCTCGGATAAGGTTTGAGGCATTGTTGTTCCAGCAATTAATACCTTTTCTGTTTTGTTAGAAGTCTACTCTAGCATACTTTTTCTATGTGGTTGTTGTTAAATATGGTAACCCATATTTTTCCAGTTATTCCGTTAATATGTGAGTCTTGGGAGATGCAGGAATTTATTGGATTGTTCTGTCTGTTTGTATATTGTTGCTTAATTAATTGTGCTTAGATTTTTAGCATGTTGCCTGTGAGACTGTTTTGCCTAAAGGCTTTCCTGTTGTGTTCTGATGGTTATATGGTTACAAGGGGTAGTACTATAGATTGGGGACTATGTATCATTGCAAAGTAATATATCATAATGGATAGTTTTTTACTTATTGAAGTTAGTATTGCTTTTAATTTGAGTGGTTTGCCAAAATTTAGCTGCATATACTTCTTAATGTACATTTAACATTTGTATATTGTAAATTAGGTTATATAACATAGTTGAGTCATGATGTTCATGTTCTGTAGATGTAAATGGTCTAGCTCCTTCATTTTTGGCAAATTGGTTGATACAATGTGTAAGGTTTCAAAGAACTCTTCTTTTTACCTTCCCAATGTTTGTGATGAAGATGTTCAGTTTTTCCATTTCCATCTTACAAAATTAATTATTTTTTTTTTTTTTTTTTTATTGACAGGGAGACCAGTTACACAGTGTTGACCAACGGCATGACAATTTAACTGGGTTTGAGGAGCTGAGGTTGGATGAAATAGAACCTCTTAAGTATAGCACTGCAACTGGGCAAGAATCTCTTTCCTTGCAGGAGGTACCCATGGATTTGACGTATAGCGTAGATATGGAAAGGGAATATGCTTCCTCTGTCCAGTTTGAGTCAGAAGAAGTCATGTTAAATATGGGTGGGAGACATCAGCTTACAACTGTTTGTGTGTGGTGTGGAGTAGAGTTCAACCATGAGGCTGTTGATGCTGAATTACAACCAGATTCTGTTGGTTTTATGTGTCCAACCTGCAAGGCAAAAATCTCTGGACAGTACATTAGTGGTTCACCAATGACTTCCCATCGTCTTTGATAAAGTGCTTCAATTTGCCATGGGACAAGCTTTCCTTGATGTGGGGTAATTACTATTTCTCAATATAAAAAAAAAACTATACCAATTAGTAATTAAGAATGTTTCTGTTATATAAATTTTAGTTGTCACATGACTTATCAAAAAAAAAATTAATTAATAAATAACATTTTTGTTGTCATACTTATAAGGTATTTTTTTAGGTGTTATAAGATTATTAATTTCTTTTTTTAGTAATTTATAATTTACCCTCTTGGTTCAGCTTAAATTTGGTTTACTAATCTATGGTGGTAAAAGTGACACTTTATCCACTATGATTCACTCAGTTTTCTTTACCTATTAAGTCTCCAATGTGTAGATCAAGAAGTGACACTTTGTCTCCTTGTGGTGTGTTCCTTCACATGTAATTTCTGTCCAACTAAACTGAGGAAGATTGCCACAATGGGGCAGGGTGTCTCTTTCTAAACCACTGGTTGGTAAACTAATTTTGGGCAAACAACAGGAGGGTGTCCTCTTTTTTGATAAGTAGTCACCTTTTTATTTTTATTTATGTTTATAATTCCCTCATTAAGATATTTATTATTATTAATATTATTTTTAAATCATTCTTGGTTTCATAGAGATAAGTTTAGAATAGTTATTATAATGTGTTTTTTTTTTTTTTTTTTTTTTTTAATATTGATTCACAAGTTGATAGAATTACTTTTGCAATCCTGTTAGTTTCTCATGGAAATGTTACCACTAAGATTGCCATTTTGCTGCCCATTATTGACAATTAAATAGCAGCTACTAGATATTGAAAAAAAGTATTTATTGATTTGGGGTTTGTACAAAATTTAGCACTACTTTAGGTTTCTCAATAGATTTTGAATGTTTCTTGTACGTGGCTTGATGTTTAAGGGCTAAATGATGATTAGCTAATAAAAACTGATTGAATCTTAAAAAATAAATAAGAACAGATTGAATCTTGATCTGTTTGGTATGAATACCATGAATTAAAGGAGAAAATAAAAGAAATCACACCTAGGAAGGAGATGGCAATAACATCCTTAAGTCTTTAAGAAAAGCTGCTGGAATCTTTTTTTTTTTATAAACACTGTTGGAATCTTATTGAACTCCATTTCTAATCTTGACAGAATGCATAAAAGCTCAAAAATAATTAAAAAAGAACATCTAAACCAAGTGGGTACTAGTACTACAAATTCAAAATAAAAAGAAGACCCAAAAAATAAGCAAAAAAACTCATGGGCCTCTGGAATTGAAAATTACCAGATTACCACTGGCATAGTGAAACTTAAAAAATCTTAATTAAAGGTACTGATAAATCTAGTCAAAAACTATTGAAACAAAATAGAAGAAATGTCAAAAACGTAGAAAAGGACTCATGAGTGTCTGTTACATTGCATTGAAGCAAATCTGCAAATTACCATACTACCCCTAGCCTAGTGAAACTTAAGAAAACTATCTATCCAAAAAAAAAAAAAAAAAAAAAAAAAAAACCTAAGACTCAGTGTTAACTAAAATAGCCTAAGAATGTGCCAATAAGGGCCCATATTGGGACTAAACAATTAAATTGCTGCAACAAGGTATGGTTTGAAGCACAACTTCATTGCATGTGGTCTGATATTAGCAGTAGTGGTAACTGGTAAATTAAACTTTCATCTTCATGGTTCTCTCACTTTTAGTATAAATGAAAATGAAAATTTACATGTCACCTATTAAGGTTCACCATTTTGTGTGACCTACATAAAAAGGTTCACTATTTTGTGTTGGGGGAATGTCCTGTTTCTTAGCATAAGTATTGTTTTACTTGTTAGAAGTATATTCAAAACTAGTGGCTATGTTAACCATCCACTTTTTATCTAGATTGAGGCATGTCAAGAACTTTTGGTTATAGCACAAAAATTGAGTTTGGAAAAACAAGTGAAACAGCTACCCTTCCTGCCCATGATTAAATATTGATAACCTTGACCCTGACCTCTTTATTTTTATTTAATTGTATTATATTAATTTATTTTTGAAGCCCATGGCCGTACGAAGATTTCACTCTTTACATACATGGGGTTTCATCCCGAGAAATTTTACCAGTGATTTAGAAATGAATGGAGGACAAACCTTAATAGTGGAACTAAGCTTCCTGTGATGAATATTGATTGGGTAATTCAGGAAAGTTATCATAAAGGGTTAAAGGATGAAAGGTTTAATGGTGTTGGTTTTAAATCAAAATATAGTTTGAAATTATAATGGGAATATATTGCTTTCTGGACAGTGTGGTAGGATTTTAGTGCTAAGCTTACGCACATGAAGTTGCTAACAGTTTCAGAGGTCAGATTTAAGGAATTAAGTGAGTTTTAAAGAGTGCTGGTTGGTAGTGAGTGAGATACATGCAAATAATGCGATAGAAAAACAGACAAGGAGAGAAAAGTCAAAATATCTTAAAATATCATAAGGCGTCCACTGCCGAGGAGATAATCCATTGTGTCATAATTAATTGTGCCAAGCTTTTAGCCTGGGGCAACTGATATAGTCAGTAAAAAATGCTTTGGTGAGAGGTTCTTCTGAATCGGGTTTAACAAAGGCATGAAGTGGACTTGTGAGTTTTCAGGCTTTATTACATTGATGTAAGGTATGGTTGTTGGATACAATTGTTTTGGCATGATAGTTGTTACAGTGAGGTTGCTTTGAAAATATTTGTTCAACTTGTTTCCCATCATTGACAATAAGGAAATGACTAAACAACCATATCCTCCAATTTAGGCATAAGTTGAGGATTTAAGTTTGATCCCCATTTTGTACGAGCAATTTGAGGTTGGTCAGTGGTGTTTTGATTGTTCTTCAATCAGGTAACTAGCGAAGGAGAGGACAAAATACATTGAAGGTTAATGAGAAATGTCAGTTTGTATTTGATTTTATTTTAAGGCTGTTAGAGCGTTGGACTGTGGAGGGACCTTAAAAAGGTCCATTCTCTTTTGGGAACTGTGTTTATAAATCTTTGACAAGTGAATATTTATTAAGTAAAGAAATTATTATATTTTTAGAGAGAGAGAGAGAGAGAGAGAGAGAGAAAGAAGGAGAGAGTAATTATAGATTGGTACGGTATGATCGAAGCAGCAGTAAGATATTGTATTATCTTTTACTACACTGTGCAATTGCAGATATTTTTGGTCACTTGTGTTCTCTCTTTGTGGCATTTAAAGAGTGACAAGTTGAATGGATACACTGTGTGGCCACTGGAGAAATTTTCAGAGAAAGAGTCCAAGAAAATAATTTCGGCTTATGTGGTAGTATGTTAGAAATAGTTGTAAAAGATTTTCAAAATATGTGAAATTCTCAGTTGGACATGGGAGATGCTTCTAACAGGAGTATGTGTGGCGTGTTGGTGAATCGCTCAAAATGATTTTCCCTAACTTTTTTGAAACTGTGGTTAATAGACAAGCTAGTGTTGCTGAATGTGTGAATATGCTTAATGATAATGACCCATTGGTGTCATACTTTTTCATGGGCCTTGAACGATTGGGAGCTTGAATCTATTGGGGTTTTTTTGTTACTCTTTTCTCATCTCATAGTTCTTTGAGAGGCATGGATAGGATGTATTGGACTTAATACAAGAACCATAAATTTGATGTGAAATCCTTCTATAGGGATTTACAAGGAAACTATAGGGTGGTTTTACTTGGTGAGAAATTTGGAGCACCAAAGTTCCAAGGAAGGTGGCTTTTTTGTTTGGAAACCTCCCATGGTAATGTACTTACCATGGATAATCTTTGAATCTGAAAGATTACAATTGTTGATTGGGCTGTATGTACAAAGGGATGGGTAGAATATTAATCACCATCTTCATTGTGCATCGCTAGGGACCTTTGGCCTATGGTTTTTTCTGTGTTTAGTGCCTCTTGGTCATGCCTTTTTTCAGTGAAAGACCTTCTAGCTTGTTGGAGAGGTGCTTTCAAGGGCCATCAAAGTGCTGATGTGTGGAATGCTATTCCTCAATTTCTTATGTGGTACATTTGGGAGGAACAGAATTCTTGGTCTTTTGAAGAAGTTGAATCCCCATAGCTTCAAATGAAGTTTTCTTTCTTAGATCGATGTTCGATTGGTTAAAGGCCTTAGGGAATTTCAATTGTTCTTTTCTGTAATTTATTGATCTTTGTAAATTTAGGTGTTTTCTTGGTGTGTAGCTCTTGTATTACTCCCAGTATGTACCTGGGCTTTGTCCTTTTTCCTTTAATATAATTTTATTACTTGTAAGAAAAATGAAACACCAACTTTACAGAGCAAAGTTACGTGGTCTAGCGATTAGGAACAGGTGTCTCTAGTCTGTTATGCTACAGTCTGACATTGTTCCAACTCAGCCTTTTTAGATTATTGATCAAGGCTGCCTATGGCAATGCTTGAAGATTGAAAGCCCAAAAGCACGGTATATGCCAAGAGCCTTGTGGCTCAATTGGTTGGCACATCTTGGTGTGTCCATGACATCCAGGGTTCCTCCCTCCCCTGTGGTAACTATAATTATCAAAAAAATAAATAGGGATAAAATAAGTTGCATTGCTTGACAATGAAATTTCTGTAGATTCCTAACCAATAAAATGTGCCCCTAAGATGTCAAGAGCGTTGCTAACCTGTGCTCTCAGAAATGAATCCATGATTCATGGCTGATCCATATCCTAATTTCCAAATTTTGAAATGACTCCATCCCTTTAGGGTGTGATAAACTGTCTCATAGGTGATGTCCAGGACAGTAAGGTTCACTTGCCTGTGTTGAAAACTTGGGTTTGGTCATTTGACTTTGGGTGCTGTAGAGCTTCAACTGAATTATCTTCAGTTTCTACTGATATATTATCCAGTCTAACTCTGTTTTGGTCTTAAGTTATTTTGAATCTTAGTGATTTTTTGGAGGAACTTTTGTATGCTTTCTGTGTCCTTAAAATCTTCCCTCCTTGATAACCATTTTGTGAAAAAAGAAAAAAAAGTTGCCTTCCCGTGTCCCCTCTCTATCCAAAATGTTTAATTCGTTATGCACAAAAGAATCAAAAATTGAGTGCAAAAAATTGTAGGAAGTTATATTAAGTTCTTCTCTAGTTGTGTATACACTCCTTATGTGTCATAAGCCTAACTTGCTTAGTGTTCCTAAAGATTATACCCCTACTAAAACTAGGAAGGCACTTTCTGTGAATCAAATATAACTCAAGCTAATATGAGAAGAAATATCCTATAGCCTAATGCATATCAGCTCTGACTCCAATGAACCCTGAAATTTTACTTTTCTCCAAATTTGACATGAAGATATTTTTTTTACCGTATTCAACAAAGGATGTTTATGGGCACACTTGTTGGAAATTTTACCACAATTCATAATGCTAACTTAAGCATTGATTAACTGAATTCGGAAAATCCTCTGGAAACTAAAATCTGTTTCCTTGCTTTATCTTTGGTAGAAATTTCTTCAGCATTAAAGCATGCTCACAACTCAAGCTTTGCACAAAAATACTCAGACCTTGCATACTATGATACTATGCTGTCGAATTATAAACTGGCTCTGTTGAAATGAAGCAAATGCTAACATGAGGGCGTCATACATATATGTATCTAATTCCAGTGTTTAAATCTATTTTTGCCACAGCTCTCAAGTTAGTTTAGTGTTGTCACTTCTTTAGAATGGTAGGACTACATATCGTGTTATTGATACTAATGCTGTTCTTTTTCAATTTTGGCAGCAGACTGGTGGCTGAAAGATGCATATATTGGCTCTGATTAAAATTTTGATGGCCTTCTGGGTTGCGGTATGTCTGTATGTGGTTTCTAGTTGCTGGGGTTAGCTACTAAATCTTAAGATCGTAGGTTTGATGGATATGTCTTTGTTGCATCATCCTTATGAAGTGAAAAAGAAACGAAGGCCAGCAGAGTATATGTAGTTGATATACCTTTTGTTTTTCTACTCCTTTTAGGTATATGAGAAATTTTATCTATCTACAAGCCAGGAAATTAAGTAACACTAGCATCTATAAAATAAATAAATAAATAAATAACTAAAAAGAGAAAAGCTTATTGCAGTTGTATAATCCATGCTATAAAATTTAACTAGGTAAAACACAGGAAAAGGGAATGGTCTTGGTTTTGTGGCCTGAGCACAGTAAACAATTTAATTAATATTTATATGATAATACAAATAAAAAGAATAAATTTCTAATATTTGACTATATTTACTCTATAAGGTCTAAGCAAACATTCAAGTTAGTTAACAAGAAAAAGTTAAAAAAGGTTGCCATTGTGTACATTGGAATTGCTCTCTCCTCCGTTTATGGTAGCAGCCATATCAGAAATATGGAAGATCGTTAGTTCTCAAACTACCTGACTCCTTATGTGAGCCTAAGCAATATGGTAATATGCTTTCTAAAGTAGTATGGTAGGACCATTAGAGCATGCACATCAGTTCGTGCATAATAGAAAAAAAAAAAAATATATATATATATATATATATATAATTTACAAAATTTTGTTTAAAAATGACTCACATCAAATTGTGTATAATTATGTAAATTTACAAGTTTGCTAAATTAAGAGCAATTACATCAATTATGCTAAAATGGAAAAAATGATAAAATTTACACAATATGGCATAAAAAAGACTTGTGTAAATATACAATTGTATTACAGTAACAATGTATATTTACAACTTTCTATCATATTATTTTATTAATTTCTACATTTTTTATATTATTTTCACTTTCACTTTTCATTCTCTCACACCACTACTCTCTCCCCTCTCATCTCTCTCTCTCTCTCTCTCTCTCTCTCAGCTTCCCTCCTAGTCATTCTTCTCCATCATAGTCGTTCTCTGATTAGGAACTCAGTTTCATTTTTTCTTGGTAGCGCCACCTGGGCTAGATCTTTGATGAGTGATTTGATTTTCGCTTTTGGGCAGCCTCGATCTTCTCCTCAAGGTGTTGCCTTCCTCGACTTTGTATCTCTATTGGGCAGTGTTGATAGATTTGTATAACCCTGAGTCCATTTTTCAATTTTAGTAGCCCATTTTTTATTGATTTTTTGTTGTGATTTTTTTTTTTTGGTTACCTAAACAAATTGGGTTTAATATTGGAGATTGTAAAGAATTGGATATGGTTGGGCGTGATTATCAAATGGGCATCATTGATTTGGTTGTTATGGATAGATTCATTAGCTAATGTTGTTTGATGATGAGTGATGGCCGATGTTGTTTGCCGGAGGGGAAGGGAGAATACGAGAGAAAGGGAAAAAAAAAAAATTAAAATATAATAAAAATACAACATTTTAATAAATTATAGTGTAGAATACATAATCTAACGTGGGTTCTTTGAAAAAGTAATGTGTTAAATAGAAAAAATAGATTCTTATGCTAAAATAGACAATAATTTTTACACATTGATGCGAATTCTTTAACCATGTAAATTTACACTAATACTATTAATTTTGTATTTAGTTGTTTAATCTTTATTTACGTATCTTGAGGATGAAGGAAGAGAGTGAATAGTAATTGTTATGTGTGAAGAAAGAGAAACAATTTTAAAAATTAAGAAAAATTGATATTTTAATGAAATGTAGTATAAAATAGAAAATCTAATGTGTAGCGTTTTGAAAAGTGAGTATTTAAAATAGGAAAAGTAAGTTTTTATAGTAAAATAGACAGAAATTTTTGTACAAGCTAATGCAAATGTTCTTAGCTAGAAACAAGTTCAAGTTTTTCAACCAAGCATTTATATATCTTAGAAAAAGTTTGTTCTAAGCTGTAAATGGCCAGAGTATTAGCATTTGGTTTGGGAAACCAAACATGGCTCTAGTTGAAAAGAAAGTTGGCTTTTTAGCTATAAATTGTTATGTCTGAAGAAAAGGGTGCACTGTTAGCTCTTGCCGTGGATGGATAGAATTGCATTTGAAATTTGTATTTGGATTACTGCTGCATTCGTATCTGAATTATGGTTATCTAGATAAAGTTATATTTGAATTGGTATTTGTATTTGAGTTTCTAAGAAGTTGAGTCCCTTTAGGATTATCTATTAGTATTTGGATAGTCATAGGATTATCTATGGTTATCTGTTGTCATTTGAATTCCTAGGAATGGTATTTAATGTGAAAGGCAATGAATAAAGAGCAGAGAATTATTTTTTTTTTTTTGATAAGAAGAGCAGAGAATTATTATCCCAAATTCCCTCTCTATTTTCTTATTTAGGAGACCGGTCATCTCGAATACGACCAAATAACTACCTATTCCTTTAGGGATTAAACCCAGTCATAACATAAATGATCGAAGTACTAAAAGCTCTTAGATACAATGTATCACAATTTTTAGAAATGTTTCGATATGGGTTTCAATACACACCCGCTTAACACATACAATTTAATCCAATCAAATTCATATAATCTAAGGTTATATAATCTCTCTCATACAAATTCTTGATGTCCTTGTCAAAGTTGACATTATATTGCTAACTGCAATGCTCTCAAGTCATAAAGAGGTTTGATATCAATTCAATCAAATCCATACAATCCAGAGTATCACACCATATCGTCTCAACTTCCTTTTTTGTTGGTATGATGTGGTGGGAGACAATTTAAAAGTTGCCAACCTATCAATATTCTTAGCATGGCTATAATGATCTTATGTTATGTTCTCTTTGACAATGAAATTTATAATGTCCATTAGATAGCCTTAAATCCCCATTTTGAAAATATACCCAAAATATCTACAGTATTTTCTCCAAAAAACAACACATCGATCCACATACTGGCAAGACAAATTCCGAAACCGATAGACTGCAATGTCAAAATCATGTTGGAATAGTGAACAAACAACAAAGGCTTCAAATCAATTTTTTTTATTGCATTTCAAAATATAAGAGTGAATTTGTTGCATCATGTACAAAAGCATTCCATGATTTTCATCATAGTTAGCATAGCATATGATCATAAGAATCATTATAGGTTTTCCACAACAGTGTTCATCAATGGTGTTAGTAGTCAGGGATTGTGCAGAATTTGGTCTTGCCTCTAAAGTTTGTGTCTACCTTCATATTCCATCTCTCCGTTGTCACACCTAGGCCGGTGTGGCTTCTTTAAGGAAAATACATACCTATGGGATTCTAGCATTTAGGTATATTTTCAAATTGGGGAAGAGGAGGCAAGAAGGAGAGGGCTAGTATCTTAAAGATGGTCTAATGAGATCATCCTCTCACATCATGTGACACCCCTACATATTATGAGAGAAACATCTCTTTACACCTCTTTTGCACAATGGAAGGATGATTATTTATGTAAACTAGTTCAGTTTTTGTACGATGTACGGTGCAACTTATTATTAGTTTTTTCTAATATTCTAATAAGATTTAGTTTAACTGATTGACACCTCAATTTCTAATAAAGATATTTATGATTTAGATCGCTGCCCTCAACTATCGATGTATAAATTTTTTTTAAATAAATTTCCTTGTAAAAAATGGTAATCTTTAGTTATTTTATGGACAAAATAGAAAGACACTAAGATTAGTATAGTAATTTGATCATCCTATATATATATATATATATATATATATATATATATATATGTTTATAAATTGAAAATTTCATGATGTAGTGGCTCATATAGATAGGCATGTTTCATGCCTACTCTAAAATGAAAATATATATACTTCAATTTTTTTTTTTTTTTTTTTTTTGTGTTACTAAAATTTTTTCCCCCCTTTTTGTTGGACATTGTTTCAATTGTTGCAAAAACAACTAAATTTGAGCAAGAATACCATATTTCAAATAAATTGTTCCTTACATTAAAAAAAAAAATCAATTTTTTCTCCTATAAATCTTAGAAAAATGATATTAAAATTTTGTTATGCTTAAAATAATTAATATAACAAAATAAACATATTTATTCTATTAGTTATCTTTCTAATTATATAGAATAAATATCACTCCCCCTCCACCCCCCCCCCCCCCCCCCAACACACACACATTACATGTCACAAAAAGGAGTTAGAAAATTTAAAGGGATAAGATTAATTTTAGTGTTTGTGTTAATTGTTGACAAAGCAACTAAATATGAGGAAGAATGTCATATTTTAAATCTATTATTATTATTCCAATTTTCTTATATAGAGTTTATAAAAATAATCATATAAATTCATTTAATATAAATAATTAATGCACAACTATAGATAATTAATATATGTATTTACTCTATTGGCTAATTCAATGAACTAATTATATATATATATATATATATATATATATAATTATGAATGGGATATTCTTATCATTTACCCCACTTGTGGTCACATGCAACTGTTATAGTATTGATGGTGGGGTGCTACTTGCAGGGATTGTCACAATTGGTGCCGTAGTTGTAAATTTTGTAGTTTAGGGTAGATTTCTATAATTAACCTTGCTTTCCCCCTTTAATTTTGACAATTAGATAGATTTGGGTTTACTTTTTTGGAATCTCTACATATTTTTTGGAAAATTTAATAGTTAGGAAAGAGGAGAATTTGAACCTTTGATGTTTTATTTGAAAATGAGAAGAGGTGCTAACTAATTGAACTACAAAACTCTTGGCATGAAATCTCTTCATCCTGCTCTCTCCATTTTTGGCCTAATTAATAAATCTCTTTTGCTTAATATTCTAGCTCCTAAGAGCATCCACAGTAGTGGAGCTAAAAATTTAGCTTTTTATCTATTTTACCTACACATATGCTGTAGCAGTGGATTTATTTTAGCTTTCAACACAATAAAATAATATAAACATCACAATAAAATAATATATTCCCTACAATAAAATTATATACCCCACTACCCAAAAAACATCCACAGCATCAACCACCACCATCTCTACCATCAGCCACAGTCATAACCACAGCCACAACCACCACCACCACCACCACCACCGGCTACAACCACCACTCTACTTTAGCAACCACAACACAACATAGAAAAAAAAAAAAAAAAAAAAAAACAAACAAACAAACAAAACAACAACCACAATCACAACCCCATCACCACCAGTCACCACAAACCACCAACCATGACAACCACAACCACAGCCCACTGCCACTGCCACAACCACAACCACAACCACAACCATAAACCACAAAACTCATAGCCAAAATACACAAAACCCACTGCCAAAGCCAAAATCATCCACCACCACCACAACCAAAATCCACAAATCCATTGTCAAAATCATCCACCACCACTACCATAGCCAAAATCAACTACCACCACCACCACAGCCACCAAACCCATATGAAAATATATATAAAAAAAACACAATCACAACAAAGAGAAAAGAGAGATGGACAGCAGCAATGACTTGCGACTTGGGGCTTGGGTCAAAGCGAGGTGGCTCTATGGCGGCTGGGTGAGCAAGATCGGCGAATAGAGGAAGATGGGCTATCGGTGATGTGGGTCTGCGGTTGTCGGGTTGGTGAGGGCGAAGTGGGTCTATGGGTCAGTGAGGACGATGTGGGTTTGTGAGTCGGTGAAGGTGATGTGGGCGGTCTATGGTGGCGAGCTGTGCTGGTGTTGGTGATGTTGAGAGAGTGAGAGGTTGAGAGACTTGAGCTGAATGAGAGAGAGTGAATGAGAGATCGCTGGGATAAAAAAAAAAAAAAAAAAGCAAGTTGTACCTGGGGAATAAAAAATTAATTTTTTTTTAGATGTGAGCTACAGTGCACATCTATCTATAGATGTGCACTGTAGCAATTCAGTTAAAAAATTTAGCTATTGTTCCACTGCTGCAAAGGAGTTTTTTGTGTTTTGGCACATCTAAAATAGCTATATAGCTATTTAGTTCCACTGCTGCAAGTGCTCTAATAAATTTAGCATGCATCATCTAGTGCTTAATTAGTGAATTTGCCTGTGTTGTTATAAACTTATAATCCTTGCGAGACTAGGCTCTAGTTTTATTCCAATGGTAGTGACCTACATCTCACACAACACAACTCTATGTACGTGTAAAAGGAATAATGAAACCGGATTGATATTGTGAACGCTTGTCATTTCAGTTAATTAGCTGTCGATGTATATGCCTTGCATAACCTAGTACTTCATTTGAAAAGACACCTATGGGACGCCTTCGCATAATCTATTGATTAGGAAAGACTCATGCTTTAGACTCACCAAGAATTTTTTTTAAATCTTTTATAAAACGGGATTATTATTATATCTTGTTCCAATGTCAAATAAAAAAAAAGTTGATTGCAAACATGTGTCACACACGAACATCTATGCATACATCATATTTATGATTGCATGTCGCAACTCTATAGAGCTTATGTCATTGGTTGAAATTCTATTATATTTATATTTAAAAAATTAACTATTTTTTTTTATATTATAAAAACGTAGTCTTACACAATGTCATTCTACTAAAAGTAATTTTTATTTATTTATTTTTACTCTTTATTTTATTATTTAATTTTAACTATAATTTTGAAATATTATTTTTAGTTTACATATGATTTTTAATAAATTGCATGGAAATAATACTTATTTTATAACAAAAAGTGATGCTAAATTCTAGTAATCTAATGCACTACCAAAAAAAAAAAAGTCTATACCAGTGCTTTCAAAATGACGGTATAATCTAACCGAGACTATTGTGATTGTTCAATATTGATGCTGGAAAGCGCTGATATAGCCCAAATGGACCTATGGCAACCCTTTCTTGGTTGATCTATCCTATCGTTTTGAAAGCGCTGCTATATATATAAAAATTAGCTATAAAAACGCCACTATAGGTATTTTTCAGATTTTAAAACGCTATTATAGTTTTTTTTGTGTGTGTGTGTGTGTGTGTGTGTAGGCTGTAGTGGCGCTTTAAAATAGGTATCTTTTTTTTAATACATAATGTGGGCTAAATCCAGTAAGATCACAAAAAAGGAATATGATAATGGGAAAAAAACAAAAAAAAAAATTAAACAACCAGATCTGCCCTGGACTAGTTTACATTGAGCTTTTTATTTATTTTATTTTTAGCTTTTGGTTAAGCAAAAGTGCGAATGAGAATCTAAGAGACCAAGAAGAAAGGGAAAGCAATTGTCAGCCACCGAATAAAGGTAGAGGCATGTGATTCTTGCTTTCCAAATTGAGAGAATAAAGTGAAAAGAGAGTTCAATTGGACGCCAACGATTTTGCACCCTTGGTATATAGATTTTCGTGAGCTATGATTACGACATTTTAAGGAAAATTATATTTTAACCTATTATTTTATAGTTTGAGTGTATTTCAAATTAAAATTTCAGAAGTTACAAACCCTATAATTTGTAGAATTTCAAATTATTCCTTTTAATTTCATAAATTACAAATTAAACCATGAACTTTTGAATTTATTTCAATTCAATTCATCTCTTTGTGTCTCTCCATCACCAATCTCGTTTCTCAAAATTTGAATCGAAATTGATCTAAAGATTCATAATTTTAATTTTTCGTTAGCATTTTCTTACGTTTTGGGCTAGTATAATCATTTTTGTGTATATAATAAAATCTGAATTAGTTGGAGAATATTTTACTAAGTATTTCTTAGATTATATAATAGATAGTGATGACCATGTATTGTTAATATTGGTTATTTTAATGCACATTGTAATTAATAGTATGTATTTTAATATTGTGTATTTTTTTCTGGTCATAGGCGGCCTTAAGGTCTACTCCCTCCGTCCCATTTTTTTTGTCCTGTTTGAAAAGTCAAACTTTTTAAGGGAACATCATTTATTGTCTTGTTTATTTTTTAAAAATGTATAAGTTTTCAAAACTACCCTTAAAAAAATTTATCAAAAAATTGAATTAGTAAATTAATAGGGGTATAATAGAAACATTAGTAAATTAATGACTTTTATTTTTAGAAACAGGACAATATTTTGGGATATCTCAAAATAAAATAGAGGAAAAAAAAAAAATGGGACGGAGGTAATATTTTTTTAGACTTTTTGGAAGACTAAAATGACGTTTTTAAAATTTGTTTTACAACCATTACTCTTCAAAGTTTTTTTTATATAAACACTCATTCTAAATTCAAAATACAGTTTTCCAACAGTTTATACAAACGCACCCTTAATGTGACAAACTTGTATTTTGAGTTTTGATAATGGAAAGGTTCCTACTTTTTACCTGTTAAAATATTGGTTTGGCTTATTAAAATTCAATATATTTTGATTATATGTATATGTTGTGTTGGTGTGAGGTGTACAAAATAGGGAATTTGAGAGAGTGCAAGTGTCTTGGTGTAGTTACCTTCCTCACACAAACTCCATTCTAAATATTCTTGCAGCAACATCGCCTGCTTGTTTTTGTTCTCATGGAGGGCTCTGATCCATCTTTATCATCAGGTGTGTTATGTCGGCGTCCTCATTTATTTGATAAATATAGTGTATGATTCTTAAGAGTTTGGTAAATGCTTCATTCCTTAATTTTGTTATGTGGAATTCAGTACAAATTTTTTCAACTTTATGTGGAAGTTAGTACAAGAATTTCAACTTTTTAAACTTAAAAATTTTATGGTTTAGTTTGAAATTTCTCCTAGACTATTGGGTTTAATTGATAACTTATAAAATTATAAAGTTTAATTTAGAATTTTCATAAATTATAATATGTAAAATGTAATTTCGTCTACATTTTATTTTTCTTAAGGGAAAAGGAAAAAAATACCCAAAAAAATTCT
Organism: Quercus ilex subsp. ballota; assembly: GCA_032727855.1. Lineage (NCBI taxonomy): Eukaryota > Viridiplantae > Streptophyta > Magnoliopsida > Fagales > Fagaceae > Quercus > Quercus ilex. The sequence goes on along the minus strand of CM064918.1, from coordinate 22,577,644 downwards.
TGGCTTCGGGGTTGTAGCTTTGCCCCATAGGAAAACCAACCTTGCAAAACACTAGCTTTCTTTATATTATTTCTTTAAGAATTAAATTCTTTTCTGTTTCTTAGTACTAATTCATGCCCTTTTAGTTTTTTTTACCCAAACTTTAAGCAATTGTAGCTCTTGTAAATATAAATTTTTTTAAACAGGTTAAAAAAATATAATCACTTCCATATCTTTTTCTTTCCCCCTTTCACATTTAGCAAATAGTCTTGAGAGTCAGCGTTATCAAGTATAAATAAGCATACACAAGGTTTGCATTCTTCAAAGGAGAAGGTGTGAATTCAGGGCCGCCATTCGTACAAGCTTTGAGGTCGGTGTAGGGCTCTGAATATAACTTTTCTACAAAGTTATGTTCTAGCATTTTGAGGGGTGTCAATTTATTAACAGTAATATCAATAAGCATAAGTCAAAAGTTTATCATTCTATATATCCCCGCCGAAAATAAATTATGCTAGATTTCATACATATTCAATGAATTCGGCTCAATAAAGAGTGTCTATATAGCTAGCTAGCTCTTTGGCCAGGAAAATTTATAGGCAAAAATGGAAAAAACAGCTACAAGCAAACGGTGCAATACACAATATTCAGCAACAAAACCGGAGTCAAAATGCAAATGTTTTGTCCCAACAGGTGGGCAGTCAGGTGACGACCAAGAACGGCATCATCGGTTTTCACAATTTGTTAGAAATTTTGCTGAGAGGTTCAAGAATAAGTTGTCAAGCAGTGGTGAAAGCACAAATGTTTCTTCAATGAATGTTAAGCCATCTGGTACAGGTTCTGCAGAGACACACCCAAGGAAGAGGGCACTTCTTTGTGGGGTTACTTATAAGAATAAGAAATACAAGCTCAAGGGAACTGTTAATGATGTGAAGTCCATGAGGAAATTTTTGATTGATAAATATGGTTATCTCGAAGAGTGCATTCGCGTCCTCACAGGTAAATACCAATTATTATTTGTCTATATGATCTGAATATTGGTGCTTTTACACACATACAACATATATGCATGTATGCCATCCACAAGTTTCCTAAATTTTAATACAAACATATGGGCTACTATTTCCTCCATTGTTTCCTTTGGATATCTTTCCTTATTGTTATGTGATTGTTCACATGTTTATTGGAGTTTGCACTCCCTCTGAAGTTTTAGGACAATGCAAGAGTACTGAAACAAGCCAACAAGAACTGCTACAAACACCGAATAAGCCACCCAAAAAAACACACTCTCACATTTCAAATAGGAAATGGAGATTTGGACCATGATTTTCCATAAAGGAAACTAAACAAGGACACTAAGTTATAAAACTCTTAATTTGGTAGGATGTTAAGGTACTAGCTAGCTATAAATTGTGTTGGCCTGGTATGGTTGCATTGGTTAACTCATGGGCTCAATTGTTAGCTGTAGCTGATGTAAACAGGTTGTAACTAAGAGATCAGGTTGTGTGCACATGCTTAAATAGAATTAGTTAGTTTGTTAGTTGACGGTTAGAACCTGTTAACAACTAAGCAGTTACTCATAAGCTGTTACTGTGGTTTACTGCAATTGTATCCATATAAGGAGAGTCCTGTACTGGAATGAACCATATATGATGATGAATAATACTGAAGTAGCTCTCTTTCGGAGGCTTAACTAGTCTTTACCTCACCATTAAGCACTTAAGAATCCCTTTGTTCTTATCATAGGACAATTTTAAAAGCAGTTTGCCTATGGACACACTTAAACCTTAGTTAAACCTAGATATACTCAATTTTTCAACATGCATGTTTGATTGTCTACTTATAATTGGATTACAAGACTTACAAATAGGGCTACAACAGGTACTTACTGAAGAAATGAATTTTGGTGTGATAAATAAAGAATATGCTTGACTTACCCTAAAATATTTCTAGTATATATATAACAATATCAAGATGTCATAAAGTGATAAATATAGAATATGCTTCACTTGTCCTATCAACTTCTCCTAAAATATTTCAAGAAATATATATATATATATATATATATTATTTTCATGTTACTTTTTAATCTTGTTAGCAACTAAATTTTTATGGGTAACAAAGCATTTTTTTTTTCTTTTTTTTTTCCCTCAACTAGTTTAGCTTTTAGAGTTAATCTAAGGACAAAATGAAAGACAATTTTTTTAAAATAAAACAAAAAAAGACGAAGGATTTTTAGAAGTTTTATGATATGATATCATATATTTAATGCTTTTACATTGATTACTTTCCAGTAATGTATTTGTATCATTGAAATATTTATATATAAAATTCCACTACTATATGTGTATATATATATATATATATATATAAAGCTGTTTTAATGTTTTTTTTTTTTTACATAAAATATTTTCTTGAAAAAAAGTTTTTAATGGAAATTATTTTCTAAAAATGAGTTGTTTTTATTGTGTTAGGCTATGACTCTAAAAAGGATTATAAAAGCGTTTTATGTCTTTTGACGTGTACCAAAAATTATCAATATTTTATGCATGTACGGTGGTGATGGCAGCATTGACAAGAGTGTGTGATGACTGTGGTGTTGTAAAATAGCGATAGCTCAAATTAGCAAGATTGATTGTGAAATATTTTAGACTCGTGAAAGATCTTCAAATTGACAATAAGAACGAAGAAAATTAATCCAAAAGAAAATAGACACAAAACACCAAGATTTACGTGGTTTGGCAATAGTCTACATCCATGAGCGACGATGAACAAATTTTACTATAACAAATTTTGGGATAATACAAATAGATATACAGGTACTCTCACAAACCCAAATCCCAAATACGCTCAAATAACTCTCTCTCACAAATACAAAACCAAAGAACCAAAGGTTCACAAATACCTAATGCGAATTGCGCACATACTAATGAGAGAGTCACAAAACAAATCTAAAAGTCGCAATGCCCCAAGAGAGAGCAAATCACCAAACTGCAGAACCAAGTAGTAACAAACCTCTCTCACTATTCCAAATTGAAAATATCAAAGAACCAAAATAAAAGAGAGCCTCTTTTTCTCACACCCACACAACCTTCTCTTTCTCTCTAATTTTTCGTAGCAGTACTATGCTTATATAGGAGACTTGAGTCGGCTAGTATATCCAAAACCAAAGACTAGACTTCTTTTCCACACACAAAATGAGAATTACTCATATTCCAAATAGAACTCAAAATCAAGTGGTAAACAAGACTTCTAATAAAGCTTGGTAACTTCAAACAACAATAACTCAAAATGAATAAAATTCATTTCTTATCCAAATCCAACAAAGAGTCGAACTCCTAATTCAAGCCATATTATACTAACGGTGGTGACCGATGACTATGTCAAAGATAGTGGGGTGGTGGGTAGCCATGATATATGGTGTGCTAGTGGCAAAGTTGGTATGGTAGCAACGATGGTGATTACAATGTATAGTATGGTGGCGTTGGGTGTGAAAGTAGTTGAACATGGTGACATGGGTGTTGTAACAGTGGTGTTGTGGGCGAGGTGGGTGTGGCAGTAAAGGGGTTGTTGTGATGGGGCTGGTAGTATAGCACCATTGTGGTGGTGGTGGTGGCAACAATAGCAATAAAAGTATGGTGGTATCCACATTTTGCAATAGCATGGCTGTAGTGGCAGTGGTTGTAGTGGGAGGAACTGATGGCGATTAAGGTAATATTAGTGGTGAAAACATGGTGGAGATAACGTCGACGATGTTGGTGGTGTGGTGGTGGTTATAATGCCAAAATGAATGAAGGTGGTGACTGGTGAGTACACAAAGGAAGTAATAGAAAATGTTATTTATTTATTTATTTTTCTAAAAAGCGGTTTTTTTTCCCCCTAGTTCTCAAAATTAGAAAACTTTTATTCCCCTATTTTGGGTTATTTTTTATTGACTTTGAAAATATTTTCGAAGGATTTTTTTGTTGCATTAAACACTATAAAAATTTTTTCCATGTAAAAAAATGGAGTGTTGTAATAAAATAATTTTTTTTTATATGATGTAATAAAACAATTTATTCTACATGATTCTAATCACCTTAAATATTGAACTTTTTTTGTTCTTAGGATTAGTAAGGTTATCATCTCCAGTTGATTATTATTATGCATTCCATTTTATATTAATGTGTGCTTATCAAGTTAGTAATATTTCATTCATTAATTTAATTTTCCTTTCATTCATTAAGTAAAAATTCTATTTAGACCCTTATGCAATTTATTTAATAGAATTATTTATTTATGTTAAATCACCCAATTGCTAAGTTATCCTCACAAATATGTAGTTCACCACAGTAACGGGAATCCAAATCTTAAAATAAAAGCAATAATCACAAGTCACAATTTATTTTTGAAGTAGAAAATTATAGAAAGAATCTTTCAAAGGAAAAACTACTCCGAGAATCCAATCCCGTAAAAAATTCACTAAGGAAAGAAAGTTACAACAGCCTCTTAATTATGATAAGCAAATCTTAAGTAAATTATCAATAAGACATTAAAAGTTTTTTAAGCGAACCTCAAATAGCTAAAACGATATTTTTAAATTACAATTTTTTAAGTAAACCACACGTAGGCAAAGCGACATTTTTCAAATTACAGATAAGTGAATTCAAAACTAAATACAAGTAAGTTTATTGTAACTACCCCTTAAAAAGAGGTGCATATAATGTTTTTGCTTCAATTTTTGCCTCTAAGCTAGAATTTCAACACTTCTCTCATTAATTTATTTAGAGAAAATAGTCTAGAAGATTAAGCATATCAAGCTGGTTCTGGGATCATGAATTGGGAAAGCACTAATCACAATTAAAACTTCATCTGCTAACCTCCATGTAAAGCCTTCTTTGTTGGCTTCATTTTTTGGTTCATGCAGCCAAGTTGTATCTCCCTTGATAACTAGTTGATGTGTTTCTTTCTTTTATTTTTATTTTTTTGCCCCCTCAACATATAATCCACAATTTGTCATTGGTAAAAACATTAATACCATAATACAGAAGAAGAAGAAGAAAATTTTAGTCCAACGAAGAAAAACATACTAGAATCTTTGAAATGGCTTGTGGAGGGTTCAGAATCTGGAGACTCATTGGTGTTCTACTTCTCTGGACATGGCTTACGGCAACCTGATTTCAATGACGACGAGCGTGATGGGTTCGATGAAACTATTTGTCCTGTTGATTTTATGCAAGAGGGCATGATTCTTGATAATGAAATAAATTCCACCATTGTTTGGCCACTCAAGAAGGGTGTCACACTTCATGCAATCGTCGATGCTTGTCATAGTGGAACTATTCTTGATTTGGAACACATCTACAACCGAGAAAGGTGTGTAATTTTATTTATATATCACTCCTACACTTTAATTAGTAAAAGTAAAATGTCACATGTAAATAAATTAATTAGTGTTTAGACGTGATAATAAAGATCAATTATCATGAAATAAATATATAAATTTAATTCCTACCCCATTTATATAAAAAATTGTAAAGCATCGACGATTATGAAATTTTGAGTACTAATTTATAATTAGTAGTTGGAAAACATTGTTTGTATACAGTACAAATTGTAATTGTTACTTTTGTCGCAGAAATGAATGGGTCGATAACAGCGCTCCGTCAAAAGCTAGAAAAAGTACAAGCGGTGGAATTGCAATTTGTCTAAGTGCTTGTGATGATGATAAAATGGCTGCCGATACCACTGTAAGAAAATTTCGTAATTCAGTATTCCAAGTTTCTTTTATTTATTTATTTATTTATTTATGGTAAATCACTTTCACATATACGATTAAGAATAACCATAATTATTTCTCAAAAACAGGAATAATCATAATTAGATACATATACAGTAACAATAACAAATAAAGTCATATTCCCAAAATTTTGGAGTTGGCTATAGATCATCAATAGGTTAGTTAGGATTGACCATATGTATTATTTTTCTCCATTCTACTCTATTTATAATCATATTCTCTTTTACTTTCTTAATTACCATGTTTTTTTTATATATCATTTCCATTAGTGTGATTTTTGGTTTTCCTCTATCTCTTTTTTGTTCTCTTATCTTGGATAAACTTGCTCTTTTTTATTGATGCATTAGTTACTATTCTTTGAACTCATCGAACTATCTTTAGTGACTCTCTCTCATCTTTTCATCAATAGCGACTACTCTTAACTTTAAGCAAAAATTTTCATATAAAACCTTACATTTCCCTATTTTTTCACTTATTCATCTTAACATTCTTATTTCAGCTACACTCATATCATAAGTTTGTTGTTTTTTAACAGCCCAACATTCGGTACCATAGAGCATAGCTAGTCTTATAAAATTTTTCATTTAACTTAATAGGCATTCTACAATTGCACAACACTCTAGATGCTCTTTTCCACTTAATTCACTATGCTCTTATCCTATAATTCACATCATTTTCAATCTCTCCATTTTTTTATAAATTATTTATCCAAGATGTCAAAAACTATCGCTTTTTAGTATCTCTTAATCATCAAGTCATATTGCCCTTTTCCATTTCTATTTTAATTTAGTCATACTTAATTGATGCTTTTAGATTTTAGAGCGTCTCACCAATTTCTAACTTGGCATCAACTTCATTTTTAGTTTCATCTACTAAAACTATATCCTTTGCAAAAGCATACACCAAGAAACTTCCTCTTGCATCGATTTAGTGAGTTCATTCATCACTAGTACAAAGAGATATGGACTTAATGATGACCCTTAATGCAAACTTATAGTAATAGGAAACTCACTCGTGGTTCCTTCACTTATTCTTACGCTAGTTACCACTTCATCGTGCATATCCATAATCAGTTTAATATACTTTAGAGGAACTCCCTTTTCTTTTAGCCAAAACCCACTACATAACCTCTTTAGGAACCCTATCATATGATTTCTATAAATCAATTAAAACCATATGAAGATATTCACAAGTTTCTCTATATTTTTCTGACAAATGTCTAAGTAAAAAAAAAAAAAAAAAAAAAAAATCCATGATATATAATCCTAGCCTAAAACCAAATTGATTCTCCAATATTGTTGTTTCATGTCTTAAACTATGTTTAATCGCCTTTTCCCTAAATTTCATATGTTGCTTATAAGTTTAATTTCATGGTAATTAGTACAGTTTTAAATATTTGTTCTTATAAATAGGTATTAAAGTATTTCTCCTCCACTCAATAGACATTTTATTAGCACTTAAGATTTTATTGAAAATGTTTGTCAACCAACATACATATACCCATATCACCCAATCACTTCTAAACTTCAATGTAGATTTCATCCAGTCCCATGGATTTTCCAATTTTCATCCTTCTTAATGCATCCTTTTCCTCAGTCATCCTAATTCTTCGAATGAATCTATGATTTCTAACCTCCATTGGGTTAGCCAAATTACTCCAATGTCCAATCAATCATATTGTCTGCATAAAAATTGGTTGTCAAAATTACTTTTCCATCTCTCTTTAATTTGGTCTTCTTTCACTAACACTTCAATATTCATTTTTATTTAACTGTACACCATTCAGGAATCTTATTTTCATCTTTAATGCACCAAACTTGTTATATAAGTTATCATGAGCATATTTAGCTTGTTGGACAACCTTTTTTGTCTTCCTCTTAATCACGTTATACTTTTCTTAAGCAACATTGTCTCTACATTTAGGTAGCTTCTATAGCTCTTTCTCTTTAATTTAATTTAATTACTGCTTGAACCTTTGCACTCCACCACCAAGTCATTTTAGCTGGTCACCCACATCCTCTCCCTCTCTCTCTCTCTCTCTCTCTCTCTCTCTCTCTCTCTATATATATATATATATATATATACACATATATAAAGGGTATATTTTTATTGTATTATAGACTAACATAATAAATTTGAATTGAGCCTTTTATATTTTTCAAGTTAAATCAACGAATTTGCATGTAAATATAAATGTTACAAAATTCCCTCCTTCCCCAACCCCACCAAAAAAAAAAAAAAAAAAAATTAATACAAAATCAGATTATAATTAGAAGCCTATTTAATTGATACAAAATCAGAGTGTAACTAGAAGCCTATTTGGTATGAAATTGGAGATTAAACCAGAAGCATATTAGAGTATATGATAAACTCCGTAGGCATGCAAGCAAGATCACGTACATGGTTGTAACAAATTGTTCTATTTTAATTTCTTATTAATTTGTTATGAGACTAGGGCAACATTCTATGTGAAAATTTGTCTGTCCCGAAGAAAAGTTTTTTACAGATTATATTACCATTAAAACGTGCAGGCTTTCACGGGAAAAGCAATGGCTGGTGCAATGACTTACCTTATGATCGACACGATCAGGAACAATGCCGAAGTAACATACAGACTCCTACTGGATAAAATGCATGAGATGGTTGAAAAGTTTAACAATAAATCATGCCTCGGAAAGTTCTTACCAGGAGTTTTATATCACAGAAAAATACAGGTTGGATTCCCTCGTATGCATACAAAATGAGTTTGTTAATTGTTTAAAAATGTTTTGTCTTTTGCTTCTTCTTTTTTTCTTTTTTTTTTAAATTCAACTTTTAGATTTTTTTTTTTTTAAACGAACTAACTTTTAGGTTTTTGTAGCACATTTAACATAAAAATTATCAAAAATATATCTTTTGATAAAAAGAGACATAAATTTAAATTTATTTGGCCATTATTTCACTTTGAGCCACAAAATATTTGTCCAATCTCTTTTGATAAACACAATAGAATTTCAATTTATTGTGTCACTTTCATAATAATTGCATTTATAATCAGAGCAAAAAAAAAAACCAATCAATTTTTTTGTGTAAACAAAATTTGAAACTTAAAACTCTTATTTAACGACAAGACAATTTACTAGCTGCACTAACTAGATCCTACTGGACCAATTTTAGAAGAAAATGACCAATTAATTCTTTTATAAAAAAGATTCTAAAAAAAAAACATATTTTATAAATAAAATAATAATAATTATGTTACGTACAAATATACCCATGGGCCATGTCCTTTATTTTATTCGAGGTTTAATACTTGAAAGTTTATAAAGGCAAATTTGAAATGTTCTATTTTTATTTAAAGATAAATTATGCAATTATATTATGTGAAAAAGTTAACAAACAAAATGGAATGGGGAAGTACAATTTCTTTTCTTTTTTTAGTTTAATTTCCTTTTTTTTTTAGTATTATATTATAATTAAGCTAAAATCTACATTGTACCTTTAAAATTTACTATTTTTTATTGAGAAATAAAATTTACTTGAATTGTCATTTTTATCTTTAAAGTTTAGTTTATCTTATTTCAACTCTTAAATTTTAATATTCTTGTCAAGTTGGTCATTTTGTCTATTTACATTTATAAAACTGATACTTTCACATATGTGATACATCGTCATTTTAACGGCAATTTTATAGATAAAAATAGACAAAAGGACCAGTTTGACCCCCCCAAAAAAAATTAAAGTTTAACGACTAAAATAAATTTGTATAAATAAGGACTAAAATAAATTAAACTTAAGAACCAAATAGATAATTTACTCAAATTTAAAGAAAGTAATTTGGATTTTGGACTATAATAACTATTTCCGAAAACTGACCAACTATAAATGCTTCATATAATTTTATTAGTCCTAAAGCATTGTTTCTATGCATATGGGTTTCATGGAGGAGTGCAGAATGCTCTGCTATCATCGTCGGAAACGTTTGATGTTTACGGGAAGAAATTTCTGCTGTAACGCCTATGTGATGGAAGGATATAAATCACGAAGAAATCTCTGCTGCAAATCTTGTGCAGAGAGGGAAGTGAGAATCAAAACAAGCTGTAATTGTTAAGACGAGTGTTCTTTCTAATAAGTAAAATGAATAAATTTTGAAAATTAATGAGCAGTTGGCACTATGCAGGCTAATGCATGCCCTTTACAACTGTTATGCTGAATTTTAGAATTAGGGTGTAAAGAAGGAAAGAAGGACTACCAAAAAAAAAAGGACTATCCCAGCACAAGCGATTACATGATCTCATTTAACTTTTTCTTTTTCCTCCTATTTTTACTATCTATTTTATTATCCAGTTTTAATTATATTATTAAAATATTTTTTAATTTACATATAATTCATAATAAAATTGTGCATCATATGGACATAATACTAATTTTATAAGTAAGAGTTATGCTTAATTTATTTAATATTTTATTTTAGATAGATAGTGAAGGAGGGAGTGGTGGGGTGTGAACTATAGAGATGAAACACCACGTAACACTAATGTGATTACCACTTGCCAATAACTTTTTTTTTTTTTTTTGATAGGCTTGCCAATAACTTTGAACCCCATAGTGATGCTTAATTGGAGTAATCTAACGAAATGTTTGAAAATAAAATGTGCGCTAAATATGGTCCATCACTTTTTTCTTTTTTGAGAATCAAATATGGTCTATCACTAAATTTGTATCACTTTCAAAATATTTATTTATATTGAGCTTTTGGTTATGTAAATGTGCGAATGGGAATCCATGAAACCAAAAAACAAAGGAAAAGCAGCTATGCTGTCCATCGTCGGCCACCGAATAAAGCATAGGGCATCACATTCTTTACAAAGTGATAGAATAAATTGAAAAGGGATCATATGGGTTCAATTGGTCGCTAATCATCGCAACCTTTTTGTGATATAAATTTCGATAAACTATGGTATAAGTGTACGCAGAACATTTGAGGAAAAATTACACTTTGAACATTATTATTTGTGAGGGTTTCAAATTAATCCTTGTAATTTTGTGTGTGTATATATATATTAAATGGAGAAGAGTGACTCAAACCCTAAACCTCTCTATTAAAAACTCCAAAATAAATATCATTGACTCATAAGTTACAAATAAAGCACAATAATTTAGGGAGTTTCAAATTAAATGTCATAGTTTCACAAATTAGACATTAAACCATGAATTTTTAAATTCATTTCAATTTAAACAATCTCTTCTCTCTCTCCACCACTAATCGCATGGTTCAGGATTTTAATTAATTCAAACATAATTAAAAATTCATAATTTTATTTTTAAGTTATATAAAATTATATGGTTAAATAAGAAATCTCCCCAGACTATTGGGTTTAATTTAAAACTTAAAAAATTTAAATTTAAATTATAACTTATAATGTTTAAAATATAATTTCTTCAACATTTTATTTTACTTAATAAGAAAAAAGGAAAAACCTGTGGATTTGGCGCTTTGCCCATAGAAAGAAATACAAATTCTCTATACCACTCATTGTATTTCATTTTATGTTCCACCAATTATGTCATGCCATGTGTTTGATTTTTTTTTTTTCATTTAAACTTTGATTATTTTATAAGAAAATTCAAACAAATATGTAGTAAATTTTGACTGATATAACATAAAATAAAATACAAAAAATGGTAAGCATAAAAGTTTTAGTTAAAAAAAAAAAAAAAAGTGCATAGGTTGAGGCACTCTAAAAATGGAAGCAAGAGTCACATGTAAAAAAAAAAAAAAAAAAAAAAAAAAATTTGAAGCAATAGTACATGCAATCAGTGCAGCACAGTAACAAAAATGGAGACAACAATTAATTGTACAAAATGCAAATATAAGGTCTTGGTCCGGATATTCAAGTACCAACCAAGGACAGGATCAGTGGTTGCCACAATCAAATAATTTTGCTCAGAGGTACTTGAAGATGGGATTAGGCTCAATGGGAAAAGGTGGAAAGAGTAGCAACTTGGCTCTTAAGGGTATAGAGGAAGAGATTGAGGACTCTAAAGATGAAGATGAAAGTGAAGATGAAGATGAAGATGAAGATGAGGATGAGGATCTGACCTTCATAACTAATGAGATTATCAAGCTTCTTCAGTTTAGGAAAAAGGATAAGGGCAAACCTCCTAGGAAATCTAAATCCTCTAGGAAGGGCAAGAATGAGAAACCCCTCATCTAATGCCATGAGTGCAAAGGTTTTGGTCATATGAGGATAGAGTGTTCAAACTATCTCATAAAGGAAAAGACCGAGAAATCAAAAGATAAAGGGTTGGTTGCTACCTGGAGTGATACTGAGGATGACTCTTCTGATGAGTTTGTGGATGAATGTCGTCACGTTATGGCCTTTGCTGCCTCAATCGATAAGGTGATTGTGGAGAGTGTTAGTGACAGTGAGGATTCTTCTGATGATGAAGTACCCAAGAAGATGACCCTTCAAGAAGCCTATGATAAGCTATACACTGAATTCATAAAATCTGAAAAGACTTCTCATCTTTGTAGAAAAGAGCTTAATGAGGTAAAAACTGAAAAAGCTGATTTGTTAGTCAAGCTAGATGAGACTACGAGGTTAGTTGAAACTCTTGTTATGGAGAACACCTCATTAGAAGAGAAGGTCAAGAATCTTGAGGTTGAGCTTAGTCAAGCTAGAACTCAAATAGAGAGGATGTCTAGTGCAAAGTTTGATGAAGTTTTGAGTGCTTAAAAGCCTAGTTCTGATAAGACTGGCTTAGGATGTGCTGTTTCCTCCAGCCCCTCCTCTTCCACGACTTCTGGATCAAAGACTGTCTTTGTGCCACAATCTGAGAAATGTAATAAAGGTATGAAATCCAAAATTGATCTTGCTAATTCTAAATCCTTTGTTAGACCTCATGTTTGTCACCATTGTGGTGTTGCTGGACACATTCTTCCTAATTGCTCTAAGTTGTATCCTCATAAGCAATTGTCCAAACGGTCACAAGTTTTCTCTCAAGGACCTTCACCTTTGTTTGGAGATTTATTAAAAGCTTTGAGCTTTTTAACTCAATTTCAGGAGAATTCTAATTCTTCTATGTCCTTTAGTAGACATACTAGGACACGTGCCTTTTCATCTTCACGGCCAAAGACTCGTGTTGTGTGGGTGAAAAAGGAGCCTAAGACTTAATTGTCTTTTCTGTTTGTTCTCTACTTTGATTCTTTCTATCTAAAGTAGGACTTTCTTTGCTTGATTTCTTATCTGTTTTTGGAATCATACTTTCATGCATCTGTATATTTCTATCATGTTTTCATGCATATGCATCTTTCTTTAGGCTGTCATGTTGTTTGTCTGTTTTTGTTTGGTTGTTTAGTCTTTATTTTGTTAGTTTTCAAAATAAAAAGGCAAAATCATAAAAATACAAAAACAGTGTGTATTTGTGTACATTGGTACTTGTGTACCTTGGATGGCCATTGAAACAAAATTTTCTAAACTTTGTATCTTTTGCAGCTTAGATGAGCATCTCTATGCACAACTAAGCAAGTGAGCTTTGTGGCTCTTGTTTGTGATGAGTAAGATTAAGTTATCTCTTGAACTTAACACTCATATCACTCTTTTTGACGGGTAGGACTAGAAAATCCTAAGAGAAATGCATAAATAACCATCTCACCACTGTTACTCGCCAATCATAGTATGACACCTATATACTTCGGCATAGCAAAAGTGCAGTGTCATAGACACATGTATGCTTCGGCATAGTAAAAGTGCAGTGTCAAAGACATCCGTATACTTTGGCATAGCAAAAGTGCAATGTCTATGCTTAACATGTTGGGTATTTCTTTTCTTTCTTTTATATGCCCATGCATGATATACTTAAAAGAAAATATGCAAAGAAAATATAAAGCAAAAAGATTAAAATGCTTTAAATATGATTGCAAGCGTGTGAGTTAAAGTTATTTTCTCATATCTCAGATCGTCATAACATGTATACACATATGCAATTTTGCGATGTTTTTCACACACAACATGCAATATTCTTTGCTACTCTTGATACATGTGCAGGTACAATGTGATTTGGCCATCACTAGGTTTACATGTGTTAATGTATACTCACTAAACTGTCTTGGCTTGTTTTTGAAATATAAAATTGGTTAAACTTGTTTAGTGTGTGTGTGTGTTTTGGGATCTATGTTCTTAACATTTTTCTTGTTTTTCACATGTTTTGCATCCTTCTATTATCTTGTCATCCATAGCATCTTGTTTCATTACATTCATGCATTTATATGGATTTCTTTATGCCCCCTTGATCATTTTTGATCATCTTTATGTTTCTCGGATGAAACTTTCTAGCTTTCTGTACCATTTGTCAATCACGACAAAAAGGGGGAGAAATTGTGGAATGTGGCTTCTTTTTATAAGATTCTACATGTTAGGGGGAGAAATACATTCCTTTGTAAGGGGGAGATGTGTTTCATCTTGTTAGGGGGAGTGCTTACTTCCTTCTTCTTGTACATTGGGTCTTGTGATCATGTTTACATACATTGTGCTTATCTTTGATATTTATATGCTGATGTATGTCTTCTTCACATTTCTCTACATGTGTTGCTTCTTTTCTATCTTTATACACATGATTCTTATACTTGTATACAATCTATTATTTCTGTTTCACATAAGATGCCTTGATGAGTTTTGTTTAAAGTGTTTCAGAAATACAGGTTGTCAAAGTCTACTTGCCATAAACTCTTCTCTTGCAAAGTTTTTCAAGAGTTTGTGTTAGGATAGATTTTATTGTATTCAACAAGTGAATATGAGTTGAGTGATTTATGACTTCTCTCATATGTTCATTTGTTTGTTGTGGTTTTGTTATGGATTGCCAAAGGGGGAGATTGTTAGGACATATGTGTTTTCACTTGTTAAGAACATATGTCACTTATTTATGTAAATTGGCTAATCCTTTGACAAAATGCACTCTACTTATAATTGGGTAGTTCTAGGTGTTTTTAATACTTCAAAAAACAAAGTTTTAAGATCAAGTGTTGAAGTCATTAAGTCTGTCCAAGAAAAAACAAGATAAAGTGCAAATTCATTAAAGCTAGACACCTGCTCAATAGCTACCTCGACACCTGCTATCTGTTGAGAGTTAATTATTTCAGATTTTCTGATCTGATTTCCTTGGGATCCGTGAATATGCTTTTCGGCCTTCTTTTCTTCTAATCCTAAACATATAAAATGATTGTTTTAAGAGCCGTCATATTATACACAAGTTGCAAAAGCATTGAGCAATCTCTGTTCCAGCAATTTGTGATCAAAGACGAAGTTCTTGACCTAGTTCATCTTCTCTGAAGAAGTTGCTACGTCTTTGCACCAAAGGGTTTTGTAATCAAGCATCTTCCTGATCTTCATCGTGTGGGATGAACTGAAGAATTTTGCAGCCAACCTCTCCTCCTTAGTTGGTGTTTGAAGTCGCGTACTAGGATCCACGCATTGGTTAGTCACGTACTTGGGAGCCGTGCATCAAAAGGGAAAATTGTCACTACAGATCAAGTCCAATTGGGTATTAGGGTAAGGGTTCAACTGTAGGTTGGTAAGGTACTTGGGATTCCTTTACTTGTAACCGCTTGATTTGATAATAGTGGAGTTTCGGGAGTGGTGACCTGAAAATCACCCGGTGAGGTTTTTGCCGCAAGGTTTTTCCCGATTCGTAAACAAATCACCGTGTTATTTATTTTCTGCTGCTTAATTAGTTTATTGGTGATTTGTTTGTGCTTCCACGTATTTGCATGTTAAATTGATTAATTAATAATTTGGCTAATTAATTAATTGGTTTAATCACAAGGGGTCATTTAGATTGTGGCCTATCAGTAGAAGAATGAGAAGGGAAAACAGATAGGTCTACATCAATATCCTATTCCAGTCCACAGCCCTCATTCAAGCAGTGAAAGCCAAACGTTTTTTTCTTTGAATATAAAGCTATCTCGAACAAGTTTTTGTGAGACACACCCAAGGAAGAGTGCACTTCTTTATGGGGTTACTTATCAGAAACAGAAATACGAGCTTAAAGGAAACAAGTCCATGAGAGATATGTTGATTATTAACTTTTTGTTATCCAGAAAAATGCATTCTCGTGATCCCTGGTAATTTCTAATTATTAATTATTAGTAGCTGTCTTATGATCCGAATAGTACATAAAAACAAAGATATATGTGGTTTTTTATGCTGAGTTTCTAAATTCTAATACAAATATATTGGGAAAATTTTCCTCCATTCTTTAGTTTAGATAGTATGTAGGAGACAATCACAATGTTTTTATTTATTTTTATGGGTAAATTGCAAATTACACATCTAAAGTTTGGAAATATTTAGATTTTACACCCTAAAGTCTTAGAATTTGGATTTTACTCCCTGAAGTTTGAGAGTGTTTGGATTTTACTCCTTAATATTTCAAAAATTGGATTTTAACCCCTAAAGTTTGGTATTGTTTGAATATTAAACTCCTACTTCTAAAATTTTAGGGTGCAAAATCCAAACATCCCCGAACGTTGGGGAGTAAAATCCAAACATAAAATCTAAAATTTGAAAAGTCAGGGTGTAAAATTCAAACATCTACAAACTTCATGAAGAAAAATCCAAATTCAGAAACTTCAAGGAATAAAGTCAAAATACCCCAAAACCTTAGGTGTGTAATTTGCAATTTATCATATTTTTATTTGATTATTCACACAATAATCGGAGTTTGCATTCTCTTTGAAATTTGGAACAAAACATAACATACAAAGCTTTAAGATCATAAAGGATTTTCTCTAATTGAGTTCTCCATTTAACTGATGAGGCAGAGGTAGGAGGATTGAGAGGGATAATTACACCTTACCCCCTTGTAAATAGTTAAAAAAGAAAGTAAAAATAGTATTTTGGTTCATACATTTTGAAGTCACAGTTAATCGCATTCCTGTTATTTTAACTTACTATCAATTTGGTTCCTATCATCAACTCATTAACGAAAAGTGTATACACGGTTAATGGATTGCACCATTGCCATATGTAAGGACTGGGTTTGAGCACTTCTACTGTTGAGTGAGTGGACTCAAGTCTAACTAGCCAAATACAATGAATTTGTAGAGAGCGGGTTCAAGAACTAGGCTCTAATGAGGGATACAACGGCTAGGCATGGTTGCATATGGTTTGAATAGCATGGACGTGGGTTAAAGTGTGCAATGATGTTCCTTAGCCCTTCTCTTGGGAGCTTGAGGTTCTTATTATTTCTTCAGTGATTGGTTACAAAGGTTTCTGTGATGTTATAGGTTGTTGCACTGTTCTATACTTCTCATTTTCTCTTTTTTTTTTTTTTTTTTTTTCCAGTCATTTTTCAAGAGGGATTCCTTACATTATATACCCCATTTCTGTTGATCTTAGCCCTACATTTGTTGATCAAGCAGGTCACTACTTGAGTGCTTGTCCTATTAGCTTCCTTCCCATTCTTTCTGTGGGTGGCAGCAACCAAGGTTGCACTGTTCAGGGGTCACTTCCTCATTAATGCGACCAGAACGTTAGTTGTGGGCATTTAATGTAGAGGTGACAGTTTATCCTGGACTTACTCCTCCACCATGCTTCCATGGCTGACACGTTGTACTTGTTCCTTCTCTTTAGATGCTCGGGAATGCTGCTTTTGGTGGCCCGTTACTTCTTCCTCCCATGGTCTTAGTTGGCCGAGGACAGGGTTGTCCTCAGCAAGACTTCTGGGCAATTTAGACTTTCACACTTCGTCCTCTGGCATTTCTTCCTTCTCGGCACGGGCCTTGGGCTTGGTATAAAGTGGGCCGGGGTTGCCAAATTCTCTGGCCCCACACCATACTTTACGCCTACATGACTTCTAAAATATTACTCCCTCCGTCCCATTTTTTTTGTCCTCTATTCCATTTTGAGATGTCCCAAAATATTGTCCTGTTTCTAAAAATAAAAGTCATTAATTTACTAATGTTCCTATTATACCCCTATTAATTTACTAATTCAATTTTTTAATAAATTTTTTTCAGGGTAGTTTTGGTAACTTATACATTTTTAAAAGATAGACAAGATAATAAATAATGTTCCCTTAAAAAATTTGACTTTTCAAACAGGACAAAAATATTGGGACGGAGGGAGTAATAATTTTAATTTTTTTTGTTGAATATTTTTTATATGTTAAATAAATTTTTAGTCATGTAGGTATTTTTTGTTAGTGCGTTAACAATAGAGATCAAATTAACTACAAGCTGTAAATAATAGGAACCAAATTAACTGCTACCAAATTGACTATGACCTTAAAATGTACGGACCAAAATGATATTTTCACTAAAAGAAATTGTTTGTCGTGGGTTCAAATTAATTTAACTTATAAAATCACTTGTTATCAAATAAGAGAGAGAGATTCAATCACTTACGTGAAAAACTAATTGATATTTCGACATCATCATTGTAATAAAGAGTAATCACACACACAAAAAATTGTTTGTCCCCTCCTCCCTCTGTGAGTGTCCACGGGACCACGGCCTTGGTCGATCAAGTCTAGTTTAGGCTTAACCCAGACTCAACTTGATCCTGTTAGGGGGCAAAACGGAGGCCCACCATCAACCACGGATCAGATTTGAGACTAATTTCCATAAATCAAGTCGGTTTCGATCAAAACTGGGACGGGTGGCAATGATCAAGATTTCGACAGATCTTTGTTGTGTGGTGAATCTCCACCAATTCTAGGCAAAGATCGCGTGATGTTCACTAGATTTGGACGGAGATCACAAGATCTCCACCAAATATGGATGAAAAACTCATTAGTAAAAGGTGGAAGAGAAGTTTTTTGATCTAATCGGCTTTGACGGCTCAAGAGAAGTGAAAACCGAGACTCAAACCAACTTTGTCAAATCTTCATCTCCTAGAAAAGTCATCGACCACCAATACCATGGTAATTGGATTGGTTGGAGTTTCGACCAGATGGCTGCAGGTCGAACAATTCCGTCGAGTCCAGTTGGCTTTGGACAGCCGTACCCCCTCCCTTGTAAAAGGTTAATTTAATTTGCAACCTATTGGATTACCTTCAAGAGAAAATTGTTGGCATAACAATTTCCAAATTCATTAAATGATAAATACAAAATATGCTTCACATGTCATATTAACTTCCTGTAAAATATTTCAAGTACTATTTGCTTTTTTTTATTATTATTTTTTTTGTCCTTGTTAGCAACTGATCTTGGAAAAACCAGAGCTTCAGAAGGATTTCATATAATACCAAATTAAGCATACCATGACTCAAAAAAATTTGAAGATTTATTGGTGACTCAGGTTATACGTATGGTGTTCAAGCCTGGTGGAAAAAAAAAAAAAGGTTCTAGTATTGTTTTAATTAAAAAAAAAAATCTGTAATGATGTTCTTGTAAAGGTGACATAATCCAAATCACTGAGAGCATTAGCATGGAATGGTGGTATTGCACCAAGCTTCACTCCCCAGAGAGGGCTAAGGCAAGGTGACCCAATTTCCCCTTACCTCTTTATTCGTGGCTGTGAAGTGCTAATGAAGTTGATAAACAGGGAGATAAGTAATGGGAACTTAAGAGGAGTTAAGGCTGCTAGCTCAACTCCACCTATTTTCAAATTATGCTATGCTGATAACGTTTTGTTATTTTGCAATGTAAGAATGGATGAGTTGATAGCCCTCATCCGTTACTTGGAAAAATATTGCAATTAGTCTGGCTAAGAAATAAGTATTGAAAAATCAGAAATTTTTGCCTCAAAAGGTGTATCCCACCTCTTTCTAAACCAGGTAAAATGCAGATGGGGTATTAAAAAACTGTCTCAAAACAGCAAATACTATGGTGTCCCTCTCTTTTTGTCAAATAAAAAATGCTAGGCTCTCTCCCCAACAATAGAAAGGCCTTATAGTAGGTTGGCAGGTTAGAAAAGCAAGAACCTTTCGTGGTCTGGGAGAGCTACTCTCATCATATCAGTGGCACAGACAATACCTACGTATGCCATGTCAACCATTCAATTTCCAAAAAGTCTATGTGCCAAAATGGATGCCACAGTACGCAAATTTTGGTGAAAGCCTAAGGGAGAAAACAAACATTTCCTTACATCGATGGCATGGAATTTTTTGTGCTTGCCTCAAAAGAAGGGAGGGTTGGGATTTAGAAGTTTTTTGGAGTTTAATCAAGCTCTCCTCTCAAAACTTGCTTGGTGGGTCCGGTCAAGTAGGAACTCTCCATGCATAAATTTCATGCGTGCAAAATACAAAGTAAGGGGAAATTGACTCACTCACAAGACTTCAGGAAGCCCATCTTATGTGTGGAAGAGCCTTGAAGGGATTAAAAAACTAATTGCTAAAGCAGCTTGTATAATAGTTGGAAATGGCAACACTATTAGAGTATGGGAGGACCCATGGATCCTGGATTCCCCACATTTCACCCCATCCCTAAGAGCTGGTTCAAACTTGGATGACGCCATTGTGGTGTCTCAACTCACAACAAACAATGGATCTGCTTGGGACAAGAATAAACTATTTGCCTTATTCAATGAGAAGAGTGGTGCTACTATTATTTGTATCGCAATTTCCAAGTTGTGCAAAGGGATGTATAGGTATGGATCAAAACTAGTTGAGAAAAGTTTTTAGTTAAATCAGCCTATTGGATCAATAGATACTCCTCCCCTCCTCAGCACTGGAATAAAGTCTGAGGCCTCATTTGGAAATCTGGAATTCATGAGAGATTAAAGATGCTTTTATGGAGGATAGCAACGGATTGTCTTCCCACAAGAAGCAAGATTGGCAGGTTTGTTGATTTGTCTAAAATTTCTTATCCATTATGTAGTTGCGATGATGAGTCTACTCTCCATCTCTTCTCTAATTGCTCTATGGCTAGAGGTTTATGGTTTGGAAGCAAATGGGGGATTATGATGGATTTTTTAAATCTCTCATCTATTTCCCAATTTATGAAGCTCATTCTATGTCCAGCCAATATCTTGAATTTGGAAGTAAAGGAAAATGTGTTCTTATTGTTTGGCGCCCTCTTGTGTGATCAAATTTGTAAATACATAAATAAAGTGGTGTTTGAGGGGAGGTCCCTTTGCTTTGTGGAGATCAAATCCTCATTGGAATAAGCTCTTATTGAGCACACTAGTTTAAGGCAGCAGGTAGCTCCAGAGGAGAGAAATGAACCTTTGAGACGTGTTTTTAGCTGGACCAAACCAGTTAGAGGAGCCATCTAAATTAATGTAGATGCAGTAGTGGGCCATTCTTATTCAGTTTTAGCTGTGGTGGCCAGAGACTCGAGAGGGGACTTGATATTTGCTTGCTCAAATAAAGCAAACACCAACTCCCCTCTCCAAACTGAAGTTGAGGCATTGAGATGGACTATATCTCTTGCTAACCAGATGAATTCATCAACTATCACCATTGAAGGAGATTTTCGAATGTGCCTTAACATTGTTTCTAAGCATTGCTAAGAGGTCCCGTGGAGGATTAAAACAATCACTCAAGAGACTATTGTAGCATTAGAGTCTCTACCTAATCCAACAGTTTGTTTGGTCCCTAAGAAGGCAAATATGGCAGCTCATACTTTGGTGAGATGGTCCCTTCTTAATAATTTTGTAGGTTCTTTTGATGTTACAAACTGCCCCCCTTGTTTTGGTAATGTTATCAAGGTGGAGGCTAATTTTCTTTCTGCTCTATAATTTCCTTTCTTTTTACTGTGTTTTCTCTGTTTGGAGTTTTTTTTTCTTCGTAATAAAAATTTGTTGTTCATAAAAAAAAAAAAAAAAATTGGAATTACAACTCCAATCAAGTATCAATACTTTCACTTAGTTTTGATTTTTTTAGATGAATTATTATTACGAAGTTTATAGTAGTGTTTTACTGTACACATGTTTTAATTCAAACATATTGTGAGAGACCAGGAACTTTCGGGGTGCTCTCAAAAAGAGATTTGGGTGCTTTAAGCCACCTCTCTTTTGGGTAGTGGTGTGGAGTTGCCACTTATTTTTTTATACAAAAAATTAAGAAAAAAATAAATACAATTACATATTCAAAATACATCAAATGTCATTGATTGAATAAAAAAGTACAATTTGGTAGATTAACCTTACAAGGCTTTGGTCCTAGTTACAATCTACACCCAAAAAAAAAAAAATAAATAAATACAAAACTTTGGTTCTAGTTACAATCTACCAAAATTAAAGACAAAACACTAATCTACTTACCATAATCCTAAGTTCAAGGGCTAAGTTATGGAATGGTAAGGTATTAGGCACCCATTTCGCCCATATAGAGTTTGGTCTTCTAGACTCTAATGATCATTTTATACCCTGTTGTATGTTGTTGAATGATATGTTATAATACACATGACAAACACTTGACAAAAATTAATTTAAATAAATTTGCCTTATGAATAATGTCCTCTTTTTAAAGAAAAATAAGAACTGTTTTGAAATTAAAAAAAAAAAGGATTTAGTTTGTAAAAATCATATCTGTTTTTGTAAAATAAAAAAAGAAAGACTTTATCAAGAAAAATCAGATATGTTTTGAAAAATTAAAAAAATGAGGTTTGATTTGTAAAAATTAGATCTATTTTTGAAAGCAAAAAAAAAAAAAAAAGATTTTTAAAAGAAAATTCATATTCATGAGATGAACTTATTATGCACGTATCCGATATTAAAAAAGAAAGACTTTAACCTAACTCTTAATTCCTTCTTTGAAATTTCAAAATCTGCAATTTTATATAAAGAAAACTTTTAAAAAAAATTTCAGATCTGTATTTAATGAAAATACATATCTATTTTGTAACTAGAAAAATTCAGATATGTATTTAATAAAAATATAGATTAGTTTTGAGATGAAAAAAAAATCAGATCTATATTTAATAAAAATACAAATAAGTTTTGAGACCAGAAAAAATTCAAATATTTATTTAATGAAAATACATATTAGTTTTGAGTTTTTAAAAAAAGATTTTGATTATCATTAGCAAATTTTGAAATCAAAGAAAAAATTAAAATAAACAATCAACTAAAGAACATGTCAATGAAAATTTCAACTAAATATCTAAGCATGGCAAACATGAATTAAGAACAAGGCACACCAAAAAGAAAAAAAAAAAAAAAAAAAGAGAAACATATTAACCACATTCATGCAACGAACAACCACAACATACTAATTAATGGAAAAGAAAAAAAAAAACAGACAGAAAAATATAACTAAATACCTCTTGCATGAGCGTGCTTTTCAAATAAAAGAATATTTTAGAAATCAAAGAAGTTTTCACTTCTTTGAGGTCTAAAATACTTTACTTACACGAAAGAAGTTCTTAAAGTAAAAGCCTCCAGAACATCTTTAACGGAAGGGGAGCAAAGAAGTCAGAAAAGAAGAGCCCTTAATTCTGATATTTTTCCTCTATTTATAGAGGTTGGGATGCTTAAAAAATAAGCTGAATGAGATCAGATATGAATTGGAACGCGTCCTTATCTCTAAAAATTCGAAAAAGATAGGTTTTATCTCAATCAGGAAGCTCCCGAGCCGGGCCGAGCATTTGGGCCAATTAGCACTTGCCATGTGCTGATCGGCACTCCAAGAGTACTAACAGGCCCTCTTGGGCGTTAGGCTCGCATTTGAATTTTGGTCCAATTTAGACTTCTTTTTTGAGGATTTTTTAGCCGAAAATTGCACTTAGACGCATTTTTTATTCGTATTCTAAAAATTAATCCATCTTTCTTGATATTGTTAGCACATATGTGAATCATGTTAGGAACATATGTCATTTAGAATTGGCTAATCCTTTGACGAAATGCACTTTACTTGTAATTGGATAGATCTAGGATGTGTTTAATACTTCAAGGAACAAGAGTTCAAGCCCAAGTGTTAAAGTCATGCAAATCTGTCCAAGAATCAAATGAAGAAGTACTATATTTTAAATCTTGATAGCTAGCTCGACAGATAGCATCTATCGAGGTTTAAAAGGCATGTTTAGCCTGATGCTCGATAGATTCTCAATAGATAACCTATCTATCGAGATTTATGAAAATCAGTTTTTTTTTATTTGATTTCACACATATCCTTGTATACTTGTTTAGACTTTCTTTTCTCACAACCCTAAACATATATAAGGATTATTTTAAGGGCCGTCACACTTTATGAAACTTGATGCAAAGGTTTTGTTCAAGCAAATTGTGACCGGAGACAAATTTGCTCTAGTTCATCTTTCTCTTGAAGAAGTTGCTGCGTTTGTACGCTGTTGGGTTTTGTAACCAAGAAGCCTCGTGATCTTTATCGTGTTAATGAACTGAAGAACTTTGTAGCCAACATCCTTCTCAAGTTGGTGGTTAGTCACGTACTAGGATCTGTGCATCGATTGGTTTATCACGTACTGGGAGCCGTGCATTGAAAATGAGAGATTATCACTATAGAACAAGTCCAATTGTGTACTGGGGTAAGAGTTCAACTGTAGGTTAGTATAAGGTACTGAGATTCCTTTACTTGTAACTGCTTGTTGTGATAATAGTGGATTCTCGGGAGTGGTGACCTTAAAATCACCCGGTGGAGTTTTTGCCTTGGAGGTTTTCCCAATTCGTAAACAAATCACCGTGTCAACTTTATTGTTTGTTGCATATTAACTTAGTTGGTGATTTATTTATGCTACCACGTGTATTTTATGCTAATTAAATTAATTAATTAACTTGGCTAATTAATTGGTTAATTCATCACAAATGGTCAATACATTTTTGGTCTATCAAGTGATATCAGAGCGGGCATACTCTAATTAGGGTTAATCTTTGTTGTGTGATCCATTGACCCTTGTTGTCATGGCTGTAACCGACATGAAAAGATCTTTTGTTTCAAATACATCTTGTTTTTCTAATCTCTACTTGATTGAGTGTCTCAGAAAATGCAAATCTAAAAGCTATTTGAAATCTATCATGATGACTATTGGAAAAGATCTTAACATAACAAAGAAGAAACTAGACTGTCTCAGAATGAAAATGTGCAGAGGAGTTCATCTCAGAAGAGTGAAAGTTAAAAGCTTTGTTCGTAAATGGCAGATGAGAGAAAACACCATTCCTACTGATTTGTCATCTAAGCATGAGGTGTGCTTCATGATGAAGTCTGCATTTAAGGTTATGGACACATGTTTGTGGTACCTTGACAATGGCTGCTCAAGACACATGACTGGAGACTGCTCTCTCTTTAAGGTTTTTGAGTCAAAGAAAGGTGGTAATGTCACTTTTGGTGATGCGAGCAAATCACAGATTAAAGAAAAGAGAACCATCTCTCTACCTGGACTACTAGACATTGCAAATGTGCTATATGTAGAAGGTCTGAGAGCGAACTTGTTAAGCATAAGTCAGATGTATGATCAAGACTTTATGGTGTTGTTCTCAAAGCGAAAATGCCTTGTATTGAATGAGTCTGGAAAGAAATTCATAAGTGGTGTTCGCACTCTAGACAATTGTTATGGTTTGGTTCTTGATGCTAATATTGTGTACAATAGCATTCGGTTGCCAAATGAAGATCTATGGCACCAAAGGATGGGACATGCTAGTTACAAACATCTTTCAATTGTATCTAAGCATGAATCAGTTTTAGGGACACCAAAGCTCAGTAGAGTGGACAATGTTGTGTGTGGACCGTGTTAGCTTGGGAAACAGACAAAAGCTAAACATCCAGGCACTCAAACATCTGCTACATCTAGACCATTGGAGCTACTACATTTGGATCTCATGGGTCCAACTAGATCCGAGTCTCTTGGTGGGAAGAGATACATCATGGTTGTGGTAGGTGACTTCACTAGGTACACTTGGAGTCCTGAGCACATTGAAGCCTTGTGCAAAAGATTGCAAAATGAGAAAAGTTTAAAGATTGATCAAATTTGAAGTGATCATGGTAAAGAATTCGAGAACTCATACATGGAGTCCTTTTGCACTAGATCAGGTATATCTCAAGAATTCTCTACTCCTATTACTCCTCAACAAAATGGTGTAGTAGAAAGAAAGAACAGGGTTATTCAGGAGATGGCTAGAGCCATGTTGCACAACAAGGATGTGGCTAGAAACTTATGGGGAGAAGCCGTCAACACTGCGTGTCATACGGTTAACAGGGTGTATTTCAGACCCGGTACCAAGCAAACTCACTATGAGTTATGGAAGGGAAGGAAGCCAAATGTTAAGTATTTCAGAATCTTTGGAAGTACTTGTTTCATTCTCAAGGATAGAGAGAATGTGGAAAAATTTGACTCCTGAAGCGATGAAGAAATATTTTTGGGATACTCATCTACAAGCAAGGCTTATCGGGTATACAACAAGAGAACCAAGAAGGTGATGGAAACGGTAAATGTTGTTATCGATGAAGCTTCAGAGTTCAGTTCTGAGAAAATTAGTGAGGAAATCCCTAAAGAAATTCTTCCTTCCGAGCCTAAGGACGATCAAGAAATTGTTGATCAAGAGCCTGCATCTCCAAGTTGTAGAAGGTTCAACAGACATACCTGCCTCACTTGATTCTGAATCTCAGGAAGAGAAAGGACCTTCCTCTAGGATCAAGTTGAATCATCCTCCTGAAGTTATTGTGAGAAACATGAATGAACTTACTCTAAGGAAGCGTACAATTGATAAATGTGTTGCTAACTTTGTGTCATATTCTTGGTATTTGTCGTAGGTTGAACTCATCAAGGTTAAAGAAGCTCTTCAAGAGGAAAGCTGGGTTGAGGCTATGCATGATGAACTGCTTCAGTTTCAAAAGAATGATGTCTGGACTCTAATACCTAGACCGGAAGGTGAGCACATCATTGGCACAAAGTGGATATTTCGCAATAAGACTGATGATGAGGGTAATGTGATCCGCAACAAGTCTCATCTTGTGGCTCAAGGATACTCTCAAATGGAAGGAGTAGACTATGATGAGACATTTGCTCCAGTAGCCTGTATGGAGTCCATCAGGATTCTCCTAGCCGTAGCATGTCACTTGAAGTTCAAGCTTTACCAAATGGATGTAAAGAATGCTTTCTTGAATGGGTTCCTTAAAGAAGATGTCTATGTGGCTCAACCAAAAGGATTCAATGATCCACACTTTCTAGATCATGTGTTATACCTCAAGAAGACACTCTATGGTTTAAAGCAAGCCCCAATAGCTTAGCATGATCAGCTCACACAATACTTGGTATTACATAGGTTCACAAGAGGAAAAGCTGATCAAACTCTCTTCATCAAAAGGGAAGACAGCGAGTTGATAGTTGCTCAAGTCTATGTTGATGATATCATCTTCGGGTCGACAGAAGATGAACTTGCTCGTAGTTTCTCCAAACTCATGTAGGCCGAGTTTAAGACGAGCATGATTGGAGAGTTGAATCACTTCCTTGGGTTATAGATCCGTCAGCAAGAGTCAGGTATATTCATAACTCAATTAAAATATGCTAAAAATCTTGTGAAAAAATTTGGTTTGGAATTTGCTAGTTTTGTTAGAACCCCTATGAGCCCAAATGTTAAACTTTTTGTTGATTTGTTGGGAAAAAGTGTTGATTCGTCTCTATATAGAAGTATGATAGGTAGTCTTCTTTACCTTACTGCTAGTAGACCTGACATTAATTATAGTGTGACAGTGTGTGCTAGATATCAGGCTAATCCCAAAGAGTCTAATATGATTGCTTTGAAAAGAATCATAAAGTATGTCAAAACCACTACTGATTTTTGTGTGTCGTATAGCAAGGACACAAATGATGTCTTAGTTGGGTATTCTGATGTAAACTGGGCTGGGAATATTGATGATAGAAAAAGTACTTCGGGGGGTTGTTTTTATGTGGATAATAATCTTGTCTCCTGGATGAGCAAAAAGAAGAACTTAATCTCATTATCCATTGCAGAGGCTGAATACATCGTTGCCGGTAGCTGTTGCAACAAACTTTTACGGA
The DNA here is from genome assembly GCA_032727855.1 of Quercus ilex subsp. ballota. Lineage (NCBI taxonomy): Eukaryota > Viridiplantae > Streptophyta > Magnoliopsida > Fagales > Fagaceae > Quercus > Quercus ilex. The sequence goes on along the minus strand of CM064918.1, from coordinate 22,550,012 downwards.
TGCAAAAACTTCTCCTTGATTATGGTATTCATCAAGAACATCTTACCATCTATTGTGACAATACCAGTGCCATTAACATCTCTAAGAATACTGTTCAACATTCTCGAACTAAACACATAGAGATTCGACATCACTTCATTTGAGAGCTTGTCGAAGATGGTACTCTCACTCTTGAGTTTATTCACACTGATGATCAGAAGGCTGATTTGTTCACCAAACCTCTTGATAGCGAATAGTTTGAATTCCTTTGCCAAAACATTGGTGTTATCTCCATGGATTGATCTTCTCTTCTTCTTCTCCTTCCTCATGCATTTGCATCTAGTTTTATGATTTGCTTTGTTTTATATGCTTTTGTTTGTTTGTTTTTAGTTTTGCTTTATTTTGTTTTTCATAAAAAAAAATTGAAAAAAAAAATACAAAAATAGTGTGTGTTTTGTGTACGTTGGTACTTGTGTACCTTGGATGGCCATTGAAACAAAGTTCTCTAAACTTTGTATCCTCTGTAGTTTAGATGAGCATTTCTATACAAAACTAAGCAAGTGAGCTTTGTGGCTCGTGGATGTGATGAGTAATATTAAGCAATCTATTGTACTTAACACTTATATCACTCTTTTTGACGAGAATGACTAGAAAATCCTAAGAGAAAGGCATAAATAACCATCTCACTACTATTGCCCACCAATCATGAAATGACATTTGTATGCTTCAGCATAGCAAAAGTGCAATATCAAATGCTTAACATTATTGAGTATTTCTTTTCTCTCTCTTCTATACCCATGCATGATATGCTTTACAAAAGAAAATATGCAAAGAAAAATAAAAGCAAAAAGAATCAAAATGATTTATATATGATTGCAAGCGAGTCTTCTAGGAGATGTGGGAGTTATAGGATGTACCTCGAAGGTGATAGTCCCCATCAAGCAATTATGATTGTGTGTGAGTTAAAGTGATTTTCTCATATCTCAAATCGTCATAACATGTAGACACTTATGCAATCTTGCGATGTTTTTCACACACAACACACAATATTCTTTGCTACTCTTGATACATGTGCAGGTACAATGTGATTTGACTATCATAAGGAATACATGTGTTAATGTATGCTCATTAAATTGTCTTAACTTGTTTTTGAAATATAAAATTGGTTGGACTTGTTTAGTGTATGTGTGTGTTTTGGATCTAAATACTTGACATTTTTTTCTTGTTGAGAGATGTTTTTAAGAGCTTAAAGTGTTGATTGGATCTTTGGTTGAGTAGCATGCTTTATTGCATTCATCTTTGTGTTTTTCTCTTCCTTGAATTTTTTTTTTTTTAGCATCTCGACAGCTTCTCAATATCTCTTGACAGCTAGGCTATCTATCAAGCCTCTTGATCTTCCTTTCTCGACAGATGTTATCGCAATTTCGATCCATCAAAGTTTTTGAGAATTTGTCTCGATAGCTTCTTTATAGATTCTCGATCCATCAAGAAAGTTTCTGTATGCTCAATAGATGCTTGATGGCTTCTCGATCTATCGGGGTCACTTTGCTGTGGACACCTCTCGATAGCACCTCAACAGCTCCATATGTTGAGAATTAGTGCTCGACACCTCTCGACACCTTTCGATCCATCGAGAATCATAGTTTCTATATAAAGACTCAGCGTGATTTTTTTCTCACTTTCTCCGATCTCTCTCGATATTTTCTAACCCTTTACCTCCCTAAACACTTTTCTCTCTTTCTAAACCTCTTCCCTACTCAATCTTCGGCCTCAAAAGTGTTTTCTTCCTCTGGTATGATCTTCCTTCTCACATTAATCATGCATTTCATTCTTTTTGAACCAAACTTTTTTTTTTTTTTTGAAAATTTTGGGGCTTTTCAAAGTTGATGAGGTTTTTTTGCAAAATTTTTGGGTTGGGTTTTGCTTAAAATGGTCATGTCTGCTCATGCATTGCATCACATTTGCATTTTAACAATGTTTCATGCATTTTAGATGTGTATTTTCTCTGTTGAAATCATGTGTGCTGGTAGGTTTGGATTGGGCTGAGCCCATGATGTTTTTAATTGTTGCATGTCACATGTTCATGCATTTTTCATGCATATGTACCATTCTTTTCTTCTTTTTTTTGATATTAACTGTGTTTGGTACTCTTCTGCTTCTCTCTCTCTCTCTCTCTCTCTCTCTCTCTATATTCGGTTAGTCTGCTCATGGCACCAAAGAAGAGCAAGTCTACTTTGGCCCGGAACCCTCTTCGTTCCGGGGCATCTTCCTCTTTTGATCCTACCCCCTCTCACGTTCGGTTCCGTGATGAGAAGGGCTGAACAGACTTCTCGGAGAACTTTTCTCGACGCGGCATTCATTCGGAATGTCAAGTCATCCTTTCAAATTTTTTCGATACTGACCTTCCTACTATCATCTACAGTAGGGGTTGTGAGTCCCTTTGTGGCATCCTGGTCACTTGTCTCTCCGTGATTATACAGGAGTTTTACTCCAATATGCATGGATTTGATTACTCTGTACCTAATTTTATCACTCGTGTTCGATGTACATGCATTATATTCACTCTGGATCTTATACCCAAGGTGCTACACGTTCCGAGGGTAGAGTTTGCTGAATACCCCGAATGTGATCGTCTTAGGACTGTGTCCAAAGACGAACTAATGTCTTTATTCTGTGAGATACCCTCATCTTGGGGTGACCATCAAAACACCCCTTGCTCGGGTTTTGCAAAAGGTCCGAGGTACTTGAATATGGTAATGACATTTATTTTACATCCCTTGTCGAGCTCGTGCTCGATTTTTGCTATCCCTACTTGAGGTACTTACTATTGACTTTCCCTCTCACTTCATACTCTCCCTTATAAATATCTATAAGGATACGGCGACCTGTGATAAGCTCATTTTTCCTTCTGCTATCACGCGGATTCTTCGCCATGTGTCTGTCTCCTATCCTGAGTATCCACACTTCTTTGTCATGTGTGCCATAGACTCAGTGACTATTAGACAGAGCGAGGCCCAACTTCGACTGAATGGGCCACGGACCGAGATGGTGACTCCTCCGGCTTCTTCCACTCCTTCTTCTTCCGTGGGTGGAGTGACTCTTAAGGCCATCATGGCATAGCTTGTGCACATGGATGCTCGCCTTGACACTCTTAGTGATGAGTTGTGTCAGGTGAACACCCGTGTTAGTCGTATTGCTCGACGACAAGCTGTCATGGGTGGTTTCACAGCGTCTCTATCTCCATCTTCACAGGCTTCAGATGATTAGAGTGATGATGGCTCTGGTAGTGATGATGCTGATGAGGATGATAGTGTTAGCTCTTCCGATGATGAGGAGAAGACTGCTTCTCAGTGACTTACCCTTTGTCATTCGTGGGCAAAAGGCGAATTAGTTTTGTGTATGAGAGTAGTCATGTACTTAGGGGGAGAGTTGGCATAGAAGATTATTTTTGTTAGGGGGAGTTTTTTTTTTTTTTTTTTTTTTTTAATGAAGGATGTAGTGAGGACCTTTTTGTATCTTTTCTTTTCATTTCTATGGAGGAACTCACTGATACTTGGTGAAAAAGTGTCAGAGCAACAAATTGGACCTACTATCAGCTGAGAAAGGAGAAATGTATGTGCCTGGGCATTATAAGCGATATTAGTCTTGCCCAACAGGGAGGAGTACAGCGGAGACTGGGAACGGAGGGAGGAACGCAGCAACCTCGGTGGAGGAGGGCAGTGCTGACGTGGTGCACAGGAAAGTTTCTTCAGTTACAACTCATGAAGTAACATCCTCTTTACAGCTGCCCACAGCCATGCAGCTGATTATGGTTTCAAAATTATTGAGGAATTAGTGCTGCATAAGTCCATGTTTGTGGCAGAAATAAATAATAATGATGAGTTATTATTGACTCAGACTATTGTACTTGATATGAAGTCTAACAACTAGCTAGCACAGAATCAGAAGTTTAATGCAATCAATAGTTCAGCTAAAAAAAAAAAGAAGATTTTTTTGCCACCTAATCCATGCAATCCGGAGCCAATTAATGCAGAAATGGTGGCTAGCCGACCAGAGATGGCTCAGGCAAATATGGAAATTGAAGTGAGTGAATGCATTATTGCCGATGAAGTGTCGGTTACAAAAAGAGGGGGGAGTTGGTGATACGTTATAGCCGACTATGATTGAGGGTTTAACTTTGCCAACTGTTGCCAATAAGTTTGTGGAAGCAAGTTGTGTTGATAGTGAGATAAAGAAGGAAAAAGAGTTAAGTTCGAAGGCAGACAATAAGGAGAATTTGTTTGATATTCAAATAAAGGAGATAGATACAGAATTGGCAAAGTTTGATGAGGATTCAGATTTTATGGGGTGCACTTTAAAGCAATCCCAATGGCAAGTGATTAATATGGTCAATATTCCAGAAAAGGAAAAAAGCTCAACAACAGCAATGAAGGGTAATGAGCTGGATAAGTCAAATCATCCTCCACACCATGCCATTTGGAAACCACCTCCATGGCAGATCCTGAGGTGAACTCTGATGACGCTAATTTCCGGGAACAAACTTTTGTGGGTGTTGTTTTGGATATGGGAGGTGGATTAGTGCTGTTTTGGAGATCGACTATTGATGAAATTGTGGTGGGTTCGGGCACATACTATATCGATACAATGTTTCAAGAAGAAGATAGGGTAGGGATTGGAATGATCATCCGAGATTGCCAAGGAAAAGGCTTGGCACACATGGTCGGAATCATCCCTCTCCCCCTAACTGTCATAGAGTTTGAAACTTTGGCTATATCAAAGGCTTTACAATTTGATGCTGATCTGAGTTTGAAAGATGTCATCCCAAAGGGAGATTCAGAGATTGTTATGAGCGCTTTGAATGCAAAGTCGCATTCTTTGGATTCCTTTGGTTTACTTAGTTGAGACGTCAAATATTTTGCAAGTCTATTTCATTGTATTAGGTTTTCACATGTGCGTAGAGAAGGAAATAGTGTAGCTTATAACCTAGTTTGACATGCACGACATGTCACTAGTTTTCAAGTGTGGATGACAAATGTCCCATCGTACACCATTGCTACTGATCAGGCAGATTTGCCTATTATTTAATAAAGTTCAAAGTCTTGATTCTCAAAAAAAAGAAAAAAAAAAGATACATTGTTCTTACATTGTGATAGCAAACCTTGCACTCTTATTGATATATATATATATATATATATATATTGAGGTATCCATATGCTTCTTATTTATTGTATTTAATCTTTTATATTTCTCTTTCACACTAAGATGCTGTGATGAGTTTTGTTTAAAGTGTTTCAGAAATACAAGTTGTCAAAGACTTTCTTGCCATGAACTCTCTTCTTGCAAAGTTTTTCAAGAGTTTGTGTTAGAATTAGATTTTGAACGGTTTTAGACCCCTTAAAAACAACCAGATTGGTTAGCCTAGTTAATTAGCCAAGTTGTTACTTACTCAAATTAAGCAATTCTAGGTTAAAACAATCAAACAATCATATCAAAAGCATAAAGCAGCAGAATAATAAAAGACACAATGATATGATCACTCAGAAAACCACACGGTAAAAACCTAGGGAGGATTTGACCCACCGATCCTCAAGGCAAACCTGAATTCACTATGAAAGAATCGAAGTTCATACAAAAGGACTACAAGCTCCCCGCTTGACTTTCTAATGCTACCTACCAGTAGAACTTACTGACACGACCACATGCAAGCTCCGAATCCACGAACTCCTTCTTTCTTGAATTCTTCAATCAGCTACAAGCACCCACGCTTGATATTCTTTAAGTTTCAATGGTAACAACCAAGTTGATCATCAAGATGTTGAAGTAATCTCTATCTCGAAAACCCTAAGTTTTGTGTAAAGGAAAACTCTTTTAGATCTCACAAGAGATTTACACAAAACCGCAATGTATGAGCAACAATACAACTGGAGCAACTCTAAAAACGTGGCTAGGGTTTTTCTTTATATACCTAGGGTAAAAACAGAAAACCCAAAATGCTTAATGAGTTAGGGCTGAGCTGGAATATTCTGCAGAAAAACATTCTGCCCGAGATTCGATCGATCGAGCCTTTCTTTCGATCGATCGAGCCAGGCCGAAATGCACCAATGCATCTGCAGCCACTTGATTCCAACTTTACATGAAAAACCCAACTTTGAGCAAGTCTAAACAAGACTAAATAACCTGTTTTGATCATGATTTGCCAACAATACAAATTAGAGTTCTAAATACATAAAATCCTAAATCTTTAGAACCTAACAAACTCCCCCTTTGGCAATCCGTGACAAAACACAAACTACAAGCTCAAAGTTTACAAGTAATAAGTCCTTTACAAAATAATGCTCATAAAATCAAAATTCAATCCTAACTACTATCCATCAGTTGCAAGTATAGACAGCAGCTCAATTGAATCAACCTGTATATTCCTGAAATACTCAACAAACGCATAAACGCATGTGTGATAAAAAATAGTATATAAACAGGTTTAACATTCTTGCATGATTCACACAACACATAATAAAGAAATATATCAATGAATAACTCACAGAATATAAATCAATAAACAATGAATCCAAAGAAACAAGAATCAAATAAAAAACATGTATATTAATCAATGTTACTCCCCCTAACATGAATATCCCAAAAAAAAATGATATACAAGGTGAAGTGCCTAAATACAATCTACTCCACAAAACAAATAAAAAACCAAAAAAATCTCCCTAACTACAAAACTACTCTACAAACTCTACTCCCCCTTTTTGTGACGGAATGCCAAAGGGCAATCACAATCCATCATCAAAAGGAGGTGGTGAGGGTGAACGCAGACGCGCTAGATCAGCTCGCAAGGCTCGGATCTCATCAAAAAGGTCCACCAAAAGCTGACCATGAGCTGCCTGAACGGTCATGACAGTCTCCAAAGTACGACGGATATCAAAGTCATCCGATGGAGGTGGAGGAACAGCAGTAGCAGCAGCAGCAGGATCAGGAACATCCTCACTAGCAGGACCTGTAGAAGAAGAGGGAGGAGGTGCGGACCCGGAAGGCTCAGACCTAGGGTGTTTAGAGCCAGCTCGAAGGTGAGCAGCCCTCTGTCTAAGAAAAGACACAGCTAAAGGACCGATGACATGCACAGGCTCCGAGGAAGGGAAATCCTCTAAACCTAAATAAAGAAGAATCCTATGGATAAAAATAGGATGAACAAGTGCATGAGCAGAAGATGAACTCCTATACATTTCGTTTAAAGAACGAAGGAGCAAGTGTGGAAAACTGATAGGAGCATCAGTGACAAGAGCGTACAAAAATACACACCGCTCGAGAGGAATGGTGTGAAGATGAGAAATGGGCCAGATGGAGTGACAAGCTATCCTAAAGAAAAGATAGTGAAGCTCAGAAAGCTCAGCAGTGGTGATTCGAGGATCAGAACCCCACTGGATAGATGACCCAGTGATGTAAGACATAACATCACTCAAAACTGGAGACTCATCATATGGATAGACAGGGTGCTGTACCAAAGGTACCTCTAGAGCATCAGCCACTACCTTAGGAGTAATAGAGTACTCTACGCCTCGTATCCAACTCTTTACTAAAGTGTTGGAATCATAGATGCGGATAGAGATGTTCGAGTAGAACTCTCTAATCAAGGTAGCAGGTGGAGGAGGATCAGAAATATCCACCAAGGGTAACCAGCCCCGACACTCAAAATTTGCCCTAATGGCAGGATCAAGCTCATCTAGAATGACAGAACGCTCAGACCAAATTTTCCTCTTAAGGTTCAACTTATCATAAACCTCTTGGTTTTTCTCACTGGGGAATTTCTCTCGGTCAAAAGGAGGAGGGGAAGGGGTAGAGGAGGCGACAGACCTACGAGCTCTAGTTTTCCTAGGCATGATGCTAAGGAAAGGACAGAAACACAAGAGAAAACTAACAAAAAAATAAAATAAAAAACCAATGGCAGACTGCAAGTTAGCACAAAAAAATATAGAGCAAAAATCTATATGATGCATGAACAGTTAAAATGGCATGATGCATGTACTAATGCAGTAAACAAAGTTCAAAATTAAGTTCAATTGTACAAAATTGGCTTGAGCATAGAGTTTCTAACAAAAACCCCAAAAATTTGAAAACCACTTGAAAATTTTTGAAACACATGGATAAATTAAGCATTACAAAACATTACTCATAGATTATAATGTGTAATTACATCCAATCAACAAGCCAATTTCATCAATTTCAACTCAAAGAGAACTGTTTTAAAAAAAGCTGATTCACGACTTTCGATTGATCGAAAATTACTTTCGATCGATCGAATCACTCTGAAATTTTAAAATTTTCGATCGATCGAAAAATAGACTGAATCGATCGAAACAGGCAGCGGATCACAGTATTTTCAGAAAAATTCCAGTTTTGAAAAACTCAAACCAATTTTAAAAAAAAAAACTCCTCAAAGCATTGAAATCAATGAACCACAATGCATGAGTATGAGATGAAATGAAATGATTTTTCAAAAACCCAAATTTGTAATCCCAGTTTCTCCAAAGAAAGTTTCAGCCAGTTTTTCCTTTAATTTCTCAGGCAAAATAATGCTTTGCATAATTCTCAAGATATTTTCAAACTTGATTGGTCAGACCAAAAACACACACAATAATATGTACAGTGTTTAGCAAGGAGTAACTCGTGTAGTGTGTGCAAACTAGCAAAAGCTTGAGAAACATGTGAGGTGATATGTGAATAGCAATCAATCACAAAGTCTACAAAATTCATCACATAGAATTTAAAAGAGATTATCACCTAAAGAGTTACATCATATAACTCCCACATCTCCTAGAACATAAGCTTGCAATCATGTAAGTTTCTTGAATTTAGCCTCTTAATTATGTGAATTGGCATCAAGCCTAATAGTACACACCAGTTTTTAATTAAGTGAATTGGCATCAAGCCTAATAGTACACACCAATTTTAAGTATTAAGCAGTTAAGCCGAGGCTACACCTTATGTTCTTTTTGTGCATGTGCTACACTTTCTCGAGCACAAAATCTTATGATATGCACTAAAGTGTTCATGATTGGCTAGTGAACAGTGGTGAGATGGTTATTTATGCCTTTCTCAAAAGGATCTAGTCTGACAGTCAAATAACATGCGACTTCAAGATTAAGACAAAGTGATAAACACCATAAACATCTTTCCCACACAACATGCACTACAAAGCTTCAACTAGTCAAGTGCAATAAATAAGCTCATCAAAGCTAAACAGGGTACATAAGACATGTTATGTGCAAATAAATTGACCAACCTTGTTTTTCAAAAACCAAGAAAAATAATGCCAAACACAATTTGCTTTTTCCCTTCTTTTTTTTTATTTATTTAAAAGAGAAAACAAATAAATCCTAGAATGAAATACATGAATGTAATGCAATGCAAATCCTAGAAAAAAAAACACAAATACCAAAGAACAATGGCCACAAAGGATAGAGCAGTGAAGCACAAGGACCACAAAAAGCCACAAGAGACTAAGGACACCAAAGCACACCAATCACTTGACGAAGTGTCTCAAACTTACTTCCGTCAAGCGGTTTGGTAAAGATGTCGGCATTTTGACGATCAGTAGGGATATACTCAAGAACAACAATTTTCTTTTCAACCAAGTCCCTAATGAAGTGATATCTAAGTTCAATGTGTTTGGTCTTAGAGTGCTGAACAGGATTCTTAGATATATCTATAGCACTGGAATTATCACAATAGACAATCATGGTGTCTTGAGGGATCCCATAATCACTCAACAGTTTTTTCATCCAAAGGAACTGAGAACAACAACTCCCAACAGCAATATATTTTGCCTCAGCAGTGGATAAAGAAACAGAATTTTGCTTCTTACTCATCCAAGCCACAAGATTGGCTCCTACATAAAAACACCCCCTAGTGGTGCTTTTTCTGTCATCAGCATTCCCAGCCCAATCAGAATTAGAAAACCCAGCAAGAGACAAATTAGACTCCTTGCTATAGAATAATCCATAGTCATAGGTTCCACTTACATACTTTATAATTCTCTTAACAGCATTTAAATGAGAAACCTTAGGATTAGACTGAAATCTAGAGCAAACACCAACACTGAAGGATATATCAGGCCTACTAGCAGTCAAATACAAAAGACATCCAATCATGCTTCTATACAAAGTAACATCAACAGACTCACCTGATGGATCAATTGTTAACTTTGCATTAGTAGCCATTGGTGTTCTAGCATGAGCAGCCTTGTCCAGTCCAAATCTTTTCACCAGATTTCTTGCATACTTGGCTTGATTTATGTAGATTCCTGACTCTGTTTGCTTTACCTGTAATCCCAAAAAATAAGTCAGTTCACCAACCATGCTCATTTCAAATATTGCCTTCATTTCATCTGCAAAAGAATGAGCAAGAGAATCATTAGTAGCACCAAATACAATATCATCTACATAAATTTAAGCTACAACAAAACCATTCTTATCATTTCTTATGAAGAGAGTTGTATCTGCATATCCCCTTTTGAATCCATGCTCAGTGAGATATGCAGTCAATCTGTCATACCAAACCCTAGGAGCTTGTTTCAACCCATAGAGAGCTCTCTTCAATTTGTAGACATCATCTGGTCTGTGAGGATCAACAAAGCCTTTAGGTTGCTCAACATATACTTCTTCTTGTAGCATCCCATTCAAGAAAGCACTCTTGACATCCATTTGATACAGCTTGAAGTTTAGGTGACTTGCTATGGCCAACAGTATCCGGATGAATTCTAACCTAGCCACTGGTGCAAAAGTCTCATCAAAATCAATTCCTTCCACTTGTGTGTACCCTTGTGCAACAAGTCTTGATTTGTTTCTGATCACAGTGCCATGTTCATTTGACTTGTTCTTAAAGATCCATTTAGTTCCAATTACATTTACACTCTTCGGTCTAGGAACTAGTTCCCACACATCATTCCGAATGAATTGATGAAGTTCTTCATGCATGGAATTTACCCAATCAGCATCTTGAAGTGCTTCATCCACCTTCTTCGGTTCAAATTGGGACAGATAGCATGAGTGAGTAATCACATTCAAAACTTTTGATCTCAATCTCATGTTATCATTCAGACTACCCAATATATTTATGGATGGATGATTAAGTCTCACTCTGGAGGATGAACCTTTTACTAAAGATGTGGAGGTACCTTTCTGTTCAAATGGAGGACTGAGCTCACATTGTACCTATTGAGGTTCACGAACCGGTGTGGATGGTTCTGAATTTGATGTTACTGAAACTGTATCATTTAACACCAACAACTCTTCCTCACTATGTTTCATAACATACTCAGCAGGAAGAGAATCATCAACTTCTAAAGCCTTATCATGAGCAAGAGCAGTGCTTTCTGTAGGTGCTTCTAAACACACTTCATCATTTATCACAACATTTGAAGATTTCATGACTGTTTTGGTTCTCAGATTGTACACTCTATACGCTATACTAGTGGAAGAGTACCCTAGAAAATATCCTTTGTCACTTTTGGCATCAAACTTTTCTAAATTCTCTCTATCACGTAGAATGTAGCAGTCACTGCCAAATATTCTGAAATATTTGACAACAGGCTTCTTTCCTCTCTAGAGTTCATAGGGAGTTTTCTTAGAATCAGGTCTGAAATACACACGATTGAGGGTATGACAAGCGGTGTTGACAGCTTCTCCCCAGAAGGATTTTGGCAACTTTTTGTTGTGTAACATGACTCGTGCCATCTCCTGTACAACTCTGTTTTTCCTTTCCACAATCCCATTTTGTTGAGGTGTCTTGGGTGATGAGAACTCTTGATGAGTGCCTTGATCATTGCAGAAAGTGGCCAGCTTGGTATTCTCAAATTCTCTACCATGATCACTTCTTATTCTAGCTATCACAGTATCTTTCTCAACTTGCAACTTCTTGCACAGATGTATCATCTTCTCAGGAGCTTTTACTTTATCTTTCAAAAGCACAACCCAAGTATATCTAGTAAAATCATCTACAACAACTAGAATATACTTCTTTCCACCCAAACTTTGAACTTTGGCAGGACCCATTAGATCAATGTGCAGTAACTCTAGAGGTCTTGAAGTTTGAACACTAGTCACAGACGGATGCTTGGATTTCACTTGTTTACCTATCTGACATGGCCCACAAATACACTTCTCTATCTTCTCAAACTTAGGTAAACCTATAACTGCTTCACACTTGGAAATCTTCTCTAACTGCTTATGACTGGCATGTCCCAATCATTGATGCCACAAATCAACTTGATCAATTTTAGCACTAAAGCACTTGTTGTTCACACTTGGTGTTATACCATAACAGTTGTCAGCAGTTCTTACACCAACACACATACAGTCACCTCCTCCATCAAGTATCTCACATTCGTACTTGGTGAAAAGAACATTTAATCCGTTGTCGCAAATCTGGCTTATGCTGAGTAAGTTTGCCTTCAGTCCGTCAACATACCAAACATCTTCAAATACTGGCAGTCCTGGAATATCCACAGTTCCAATACCTCTAATCACAGATTTGCTCCCATCTCCAAACGTGACGGTTCCTATCTTTCCTTCAAAGAGAGTTTTGAACAAACTTTTGCTTCCTGTCATATGCCTGGAACAACCACTATCTAAATACCAAAGACAAGAATCACGTGCCTTTAAGGCGGTTAAAGCAATATAGCATAAATAATTCTTATCACAAGTGATTATGCCAATATACTCAAGGAAAGATTTGATAGAGACAACAAGAGGCAAAGACAACAAGTAGACAAGTTGATGTATAAGCAGAATAATTTTCCAAAAATCCATAACAGCAGGGGTCAAGGATCAGCTCAGAGATCAAAAAATCTCTAACAAAAGAGCTACCTGCTCTGATACCACTTGAACGGTTTTAGACCCCTTAAAAACAACCAGATTGGTTAGCCTAGTTAATTAGCCAAGTTGTTACTTAGTCAAATTAAGCAATTTTAGGTTAAAGCAATCAAACAATCATATCAAAAGTATAAAGCAGCGGAATAATAAAAGACACAATGATATGATCGCCCAGGAAACCACATAGTAAAAACCTGGGGAGGATTTGACCCACCGATCCTCAAGGCAAACCTGAATTCACTATGAAAGAATCGAAGTTCATACAGAAGGACTACAAGCTCCCCGCTTGACTTCCTAATGCTGCCTACCAGTAGAACTTACTGACACGACCACGTGCAAGCTCCGAATCCACGGACTCCTTCTTTCTTGAATTCTTCAATCAGCTATAAGCACCCACGCTTGATATTCTTTAAGCTTCAATGGTAGCAATCGAGTTGATCATCAAGATGTTGAAGTAATCTCTATCTCGAAAACCCTAAACTTTGTGTAAAGGAAAGCTCCTCTAGATCTCACAAGAGATTTACACAAAACTGCAATGTATGAGCAACAATACAACTGAAGCAACTCTAAAAACATGGCTAGGGTTTTTCTTTATATACCTAGGGTAAAAACAGAAAACCCAAAACGTTTAATGAGTTAGGGATGAGCTGGAATATTCTGCAGAAAAACATTCTGCCCGAGATTCGATCGATCGAGCCAGGCCGAAATGCACCAATACATCTGCAGCCACTCGATTCCAACTTTACATGAAAGACCCAACTTTGAGCAAGTCTAAACAAGACTAAATAATCTATTTTGATCATGGTTTGCCAACAATATAAATTAGAGTTCTAAATACATAAAATCCTAAATCTTTAGAACCTAACAGATTTTATTGTATTCAATAAGTGAGTGGGAGTTGAGTGATTTATGACTTCTCTCATATGCTCATTTTGTTTGTTGTGGTTTTGTCACGGATTGCCAAAGGGGGAGATTGTTAGGACATATGTGAATCATGTTAGGAACATATGTCATTTAGAATTGGCTAATCTTTTTGAAGATCCATTAAGATCTACAAGAAAAAACAAAGTTGATCAAAGAGACCACCGAGTTGTGCTCAGTAGGGGAGCCTCCGTTGCTTAAGTCAATATCAACCTATGTATTTTGTATATAGATGATGTTTTGTAGTTTTTTTTTCTCATACATTAGCAATTAAGTCAGATTGTCCATTTTATAGGTGATTTGGGTAGCTGTTGCACATAATTGGAGGCGATTATTACTCTATGTGTAATGGTTATTGTATTGATGGGAGTTTAAGGTTGACGAGTAATGGTTGTCTTTTAATGCATTGTATGTGCTTGAATGGTTACTTCTTTTACTTTGATGGCCTACTAATGAGGCAGTCAACCCTAATGATTTTTCTAGACTCATTAGATAATAATTTTTTTTAGTTGTTAATGTGTAATTGCAAAAATTACACCAAATATAGCCTTGAACTCATCTCACACATATGTGTGTTTGTATATATATATATATATATATATATATATTACCATTATAATTGGACATGTAAGTAGGAGTTACAAGTTAGTTTCATTATAAAATCAACAAAATGGTATAAAATGTCCTTTCAAAATTTCTCTCAATTAAATTATAATATCAACAAATTAACAAAGACTTTATCCTTCCACTTTTTTATACGATTCTACCAAACAAGATAATAAAGAATTTATCTTATTCTTAGTGCTTCTTTCATTTCTACATTTTATTTTCCACCGCTCCATTTTTTAATCCTCCCAAGACCCAACCGAGAACTTGCGAAGTACTAACCAAGAAGTTTCTCACTTTTCCCTCGAATGTGTGGGACCAACAGCAAAATGCTTCATTAATACAATGAGCATCAGCTTCTCAAATCAACTTTCTTTTCCTACTTTTCCGAATGCCAAGGCCTGATAGAAAAGGAAACGGAGAGCCGATCGATCTCTAACTATTTATGAGTTTCGAACCTCTATAGTCTAAGTCTATAGTAATCAGTAATCACCAACACGACCATCGATCACAGTATATTACTTCTTCCATGACTTTCCAATTCCAAGGACCCTTTTCTTCTTTCTCTTCTTCTAATTCTATCATCACCCATAGATGTACTTACGACGTATTCTTAAGTTTCAGAGGCAAAGATACTCGCTACAACTTCAATGGCGATCTAGACAACGCTCTGCATAAAAAGGGATTCAATACCACCTTCATAGATGTTGATGATGATGAGCTTGAAACTAAAAGAGACGAAGAACTTTCAGATACCCTTGTCAAAGCAATAGAAGGGTCAAGAACTTCAGTGGTTGTACTCTCTAGAAACTATGCATCATCCACACGGTGCTTAGACCAGCTGGTGAAGATCCTTGAGTGTAAGCAAACAAAGGGACAAGTAGTTCTACCAGTGTTTTGGAAAGTAGATCCATCAGATGTAAGGCATCAAAGAAAGAGTTTTGGGAAAGCATTAGCTCAACTTGAAGACAACACTAAGATGCAGAGTTGGAAGACAGCCTTAAAAAATGTTGCCAATTTGTCTGGCTGGCACATAGCCAGAGGAAAAGGGTATGTTTATCTAATTCTTGTGCTTTCATTTTACTTCACCTTACCATGATCTTTTCTCTCTGTTTACTACAACACATACACACATGACTATAAAAAGAGATCTGGGTATATACTTGCTGGTTCTTCTATTTGATTCTTCTTAAAATTTTGTTTTTAGACAAGAAAGTGGGAAATTAAAGAGAAATTTTGAGACAAGTGTCCTGGATCTGGAGATGAGCTGCATCTTTGACAAAACTGTTGTGAAAATACACCCATTAACACAAGATTAAAGAAGAGAGAAGAAAATAATAGACACAAGGATTTATGTGGTTTAGCAATTGCCTACATCCATAGGTGGCGACAAAGAAAGTTTCACTATAAAATAAGGAGATTACAAGAGTAGCACAATAGCACTCTCACAAGACCCACCCAAGCCCAAATACCATTAGCTCTTTCACACAAAGAATAAAGCACCCATTATATTTGCACTAGTCTTGTAGAACTATACTTTCTCACGTACTACAATTTCAAACAACAGCCGCATAACAACCCACCCTACCAAAACCCCCCCCCCCCCCCCCCCCCCCCCCCCAACACATATATATTACATAAGGTACACTAGTTCAATTCCTAAACCAAGTGGAACTTGGTTTACTAGTCCTTGTTGTCCATGGCAAAACAAGCAATACAATACCAAGTAGGCAAAGTCACCAACTCTGATTTCCAAAAGCCATATTACAACAAATCTCCACCTTGGCTCAAGCCTCACGAACTAACACTTTTGTCACCACCACCATAGCCCTTAGCACTATCACAAGCTACAAACACCAATCAAGTCCAAGCAATGCTTGAACTTGACCTTTGGAACCGGCTTTGTCAACATATCAGTTGCATTATTTGAAGTGTGAACCTTTTCAGGAAACATTTTTTTTTTGGTAACAATCAACTCCCTTATCTATTGGAACCTTATAGCAATATGCTTTGTCCTCACATGATAAACCTGATTCTTTGCCAAATAAATGGCACTCTGACTGTCACAATGCAATTGTATTCCTCCTTGGTTCAAACCAAGCTCTTCGACTAGCCTTTTCAACCTCAGTGCTTCCTTTGCAGCTTCACCTGCAGCCATGTATTCAGTTATAGTAGTAGATATGGCTATTATGGAATTGTAATGTGGATCTCCAACAAATAGACCTGCTTGAAAATGTGAAAATAAAACCTGTAGTAGACTTACTAGCATCCATTTTGCCTGCATAATCTGCATCCACATACCCTACCACTGAATTATCACCTTGTTGCCCCGTAAACAAGATCTCATGTTTTGAAGTACCTTTGAAGTATCTGAATATCCATTTCACTGCATTCTAGTGCTCTTTACCAGGTTTTGCCATGTACGTGTTGACAATACTCACTGCATGAGCCAAATCCCGCCTGGTGCAGACCATCGCATACATCAAACACCCAACAACACTTGCATACGGGACCTTTGACATTTCTTCGAGTTCCTTCTCATCCTTCTGGCACTGACTCTCAGATAATCTAAATGATTCGCCAATGGAGTGCTTATAGACTTAGCATCTTGCATGTTAAATCTTTCAAGAACCTTTCTAATATAGTTCTTCTGAGACAACCACAACTTTCTTGCCTCCCTATTCCTACGAATCTCTATACTCATAATATTCTTAGTAGCACCCAAGTCTTTCATGTCAAACTCTTTGTGCAATAGAGACTTTAGCTTATCATCCTCACACATTCTCTTAGTAGCAATTAACATATCACCGACATACGGTAACAAATAAATATAAGATCCATCATCAAGAACTTTAACATATACGTAGCAATCATTCGTATAACCAATCTAAATCATATAGGAATCAAACCTCTTGTTCCATTGTTTAGATGATTGCTTGAGCCTATAGAGTGACTTCTTCAATCTGTAGACAAGATTTTTTGTACCGAGTTGCCTAAACCCCTCTGGTTATTCCATGAAGATTTCCTCCTCCGAATTCCCATGAAGGAATGTCGTCTTCACATCCATTTTTCCAATTCTAGATCCTGATGTGCTACCAAGGCCAACACCACCCTAATAGAAGTGTGCCTAACCATAGGTGAGAAAATCTCATCATAGTCAATCCCTTGTTTTTGTGAGTATCCCCTTGCTACCAACCGTGCCTTGAATCGTTCTCCTTACATATCTGATACTGCTTCCTTCTTCTTAAACGCTCACTTGCAACCAATCGGTTTTTTACCCTTTAGAAGTTCTCATAACTCTTGAGTCTTGTTCTTATTCAAGGATTCCATATCCTCCACCATAACTTCCATCCACTTGTCCTTTTAAAAGCTATCAATTGGTTCCTAAAATGTGGAAGGATCTCCTCTACTGATTAGTAAACAATAATAAGCAAGATCCTTGAATCCGTACCTAACCGGTGGTATTTTGTTGTGTTTAGGCCTGTCTGATTTCGTACTATGAGCTTCCTTTTCTAGCTGAGACTCTTCATCTAGGTCCACCTGCACGACTGATTTACTACTATAGCTACTGCCTCCCACTACTTGAGATTCATCTTCCTTTCTGAAAGCTTTTATCATGGAATTTTCGTCAAAGACCACATCTCTACTTATCATCACTTTTTCTACAATCGGATCCCAAAGCTTGTACCATTTTACCCCTTTCTTAAACCCAAGAAAGATGCACTTCTTTGATTTTGAATCAAGCTTTGACCTTTCTTCACTAGGAATATACATATAGGCAGGACACTTGAAGATCCTCATCGAAGAATAATCAACTTCTTTCCCAATCCAAACCTCTTCAGCAACTTTCCCGTCAAGTGAAAACCTAGGTGATCTATTAATGGTGTAACAAGCCATACTCACAGCTTCAGCCCAGAAGACCTTAAGAAGCCTAATATTCAGTCTTATGCACCTATCTATTTCTCCAAGTATTCTGTTAAGCCTCTCAGCTCTTCCATTTTGTTAAGGTGTTCTTGGTACCGTAAAGTGCCTCTTGATGCCATGCTCTTCACAAAACCTCAAGAACTCCTTATTTGTGTACTCATTGCCATTATTAGCTCTAAGGCACTTGAACTTCCTTCCCGTTTGGCTTTCCACATCTTGAATTTTTCGAAGGCATCAAACTTGTTTTTCAAGAAGTAAACCTAAACTTTCTTAGATTAGTCATCAATTAAACTTATATAATACCGAGATCCATCTTTAGAGACAAACTTTGACAGTCCCCAAATATTAGAATGAACATAATCCAAAATACCTTCTGTCTTGTTTGTGGAAGTTTTGAATTGCACCTTACACTGCTTTCCCATAATACAGTATTTACAGAAATCTAATTTGCATGTCTTAACTCTAGCCAACAGATTTCATTTCTACAATTCTTTTATACCATGCTCACCTATATGCCCTGATCGCATATGCCACAAAAGTATATCATCCTGTTGAGATTCAATAACTACAACAGCTCCACCTACAATGGTGCTGCCAAGCAATTTGTAGATATTATCATCTACTTGCTGTCCCTTCATCATAATCATAGCACCCTTTAATATCTTCATTATCCCATTTTCAGACTTATATCTAAAACCATTAGAGTCTAGGGTTCCCAATGAAATAAGATTCTTTTTCAAATCTGGAACATGTCTTACATCTTTTAATGTCCTCACAATATTATCAAACATCATAACTTTAATTGTTGTTGTTCCAACAACTTTGCAAAACAGATTGTTTTCCATTAGAACAGAACCACAATTAACTAACCTGTAAGTGTTGAGCCAGTCCCTATAAGGTGTCACATGGAATGAACATGCTGAATCCAAAACCCAAGAATCGATCAACCGGTCTACATTTGATGAAACAGAACACAGACGAGTACATTTGATGACACAAAACAAAAATTTCCATCTGAATCTGCATCTACTGCCACTACATTGGCAGATTTTGAGGACCCTTCCTTGTCTTTATCCTTGTCTCTTTTCCACTCTGGACAGTCTCGCTGTATATGCCCCTTCTTTTGGCATTTATAGCACTTCACTGTCTTACTCTTAGATTTGGATCTACTGTGTCCCTTGGCAAAATTATTATCTATGTCTTTCTTTCTTCCAGGATCTTGATTTCCTTTTTACCATGAGTACTTCCCCAGAACTCTTACCTGAATTCTATTTCCGATGGTAGTGATCCATCAAGGCTCTTGCGATCTCTTTAAATTCCAGAGTTTCCTTCCCCCAACATAGGGTTGTAATCAAGTGTTCGTAGAAAGCCAGGAGTGAGGTCAAAAGCATCATCGCCTTATCTTCATCATTGAATTTTATATCGATCCTCAACATGTTACTAATAACTTGGTTGAGCATGTTGATGTGCTGAGCCAAATCTGCACCCTCTACCATCTTAAGCCCATAAAGTTTCTACTTATGATTCAATTTATTTATGAGGGACTTGGACATATACCGGCTCTCCAACTTCAACCATATAACAGTAGTTGACACCTCATTCATGACATCGTACATAAGCTCATTTGCCAACATAGCCGAATTGTACTCACTGCCCTCATCTTGAGTTCTTCCCACTTGTTATCGGTCATCTTCTCTAGTTTCTTTGTTTTCCCATACAAAGCGTTCGCCAAACTTTGCTGTACCAACATGTCTTTCACCCTTCTCTGCCATAACCCAAAGTTACCAGTTTCGTCGAACTTAACTTAGTCTACCTCAGCAATAGAAGCATTAACCTCTATTGGATCAATCAACCTAGAACTCTGATACTAATTGCTGTGAAAATACATCCACTAATGCAGGATAAAGAAGAGAGAAGAAAATAATAGACACAAGGATTTACATGATTCGGCAATTGTCTACATCCACAGGCGGCAATAGAGAAAGTTCCACTATAAAATAAGGAGATTACAATAGTAACATAATAGCACCCTCGCAAGACCCAAGCTCTAAATACGCCCTTGGCTCTCTCACACAAAGAATAGAGCATCCTATTATATTTGCATAGTCTTGTAGAACTATACTTTCTCATGTACTACAATTTCAAACAATAGCCGCATAAACCCACACACACAAAAGTAAGCAAAGTCACCGACTTTGATTTCCAAAGTCAAGCCATATTACAACAAAATCAACCAGCATTCTTTCTACAATGACTTTGATTTTGATTTTGATTTTGTTTTGTTTTTAGGCTTAATGATTATATATATATATATATATATATATAAATTATTTCTTGGCCAAAGTGCAAATTTCACCATCTAAGCTTTATCTCTATTCATTTCAATCCTCTAAGTTTGCATTCGTTTATTTCAATCATCTAAGTTTCAAACCTTCTCAATTCAGTCCTCAATAACTTGCCATCCATTGCTGCTATTAAGCTCCCAAAACAGCGTCCTTTTAACCTTATTTTAATATTTAATTTTTGTTTTATTAATTAAACACGTTAATTAAAAAAACCCCCAAAATTAAAATAACAAAATAAGCAACCACGTTGTCCCTCCCCACATCTAAAGAACACAAAATTGAAACCCCACCCACCCCTAGCCTAATTGGATAATTGAGAGATTGGGAGAGAGAAAGAGATATCGCAAGGGAGAAGGAGACCGAGAGACCGAGAGGGAGAGACAAATGGAGAGGATGTTTTTTTGTGGCTCGGCTCCAAGTTTACTCGACTGCTTGGCTCTGCTCAGCTCAGCTGAGTATTGGTTTTTAGTTGTGGACCGAGAGGAAAGAACAATTTCTATAATGCAGTTGGTTTTTTTACTAATCTGTTAAATAATACAAGAATTCACCCTAAGCCATTAGTAATTTTTAGGTACTCTCGAAGCACGGAAAATAGTGCTTCATCCTCTCATATTTATGATGAGATCGACCATGAATCAAGAGAAATAAGCACCATTTCACTATATTTCGAAAATACTTAAAAGAAATTTCCCCCAAGTCATATAGCCTTGCAGAGGAATTGACGCAGTTTGTAAATTTCACGTTCATGATGATGCAAGCAAATAATGAAATTCCCTTTATCCCTACTCCTTACTAGCACTAGCATTAGCACTAGGTAGGGATGTTATTTAGCATTTAATGCTATTGTCTATCAGCTATCAATTACTGTGGAGGTGGCAGATCCTTTCTCTTTACAACTTTACTCACCCCCGTCAGGCTGCTGTTAATACGTAGGTAGAGGCAACATCGGCCCGTTCAAGACTACTTGTGCCATGTGGATTCTTTACTTCAGTAGGCTTCCTCGGTCCAATCAGGCGGATCAATTTACTTGAGCCAATATTTGGTGGATGCATCGTACATGTCTCACATAGCAAGTAGCAAACTACATGCATAATGAATTTGATACAAGAAAAATTTTGTAACTACATCATTTTCTTTTTCTTTTCAGGTACGTGTACTGTAAAATACTCGACTAACTCTATGTTTTATCTTTTTATGGGCAGGAATGAATCTAAATTCATCCAAGAAATCGTTCAAACGGTCTCTATCATAGTAAATTGTACATATCTAAATGTTGCCAATCATCCAGTTGGAATAGAGTCTCGTGTACAAGACATCAATCTGCTTTTAAGTATTGGGAGGAATGACATACGCATGGTAGGGATCTTTGGAGTTGGTGGAATTGGTAAGACAACTATTGCCAAAGCAATTTATAATTTGATTGCCCACCAATTTGAAGGTAGTTGTTTTCTTTCAAACGTTAGAGAATCTTCCAAGCAAGAAGTTGGACTGGTTCAACTACAAGGGGAACTTCTTTCTAAGATCCTAAGAGATGCTAGAAGTTCAAAGGTTGGCAATGTTGACCGAGGAATCAATGTGATAAAGCATAAGCTTTGCTCTAAAAGGGTTCTTTTAATTCTTGATGATGTGGATCATTTGTTTCAATTAGAAGCATTAGCTGGAAAATGTGATTGGTTTGGTTTAGGAAGTAGAATCATAATAACAACAAGAGATAAATCTTTGCTAACTAACCATGAAGTTAATTTCACATACGAAGTGAAGGGGATGGATCACAATGAAGCTCTTGAGCTATTTAGTTGGAATGCCTTCAAAAAAAACAAACCTATTGATGAATATGTTGAACTCACAGAATGTGCAATACATTATGCCGGGGGCCTTCCGCTAGCTTTATTGGTTTTAGGTTCGGATCTATATGGTAAAAGCAAAATTCAATGGAAAAGTGCACTGGATAAGTATGAAAGAGTTCCTAACAAAAATATTCAAGAAATACTCAAAATAAGTTATGAAGGATTGGACAAAACTGAACAAGATATTTTCCTTGATATTGCATGTTTCTTCAAGGGGCGCGACCTAGATGATGTTATGAGTATTTTAGATTCTTGTAGTTTATATCCAGATTCCGGTATTGCAAGACTTTTTGAGAAGTGTCTCATAACTGTTGATCGAGGGAACATATTGTCAATGCATGACTTGTTACAACAAATGGGCATGGAAATTGTTCGTCAAGAATCCCCACAAGTGCCGAGAAAACGTACTAGGCTATGGTGTTATGAGGATGCTCTTGAAGTACTATCTAAAAATAGGGTACAACTTCTTTTCGTTACTTTTTTTTTTTTTTTAATCTTTTTAAAAAAAAAAAAAAAAAATTCCACAGGGTAGAAGCAATGAATTTTCTCTATTTAATATTCAAGAAAATATACATTTGTCAATTATTTTTATCAAAATTTCAAATTGTTAATACTTTTGACAAATTCTAATGTGCAATGTGTTTCGCTTAATGCTTTGTCCAATTAGAGGTCAAATAAAATTCGGGGCATAGTGTTGCGCTCTTCTAAACCAATAACTGTGCAATTGGAAGCTAAAGCTTTCAAACAGATGAAAAATCTCAAGTTTCTTATTGTGGATGATGTACGCACTTGTGGACAACTAACATATCTCCCCAATGGGTTAAGATTGCTTGATTGGCCTTCTTATTCTTTTGCCTTACCATCTACTTTTTGTCCTAAGAAACTTGTCCAACTCAACATGCCACATAGTCACATTACATTGGAGACGCTAATCAAGCAGGTATGCTTATTAGTATTTATGAATTTTAGATCTTTAAATTTAATTTAAAAGTTTGTTGAAGACTTTTGAATTTGTTTCTTCTACAGGGGATCCAGTTTACAAATTTGAAAGTTATCAATCTTAGTGAATGTGATTCTATTATAAAATTACCTGAGTTGTGCGCTCCAAACTTAGAAATATTAAGACTTTATCGTTGTAAAAATTTAGTTGAGGTTGATGAGTCCTTTGGATATCTTGATAACCTTCAAAATTGGGATCTCAGTGATTGCAAAAATCTCCGCATTCTTCCAAGCAGTCTTATGTTGAAATCTCTTCACATTTTTCGTCTTGAGGGCTGCTCAAGGCTTGAGAAGTTCCCTGATATTCAACCAGAAATGAATTGTTTATCAGTTTTAGAATTGCGACAGAGTGGTATTAGAGATTTACCTTCATCAATAGGTTATCTCACTATGCTCCGGGAGTTAGACCTATATGGTTGCCAAAACCTTATGGAACTTCCAGATACCATCTATAAATTGCGGCTACTTGATGAATTATCTATTTGTACTACCAAATTGATACCGACACACGATCCTTTATATAGCTTTTCTGAATATGGATTTACGAGGTTAAAAACTCTATATCTCAATGACCGTGGAAATCCAATTGAATTAGATTTTTTATCAGAGCCCAATTACTTCCCTGTATTGAAGTATCTAGATCTAAATGGAACCAATATAAGTACCATCCCCGAAAGAATCAGCAAATTTACTAGATTAGAGGGACTTCAAATAGAAAATTGCAAGCAACTTCAGGAAATTCCAAGTCTTCCACGATCTTTATCAAGAGTGTACGCAACAAATTGCCTGTCGTTGGATCCACAATCATTAAGCAGATTATTGACAAAGGTATCTCTCTCTCTCTCTCTCTCTCTCTATATATATTATGTGTGTGTGTGTGTGTGTGTGTGTGTGTAAGTCATAAAGAAACACATTTGTTATTTTTCCCAAATACATTATTAGATTATTAAATTGTAGTTTTTTGAATTTGCTAATTGCTTGCAGTTTGAAGAATTTTACTACCAAGAATATGAGATTCTACAGTCACCAGGCCTATCATTTCCAAAATATGAACTTATACTACCAGGAACTGAGATTCCAAAGTTGTTCAACCATCAAAGTTTTGGAAATTCCATCTCATTTTGGGTTGGTCAAGATTTTCCAGCAATTCTTTTGTGTATTGTTTTTGGGCTGGAGGAGCACATTGGTAATGGATTCGTTCCCAAATTTAATCTAAGATTGATCATCAAATGTCGTGAAAAGACAATAGATATTTTGGCACAAGTAATTGACGGAAAGGGCGAGTCTGATCATTTGTGGGTTGCTTTTTCACCTTATGGCGAATTCCATGAGACATTTGATGACTTAAATCTATATGATCAGAATGAGGTTGAAATTGTATTTAAAGTCTCTTTTCCATTTAGTCCACCAAAAATTACTCCAACCATAAAAAAATGTGGTGTCCATACAAAATGCATCTGTCCTCAAAAATTTGGTGAATCAAACTTGCACCACCAATGTCACTCCACCAACCCTCTCCAGCCTTTACTACCTCTCTTCTCTAGTTCAACGAAGATAACAAATCATGGGATTGACTCTGGTTTGAGAGGCCTTTATGGTGATGACTCGGATGTAAGTGAATGCCAACCTCCTCTGGTCCCTGATGACACTAGGCACCTTTTGTTTCCATCTACAGTAGGGCTTCAATTGGATATGATAAATGGATCTGACTTAGGCTTAGGCCGATTGGTATTTGAATCAACCATTAGTGATGGGTGTGATTTGGGTTCATCTTCAATGGCCCATACCGTAAGCAATGAATCTGATCTGAATTCATATCCACCATTGAAGAAAATGAGGACATCATGATCAGTTCAAAAAAACAGGACTTCATCTTCAGTTCTTTCACGCGCGTTTGATGTAAGGTATGTCACCTTCTTTAGTGCAATGTTTCATTTGCAACTTTGTTGCCATTTTCATGTTCTTCTTGCCGTTACTCTTATTGATTATCTCCTCTCTATTATGGTTGGAATTAAAGTATGATACATCTTAATCTATGGAAATAAGGATTATGCTACCTTTGAGGTTGATCCATATATGGATTGAGAATTTCAAGTTTGAATTGGTAAAATGTTCTTATTAGACTTCTTTGTTATAGTGTTCTAGTCGAACCTTTTTGCCTTTCTTTTTTTGCTTGGGCATGCTATTTTATAGCATTGAAATGTAAAAGAGTACACCGAAGCCTATGACTTCAATTCATTAGAAGGTAAAGAATTTCTTTCTCAAAAAAAAAAAAAAAAAAAAAAAGGTAAAGAATTTCATCATGCACATTATGGAGCTATCAGATATAGTAGGTCCTAATGAAACTCTTTCGTCCTCAAATTTTTCTGTTTTTGTGTCTAAAATTGATCTTTCTGTCCTTTAGGATCCTTTAGTATGTATTTTATGCGGATGAACTTCATACTTATGCAAATCGGTACAACTGTAAGTCCTTGTTTCTATGGTATGTGATGTCCTTATTTTCGAGACACGTCTTCTATACCTCTGAAGATTATAGTTATATATTTTAGATATCTTTTGGATCCCCCAACTTATTCAATTTCTTTGGATGCAATTTAGATGCCATGGATATCCACTTCATCTTTTGCGTGCTTGCATATCTTTCAAAATAATTTAATATGATTACTTCCAACTTCCCAAATAGTTGGGTTGAAGCTTTGTTTGATTATAGTAATTTCTAAGGTTATGTGATAATCGATCTGTACAAAAAATTGGAAAAAAAAAAATGTGATTGTTTAATAATATTACCTTAAAAATCACCTTTTTATGTGAGTGTGTCATTAGTCCCACATCAAGCATGTATCAAGTTGATATGAACTTAATTAACAACTATAATGAGCCTCAATTATAACTAGACTAGTGTTAAGACTCTGTCACTTGGAAACATGTTATTAACCAATTGTTAATTGGGATATTAGTTATTTTGATTCAATTGCAAAATAATTTTTGTAGGGAATTGGTGCCCTTTATGTGAGTAATTGCAATATAATTTTGCAGGTTGTTCTCTCTCTCTTTCCTGCTTTAGTGCTTTTGGACCTTGAATGTTGCTTGCTCTTGAATTTTTTTTTTTTTCCCCAATTTGCAGGCAATAGAGCGGAAACCTACATAATAATTTCTTGCTAAAATTGCCATGTTTTGCTGGTGAATTCATATTATGCATTGTCTCAAAATTATACATTGCGATTGGGCTCCCGATTTGGTACAAATTCCCTGAAGACCGCATATCAAAGTTGAGGTAATAGAAACCATATTTGACGCTGTCTCAGTTAAATCACTAATGTCTTTGACTTTGAGATGTCAATTGATTCTGATAAAGACACAAACTTGGAAGTTGGAATTAGAATCTAAAATGTCCTTTTAGAAATGGAAGTAATAATACAATGGGAACTAAGTACCACTAGAGAAGATTGCCGTTGAAAGGATGAACACAATTAAAATTGTCAGATTGCCGTTGAAGGGATGAACATAATTAAAATTGTTATGCCACTGTTGAGAACTAGATTTCCAATTTTGATGAGTTTTCTTTTGTTGTTTATTCTTATTAGCTAGTTTTTTCAAATGCAAAAGGTGGAAAGGCTGAACACCTTGTGGCTACAGTACAGAAGAGCAACTCAATGGTTGATAGATGAATTGTCTCTTGGTTCAGTAGAGCCATACTCAACTCATGTTGCAGTAGGTCCTTAGCATCAGAAAAGACAAGTGATTTAGCAACTTGCATATTGTTGCTTGTCTCTAGGATGTATCATTCTTTACACATCTGTGACAAAGATAAATCCTTTCGGTTTGAACAAATTTTTATTATTGTTGTGACGCTAAGACACATGGTCACCGATCATTTTATGGGTATATGCTAAGACTTCACTGATTTTTAATAAAGTCGATTGTTCTTATAAAAAAGAAATTGTCGATTGTAATATAATTGTCTGTGCATGAATATAGACAATGAATTTTGTTTCATTACATTGAAGCAGGGCGGTTTGATGTATTTGGAGGCTTTAGGTAAAAATTGAATTGAGAACTTTTTTATATTTAAATGACTTTTTAAATTTACTTTTTTAATATTATCTGAACTCTATTATCTTGTATTAGATACAAAATTACTAATAAATCAAATAGAATTTTTTTTTTTCTTTTAGAAAGCTTATAGACAAAAATTTGAAAACTTTTCACACTTGTTAATATGGCAGATTAATAGTGGTAAGTAAAAATGTGATATTAATGGTGAACATAGATAAGAACTAGTAAAAGTTTTTTAACATGAAAAATGTTGAAATTTTTTGTGCATTGCTTTTTTTTTTTTTAAAGTGCTATATTTACAACATTTTCACAACAAATTCTAGGTATTAAATTGTTACTAATTCTAATTTAAACCCACTACTAAAATTACTTTTTTGCCCATTAATAACAGACAATAATAAACTGACACTCAGAATTTATTATGAAAAATATTGCTGACGTAGCATTTTTCTCTTTTTTTTTTTTCTTATTTTTCATTTGATAAAAAAATATTATTTTATTTATTGACTAATATTTTAGTTTAATTAATAATATTACAATGAAAGAAATAATCCAATTGGTTAAAATTTATTGGGTGGCATTAAGTTCAAGAAATGATGAATTTTTGAAGTTTCTAATGGTTAATAGAACTGAAAGTTGATTATTGATAATACATTGATAGCATATTCTTGGTGCACAAACATATCCCTCTTGACGAATCAATTGGAAATGGGCAGAGATCTATAGATCCTAGTAAGCTGTAGACTCTGCTTTGTTGGGTAAGCAACAGCTAAGATTTTGCCTTACCTATTTTTCTCCCCTTTATGTTTTGGGGCCTTAGGATTTTTTTTTTTTTTTCCCCCCCCAAATATCAGCATCTCTAGTAGGCTCTATAAAGCCAATTTTGGAGAGTAAAAACACAAATTTTAAGTAAACACCCTCCAACAGCCTCTCTAACTCTTTTCTTTTCTTTTCTATTTTTTTTTTTTTTTCAAAGTCGCTACAATAGTTTTCTTGACATGGAGAGCATTGTAACAGCTACATATCAATATTCTCTCTTAAAAATAAAAAAAAAACCTGGTTGAATAAAAAATTATTCTCTCTCTCATCCCTTCCTCTTTTCTCTCTCTTTCTTCAGAGCACTCTCTCTCTCTCTCTCTCTTTCTCGTTTTTTGTCTCTCGAATGTCTCTAAACGAAGATGAATAATCAAAGCACAAAACACAATCTAGTTCTCATAAAACAAATTGTAACAACAAAGTGTTGGTGCAAACACAATAATAATGAAAATAACACAAAGAAAAACTAAATAATACTTCTAAATATTATTAATTTGAGATTAGAAAATACACAACATTATTTGCACTGAGGAACGACACTCGCTCTCTTTAAGGAGATTCAAGCCCTTGGTTGGCTAAACTTTGTAATCGATCCAAACCTTCTCTGGCTTGTTTCCCCTAAGATACAACAGCCCAACAAATGTCGTATGGCTAAAACAACCTTTTGCACAAAGTGTTCAAGTTCAAAGCTCCATCAGAAAGAAGGGTGGATTTTTTGGTGTAATAACGTTATAAGTGCTATTGGGTAAACACACAAAAAACACCCTCCAACAGCCTCTCTAACTGTATTTTTTTTTAGAGTTGCTACAGTAGTTTCTTGACCTGGAGAGCACTGTAGCAACTCCAAAACAATATTCTCTCTTAAAAAAATAACTGGTTGAATAAAAAATTATTCTTTCTCTCTCATCCCTCTCTCTCTCTCTCTCTCTCTCTCTCTCTCTCTCTCTCTCTCTCTCTCTCTCTCTCTCTCTCGTTTTTTGTCTCTCTTTTTTTGGTGTAATAACATTGTAAGTGCTATTGGGTAAACACACAAAAAACACCCTCCAACAGCCTCTCTAACTCTATTTATTTATTTTTATTTTTTTATATAGATTTATTACAGTAGTTCTCTTGACATGGAGAGCACTATAGCAACTCCAAAACAATATTCTCTTTTAAAAAAAATAACTGGTTGAATAAAAAATTATTTTTTCTCTCTCATCCCTTCCTCTTTTGTCTTTGTTTCTTCAAAGCATTGTCTCTCTCTCTCTCTCTCTCTCTCTCTCTCTCTCTCTCAAATGTCTCTAAATGAAGACAAATAATTAAAGCACAAAACACAATCTAGTTCTCATAAAACAAATTAAAAGCTTAATTAGTGTGAAAACACTAAAACTTGTTTAGACGCTCAATTTTAAATTACGACTAAATTGCTTTTACTCTGACTTATCTAAATGCAGAACAAAAGTAAATGAAGCGCAATAAACGTAACACTACTTTAAGCCATAAGCACACCACAATGATGCAAATACAAGATAATACCAAGAAGTGTTATTGAAGAGAAAACTCAAGTATTCGGTGAAAATCCTCTCTGCAACCCTCCAAGTTGAAATTGATCCACTAGTGAATAAGTTGAAGTACACGAATATCAAAAAGACCCTCCAAGCCTAATCTACCCAATGTACTTGAGCCCTCCAAGCTCCTGCTACCAACGGACTTCTCGGAGTCTTGTCTTCACTAGCTTTTTGGATCCTGCAATTCCGCTTGATTGCATCTGCCATTTAATGGCTTCTTCTAATACTTCCCAAATGCACCAAAACTTTTCTCAACACTCAAAATGGATGAGGTAACTGTTTAGGCTAAAAACCTCTCAATGATGTGTAAATGGAGAGGTGGGAGTAAATGAAAACTTTAGAGAAATGTTGTAGAGAATTGTAGGTAAAACAATCTCTAACTCTCAAGTGTTCGGTTAGGGTTTCTCTCTCAAAAGTTTTTTCAGAAAATAATCATTCTTCTTCTTACATTTCTTGGGTAATAAGGGTTTATATAGTGTTGGTAAAGAATGGGAAAAGTCACACTCCAAAAAGCAACAGACAATGGGTTTCATGGGTCACTCGCGACTCAGGCCAGTCAAAGACTCTTCAAATTCTAGCATATGCTTCTCACGTGGCTTGTTTCACGAGTCATCAGTCGCGAGTTAGTTGCGAGTCTAGCCACGAAAACCACTTCTTCACAAATTCTTCACCAAACTCTCACACACAGCTTGTACATAAAATCTCACAAAAATACAGAGAAATGATTGAACAGAATTACAATCAAATTTGACACGGAATTAAAGCCAACATAAAACTTAGTTGTAAATCACAACTTCTTTACACAAATTGTAACAACAAAGTGAATTAGAACAAGAAAAAAAGGAAAAAAAAAAAGGGGATAATTACACTTTATCAGTCTAAACTATAACTCAGATTATGTTTTGCACCCTAAACTATTCGAATGTACAGTTTGCACCATAAATTATTCGAATGCACAGTTTGCACTATAAACTATTCGAATGCATAGTTTGCACTTTAAATTATTATCCTTGTTACACTTTGCACCCTACATTAGTTTTAATGTTAAGATAGACAGAAATATGAAACACATGACTTGCACATGTGTATTTACTTAAGTAGCACAAACTTAAAAGACTAAAAACCCCATCTTCTCAATCAATTAATTTTTTTTCCCTGCTCGCTCTCTTTCTCATGCGTATACCCCTCCCCAAATCAAAATCCCTACAGTCATAAATCCACAAAGCAAAATCATCTTCGGCACTACCACTGTTTCACCACCATGACATTTTATTTATCAACTTTCAGATAAGCCGATGATTTTGCAACATAGCAAGTGAAAATTCCTAAATGGTTTTGAAGGAAAATTTGTTACGATAGAGCAATGAGTGATGGTTTTCAAAATAGCCCTCCATGCTAGCTTCCTAGATTGTTGTAAAAATGTGCACAAACAACAAAGAACAGCAAATGACGATAGAAAAATTCAGTTGAAAGCTTTGTACATAATTCAATTATTAATACCATGGAGTAGTATCTTCTTTTCCTTCCCTAGGCATCAAGATTGAAGAATGTTAAATGTCGTCCATATATACACACTTCCCATCCTTGAAACACACCAAAGAGACCACGTTACCAACTATATAAATGTGGATAGTAAAAAAATACTGAGCTGCAACAAGCATGGAAATCTAGATCATTTTTTTAGCCGAAAGTTATCTAAAATATGAAGTCCAGAGATTGATGCTTCTAGGAATAATAGTGGCAGAGTAGTAGTGATTCCAATGAGAAAATGGGCAAATGCCCTTTTCACACAAATTACGTAGCGTTTTGCCCATTTCTCAAACTAATTAGGGAAATGCCCATCTTTTGAAACTCAATTTGAGATAAATCGAGTTAGGCCCTATAGCGGCATTTTTAAGGAGCCTATAGTGACGTTTTAAGGACCTATAGTGGCGTTTTGTAACTCGACCTCCATGAAGTCGAGTTATAGGTAAAAAAAAATTTTAAAAAATTGCCTATAACTCAACTTCATAGAGGTCGAGTTACAAAACGCCACTATAGGTCCTTAAAACGTCACTATAGACTCCTTAAAACGCCACTATAGGGTTCCAGAATTTTTTTTTTTAAAACTCGATTTATCTCAAATCGAGTTACAAAAGAGGGGCATTTCTCTAATTAGTTTGGGAAATAGGGCAAAACGCTACAATATTTGCTCAAAAGGGCATTTGCCAATTTTTTCCATGATTCCAAAGATGATTTTGATTTGGGGATTTAAGGTTGCAGGGATTTTGGTTTAGGGGAGAGGGGCTAATATGCAGACACATGTGAGAGACTAGGAAAAAAAAGTTTTGTTTTTAATTGACTAGGAAGAGGGAGTTTTTGGTCTTTTAAATTTGTTTCACTTAAGAAATACATATTTGCAAGTCACGTGATTTATATTTCCGTCAAACTTAATAGTAAAACTAATATCGGGGTGTAAAGTGTATCAAGGATCATAATTTAGGGTGCAAATTGTGCATTTGAATAGTTTATGATGTAAAGTGTAATATGGGGCATATTTTAGGGTGATAAAGTGTAATTTTTCCAGAGAGAGAGAGAGAGAGAGAGAGAGAGAGATAAAAGTCGATCTGATCCAACTAGGTTCGCATGCACTTGGTGGTGGGGAGGAGGACCAGCGGCGGTGAGTGGATGATCTCCACCGACCTTCTCAGTTGCAATCTCTCCCTCTCTGGGCTATTTTTGTGTGTGTTTCGCAAAGGTCCTTAGCTTAAGTGAGGGAGGCCTTCTTCGAGGGTGTGGTGACGTGAGGGTGTGGTGACAATGTGATGGAGCAGGGGTGATTTCTCTTATCTTCTCATTTGATGATAATGAAACCAAAAAGGAAAGGGGTGGAGAAAAAAAGGAAAACATGTAGTGTGTGACTGTGACTGTGTGGTGGACTTTTTAAAAATGATAATTAGTAAGAGAAATTATACAATCCTCTAGTGGACCACATTACTTATCCATCATTCCACTAAAAGACTCTCACTTGTTTAAAATTGCTGAATCAGTAATCAGTTTCAGTTTTAAAAAATTTTCTAACTCAACAATTTTAAACAAATGGGAATCTTTTAGTGGAATGGTGGATCGCGTCACTTGTCCACCATGAGGACCTTATAATTTTTCTAATTAGTATATAAGTTTTTTTTTAAAGAAATTAATTATAAATTAATGAATAATAAGAAAAAAAAGTGATTGGTCTAAACATGTGGAGGACTTTTTTTAATGATAAGTAAGTTTCTTTAAGGAAATTAATTATAAGTTAAAGAATAAAAAGAATAAAAATCCCTTAAAAAATATTACCATTTGAGAAATATGACTATTGGAAATTTTAAAAATGTTATCTTTGGATAATTTAAAAATATAGCTATTAAAAATTTGAAAAATATAGTTATTGGGAATGAATAGAGGAAGAATAAAGAAAGATTAAAAAAAGAATATAGAAAGATTAAAGAAATAATAAAGAAATAATATTTTAATGAGATAGAGAAAAAATTGAGAGTTTATTGGAAAATGTATTTTAAAAAGTAAGAAGATAAAAGAAAAAATATAAATGTTTACTGTCCAAATAATACTAAAATTTGGAGAAGCGAGATGCTCTAAAGTGTATTTAACTATTGATTACAGAAGCAAATAGAGAAGGAGACGTTTGGTTTGCCGTAATGTTACATTATACCGTAATGTTACGTTATTGTAATCTTACATTAATTTAATCTCAATACAATAATACAATATTACATTATTTAGGAATGTAATATGATTAAAATAATGTGATATATTTTAAAATTTTAAATTATGATAAGGTTAAAAAAAAAAACTAAAAATTTTAATATCTAATTATCGTAAAGTCCGTTACAACGAACCAAACGACTCATCAACGGTGGTAATATTGCGATGGTACTTATCAAGGCTAAAAGCCATGGAGCCATTCCAAGAATAATTTCTCTCTCCTTGAATTTCAGTCCTTGGTTCATTTCTATATTTTATTTTCCACCACCCCATTATTTTAATTTTTTTATTCTCCCAAGAAGTTTCTCACTTTGACTTGAAATGCGTGGGACCAACGAGCATCAGACTCCCGAAATAAACTTTCTTTATCTAGAAGTTTTACACTGTTACTCGATAGTCTATAGCAATCAGTAATCACCAACACGAGAAATTAATCACAGTATTCTTCATCTTGAGAATTTAGCTATTTTCTTCCATGACTTTCCTATTCCAAGGACCCTTTTCTTCTTCTTCTTCTTCTTCTTCTTCAAATTCTATCATCACCCATAGATGTACTTACGACGTATTCTTAAGTTTCAGAGGCAAAGATACTCGCTACAACTTCGCTGGCGATCTATACAACGCCTTGCATAAAAAGGGAATCAACACCACCTTCATAGATGGTGATGATGACGAGCTTAAAACTAAAAGAGAAGAGGAAATTTCACAGACCCTTGTCAAAAGCATAGAAGGGTCAAGAACTTCAGTGGTTGTACTGTCAAGAAACTATGCATCATCCGCATGGTGCTTAGACCAGCTGGTGAAGATCCTTGAGTGTAAGCAAACAAAGGGACAAGTAGTTCTACCAGTGTTTTGGAAAGTAGATCCATCAGATGTAAGGCATCAAAGAAAGAATTTTGGGAAAGCATTAGCTCAACTTGAAAACAACACTAACGTGCAGAGTTCGAAGACAGCCTTAAAAGACGTTGCTAATTTGTCTGGCTGGCACATAGCCAGAGGAAAAGGGTATGCTTATCCAACCATATCTATTTACACTTTACTATGATCTTTTCGCTTTCTATTTACTACAATTATATTCGTTGTATATCCTGGATCTAGAGATTAGCTACATCTTTCTGCAATTACTTTGATTTTGATTTTGTTTTGTTATTTTGCTAAATGATTTTTTTTTAATTAATTATTTCTTTTATGTCTATGTTGGTCAAAAAGTATGTTTTGGTCAATAAATAGGCTTCCAGATAACTCTCTTATTTCTTGTTTCTTTTTCTTTTTTTAAATTTTTTTGGAAACTTGTGAGAAATTTATCCTAAAGTTCTTTCTCCTCAAAATCTGAGATTTGGGGAGATACCATTTGAACTAAAGTGTTTGGTGGTAGCTCCCAAATAAACTTCAACCACTGCTCCTGCTGTTTTGTGCTTTTAATTTTCTTATTTTTCAATAAATTTGGGTTTCTGATTATGGTCAAAGAGTATTTTAGTAGCCTTTATTAATTTGGTTAGGAAACAGCACTAGTTGCACTACTCAAAATAGCTATTTGATAGTTGGGCCCAAAGCTTGAATTGGGTGAAGTACCAAACACATACGGGTATGAGAATGTAATTGAAACATGTAAATTTTTAATAACAACTCAAATGCAAAATCATTATAAAATTTTCACCTCTTTGATCTGTAAATCACATACAAGAAAATTTACAAAACTAGATGGAGAGGCCAATATAGCTTGTTTTTAAAATTGTAGGACTAATATTTGCTTATTTGAAACATCACGAGCTAAAAATGCTTAACATGTGAACTTCAATGAATAGGAGTGTGCATGGGTCAGGTTGAAGAGTTTTTTCAACCCAACCTACTGTAGTGGGTTAAAAAAAATCCAATCCAACCCATCATAGGGGTCCAACCCAACCCATGTGGATTGGGTTGGGTCGGGTTGGACCCATAGATTAGACAGTTTTTTTTTTTTTAATTACTATTATTATTATTATTATTATTAAATTGAGTATTAGAACAACACCACTACAAATAAGTGCAAATTTATAACCAAATAATCATAAGCATAACACCAAACAAACATAAACTATATGAGAAGAACTTAGGGTTTGGGTTTTATTTAGGAAAAGGGGTAAAAAAAAAGTAAATAACAAAATTATATTATATATATATATATATATATAGTATATTTTTTAAAATTAAAAAATATATTAAATATAGGTGGGTCGGATCGGGTTAGGCGGATTTGTAAATCTCATGACCCAATCCCTACCTGAACCATTGTAAAAAAAAAAATTCCATGACCCAACCCAACCCACCAACTCTTAAAAACTGACCCAACCCACGGGTTTGATTGGTTCGCTGCACTCCCCTATCAATGACAAAAAACGTATTTTGGCCAGAAAAATAATAATAAATTAAAATTAAATGAATTCGATTAAGGTTTTTGTTTATAGAAGAAAATCGATTAACCCAAGTTACGGAAATTTCCTTCTTTTAAAGGAGATTCAAGTCCCCTATTGTTACAAAAGTCTAGAAATTCGTACAACAAAAACTCTTTTTGATTTATATTCTTCATGATAAACAGCCCGATTAAATAGTTAAATTACTTAAATTGATTATATGCTATTTGTTAATCTTAATGTTTTACCAAAATAATACCAAAATGTTATCTTCATTTAGCTCTTACATAAACCATTCTACATCATAATTCTATATCACATATCTCACACACCAAGTAGCATGCATGATGAGTTTGGTACAAGAAAAATATTGTAACTAAATATATATATATCTATATATATAAATATATATTTTTTCACTTGTATAAATACCTAAGTGACTAAATTTTATTTATTTATTTATTTATTTTTATGGCTAGGAATGAATCTAAATTTATCCAAGAAATCGTTCAAACGGTCTCTATCATAGTAAATTGTACATACCTAAATGTTGCCAATCATCCAGTTGGAATAGAGTCTCGAGTACAAGACATCAATTTGCTTTTAAGTATTGGGAGGAATGACATACGCATGGTAGGGATCTTAGGAGTTGGTGGAATTGGTAAGACAACTATTGCCAAAGCGATTTATAACTTGATTGCTCACCAGTTTGAAGGTAGTTGTTTTCTTACAAACATTAGAGAACATTCCAAGCAAGAGTTTGGATTGGTCCAACTACAAGAGAGACTTCTTTCTGAGATCCTAAGAGATGCTAGAAGTTCAAAGGTTGGCAATGTTGATCGAGGAATTAATGTGATTAAGCATAGGCTTTGCTCTAAAAGGGTTCTTTTAATTCTTGACGATGTGGACCATTTGTCTCAATTAGAAGCATTAGCCGGAAATTGTGATTGGTTTGGTTTAGGAAGTAGAATCATAATAACAACAAGAGATAAATCTTTGCTAACTAATCATGAAGTTAATTTCACATACCAAGTGAAGGAGATGGATCACAATGAAGCTCTTCAGCTCTTTAGTTGGAATGCCTTCAAAAGAGACAAACCTACTGAAGAATATGTTGAACTCACCGAATGTGCAATACATTATGCTGGGGGCCTTCCACTAGCTTTAATGGTTTTAGGTTCAGATCTATATGGTAAAAGTATAATTCAATGGAAAAGTGCATTGGATAAGTATGAAAGTGTTCCTAACAAAAATATTCAAGAAATACTCAAAATAAGTTATGATGGATTGGATGACAATGAGAAGGATATTTTCCTTGACATTGCATGTTTTTTTAAAGGAAAGCATGCAGATTATGTCATTAAAATATTAGACGGGTGTGGTTTCTTTCCAGATATTGGTATCCAAGTGCTTATTGATAAGTCTCTTGTAACTATTGATGAGAAAAAAAAATTGGGAATGCATGACTTACTGCAAGACATGGGTAAAGAGATTGTCAGACGAGAATCACCAGAAGAACCTGGCGGGCGTAGTAGGTTGTGGTTTCATGAAGATGTTCGTCATGTATTAGAAGAAAACAAGGTAAGAGTCACATCTAAAACATTTTTCAAGAAATATATATACTTAATCATTCCAAGGAATGATTTTTTTTTTTTTTTTTTTTTTTTTTTTTTTTGTGTTTTTGGTTGGCACCATGAGTGTTTCAGCTTAAATAGAATTTCTTAATAGGAAAGAATAAATGAAATCACTTGGTCACCCTTTCTCCTATCAAATATGAAAAATTGAAAGTGGTTACTCACTTTGGACAAAAAAAAAAATTAGGGTAAATTACAACTTACCCACTCGTGGTTTGGCCTAAATTTAAGTTGCCTCCTTGTGGTTTAAAAGTCGGCTACTTTGCCCACCTGAGGTTCACTCCATTAGGCTTCCATTATCCACCTCTGTACTTTTACCGTTAAAAACATAAAAAAATAAAGATCTAAATGTATATTTCTTAAAATGGTGAAGCTTTGGCTTAAGAACATTCTTCCTCTTCATAAGAACACTTTTAAGCCTATCAATCCAAACAAAACTGTTAAGGGATATTTTGATATGAGAATCAATAAGAACTTGACAACTCAACAATTGTTAAAGTTGTGGTGAAAAATGTTGTGTATCTGGCATTGCTTCTTTCTTATTCTTTTTTTTATTTATTTTTTTATTTTTTATTTTTTTTGTTCCCTTCATTTTGATTGATAGTCC
The DNA here is from genome assembly GCA_032727855.1 of Quercus ilex subsp. ballota. NCBI lineage: Eukaryota > Viridiplantae > Streptophyta > Magnoliopsida > Fagales > Fagaceae > Quercus > Quercus ilex. The sequence goes on along the minus strand of CM064918.1, from coordinate 22,511,719 downwards.
TGGTTTAGCTGTAATAGATGGTTTATTAGTGTGGCTGAGATTTAACTTCCTCCCAGCAGTTGAATACTTATTCGTAATTCTAATTCACAACAAGATAAAAATAGAAATCCTCTTGAAAGTACAGAAAATGCTAAAGGAGTACAATATACAAAGTGGTGTCCTACATGGAGTATATCACACCAGCAACTTAAAAAATGAGTACATTTCTGACTTCTACATCCAAAATTTAAAAATTCATCATTTCATAAAAATTTGAAGTAAAATTAAAGTTTTGATGAAATTAAAAATCATTACATCTCCCCCTCTATCTCATCTTCATCAACTCTTGGTAATACCCAAAATGAACTCCATTCAAGCACAACAACAGAGTTGGAGATGAAGATGGCCTCTCTCCTAGTATATAATTATTTGGTTTTGTCTAGTCCAGAATAATTTTATCATATCAAAATATGCTAAAAATTACTTTGTAAGAGGCTAACATATGTGATTTGCATAATATCCATAAGTCAAGACATACAAAGATTCAAACATTCATTGATTAAATGGTGGAAGAATATCACCTTGACAGTTTTATTTGGATTGATAGGCTTGAAAATGTTCTTAAGCCAAAGCTTCATCATTTTAAGAAATATACTTTTAGATCTTGATTTTTATGTTTTTGTTATGCTTTTTGTGTTTTTAACGGTGAAAATATAGAGGTGGGTAACAGAAGCCTAATGGAGTGAACCTCAGGTAAGCAAAGTACCAACTTTTAAACCACCGGTAGGCAACTTAAATTTCAGCCAAGCTGCAGGTGGGTAAGTTGTAATTTGCCCAAAAAATTATTACCCATTTACAAATCACAAAAGGAGAAGCAAGATAAAGGGAAGACAAAGACATAATAAATTTCTTTATTTTCCACAAAGTGAATATATTTTGTCAATTAATTTTTTGAAGTTACTAGTATAATTTTCATAAATGTAAAATATGGAGAGCTTTCATTTTTTGTATCTATTTTTGCTGGCACACTTACCCGTTGTCTTGCTAGGGAACAAATAAAATTGAAGGCATACTGGTAGATTTGCCTAAAAGAGAGATGATACAATTGAGTTCTAAAAACTTCATGAAGATGAAAAGACTCAGACTGTTTATAAACCGCAATGCACTCTTTTCTGGAGGGCCTAATTATCTCTCTAATGAGTTAAGATTGCTGGAATGGCCTGAATATCCATTACAATATTTGCCATCCAATTTTCATGGAAAGAGACTTGTTGTTCTTAATATGCGTAATAACCTCTTCAAGGGATTGCATAATGGATTCAAGGTACAATTATTATTTTTAATATTCTGTCCTCTAAATATGTTGGACACTAATTGCTCGGGCTGATTTATTTCCAATTTCTTTACAGAATTTGCGAAACTTGGCAATCATGAACTTCTCAAATTGTGAATTCATAACCGAAGTCCCTGATCTTTCAATGATGCCAAATTTAGAGGAATTGAATCTTGAAAATTGTACAAAATTAGTTGAGGTTCACTATTCTGTTGGATTCCTTGATAGGCTTAAACTTATGAAATTTGTTGAATGCCCTAACCTCAGGAGTTTCCCAAGAAGCCTCAAGTTGAGATCTCTAGAATTACTTATGCTCGAAGGTTGCTCTGGGCTTGAGAACTTTCCTGAAATTGATTGCAAAATGGAACGTTTAGAATACATTGGCTTAAGAAGTACTCCTATAAAAGAATTGCCTTCATCTGTTGAGTATCTCGTTGGGCTTAAAGAATTAAATCTAGATGGCTGTGAAAATCTTATGAATCTCCCAATTAGTATTCATCAATTGCAACATCTAAAACGACTTTTTCTCAGAGATTGTTCAAAACTAGTCGTACAGTCCATGCCCTTGATTGTATCAACAAAGGAACCCAAAATTTCATCAAGTGCGGAATTAAGCATTAGTAATGATGATTATTCCTCAATGGTATTTCCGGAAATGCGACTATTAGATATTGGAAACTGTGGGCTATCAGATTCAGATTTCTTTATGACACTTGATTGTTTCTCCAGATTGGAGCAGCTAGATTTAGCAGGGAGTGATTTTGTTAGTCTGCCTTCATGTATTGGTGGATTTGTTGGATTGAGGAGCCTTAAATTGGATGATTGTAAGAAACTTCAAGATATTCAAGTACTTCCACCAAAAATGGAAGACGTCTTTGCAAGTGGGTGCATATCATTGGAAAGTTTTTCAGAAGTTTCAAAAAGACTTCAATTTAATACATGCGAGTTACCAGCACTCGAGTGGATTGATTTGTCCAGATGCCATAAACTGGTACAGAATATAGGAAATGATGCGGACAATCTTTTATTAAGTGAGGTAATTCATTTTATATATATGTATATGCCTAGACTAGGGGTGGCAAAATCTGACTCGACTTATAAACCCAATACGATTAATTCATTTATAAACAGGTCATGGGTTGAGACTAAACGAGTTTGAGTTATATTTGGATTGACACGGCTAACCCGTTTAATAAACGGGTCATGTTCGTGTTAAGCATGCGAACACGTCTGACTTGTTTGATCCATTTAGCTTATAAAGTTATTAGTTATTTTGATATTATTGCTTAATTTATGGTTGTTTTTATATATTTATTAGTATATTTATAGTTGTAATTGTATTTTAATTTTATATATATGGGAATTGATAAAAATTATATTAGTTAGGTATGACCTATTAATTAAATAGATTATAAAACGGGTCATTTATATTGACCTTTATATGACTTGTTAATTAAACAAGTTAAACACGTCGGGTTGGGTTGACCTGTTTAATAAACTGGTCATGTTCGGATTGAGGATTCCTAACACGTTTAGTAAACAGGTCGAATTCGGGTTAACCCATATAACCGAATACTCATGACTCGACATGACATGAACTCGACCCGCGAACGCGAATTGCCACCCCTCACCTAGACATATAGAAGAATGAGTTTAAATTACATGTTAACTTAATAATTTAGTATATTAAAATAGTCTGCATAATTCATATTTGCATTATGACTTCATATGCATATAGTGAGGTATAATGCATGTGTGTGTGCCCGTGTGCCGGGGTTTGTTTTTGTAAGGTATGATGCTCCAAATTTTTTATGTTTGTGACAGGGACATCAATTGAGTATGATATTTCCGGGAAACAAGATTCCGGACTGGTTCAGCCATCGTAAAGAGAATTCAAGTAGCAATATATGTGAAATAGATATTAATGAGCCTTCAAATGTGGATGGGGAGATAATAAGAATGGCTCTTTGTGCTGTTATTGGACTAAAGGATGCAAAAGTACCCAGTCGTATTCTTTGCAGTGTTAACATCATCAGTAATGGTTTACCAATATATGGAGATGATAAAGCATTTCATTTGTCCAACTCAGATCATGTTTGGCTGCGTTACTATGTTCCAGAACACAATGAGCTAAAGGGGGACAAGCTGCAAGTTAGGTTTTGGTGCTCTACAAAGTCGGTGTCCTTTACAAGTTGTGGAGCTCATTTGGTTCGCAAGTATGAAGAGAAACCGAAAGATGGTATGGTACTGAATGAACACAATGATTTAATGAATGATATTCAACCTACCAAGAGGCGCCGCAGTGATGATGGTGATGTTGGCAACCTAAAATCCAATTTGTACCCACTAGTACCACAACAAAAGAGGTGTCCTTCAACCATGAGCTTCATAGTTTCTGATGATTGACCACTGGTAAATCACATCTGCAAGCTTTTCTGATGGTTGAGGTGTCCTTCAACCATCACAATAATTGTTCTTATTGTATCTGATTAACTGTTTGATATGCTGTGATCAAACTTTGGTGGGATGGCTGCAGCATTTGGATCTTATCAGCCTATTCTTGATTGCTACTAAAAGTAACAGTTTTTAATTCTTACAGTAATGTAATGACTTAGCTCTAGCGTTTGCCTCTTGATTTGGCATGCATGCCATATTTTCGGGTGTTCAGAGCAAATGAAAACTCAGGTTTCGGGAATCTGGGTACAAATTGAGATTTGGCTATGAAGAAGTTTGTGCAGGTAAGCACTTGACAGTCACTAGCTTCATAAAGTAATGAATTAAGTGTTTGTAGTCGCATTGACTTATTAGCTATTTTGATTTCAAATTTACAAAAAACTTGTTTCATTCACACATAAAATTGAAATTCAGCAATCATTCCCAAGCATTCCTTCATTCATTGGTTGGTTGTAAAAGATATGTTTGCATTTTTAGACCCTTATAAACTCAGATTGTTTAACCTAATTAATTAACCAAGTTGTTACTTAAGTTTATTATGCAAATCTAGGTTAAATAATAACAATCATATCGCTAAGGTCCGTTTGGTTGGAGCAGTGAAAAAGTGAGAGAATAGAAAATGGTGGGAGGATAAAAAAGATTTTAATTTATCTCCTTTTTGTTTAGTTGGAAGTAGAGAAGTGAAGGGATAAAAAAAGTGAGTTTGTATAAATTTACTCATACATCTTTGTTCAAAAATGATGGCCAATTAAAACAAAAAAAAATGACAAACAGCCAAAAAAAAATCACCCAATTTACTAAAAAAAAAAAAAATCATGTCTAGTTAAACAAAAACAAAAAAACAAAACAACTATCACACCCACAACTCAGGAAATATATATATATAAAGAAAAAAAAAAAGGAGAAAAAGAAAAAGAAAAGAGGCAACATGCCCAGCACCCAAAAAAAAGGGAAAAAAAGAAGAAGAGAAGAATTGGACATAGGCATTTTTGTCCATTAAACAGCTTCATTTTCTCTTTTCAGTTTTTTCTCCATTATGGGGAGAAAACTTTTTGATGGGTTTAGGGAAAAAACATTTTGGCCCCACTATTTATTTTCCTTTCTCTCAATCCAACTAAACACACTTAAAAAAATTGTATTCCCATTTTCTCTCCAAATTTTTTGATCCATCCTATTTCACCTTCATACAAACACACGCTGAGTGTTCATTTTGCAAAGATTATTTTTGCTACCTTATTTTACTATTCAGTTTATTTTTGTTACTATTCATGGATCCCACTACACTTTTTAGTACTATTCATAGGTTTCACTGTACTATTTCAGCTAACTTTTACCTTTATCTATAGTACTTTTAGTAAAAAAAATTTAGTTTCAACGAATAAACGGATTCCAAACAGACACTAAAAGCGGAAAAGTAAAGGAGACAAGCGATATATTTAGGAGGTGAGAAAAAATAAAAAGACACAAACCACATAAAAAAAATTTGAGAATTCTCATGAATATAAACATTCTCTCTTTCAATATATGCAAATTGGTTGGGTTAAGATAGTTTGACATCAATTAATTAATTCAATTACTCAAGTTGATATATTTGTGAAGGCACGAACAAATCACTAAATAAACAAAATGCAGCGGAAATTAAATTGACATGCTAATTTGTTCACAAATAGGAAAAACCACTCGCAAGACAAAAACCCCTCCGGGTGATTTTAAGATCGCCATTCTCAAGAATCCACTAATCAATAATCAAACGGTTACAATTATAAAGAATCTTACAACTACTCTGGCCTATCCTGAAATATTAACTTACAGTTGAATTTTTGCTCCAATACCCAATTGGACTTGATCTTATAGAAGCCTTCTTTTTTTTGTTGCACAAATCTTCAATCTGTGACTACTTCCTTTGTACGGATTCCAGTACATGACTAACTCCAGCAACTCGAATGGTTGTTGGCTGCAAAGTTCTTCACTTCATCAACAATGAAGATCAGGAAGCACTTGGTTAGAAAATCCTATAACGTACAAACGCAGTAACTTTTCACAAAGAAAATTAAATTCTTGGTCTCTGTTTCCGTATATGATGGATTTTAAAATAAGCATTATATATTTCTAGGGTTGTGAGAGAAGAAACCCTAAACAAATACATCCACATGAGCCAAAATTCAGATCTAAATATTCTGAATTCGTAAAGCTCGATAAATCGAGCTTGTGTTGAGCTGCCCATTAAATCTCGATAGTAGCCTTCTGTCGAGCTTCAGTAAAATAGCATTTTTTCACTTGTTTCTTGGTTCAATCTTCATGTCTTTAATACAACCATTTGATATGTATTAAAAACAACTTAGATCTACTAAATTTACAAGTAAAGTGCGTTTTGTCAAAGGATTAGTCAATTACATTGAAAATATGACCCTAACAAAGCTTGACATTATGTGACCCATGAATAGATGCATACAAATGCTTCAGGCACAATCAGTTAAGACTATATAATATAGATCTAAATGATATAAAAATTCAGCATGCAATGTTTTTTCATGTGTCAAGGTGTTTTGAACTCAAATCAACTTCAACAGTAGAGAAAATATTTGTACATTTATTATCCACCATATCAAAAAAAAGAAAAAAAAAATCTAATTTTCTGCAATTTACACATCAAGAAAAATAGCATATACTAAAATCTACAGAACTCAGAAATTAATTAATCAATTTTTAAATCAAGTTGAGTACCCAATTTAGCAAAGTGAATGTGTGTTGTGTGTGAAAACAATCTATGAGAGATATGATTGCAAAAATGCAAGATAGGTAAAGAAAACAATGCAATGCTTGTCCTATCTATATGTGCAATGCATGCAAATCCTATCACAAATGATGCATGAAGATTGATTGGTTAAGAACCTAAAAACTGAAATTTTTAAAGTTTCGATCGGTAGAAAGGAATCAAGTATCAATCGAAAAAATTTCCAGGGAAATTTCGATCGTTCAAGCATCAATCAAGCATCGATCAAGTTAGGCAGAGAATTTTTGCCTAAAAATTGATAATTTTCAATCGGTCGAGGGTAATCTTCAATCGGTCGAAACAGTGAAAACTTTTAAAACTGGATTTTTATTTAGAAAACCAACTTGAAAGCAGTTTTTCAGTTTTTATGAGATGTAATGCATATGAACAAGCTCCAAAAAGTTTCATAAACATAAAGGCACTCAAATCCTCACTTTAAAATCAATCAAGAATTTTAATTCGCATAATTAAAACTTCTACCACTTTTTTTTTTTTAACTCACAACCAAAACAAAAATTTGTGTGCACACACCAGATTCTATGCAATTAAAGAAGGCCAAATTAGACTATACACACAATCTCATGTACTTAATTTAGGAAATATTTGCGAGTAGTGTGTGTGCAACTAGTAAGTGTACAAGACACAATATAAGTGATATGTATATAGTATTCAAGCAAATTTTCTACATTATCAATCACATTTGTTTGAAAGTGACTATCACCTAAAGAGTTACATCAAATAACTCCCATATCTCCTAGAAAACACACTTGCAATCATTTAAAAGTATTTTGATTCTTTTTGCGTTTTCTTTTGTTTTTGTTTTCTTTTTTAGCACAATCAAAGATATCATGCTTGGGCATATAGGAGAAAGAAAAGAAAATACCCTTTCTACATATTGCATAATTGTTTTTTCAAACACTTCATTTTGAAAGTTCAAATAGTGTATAAACCACTATGAACATTAAGACCCCAAAAATACAAATTACCTATTCAAGCTTTATATCAAACAATGTATGTGTGAAAAATGATTATAAGCTTATACCAAAATTGATAAACAATCTAAACCAAATAAAATCACATCCACGGCAAAAATTAAATGGAAAAGATTAAGGGAAGAGAGATGCAAACACAAGAACAACATAACGATGTATTATCGAAGAGGAAACCGAAGCTCTTGGCGTAAAACCCCTCTACCGCCTTCCAAGCGGTCAATAATCCACTAGAAAATGAAGTTGGGATACATGAACAACAATAGACCCTCCAAGCCTAATCTACCCATGTACCTAAGCCCTCCAAGCTTCTCGCTCCAACGAGGTTACGCCGAACCTTTGTCTTTTCTAGCTTACCAGATTCCGCTATAACCCATAGCATCAACCAATAACCATTGGTCCCTTCTTAACTGCTTCCCAAAGCACCAAATAGCCTTCTCACAGATATGGGTATGGTGAGAAAAGGATTTGGGTAAGAACCTCTCAAGGATGTAACAATGGAGAGGATGAGAGTAGAGGAATTTGAAGAGTCTCTATGTGAAGATTGTGGATAAATCAATCTTCTTTTTCTCTAGGGTTTCTCTCTCAAAATTCTTTCTAGAAACTCTCTACATTTCGTGGGTATAAGGGGTATTTATACTTGGGTGAGAAAGGAATGCAAAGAGTCAGTTTTTCCCAAACAGGGTGGTTTGGTGGCTTGGCCTTACAACTTGACTAAGTCGTGAGTTCAAGCCGCGAGATAACAGAATGGTCAAGCTGGACTTTTTGTCCTGTAGTGCTCCAGCTGGCGCGACTGTTCATCTTCTCGCACGCTTCACTCGTGTGCTGCATTTGGTGGCTTGCCAATCGCGAGTCACCCTCTAGTCCTAGCCGCGAGTCTCTGCATCTTTGCACAATCTTGAGCATTTCTTCACACTCTCTCACTCACTACCCTTATGATTCTCACATAAATACAGGGTTACTAAATGCTAAATTATAAGAAAATTTGGCACGAAATAAAGCTAATACAATGGTTGATTAAATTCAACCTTACAATCTTCCCCTTTGGCTGTTCCGTGACCAAACCCTACAACAAACTCTAGACTTAATGTGTGAGTTGGAAACAGTTGATCAAAATCACTCACACCTAACTCTAGAATCTGTGAACCTCTTGAACCATAAGAACAAGTACCTCCTGAAACACATCAACACAATATGAGCAAGCACAATGCGATCTAGTAAAATGGAAACGAGTAATAAACCAAGGCTTGACCAAAAACAAACAATCACTATAAAAAGTGATCACAATGCTCATTCACACATGGAATGAACATCCGGATATGCAAGCTAATAAACTCAATTGCAAAGTATCATTTACATGTCCAACACTCAACCAATGCAACAACACTAGGAAATTGCATTAAGGATATAGAATCCAACAAAGGGCACAAGAGTGATGTACTTAAAGAAAATGCATGACATTTAACAACAAGTACTAAAGCTACAAAGCATGGGTACATAAACCTAAAAGCTTACAAAAGCAACAGGTACAAACCTAAACATGGCACTCCCTTTCAAGACATGCTTCTAAAAAAATTCTCCCCCTTTTTGACCAGAATGGCCAAAGGGTCACTGCTGGGTGTTGATGCTGTCAAACTTGGCTGAAAGTGTGTTGAGTTGATCCTGAATAGATGCCATCCTATCAGTATGCTCATTTTGGACCTCTTTGAGTCCATCAATCCTCTCTAGGATGATCTGAAATGCATCTGAGGTACAGCTGATGAGGTTGAAGCCCTGCTCCTCTTGCCTCTGCTTTTGGATGTGGACGTTTGTCCTGCAGCCTCTGCTTCAGCTTCCATAGGATCACCTTCTCCTTGGTCACCCTCTTCTTCATCACTTGGAAGACGAACTTGTATCCTTGTGATGGTTAGTTTTTTTTATGGCTGATAGTGGAGTCATGGGACTGATATCTTGAGGGATTGCAACACCTTTTGCTCTAAAAAGTCTCATGAGAAGACTAGGAAAGATCAACTTGGGCCTGGAGGTGGTTCTAGTCTCATCCACAATTGTGTCAAATATGTGAGAGCTGATGTCAATGAAAGTTTTCTCCTTGAGCTCCATGAGGAAGATAGCTCTAGCATTAGTAAGTGTAGTCAACTTCCTTATTGGATACAAGTTGAACATCATGATGGTGGTCAAACACCTCACATCAGCAGGAAAGGCATTAGTATTGAGACAGCTCCCCTCTTTAACACCACCAATCCGAGTCTGGATAGTTTCTATAGATAGCATCCTGTCTTTGAAGTTGGTGAAATCATGATCCTCTAATCCCTCAAGCCTTAGAACCTCATCAATATCATGTGCATCTATGGTGAACTCATGTCCTCTGATCCAGCAATTCAGCTCATCCTCCCTTATACTAACATTTGCATAAAATTCTCTTATTAAAGGCTCACACACTGCAAGTAGGTCACTCAGCAACTTATCTCATCCTCTACCCTCAAAACATTCTGGAATGAAGGTATCCTTCAAGTCACCTAAGTCCACAAACCTTTCCTGGATAATTGTTCCCTTCATGAAAGAATCTCTGTATCTCTCAAAGTATTGAACAGATCTAAACAGATTGGGGTCCATTTTCAATCTTTTATTAGCCTTTTTAGCAGGAGTCTTCTTCTTTGTAGGTGTGGGAGCCATCTATAAACAAGAAGAAGATGCCACAATAGGAACATAGCACAATAGGTGGAAAATCACATGTATTAGTAACACATTAGTTACATAGGGAGTAACTGAGAGTCAAGACAGCAAAAAGACTAAGGACAGTTGAGAACCCGATGAAAATAGTTCAAACAAAAAACCAACAACTGAAATAAGTACAGTCTGTATTGATGTAGATTGCAACAACCAGAAAACCTCTCTATTTAGACAGTGTAAACCACACTCATTCAAAAGAGGCATATGTCAATGAGACATAACTTAATGAATATGAAATGTTCAAGACAAACCCTTAAGACAGAACCATACACACAATATGGCAACACAAAAACAAATCAATATAACCCAAAAACTCAAAAACCTCAATCAAACTGAAACAACCATACTCACATTCAGAGTAAATCACAGAGAACTCCAAACACAAACTAGTTCAATGAACCTTAATCATGATAACAAGCATATTTATCAGTCTTATACTAAAAACAACTAGCCCCAACCAAACAAACCCAACATTTCAAGCACACCCATGTAACCACACATATCTCAATCCAAAACCACAACTCATAGATCCAAGAAAATAGGGTTATAAACATGAAGAACTTAAAGAAAATGAGAAAACCCATACCTTTTTCTTGAAGATTGGTGGTTAAGATGATGCAAAGATGGAGGTTTATGAGAGTGACACGGTGAGTTTGAGAGAGGGTTGAAATGGGGAAGACAATGAACAATCACAAAAATTTGAGGGAAAACTGAATTTTTTTTTTTTAAAAATGCTCTTAAAACGTAAAACACGCGTTTTTAGCGACTGGGTCAAGCCGCGTGCAAGTCGCCAGAGATAGCCTCCAGAACACTTAAAACCAAAATTTTGAAAAAATTTTCTAAGTGTTTTTCGCGACTGGAAGGTTTACCTGCGAGAAAGTCGCGAGGTAAGCCGCGAAAATCTCTGTGTACCTCTCGCGACTGAACCTTCCACCCACGAACAAGTCACCACAGTGAGCCACGAGAAACATAAAAATCCAAATTTTAAAAAAAAATTCTAAGTATTTTTCGCGACGGGGACATTGACCCGCCAGTGAGCCACGAAAAATCTCTGTATGGGCTCACGACTGGGGCATACGACTGGATCAACCCGCGACTGAGTCGCCAAAACAAGACACCACTGTTTTTGAATTTTTGAAACTTTTTGTGAAAACAAAATACTTTCCAAAAACAAATTAAAAGACTCAAAAATCTTTTTGTGTTTGATCAACAAAGATTGAGCATGTGAAAACACATTTAATCAAGTACAATCACACAGATGAATATGACATTCATTGAACATAGACATGTGTGATGTGTGTGGATATCAGAAATGATATAGTCCTTAGTCTAATGTGAAGCTTCAATGATCAATTCAATCAAGGCATACACAACTAACACTAGATAATGTGACCCATCTCAATTATAGAAATATGCATATATGATCTCCCACATGAATTTGAGTACAATATCTTTGAAGCTTTTCATTTGGCTTCATGTTCAACATATCATTTGATCTTTTGGAATCAACACATCTCATTGTGAGATCGATGCCTGAAATTTTTGATATTTCACTTTGATGAGTTAGCCTTTAGCTTTTTGGGCATCATATAATTTATTTTTGGTCGCTTTCCCTTTTTCTTAGTCAAATACTAGTATGTGCAACAGGCTTTTGCACCTCAATATCTCTTTTCATTTGGAGATTTATATTTGGTGAGCTCTTTAATTAAAAGCAATAAAATAATTTAGTGGGAAGATATATAGGCATAAGTCTATGCATGTCTCAAGATCAACAAAACCATTCACTAATCATTTGTGACAAGGTTGAAGATCTATTTACAACAGTCACATAGATTTCAAGATTTCTCCCACAATGATATAAGTGCATAGGAAACAAGCTAAGCTCGTAGATGCACAAAGCCATTAGTACAAAGGTACTGGAAAAAACATGTTTTGAGACAAAACTCAACAAAGTCGATCAAACTTTTTAGATTTTCTACTTTTTATGTGTTTTTGGATTTTTGACATAAAAGTAAGAAAAGATTGATCAGAAATAAATGAAACAAATTTTAAAAGGAAACAAATAAACAACCAAACATTGTCCAACACAAACAAGCAAAAAGCACACAACCAAGCATACACACAAAGCATAGGAAGAATTAATGCATGGACATGTTGTAATGCTTATGCATGAGTACCCCTCTTCACCCACATGTTACTTGCGTTTGTGGTGATATCCCTATAGGATTGGGTACGAGAGTTAGGACTTTCAAACCTTCTAGTGAAGCTTTCCAAGCAGGTGGTGAATGCACTGATCATCTTCATCACGTCCATCGCATCGGGATCACCATTTCGACCTCTTGATGGCTCAACAGCCCAAGTCCTCTTGTCACTTCTTGGTCCTCTTGACCTTTGATCATTAGCATTCTTCAATGCTCTAAGTTTACAACAATTTGGTTTGGTGTGTCCTTGAAGTCCACAATGATGGCAAAAGTGGTTCGTTCTTGGACCTCTTTATGATCCTGGAAGAGATTTCCCTCTAGCTTCAGGTTTGATAACTAATTGATTACGGAGCTTGTTCAACACCCTTTGATTAAACACATTCTTCTTCTTTTCATCCCCTACTATCTTAGGTGTAGAGGCAGCGACTACAGGTTCTTTGGCTTGCACAAACTTCACTTCTTTTGTGATTTTGACAGCTGAACTACTTTCTCCGGTATATCCCAACCCGGATTTGTCTAAAAATTGTTTTTGAAAGGAAATAACATCATTTAGTTTCTTGGTGGAGACCTTCTCTACCTTGGCATTTACTTGAACTACCTCAAGCTCAAGAAACTTTATCTTTGAATAGGCTTCTGTCAGCTCTTCATTCAGCGTTTCTATTTTACACTTTACCTCCTTATGTCGCACCAGGAGACTTCTGTAGTCCTCTTCTGCCTTCTTCATCTTTTTCACAGCTACCTTGGCCACACATGCATATTCTCCTGATTTCTTAAGGAGTGAATTGAAGTTTTCTTGAAGACCCCCTAAGTTCTCATCTTCTTCACCATCTGATTCTTCAACAATTTCCATTGATTCCTTATCACTATGCTCCCCAAACTCTTGTACAAGTAAATTCAAGTCCTCCAAAGACTCAATATGAGCAATGGTCATAAAAGCAGAGTAATTCCCTTCTTTGTCACAGCTTTCCTCAAAATCATAATTTGATGAATCTGAGTCACTAAGAGTTGTGGCATACGCCTTGCCCTTTGATTTCAAACAATTGGCACATTCTTTCTTCAAGTGTCCATGCTCGTTACACTCGAAGCAAGTGATTCCTTGTGTAGATTGGGATTCCTTTCCATCTTTCTTTCTAAATTCCTTTTCTCCCTTCCTGAACTTTGTAATTTCCCTTTATCACTAAATTTACCATTGTTCTTGAATTTCAAGAATTTTCGGAAATTTTTCACAAGGTACGCAACATCCTTATCAACAACGTCTTCATCCGATGAGTCATGGACCTCCACTCATTCATTAATGGTCTTAAGAGCAAGTGATTTGCTCTTCCTTGTGTGGGCAACGACAGTTCATAGGTTTGAAGTGAGCCAATCAATTCTTGGACTTTGATATCATCAAGGTCCTTGCTCTCTTCAATCATTGTCACCTTGGCACGGAAGCTCTTCGGCAGTGAACGAAGGATTTTCCTCATAACTTTAGAGTCCTCTGTTTTCTCCCCTAAGTTGAACTTGCCGATTACTATTTCATTCAGCTTGCTATAGAAAGAGTCAAAGGACTCGTCCTCACTCATTTTCAACTCCTTGAAATGAGTGGTCAGCATCTGTAGCTTGGTATCCTTCACTTTCTTTGTTCCCTCATACGTGGTCTCCAATATCTGCCATGCCTCCTTGGCAATGGAAATGTGAGATATCCTGTGGAATTCTTCTGGAGACACACCACAAAAAATAGCGTTAAGTGCTTTGCTATTTGCATTAGACGCCGCAAGGGTTGCCTTATCCCACATGGATTTAGCAGCCTCCAGCCTAGTCCATCCAATATCCACCACATCCCAAACGGTTTCATCCATAGAACACAAAAATGCCCTCATCCTGACTTTCCAAAAGGCATAGTTGCTACCATCAAAATATGGTGGAGCATTTAAAGATTGAGATCGGTCCATCTCAATAAGGGGTCAAGGATCACACTAAGGTGATTGAACCACAGAGAGTGCACCCGCTCTGATACCAATTGAAAATTCAAATAGTGTATAAACTACTATGAACGTTAAGACCCCCAAAATACAAATTACCAATTCAAACTTTATATCAAACAATGTATGTGCGGAAAATGATTATAAGCTTATACCAGAATTGATAAACAATCTAAACCAAATAAAATCACATCCACAGCATAATGTAAATGGAAAAGATTAAAGGAAGAGAGATGCAAACACAAGGAAAACACAACGATGTGTTATCAAAGAGGAAACCGAAGCTCTCGGCGTAACACCTCTCCGCCGCCCTCAAAGCGATCAATAATCCACTAGAAAATGAAGTTGGGATACATGAACAGCAATAGACCCTCCAAGCCTAATCTACCTAGGTACCTAAGCCCTCCAAGTTTCTTGCTTCAACGAGGTTATGCCGAACCTTTGTATTTTCTAGCTTACCGGATTCCGCTATAACCCATAGCATTAACTAATAACCATTGGTCCCTTCTTAACTGCTTCCCAAAGCACCAAATAGCCATCTCACAGATATGGGTATGGTGAGAAAAGGATTTGGGTAAGAACCTCTCAAGGATGTAACAATGGAGAGGATGAGAGTAGAGGAATTTAAAGAGTCTCTATGTGAAGATTGTGGATGAATCAATCTTGTTTTTCTCTAAGGTTTCTCTCTCAAAGTTCTCTCTAGTGACAGTTCCCTCTTTTGATGCATGGCTCCCAAGTACGTGACTAACCAATGCACCAAATAGCCATCTCACAGATATGGGTATGGTGAGAAAAGGATTTGGGTAAGAATCTCTCAAGGATGTAACAATGGAGAGGATGAGAGTAGAGGAATTTAAAGAGTCTCTATGTGAAGATTGTGGATGAATCAATCTTGTTTTTCTCTAAGGTTTCTCTCTCAAAGTTCTCTCTAGTGACAGTTCCTTCTTTTGATGCATGGCTCCCAAGTACGTGACTAACCAATGCGCGGATCCCAGTACGCGACTTCAAACACCAACTTAGAAGGAGAGGTTGGCTGCAAAGGTTTTCAGTTCATCCTACACGATGAAGATCAGGAAGATGCTTGGTTACAAAACCCTTTGGTGCAAATACACAGCAACATCTTCAGAGAAGATGAACTAGGTCAAGAACTTCGTCTTTGATCACAAATTCCTTAAACAGAGTTTGCTTAATGCTTGTGCAACTTGTGTCTAATTTGACGGCTCTTAAAATAGTCCTTTTATATATCTTGGGTTAGGAGAAAAGAAGGCCCAAAGACATATTTACAGATCCCAAGAAATCAGATTAGAATTCTGATTTTCTTAAATCTCGACAGATAGCAGGTGTCGAGGAGCTATCGAGAAGGTATCGAGTTTTAATGATTTTGCACTTTAGCTTGTTTTTCTTGGACAGACTTGATGACTTCAACACTTGATCTTGAAACCTTGTTTCTTGAAGTATTAAAAACACCTAGAACTACCCAATTACAAATAGAGTGTGTTTTGTCAAAAGGATTAGCCAATTTACATAAATAAGTGACATATGTTCTTAACAAGTGAGAACACATATGTCTTAACAATCTCCCCCTTTGGCAATCCGTGACAAAACCACAACAAACAAATGAACATATGAGAGAAGTCATAAATCACTCAACTCATACTCACTTGTTGAATACAATAAAATCTATCCTATCACAAACCCTTGAAAAACTTTGCAAGAAAAGAGTTTATGGCAAGTAGACTTTGACAACTTGTATTTCTGAAACACTTTAAACAAAACTCATCAAGGCATCTTGTGTGAAACAAAAATAATAGATTGCATACAAGTATAAGAATCATGTGTATAAAGATAGAAAAAAAACAAAACATGTAGAGAAAGGTGAGAGAAAAGAAACATACATCCACATATATAGAAAAAATAAGTACAATGTATGTAAAACTGGTCACAATACCTAATGTACAAGAACAATGAATCTAAAAAGAAAGAAAAGAAAAGATACATCATATCCTCACTACATCCCTCAAATATCAACACTCTCCCTAACAAAAATGTCCTATACTAACTCTCCCCCTAAGATGACTACTCTCATAACCCAAAACTACTTCCCCTTTTTGTCACGAGTGACAAAGGGTAGACTGTCATGTAGACATCTTATCAGTAGAGATAGCATCTCCATCATCATCCGAAGCATCATCGTCATCACCATCATCATCATCATCCTTAGAGTCAGAACCTGCTAGAAGAGGTGGTGAAGGAGTAGACTCAGAAGCAAAACCGCCCATGGTTGCCTGCCGTCGTGCAATACGACCAACACGAACATTCACATGATACAACTCAGTGGAGAGTGTATCAAGGCGAGCATCCATGCGCTGCAACTGCGCCATGATGTCTTCAAGAGATACATCGCCAATAGAGGAAGAAGGAGCAGATGTAGATGGAGCAAATCTAGATGGAGCTGAACGGGAGGAAGGAGTGGAATCCGCCTACCTTGACCTAAACTGAGCCTCACTACGTTTTACGGTAGCGGAATCTATGGCACAAATGTGTGTGAAGTGGTCGGACACAGGAAAAAGGATAGAAAAATGGCGTAAGATCCTCGTGATAGCGGAAGGAAAAATGAGCTTATCATGGGATGCCAAATCTAAATGAACATCTATGATAGAAAGAATGAAATGAGAAGGAAAATCTATAGTCAGATGCTTAAGAAGAGATAACAAAAATCGAGCACGAGGCTCTGTGATGGAGTTGTAGTGACAGAGTGGATGGAGTACAAAAGTCATTACCATGTTTAAGAATCTAGGACCTTTAGCAAAAGGTCTACATGATGTATACTGATGTTCACCCTAATCAGCGGGGTGCTCACAAAAAGCAGAGATGAGCTCATCTTTGGACACAGTCCTCAGACGCTCACAAGAAGGATAGTCAGGAAACTCTATCCTAGGAACCCGAAGCACATCCGCAACTAGCTGCGGTGTGACAGGAATACGCATACCTCAAACGCGAGTGAAAAAGAGAGGTACTGAACGATCAATCCTGTCCATGTTGGAGTCAACTCTTGAATGAGCACGAGAGGACAAGTGACCGGGACGTCACACAGTGACTCCCATCCCCTACTGTGAATGACAGAGGGACGGTCAGTGTCGGCGAAGTCCGTCAAAATGACTTCGCATTCTGAATGAACACCTCGTCTAGAAAAGTTCTCCGAAAATTCCTTGTGGGCATTACCATCACGGAACCGAAGATTAAGAGGAGTAGAATCAGAAGATGAAGAAGCTCCAGAACGCAGAGGGTTCCGAGCCGGAGTGGATTTATGCTTAGGTGACATAGACACTACTAACGTAAACAGAATGAGAGAGAGATAGAGAAGGAGACAATCAGAAAAGTCCCAAAACAGTTCACATATATCAAATATATTAAACAATGAGTACGTATGCATGGGGAATGCATGAACATGTGACATGCAAAGGAAAAACATCATGGGCTTAGCCCAATCCAATCCTATCAGCACACAAACATAGAACACAAATCTAAATGCATGTAAATACCATTCTAATGCACATGAAATGCAATGGATGACATTTTAAACACATTTGAAGGAAAACCCATCACAAAATTTCAAGAAAAACTCATTAATTTTGAAAACACCCCAAAAATTTTCAAAAACCCCAAAACCTAAGATTCAAAACATGAAATGCATGAATAATGAGGGAAAAAAAGATCATACCAAGTGATTTGAAGCAAGGAAGGACCGAAAATCATGTGGATTGAAGATTTGGGGTGAGAAAAAGAAGTTTGGGAGATGAACAGCCGCGGACAGATCGAGAGAGATCGAGAAAAATGAGAATTGGATCGCGACAAAAGCTTATATAGGAGCCTCAGTAATTCTCGACAGCTAAGGTGTCAAGAGGTGTCGAGACAGCTGTCGAGGAAGGTGTCGAGAAAATGCACGTTGATAGCTACAAGTGTCGAGAAGGTATCGAGGAATGAACACCAGAACCAAGAACAAAAGCTCGATCGATCGACAAGGTATCGAGAAGGTATCAAAGAGACAGGAGATTTCTCGATCGATCCACTAGGTGTCGAAGAGGTGTCGAGATTGCGATAAGAAAAAGGCTTGAGAAGCTCAACAGATACGGAGGTATCGAGGAGGTGTCGAGCCAGCAGATAAAAGCAGTTTTTCGAGAAGTGAAAAACACAGATATGAATGCAATCCAACATGAACCTCAACCAATGATCCAATCAACATATTAAGCTCTCAAAAACATCTCTTAACAAATATTTTCAAGCACATGGATCCCAAGAAACACACACACACACACACACTAAACAAGTCTAACCAATTTTATTTTTCAAAAACAAGTCAAGACAGTTTAGTGAGTATACATTAGCACATGTAAACACTTGTGATGGCCAAATCACATTGTACCTGCACATGTATCAATAGTAGCAAAGAATATTGCGTGTTGTGTGTGAAAAACATCGCAAGTTTGCATATGTGTATACATGTTATGACGATCTGAGATATGAGAAAATAACTTTAACTCACACACAATCATAACTGTTTGATGGGGACTATCACCTTCGAGGTACATCCTATAACTCCCACATCTCCTAGAAAACACGCTTGCAATCATATTTAAAGCATTTTAATCTTTTTGCTTTATATTTTCTTTGCATATTTTCTTTTAAGCAAATCATGCATGAGCATATAAAAGAGAGAAAAGAAATACCCAACATGTTAAGTATAGACATTGCACTTTTGCTATGCCGCAGCATACGGATGTCTTTGACATTACACTTTTGCTATGCCGAAGCATACATGTGTCATATTATGATTGGCAGACAACAGTGGTGAGATGGTTATTTATGCCTTTCTCTTAGGATTTTCTAGTCCTACCCGTCAAAAAGAGTGATATGAGTGTTAAGTTTTAAGAGAGAACTTAATCTTACTCATCACAAACAAGAGCTACAAAGCTCACTTGCTTAGTTGTGCATGGAGATGCTCATCTAAGCTACAAAAGATACAAAGTTTAGAAAATTTCGTTTCAATGGCCATCCAAGGTACACAAGTACCAATGTACACAAAACACACACTGTTTTTGTATTTTTCAATTTTTTTTAAAATTTTTATATCAAAAACAAAATAAACAAACAAAAACATGTTATCAAAGTAAAGCATAAAACTAGACTGACTAAGAAAATGCAAAACAAACAAGTAATGCAATAAACAGAAACAAGAAGATAAAAGAAAGTGATGAAATCACTTAGAGTCCTTTTTCTTCCACACTTTGGAAGAACCTTTCCTTTGATTGAACCCTTGAACCGGCGGTGAGGGGGAAGAATTGAAACCGTTCAAGTTCGAAAGGAACATGAGGGCTTTTAGAAGATCTCCAAAAAGAGCAAGAGAGGATTGAAGCTGATTTTGGCTTCCAGATGCTATCATGCCGTTGCTCTGTTGAGTGGCTAGCCACTTATAGCAATTTGGTTGTGTATGACCGACAGCTCCATAATAATGGCAGAAATGCTACTTCTTCTGTTTAGGCTTATGAGAGTTAGCCTTCTTAGCCCTAGGATTTTTAGCATCTTTCTTATCTTGCTTAGGGGGTGCTCCTAAGATAGATTTACCCTTGTCTAATTTCTCACTAGCTAATTCAGTTTTAACAATAGTGTTCTCAATTTTAGTGTTATTAGCAGGAGAAACAAAAATAGTAGTACTAGTAGAAGCAGTATTAGAGGAAGAAAGACCATACCCTAAACCTGTTCAATCCGAAGCAGATTTCTGATTGTTGAGCATATCATCAAGTTTTGCACTTGAAGTCCTCTCCAGTTGAGCTTTAACTTGAAACAGCTCAGCTTCAAGCTTCTTGATCTTCTCAGCCAAGAAATTGTTCTCAAACCTCAGTGCACCAATTGTTTGATTAGCTTCATTAAACTTTGTGGAAATTTCTTCACGATCAAGTTCGACATCACTGAGCTTCTTGGTGGCCAGCCTATACAGTTTCTCATGCTTCTCAAAGAACTTGTATAGTTTCTCACAGGCTGAATGGATATCATCTTGATCATCCATTTTCCCACACTTAGAGTCCACCAATTCTTCTTCTTCTTCCACTTCATGAACAATCCCTTCAGTAGGATTGGCTGTGGTAATGAAGGCATTTAAGGTTCCGTCATCCTCATTGTCGGAATCATCTTCAGACTTAGTGTCACTCAAGGTTGCAGCAAGTGCCTTACTCTTCCCAATGCTCTTGAGATATGTAGGACACTCATGTTTCATGTGCTCGAACCCACAACACCCAAAACACTTAGGTCCTGCGGGAACAGTGTACTAACCGCCCTCCTTAGCATCCTTCTTCCCTTTGTCTTGGCTTTTAAACTGAGAAGAACTGGACTGCCTGCGGTCCTTGTCAAAGCTCCTTCCATTGGCATTCTTCATAAACTTCTTGAACTGCCTGGTGATGTAGGACTTCATCTTGGAATCTTCATCATCAGAAGACTCATCTGTGTCACTGCTCTTTGCCTTCAAGGCCGTGCTCTTGCCTTTACTCGACTTGCCAATCCTAGATAACCCTATCTCATAGGTTTGCAAGTTTCCAACCAGCTCAGTTAAAGGAATCTTGTCAATATCTTTTGATTCCTCTATCGCCGTAATCTTGGCATGGAATCTCTCGGATAGAGATCTGAGCACTTTCCTCACAATCTAGGGTTCAGGGATGGTTTCCCCAAGATTGAAGGCTGAGTTCACTATGTCCTTGAGCATGGCATAGAACTCATTAAATGACTCATCCTCCTCCATCTTAATCTCTTCAAAGCTTGTAGTGAGCCTCTGAAGTTTTGAATCTTTGACAGCCTTTGTTCCTTCATAGGTTGTCTGGAGGATGGTCCACGCCTCCTTAGCAGTTTCAGTTGAGGATATCTTCTTGAACTCCTCATTGGTGACTGCACTAAACAATGCATTCAATGCCCTGCTGTTGAAGTTTGCCGCCTTGATCTTGGCTTCATCCCAATCGGCCGGCGCTTCTGTTGGCTTAGTCCAGCCAATCTCTATAGCTTGCCACACCTTTTCGTCTAAGGACTGCAAAAAAGCTCTCATGCGCACCTTCCAGTATGCATAGTTAGTCCCATCAAATAAAGGAGGTATAATTAACGATTATCCTCTATCCATGACAAACAGGGGTAAAATGGATCAAACACAGCAAAGATTAAACCCTAATTAGAGTGTGCCCGCTCTGATACCACTTGATAGGCCACAAACTTAATGACCCCTTGTGATTAAACCAATTAATTAATTAGCCAATTTGTTAATTAATAAATTTAACATGCAAATACGTGGAAGCACAAACAAATCACCAATTACCTAAATATGCAGCGGAAAATAAATGACACGGTGATTTGTATATGTATGGGGTAAACCCTTATGACAAAAACCCCACCGGGTAATTTTCATGTCACCACTTCCGAAACTCCACTATTATCAAATCAAGTGGTTACAAGTAAAGTAATCCCAAGTACTTTACCAGCCTACAGTTGAACCCTTACCCCAATACCCAATTGGACTTGATCTGTAGTGACAGTTCCCTCTTTTGATGCATGGCTCCCAAGTACATGACTAACCAATGCGCGGATCCCAGTACGCGACTTCAAACACCAACTTAGAAGGAGAGGTTGGCTGCAAAGTTCTTCAGTTCATCCTACACGATGAAGATCAGGAAGATCCTTGGTTACAAAACCCTTTGGTGCAAATACACAGCAACTTCTTCAAAGAAGATGAACTAGGTCAAGAACTTCGTCTTTGATCACAAATTGCTTGAACAGAGTTTGCTCAATGCTTGTGCAACTTGTGTCTAATTTGACGGCTCTTAAAATAGTCCTTTTATATGTCTAGGGTTAGGAGAAAAGAAGGCCCAAAGACATATTCACGGATCCCAAGAAATTAGATCAAAATTCTGATTTTCTTAAATATCGACAGATAGCAGGTGTCAAGGACTATCAAGAAGGTGTCGAGCTTTAATGATTTTGCACTTCAGCTTGTTTTTCTTAAACAGACTTGATGACTTCAACACTTGATCTTTAAACCTTGTTTCTTGAAGTATTAAAAACACCTAGAACTACCCAATTACAAGTAGAGTGTGTTTTGTCAAAAGGATTAGCCAATTTACATAAATAAGTGACATATGTTCTTAACAAGTGAAAACACATATGTCTTAATAATCTCCCCCTTTGGCAATCCGTGACAAAACTACAACAAACAAATGAACATATGAGAGAAGTCATAAATCACTCAACTCATACTCACTTGTTGAAGACAATAAAATCTATTCTATCACAAACCCTTGAAAAATTTTGCAAGAAAAGAGTTTATGGCAAGTAGACTTTGACAACCTGTATTTCTGAAACACTTTAAACAAAACTCATCAAGGCATCTTGTGTGAAACAGAAATAATAGATTGCATACAAGTATAAGAATCATGTGTATAAAGATAGAAAAGAAATAACACATGTAGAGAAAGGTGAGAGAAAAGAAACATACATCCACATATATAGAAAAAATAAGTACAATGTATGTAAAACTGGTCACAAGACCTAATGTACAAGAACAATGTATCTAAAAAGAAAGAAAAGAAAAGATACATCATATCCTCACTACATCCCTCAAATATCAACACTCCCCCTAACAAAAATGTCCTATACTAACTCTCCCCCTAAGATGACTACTCTCATAACCCAAAACTACTCTCCCTTTTTGTCACGAGTGACAAAGGGTAGAGTGTCATGTAGACATCTCATCAGTCGAGATAGCATCTCCATCATCATCCGAAGCATCATCGTCATCACCATCATCATCATCATCCTTAGAGTCAGAACCTGCTGGAAGAGGTGGTGAAGGAGTAGACTCAGAAGCAAAACCGCCCATGGTCGACTGCTGTCGTGCAATAGACCAACACGAACATTCACCTGATACAACTCAGTGGAAAGTGTATCGAGGCGAGCATCCATGCGCTGCAACTGCGCCATGATGTCTTCAAGAGATACATCGCCAATAGAGGAAGAAGGAGCAGATGTAGATGGAGCAGATCTGGATGGAGTTGAACGGGAGGGAGGAGTGGAATCCGTCTGTCTCGACCTAAACTGAGCCTCACTACATTTTACGGTAGCAGCATCTATGGCACAAATGTGTGCGAAGTGGTCGGACACAGGAAAAAGGATAGAAAAATGGCGTAAAATCCTCGTGATAGTAGAAGGAAAGATGAGCTTATCACGGGATGCCGAATCTAAATGAACATCTATGATAGAAAGAATGAAATGAGAAGGAAAATCTATAGTCAGATGCTCAAGAAGAGATAACAAAAATCGAGCACGAGGCTCTGTGATGGAGTTGTAGTGAGAGAGTGGATGGAGTACAAAAGTCATCACCATGTTTAAGAATCTTGGACTTTTAGCAAAAGGTCTACATGATGTATACTGATGTTCACCCAAATCAGCGGAGCGCTCACAAAAAGCAGAGATGAGCTCATCTTTGGACACAGTCCTCAGATGCTCACAAGAAGGATAGTCAGGAAACTCTATCCTAGGAACCCGAAGCACATCCGCAACTACCTGTGGTGTGACAGGAATACGCGTACCTCGAACGTGAGTGAAAAAGAGAGGTGTTGAACGATCAATCTTGTGCATGTTAGAGTAAAACTCCTGAATGAGCACAAGAGGACAAGTGATCGGGATGTCACACAGTGACTTCCATCCCCTACTGTGAATGACAGAGGGAAAGTCAGTGTCGGCGAAGTCCGCCAAAATGACTTAGCGTTCCGAATGAACACCTCGTCTAGAAAAGTACTTCGAAAATGCCTTGTGGGCATCACCATCACGGAACCGAAGATTAAGAGGAGCAGAATCAGAAGATGAAGAAGCTCCATAATGCAGTGGGTTCCGAGCCGGAGTGGATTTACGCTTAGGTGCCATAGACACTACTAATGTAAACAGAATGAAAGAGAGATAGAGAAGGAAACAATCAGAAAAGTCCCAAAACAGATCACATATATCAAATATATTGAACAATGAGTACGTTTGCGAGGGGAATGCATGAACATGTGACATGCCAAGGAAAAACATCATGGGTTCAGCCTAATCCAATCCTATCAGCACATAAACATAGAACACACATCTAAATGCATGTAAATACCATTCTAATGTACATAAAATGCAATGGATGACATTTTAAACACATTTAAAGGAAAACCCATCCCAAAATTTCAAGAAAAACTCATTAATTTTGAAAAACCCCCAAAAATTTCAAAAACCCCAAAACCTAAGATTCAAAACATGAAATGCATGAATAATGATGGAAAAAGAGATCATACCAAGTGATTTGAAGCAAGGAAGGCCCGAAAATCACGTGGATTGAAGATTTGGAGTGAGAAAAAGGAGTTTGGGAGGTGAACATCCGCGGATAGATCGAGAGAGATCGAGAAAAATGAGAACCGGATCGCGACAGAAGCTTATATAGGAGCTTCAGTAATTCTCGACAGGTAAGGTGTCAAGAGGTATCGAGACAGCTGTCGAGGATGGTGTCGAGAAAATGCACATCGATAGCTACAGGTGTCGAGAAGGTATCGAGGAATGAACACCAGAACCAAGAACAGAAGCTCGATAGATCGACAAGGTATCGAGGAGACAGGAGATTTCTCGATCGATCCACCAGGTGTCGAAGAGGTGTCGAGATTGCGATAAGAAAAAGGCTTGAGAAGCTTGACTGATACGGAGGTATCGAGGAGGTGTCGAGGAGGTGTCGAGCCAGCAGATAAAAGCAGTTTTTCGAGAAGCGAAAAACACAGATATGAATGCAATCCAACATGAACCTCAACCAATGATCCAATCAACATATTAAGCTCTCAAAAACATCTCTCAACAAATATTTTCAAGCACATGGATCCCCAGAAACACACACACACACACTAAACAAGTCCAACCAATTTTATTTTTCAAAAACAAGTCAAGACAGTTTAGTGAGCATACATTAGCACGTGTAAACACTTGTGATAGTCAAATCACATTGTACCTGCACATGTATCAATTGTAGCAAAGAATATTGTGTGTTGTGTGTGAAAAACATCGCAAGTTTGCATGTGTATACATGTTTGACGATTTGAGATATAAGAAAATAACTTTAACTCACACACAATCGTAACTGTTTGATGGGGACTATACCTTCGAGGTACATCCTATAACTCCCACATCTCCTAGAAAACATGCTTGCAATCATATTTAAAGCATTTTAATCTTTTTGCTTTATATTTTCTTTGCATATTTTCCTTTAAGCATATCATGCATGGGCATATAAAATAGAGAAAAGAAATACCCAACATGTTAAGTATAGATATTGCACTTTTGCTATACCGAAGCATACGGATGTCATATTATGATTGGCAGGCAACAATGGTGAGATGGTTATTTATGCCTTTCTCTTAGGATTTTCTAGTCCTACCCATCAAAAAGTGTGATATGAGTGTTAAGTTTTAAAAGATAACTTAATCTTACTCATCATAAACAAGAGCCACAAAACTCACTTGCTTAGTTGTGCATAGAGATGCTCATCTAAGCTACAAAGGATACAAAGTTTAGAAAACTTTGTTTCAATGGCCATCCAAGGTACACAAGTACCAATGTACACAAAACACACTGTTTTTGTATTTTTCAATTTTTCAATTTTTTTTATTATTTTTATATCAAAAACAAAATAAACAAACAAAAACATGTTATCAAAGCAAAGCATAAAACTAGACTGACTAAGAAAATGCAAAACACACAAGTAATGCAATAAACAGAAACAAGAAGATAGAAGAAAGTAATGAAATCACTTAGAGTCCTTTTTCTTCCACACTTTGGAAGAACCTTTCCTTTGATTGAACCCTTGAACCAGCGGTGAGGGGGAAGAATTGAAACCGTTCAAGTTTGAAAGGAACATGAGGGCTTTTAGAAGATCTCCAAAAGGAGCAAGAGAGGATTGAAGCTGATTTTGGCTTCCAGATGCTATCATGCCGTTGCTCTGTTGAGTGGCTAGCCACTTATAGCAATTTGGTTGTGTATGACCGGCAGCTCCACAATGATGGCAGAGATGCTGCTTCTTCTGTTTTGGCTTTTGAGAGTTAGCCTTCTTAGCCCTAGGGTTTTTAGCATCTTTCTTATCTTGCTTAGGGAGTGCTCCTAAGATAGATTTACCCTTGTCTAAGTTCTCACTAGCAAATTCAGTTTTAACAACAGTGTTCTCAATTTCAGTGTTATTTGCAGGAGAAACAAAAACAATAGTACTAGTAGAAGCAGTATTAGAGGAAGAAAGACCATATCCTAAACCTGTTCGATCCAAAGCAGATTTCTGATTGTTGAGCATATCATCAAGCTTTGCACTTGAAGTCCTCTCCAGCTCAGCTTCAAGCTTCTTGGTCTTCTCAGCCAAGAAATTGTTCTCAAACCTCAGTGCACCAATTGTTTGATTAGCTTCATCAAACTTTTTGGAAATTTCTTCACGATCAAGTTTGACATCACTGAGCTTTTTGGTGGCCAACCTATACAGTTTCTCATGCTTCTCAGAGAGCTTGTATAGTTTCTCATAGGCTGAATGGATATCATCTTGATCATCCATCTTTTCACACTTAGAGTCCACCAATTCTTCTTCTTCTTCCACTTCATCAACAATCCCTTTAGTAGGATTGACTGTGGCAGTGAAGGCATTTAAGATTCCGTCATCCTCATTGTCGGAATCATCTTCAGACTTAGTGTCACTCAAGGTTGCAGCAAGTGCCTTACTCTTCCCAATGCTCTTGAGATACGTAGGACACTCATGTTTCCTGTGCCCGAACCCATGACACCCAAAGCACTTAGGTCCTGCGGGAACAGTGTACTAACCGCCCTCCTTAGCATCTTTCTTTCCTTTGTCTTGGCTTTTAAATTGAGAAGAACTGGACTGCCTGCAGTCCTTGTTGAAGCTCCTTCCATTGGCATTCTTCATAAACTTCTTGAACTGCCTGGTGATGTAGGACTTCATCTTGGAATCTTCATCATCGGAAGACTCATCTGTATCACTGCTCTTTGCCTTCAAGGCCATGCTCTTGCCTTTACTCGACTTGCCAATCCTAAATAACCCTATCTCATAGGTTTGCAAGTTTCCAACCAGCTCAGTCAAAGGAATATTTTCAATATCCTTTGATTCCTCTATTGCCGTAATCTTGGCATGGAATCTCTCGGGTAGAGATTTGAGCACTTTCCTCACAATCTTGGGTTCGGGGATGGTTTCCCCAAGATTGTAGGATGAGTTCACTATGTCCTTGAGCTTGGCATAGAACTCATCAAATGACTCATCCTCCTCCATCTTAATCTCTTCAAAGCTTGTAGTGAGCCTCTGAAATTTTGAATCTTTGACACCCTTTGTTCCTTCATAGGTTGTCTGGAGGATGGTCCACGCCCCCTTAGCAGTTTCAGTTGAGGATATCTTCTTGAACTCCTCATTGGTGACCGCACTAAACAATGCATTCAATGCCCTGCTGTTGAAGTTTGCCGCCTTGATCTTGGCTTCATCCCAATCAGTCGGCGCTTCCGTTGGCTTAGTCCAGCCAATCTCTACAGCTTGCCACACCTTTTCATCTAAGGACTGCAAAAAAGCTCCCATGCGCACCTTCCAGTATGCATAGTTAGTCCCATCAAATAAAGGAGGTATAATTAACGACTGTCCTCTATCCATGACAAATAGGGGTCAAATGGATCAAACACAGCAAAGATTAAACCCTAATCAGAGTGTGCCCGCTCTGATACCACTTGATAGGCCACAAACTTAATGACCCCTTGTGATTAAACCAATTAATTAATTAGCCAAGTTGTTAATTAATCAATTTAACATGCAAATACGCGGCAAACAAATCACCAAATACCTAAATATGCAGCGGAAAATAAATGACACGGTGATTTGTTTACGAATGGAGAAAACCCTTACGGCAAAAACTCTTCCGGGTGATTTTCTGGTTACCATTCCTGAAACTCCACTATTATCAAATCAAGTGGTTACAAGTAAAGGAATCCCAAGTACCTTACCAACGTACAATTGAATCCTTACCCCAATACCCAATTGGACTTGATCTGTAGTGACAGTTCCCTCTTTTGATGCACGGCTCCCAAGTACGTGACTAACCAATGCGCCGATCCCAGTACGCGACTTCAAATACCAACTTAGAAGGAAAGGTTGGCTACAAAGTTCTTCAGTTCATCCTACACGATGAAGATCAGGAAGATACTTGGTTACAAACCCTTTGGTGCAAATACATAGCAACTTCTTCAGAGAAGATGAACTAGGTTAAGAACTTCGTCTTTGATCACAAATTGCTTGAACAGAGTTTGCTCAATACTTGTGCAACTTGTGTCTAATTTGACAGCTCTTAAAATAGTCCTTTTATATGTCTAGGGTTAGGTGAAAAGAAGGCCCAAAGACATATTCACAGATCCCAAGAAATCAGATCAGAATTCTAATTTTCTTAAATCTCAACAGATAGCAGCAGGTGTCGAGGAGCTATCGAGAAGGTGTCAAGCTTTAATGATTTTACACTTCAGCTTGTTTTTCTTGGACAGACTTGATGACTTCAACACTTGATCTTGAAACCTTGTTTCTTGAAGTATTAAAAACACCTAGAACTACCCAATTACAAGTAGAGTGCGTTTTGTCAAAAGGATTAGCCAATTTACATAAATAAGTGACATATGTTCTTAACAAGTGAAAACACATATGTCTTAACATACTTCATTTTTTTAAAGAAATAATAAAAAATGCTTTCCTTTATGGCATCTTATTTGCTCTTTAAATAAAAGAAAAATAAGTTGGATAGAGAAACATATACATTCTATGAAAATTTTCAAAAAAACAGAAAAAATGCTAAAAAAATGTTACTATTTTGAATTACATTTTTGGCATGGAAAACGTTGAAATTTGGTTTTCTCTATTTGTGGAAAAGTTGTATAGAATTCAATTTCCTTTTAGAAAACACTAATTATGAATCAATTAGAATTTTGAGCAGATAGTTAGCACCAAAATACGAAATAGGTGCAGAAGACAACACAAGTTCAGCATCCTCTTCGACTTCCTTTCAAAATTCAAATAGGGATCAACACCAAATCCATTCCAACTCATTTAAACAGGTTATCTCCTCCCTTAGCTTCAGAAGAAAGCTAATAAATTAGCTTTAAAGCTAAGCCACCCCTTCCCCTATAAATAAAGAAGACCTTTTCCATTTTCTGACCCTGATTCCCTCTGGAGAGCTAGTAAGAAATCAGAAAAGAAAAGTTGTTGTGCAACCATTGTTCTTACTTTGATTGTAGTTTAGTGCTTCCTTACTTTCTCCCTAGCCCTTTAAGTGATCACTTCCCCCTTTAATTTATGCTCTATACTGGTAAGTAGTTAATTATGTTCTTTAAGTTTCAGCACATGCGTGAAATTATTTGTTTCTTTCATGATATGCTTGGATGAACATGCCTATATATCTCATTGCTATTCCTTTTACATACTTAGATGAACACTTCTAGGCCAATGCACAACTTTCTCTTGAATGCTTAGATGAACACTTCTAGGCTAATGCACAACTTTCTCTTGAATGTTTAGATGAACATGTCTTTTTTTTTTTTTTTGAAATGAGAAACTTCATTCATTCAAATAAAAGAGCCCGAAAAGGCATTACAACAAAGGAGAGCAGCAAAGACATAAAATTACAAAGTCTATGTGGGGTATGGGAAGAGAATAGAATGTGGCAACGGGGGAGAAGTTCCTCTCCAAACTTGAGCAAAACCAGCTGATTTGGCCATTTGGGTGAGCTCGTGGGCTGCCCTGTTGTGATCCCGTTTTAGGTGGTGAAGACTCCAGCTACCAAAATGAAGCAGAGAGCTATGGATTCCACTGATGATATGGCCAAGCAGACCCCCTAATTCCATTGCAACTACAGATTGCACCGTCGCAAGAGAGTCCGATTCAAAAATTACTCGGGAAATATTCATTTCATGCGCCAGGATAACACCATTTTCCAAAGCGAGAACTTCAGCAATTTTAGGGGAAAAATATGCTGACAAAGGTTTGCTCAAAGCCTCTATGACTTGCCCGGTTGAGTCGCAAATAATGACTCCAATACAGAAATTTGAGCCATCAGCGCAGGTAGCACCATCCACATTTACTTTATGGAAACCCGGCAGAGGAAGAGACCAGTGAGCATGGCCACTTTGCAGGTTGCTATGTGGAGTTAAAGCACCCTTAAAATCCTTAGCAAGCCTCAAGGCCGAGTCCCATATCTGACCAGGAGTAGTGGAGAAGGATTCGTGCACAACTTGGTTTCGGTTGAACCAAATGTACCAAGCAGTGACAAAAAGCGTCTCTAAATCCTTTGGAGTGCCATTTCTAATTACTTGGAGAGCCACCTTAATTACATCCAAAGCTCCACCATCCAAAATAGCAGGTCTTCCAACCCAGAAGATCCAAACCGGCTTAGAACAGTCACAATTAAAGAGGGCGTGCATGGTGTTTTCAAAGCCTTGGCCACATAAAGGACAACTACCATCTGTATTAACCCCCCTTGCCTTTAAGTTTTGCATCGTAGGAAGGGCGTTCATACATGCCCGCCAAGCAAAAATTCTAATCTTCTCAGGGAGGTTGAAATGCCACACCTTCTTCTATAGTAGAGTCCAGGGGTCACCAGACGAAGATTCAACCCTCATTGCTTGTCTCAACCAGGGGGAGGGCCACATAATATGCAATCCTAACCGTGAATTCTCCCCTCTTGTTTCCCAACCAAATAAGCTTGTCATCCGGGAGAAAGTAGCTAAGGGGAATTCTGAGGATGGTGTCCACTTCAAAAGGGAGGAAAGTTTTCTTAACAAGATCTTCTTTCCAACGCTTTGTATCCTGATCAATGAGGGCGGAGACCATAGGGAAGTCATCATTGCAGCAGGGCGGGCTGATTACCTTATAAGTAGTTGGTGTAGGGAGCCATTTGTCCTCCCAAATGTGAATTGTTTTGCCATTTCCAACACGCCACCTTGTGCCCTTCCTAATAACTTCAAGGTTACTATGGATACTTCGCCAAGCATAAGAGGGGTTGCAGCCCACTTGTGTATTGAGAACATTCAAAAACGGGAAATATCTTGCCTTGTATATTCTTGAAATCAGAGAGTCTGGCCTAGTGAAAAGTCTCCATGCTTGCTTAGCTAGAATGGCCAAATTGAAAGCATGAAGGTTTCGGAAGCCCATACCCCCTTGAGTTTTGGATTTGCACATTTTCTCCCATGCAACCCAAGAAATTTTTTTCTCTTGTTGCCGCTGCCCCCACCAAAAGTTACGTTCCATGCTCTTGAGATCATCACATAGGCCTTTTGGAAGAAGAAAATAGCTCATAGTGTATGTGGGCACGACTTGCGTGACTGCTTTGATAAGAATTTCGTTTCCACCCATGGAGAGCATTTTTTCCTTCCACCCTAAAAGCTTTCTCCCCACCTTCTCTTTTACTTCTGCAAAAACCTCATTTTTGGACTTTCCAATGATGGATAGGAGACCAAGGTACTTGGAGTGCCTAGAGTCTTGCATTGGGTCGAGAATGTCAAGGACCACCCCCTTTGTTTCTTGAGTTGCATTGTGACTGAAGAACACGAATGATTTATCCGTATTTATTTTTTGACCCGATGCGGCTTCATACATGGCAAGAATCTCAATGAGCTTGTGGCATTCTTGGCTATTTGCACGGCAAAAAGCAAACTATCATCGGCAAAGAACAAGTGGCTCACTTGAGGACATCCTCGACTGATAGAAATACCCTTTAACTCCCTATTCTGAGCAGCCTGAGTAATGAGAGAGGAGAGACCCTCAGCACAGAGAATAAAAAGGTAGGGGGAGAGAGGGTCCCCCTACCTTAGGCCCCTAGTAGGACTGATACAGCCATAAGCCTTGCCATTAATGAAAACCGAGTATGTGACCGTAGTAATACAATGCATAATTAGGCTAATCCACCTCTCATGAAACCCAAGCTTTTCCATTACCGCTTCAAGGAACCCCCATTCAACACGGTCAAAAGCTTTGCTTATGTCCAGTTTAACAGCCACAAAACTCTCCTTCCCCTCACGCTTGTTGTTGAGGTAGTGTATTATTTCATAAGCCACCAAAATGTTGTCAGTAATGAGGCACTCTGAAAGGAAAGCACTCTGATTTTTAGAAATAATCTAAGGAAGAACAACCTTGAGCCTATTGGAAAGAACTTTAGCAATCATTTTATAAGCAACATTGCTCAAGCTGATCGGTTTGAAATCAACCATATGAGTTGGAGTTTTTTCTTTGGGATAAGAGCAATATTAGTTTTGTTCAACTCAGCAATAGGCATATTAGAATTAAGCACATTTAGAACCATGTTAGTAACACTGTTGCCTACAATATTCCAATATTTATGGAAGAAGACTGTTGGGTCTAGGAGCCTTACTTGGGTGCATTTGTTTGAGGGCAGTGAGAATTTCATCTTCGGAGAACTCCTTGATCAGCTCTCTGTTCATTCCATCAGTAACTCGAGTTGGTATTGTTGCTGTAACATCATCAAAGCTAGCTGGCTGGGACGATGTATATATATTTCTGAAATATTGTACAACAACATCAACAATAGTATCATTTGTATCATTCCAAATTCTATTATCATCCCGGAGTCCCAGTATAGTATTCTTCTTCTTCCTTTCAGATGCTCTAAAGTGGAAGAATTTTGTGTTGCAATCCCCCTCCTTTAGCCATTGAACTCTTGATCTTTGGTTCTAGTAAATCTCCTCACTATCAAGAAGTTCGTTTAAATCCTTCCTCAGACTATTAATTTCAGCCCCATGACTACCATCAGAGTCACAGAGGACCAGAGACTGGAGGGCTGTCCTTTTTGCTTGTATCTGTTTAGGAATACGACCAAATACTGAATGACTCCAGCTTGATAGGTCCGCTGCACACATCCTAAGGCTAAGGGCAAGCCCCCCAAGGGTGCTTGTGTCTAGGCAGGCATTCCAAGCATCTTGAATAACATCCTTACACTCCTCATTGTGCATCCACATCGCCTCAAAATGGAAGCGGCACCTCTATTGAGGCTACACCACCATCAAATCAGAAACAACCAAGGGACAATGATCAAAGGTGGAGTTGATGAGGTGGTGGACCCTTGTATTTTGGAAATGTCTTCTCTAATTATCTGTTGCAAGCACTCGGTCAAGACGCATATAAATCCTGTCAACCCCCTCTCTCATGTTACACCATGTGAAATCAAAACCATTGTAACCCAGGTCCCTAAAGTTGCATAGATTAATCACATTTCTGAAACTGTCCATTTGATTTTGGGACCTTTGAGCTCCTCCCTATTTCTCACTCATTGAGACTATTTCATTAAAATCCCCGAGGCAGAGCCAAGGGAGCTGGTATTGATGGTGGAGGGAGGTTAAAAGTTTCCATGATTCATGCCTTTTGTGCGTATCCGAGTGTCCATAAAAACCGGTGACTCTCCATTTAAAACCGAATTCAGGCTCGATGACAATGGCATCAATGTGTGAGGGTTGTATGTCATGATGTCAAGGGAAGTTTCCTTAGTCCAAATCATTGCAAGACCACCACTTAGACCTTTGCTAGGAACAAAAAGGCAATTCAGGTGAGACATAGATCTTCTTTTCTTGTTCGATTCTCTTTTATTCAGCTTTGTCTCTGCAAGGAAGACAATTTTGGGAGCCCATTGCTACATAAATTCACGCAGCACTTTAACTGTCCGGGGTTTCCCAAGCCCCCGGTAGTTCCATCCAAGGGCAATCATTGCTCCCGGCGGTGCTGCAAGGCAGCCACCGCCAATATATTATCAAGGGAAGAAGAGTGAGGGGGGAAGGAGTAGTGAATAATCGTTTTTTGTGTTCTATTTTCTTCAGCTTCTAATAATTCAAATGTACCTGGCCTTTTGGAATCCACTCCCACGTCTAAGTTAAACATTTCCGTGTCACGTGCCTAAGTTTGGTGATGGGCCACTTGTCTAGCTATTTTCTTCAAACTCTGCTTTTTCTTTGGTTGGGTACCTTTGGTTGGGCCGTGCACAAAAGGAGTAGCCTCAACTTTGAACTTGCGGTCTAATTTTTGTCTTAGTGGGCTTGTTGCTTAATAGGATTTTCCTTTTAACTCCTGCACTTGGCCCACAATAGAGCATTTGTCCATCTTATCTTCTTTGGGATCCTGAGAGCTTTGAAATATCATCCTTACACCACTGTCACGTGAAATTCCTTTTGCTTTCTCAATACGCTTCAAATTCAAATTCTCAGCCTTGTCCCATCTATCTTGATTATCTGCCATCTGTAAGAGCAGAGTGGTCAAGTTTTTTGCTGAGGTAATCCCTTGGGCAGTCCCCAAAGTCAGATTTGTATCAGATCCATTGGTTTCACCGAGGCTATCAGACTCAGGGATGCCCAGGTTGTTCGCAGAGACACGTTTTCCAACAACATCGGTGTCCTCCGCCGTCGTAGCTCTGCCTTCGATGCTAGTGGTCCTAGATTTGCTCGGTCCCCCTTTTGAGCCCATCCCGCTCTCATCTATTCACCATATTGGGTGTCTGTCTCGTGCCCAAACGCCATATCTGAGTAGTGCTTAACGTCATGCCCAATTCTTCCACACCTGAAGCAAAGCGTAGGAATCCTCTCATGCTTAAAATAAACCCAATGTTTCCCACTCTCTAGACTAGACACGAAGCCTCCTCTGTGAAGAGGTTTGTCCAGCTGAACATCAACTCTAATGCGCATATACTTTGCCTGATCAGACTGCCAGGATCGTTTATCCACCTCAAGAAAAATAACTATTGTGCCTCATATATCTTTGCCTACCTCTTCATTCGTGAACTCAAAAAGAAGGCCCCAGACTTGGACCTAAAAGGAGAGCGAGTAAAGACAATGTTTGTTGAGGTAAGACTGGCTTTCCAGCGACATAAAAGGAG
This sequence comes from Quercus ilex subsp. ballota, assembly GCA_032727855.1. Taxonomy (NCBI): domain Eukaryota; kingdom Viridiplantae; phylum Streptophyta; class Magnoliopsida; order Fagales; family Fagaceae; genus Quercus; species Quercus ilex. The sequence continues at coordinate 22,476,318 of CM064918.1, read as the reverse complement.
GAGATTGTTTTCGAAATTCCACGGGCCACTCTTTTCGACCCATTCCATCTGAAATCTAGAACTGAACTTAAACTGCAGAATACCGTTGCCTACATCCACTATCTGTAGATCAGATCCCAACTTCCATGCCAGTCTGAGAGTGTTCTTGAGTGCACAGCTATTCTAGTTGTGATCTGAAAGTAGTTTTCCAAAAAGGCTTAAAGAACATTCTTCAAAGAGGTTGCTTTGATTGGTGCTTGTGATGCAGATTTCTTCTCCTTCTTCTTTGGTTAGCTTGAGCTTTTGGAGGTCATTTAGGACTGTTTCGTCCATGGTATTGAGGATAATGGCTGCTGCACAAAGAAAAGAATCTGTAACTGGCCAAGGAAGACCCTAGTGAAGGGAGGAAAGTCTCGTGTCAGGCCGAGAGTAAAAGACTCCTACGAGGGAGAGTGACACTTTTAGATGCTTAAACGAACATGTCTAGGTATTTTGATTTTATATAGATGAACATGTCTAAGGGATTTTTCTTTACTTTTTTTCATAATTGCTTGGATGATCAAATATGCTTAAATGTTTTGTTTTCCTCTTTGCAATTGTGTGGATGACAAATAGCATGACAATTCTCAGTTTTCCCTCACATGCTTGGATGAACACTTCTAAGTTATTATTTTCTTTTCATGACATGCTTAGATGAACATGTCTAGGTAGTTGTTTCTCTCTTTTTATGAATGCTTAGACAAATAGATCTAATTAACATTATGGTTTTCGCTTAAATACTTGGATGAACATGTCTGGGTGATTTTCTTTGTTCTTCTCATGATTGCTTGGATGATTGGTAGGCCTAAAAATAATTTTTCTTTTGCAATTATGTTGATGATAAATAACATGACGATTTTGTTTTCCTTCACATGCTTAGATGAACATGTCTAGGAATTCCTTGTTTACAATAATTTCTTGGATGAACATGCCACTACTTTCATGCTTTTTTTACATTTACATTGTTATCTAACAAATTTCACTTTTTGTTTCTCTTTATGTTAAATTCCCCAGCACATATTTGTTCACAATTCTTGCAAATTAACATATTTATATGATATATTGTTTATATTTGTTTGACATGACATTATATTGGCCACCTTAACCTAGAGACCGGTTTTACCGGGCGAGATGGGTGCTTAATCCTTTCCCATCTCATAAATTAGCCTCCGAACCGAGATTAAGGGTTCTAGACTAGGCTATAGTATATGCAAGTTTACATTTTTTTTTTTTTAGAATGTAACTAGGAAACAAAGCAATGTAATTTACTTTCTTCGATTGTATCTAGTATAAAAAAGCATTGTAAATTTTGTTACAAAATTGATGTAAATTGTCATATATATTAATACAATAGAAGCATTTGTTTTATAGTGAAGGTTTTCTTATTTTTCCATTTAAATTAAATAAGTAGTGTGAGAGACCGCGCCCCCGGCCCGCTTTTAATGATGTTGGGCAAAACTCACGTAAATGGGTGGAGTCGTGTTATTGCCTCTCAAAATAAAGGTTTGACTAGTTATATTTTCCCCTTTAGATTAAGGGTTTTACAGTGGAGTCTCCACTTATTTAATTATTGGGATAAATAAGAAAACCAAAATTGAAAAATTCCTCATTTTATTAACTTTCAATTGAATTTACATTGATCATAGGAAAATTACATGGCTTTGGTCCTAGATACAATCTAAGATAAAGTACATAACTTTGTTTCCTAGTTACAATCTAGAAATTGAAAATTATAAGGAGAAACATTGGTCTATCAACCCTTGATCTAAGTTCGGAGGCTATGTTATAAGATGGGAAGGTGTTAAGCACCCACCTTGCTCGATGAAACTGGTTTTCTAGACTATGGTGGCCAACATTCATATCACATCATCCAATATGAAAATTATAAGGATAAACATTGGTCTATCAACCCTTTATCTAAGTTTGGAGGCTATGTTACAAGGAGGGAAGGTGTTAAGCACCCACCTTGCTCGATGAAACTGGTTTTCTAGACTATGGTGGCCAACATTCATATCACATTATCCAATATGAAAATTATAAGGATAAACATTGGTCTATCAACCCTTGATCTAAGTTCGGAGGCTATGTTACAAGGAGGGAAGGTGTTAAGCACCCACCTTGCCCGATAAAACTGGTTTTCTAGACTATGGTGGCCAACATTCATATCACATCATCCAATATGTTATCAATCAATTTACATGTTGAATTTAAAGTGTGTGCATGTGATAAACCCTAATTCAATTTATTAATCATTTCATTTGGATTGAAAAATAAATTCTAGTGAATGTGTGTGGATGGTGATATCCTAGATTCAAGAATTTGAAAGAATTATTAAACAAACATATTTTTCATGTCTTTGATGTAGATTTAAGATAAAAAATAGTGTTATGCATGAACATGTGATGACCAACCAAGAACATGTGAAGAACACATAAGAACATTTAAGAACATTCAAACATATTCAAGGGAATTTAAATAATTACTATCATGCTTTAATCTTAAATTCTCATCATTGCAACATAAAAAACAAGTTAGGGAAATGGATTATACCTTAATGCAAGATCCATATGGTGGAGGAGGAGACTCTTGGTGGAGGATAAGAAGAGCTAGGAGAGGGAGAGTGAGTCTCACTCAATACCTTGAGTCTCAAGAAGACCAAGATATGACATGACTACTCTACTTCACTAAAACTCAAGAGAGGAGAAGAGAGAGGGGGTTTTGTGTGCTTTGGAATAGAGGAGAGGGGGGTTTATATAGTAGTGGTTGAGGAAATATGAATGGAATGCCATTTAATAAGGGTTGACAAAGAATGACTTTGGGGAAATCTGGTGCATTAAATGTAGAGATTGGTGGGAGTAAGGAGCAAGCAAAATTTGGTTTTCCTATAACTACTGTAATAGCCTGTAGAGCCAACTTCAAAAAATCATATCTTACTCAATTCAAATTGGAATTGTCTCATTATTGTGCTCAAATTAAAGCTCCGGATGTCCAGTTTCTGGGAAAATTAACCTCATTCACAGATTCAAAATATGTGAAAGATATTAACAAAATGGTAAGCAGATGTCATTTTTTAGAAAACAATTTAGCATAATTAGCATTAATATGTCCCAAATTAGTTTTCAATCACTCCCATTTCAGACCTAATTAGTTCTAAATTTACCCTAATTAAAAGATAATTGCACAAATTACTCATTGAATGATGAATGTTTAACTATGTAGTTAATTAGGTGTGTGCAACCCTACCATAAAATGTAGTCCTAACCAATCAATGCATATTTCCAAGGAAAAATTACCCTTTTACCCTCCAGGTGAGGTTAAATGGAGGTTGCAAAATCAGGTGTCAACAAGTGGCAAATCCATGTAAAACCCTCGATCTAGGGGGAGTACATTTTACAGTGAATTTGATATTTTGAGCATCACAATCCCACCCGTTCGAACGGGTTAGGCCTAGTTTGTGAAAAAAATTGGCGGGTTGGGGTCGCGGTTACTCACATGCACCTTTGACTCTTCTCGAATTAGGCTGCACTTACTGCGGTGGTAGAGATGGCCAAGTATAAAAATAGGTCCTTGCCTTCCTTGGACGAGCTTAGCAATGGTGGATTACTCAAATAGCGTTTCAACTCCTGGAATGCTGCTTCGCAGTCATCAGTCCATGTGAATGCTTGTTTGAGAACTTTGAAGAAAGGAAGGCATTTGTCTGTTGCCCTTAAGATGAATCGTTTGAGAGCTGCCACCCTTCCTGTCAACTTCTGTACCTCATTGACATTTCTAGGTGAGGTCATTTCCAATAGTGCCTTTACCTTCTCAGGATTGGCTTCTATTCCCCATTGTGACATCATGAAGCTGAGGAATTTTCCTGAGGAGACTCCAAAAGCGCATTTTGCTGGGTTTAACCTCTTCTAGTACCTTCTTAGGGTCTCGAAAGTCTCCTTTATGTCGTCTAAATGGCTCTCCACTTCCTTGCTCTTGATGAGCATATCATCTAAATAAACTTCCATATTTCTTCCGATTTGCTTACTGAACATTTGATTCACAAGCCTTTGATAAGTAGCTCCTGCATTCTTCAGTCCAAATGGCATTACCCTATAACAATAAAGTTCTTGACTGATGATGAATGTTGTCTTCTCTTGATCCTCTTCTGACATTTAGATTTGGTTATACCCTGAGAATACATCCATGAACGTTAGGAGCTTGTGTCTTGCCGTGGAATCAACGAGTTGGTCAATTTATGGTAAAGGAAAGCTATCTTTTGGGTAGACCCGATTTAGATCTGTGAAATCCACACACATTCTCCATTTTTTGTTAGCCTTCTTCACCATGATGACATTGGCCAACCATTCTGGGCAGTATACCTCCAAAATAAACTTGGCGGTCAGAAGCTTATTAACTTCGTCCATGATGGCCTTGTTCCTTTCAGGTGCGAAGACTCTTCTTCTTTGCTGGACAAGCTTTTTCTCTGGATCTACGTTCAATCGATGTTGGATGACCTCTTCTAATATGCCAAGCATGTCTTCATGGCTCCATGCAAAGACATCTAGATTTCTCTTCAGGAATTCCACTATTCCTTTTTTCATTATGGGATCAAGGTTTGCTCCTACGTTCGTCACCTTCGTGGGCTCCCCTTCCACAAATTCGACTATCTCTAATGTTTCCACTGTCTCTAGGCTTTTCTCCTTAATCATCCATTTATGCTTCTCCTTTAACGCCAACACTGCTTGATAATACTAACAAGCCAGGACTTGGTCTGCTTTAATTATTCCTACCCCATTTTCTATAGGGAACTTCACCTTCAAACAATATATCAAGGTTGCTGCTTTCTAGCGATTAAGCATTGGTTGTCCAATAATGACATTGCAGGATGAGGGACAATCCACTACCAGGAAATTAAGTTGCCTCGTTATTTGCTGGGGATACGAGTCAACTATAACCGTTAAGGTAACTATTCCTTTTGGGTATACCCTATGTCCACTAAAATTGATGAGGGGAGATTAGAAGGGACGAAGCCTTTTCGGGTCTACTTTCAACTGCTGAAAGGTGGAGAGGTAAATGATGTCAGCAAAGCTTCCATTGTCTACTAGGATTCTTCTAGTATTAAATTCTTCTATCATGAGCATGATGACCAAAGCGTCATCATGTGGTTACTTCACCCCTTTGGCGTCTTCTTCTAAGAAAACCATGTCTGCTACCTCTCCTTTCCTATGTTTTGATAGCGGCATCATGTGGGAAACTATTGACCTATCTTTGCTGTGACTTCTTGAGGGATTTGAAAGAGCCCTCCATCGTTGGACCACCATTGATCATCCTTATCTCCCCTGTGGCACTGTTTGGTCGTTCTTGTGACTTATCATCGTCTTTGGACTTCTCCTTTGACTTGGTTCGGTCTTCCTGCTTTGGCTGTCCATATATGTTTTTCTTGATGAACTTCTGCAATCTTCCTTTCCGGATCAGCTCTTCTATCTGTTCTTTGAGGTCTCTACACTTGTCAGTGTAATGCTCGTGGTCTTGGTGGAAGCAGCAATACTTTTTCTTATTTCAGGCATTGGGTGAACCGTTTAATGGCTTCGGCCACCTGAGCTAATGGTCGTCCTTAATTTGCATCAAGATTTGGTCAATAGGCATTACCAAGGGTGTGAAGTTTACCATTTTTCGAGCCTTGTCGTCCCTTCGCTTGCCCCTGTCATTGCTGGACAGGTGATCTTTCCTTTCCCTTCCCTTTTTTGCCCTTTTTGGTTGTCTTGAGAGCCTACCCTTGGATGTTCGATGTTCACCTACCTCTATTGCTGCAAAAGCGTCCTCTGCATTTATGTACTTCTGAGCTTTAATAAGAAAATTCGTCATTGATGCTAGAGGACTCTTAGCGAGTGCCACGATGAACACTTTAGATCTTAGCCCAGCTTTGAACGTCGTTAATTGTACCTGGTCCTCAGCCTCGTCCACTTCCAACACTTCTCTGTTAAACTGCTTCACGTATGATCTTAATAATTCTCCTTCTCCTTGTTTGATCATCAATAAATGATCTACTGGTCATTTCTGGTGCTGTCCTCATACGAAATGACGCACAAATAGACTATTGAGCTAATCAAAATCGTCAATAGAAGATTGTGCCAACTTACTAAACCATAGTCAGGCTACTCCCTTAAGGGTGGTTGGGAAAGATCGACACACTATTTCGTCTGGGGTTTGTTGCAGACTCAACGTAATCTTAAAGGTGGTGATGTGGTCTAGAGGGTCCTTTAACCCGTCATACGACTCTAGCTCCAGAAGCCGAAATTTTGGTGGGAGGGGACATTCGAGGACTTTCTGTGTGAACAAGGAATCAATTCTTCTGACCATCCCATCCAAAATTTTTGTCATTTTCCCCTTCATTGCATTCTTAAGCTCATCCATCTCTTTCCTCATGTTTCTCAGGAGGTCATTGCTTGCCTCATCGGACCGCTCTGTTCTCCTCGAGCTGTCACTCCCTTGGCTACCTTTCGGGTCTTGCGCTTCATCCTTGTTCCTATTATTTTCGATTCTTCTTGGTGAGCGGTTTTCCTCCTATTGCAACTGCTATCTCATCTCCTAGTTCTGTCTTGTGAGTTCTTCTACACTAGCCATGAGGGCTTGGATTTGCAGTGCCAAGGTAGCTGATTTAGGCTGTGCATTGGATTCCATCTGGATGACAACAAAGGTAGGGCAACGTATCTATCCTTAGAATTTGGAAGGAAGGCGTTCCCCACAAACGGCACCAAACTGATGATGACAAAATCATCAGCAGTTAAGATAATTCAGATGACTGAGGCGTAACCTGCAAGATGATAAGAAAGTGTATCAAATAGGTCACCAGCGTGGTGCCAGCCGATGAGCCTCCGATGGTAAAGTTAGAATGAGAGAGAGAGAGAGATAATGGAAAATTCTAGTTGATAGACGTATTGATCTGATGATCCTTTACCTTTAGTTGGATGTGCCTTATATAAGCTTCAGTTCTCCTAGCCGTTGGAAGACCATTAATGGTGGTTTAATTCCCTGTCTGGGTAACGCATCTGACAGTTAATGCTGAGATATGGAGACCTCTGAGTTGTTACTCTCTTTACTTCGTCCACTCGTAATGGCTCAGTAATTAAAGGCTTCATCTATGGTTCCTTCCTCGTCCATGGCCATGTCTGGACAAGTAGGATTTCTTGACTCATCACAAGTAAATAACACTCACCTCAGAAATTCTTTTCTCACCCATACAGTAGGCATCTTTGGCTTTGTAGGTGAAAAACCATGAGAAACATAGTCTATTTGGGGGATAACACTTTTTCTAAGAGAGCCAGAAATCCTGCAATTTCCTTTCACAAGCCAACAAGCTTAAATTTTTCAAAAGCATATGAAACAATTTTTTTTAACTTATGGCTGAAGAAATATCACCACATATCCTAGACTGAAACAAAAAATGCTTAAAAATCAATTAATGGTAATTATGACAAATGTGACCAAAAACATCACAAAAGTAACAGACAGAAACAAATTTAGGAACATCAGTATTCCTAGAATTAGATCTAGTCACAAGTTTTGGTTCATGCTTCAACAAAGAACAATTTGGTCTAATGTGACCAACAACACCACAAAGGTGACAGGTAGGCACAAAAAAAAATTTATTCTGCAATTGACTAGAAGGTTTAGACATAGGTTTTGAAACTTTAGCGACTACATTGGAACTTTTACCTTTGTTTAACCTAGCAAAATAAGCATTTTGTTTATGATTCCTCTTAAACAAAAACAACAGATTTGTCATCAACAACAGATAGAAGAACGAGATTTGTCATCTTTAGGCTTAATGAGAACAAAAACAGATTTGTCATCAACAACAGCAGATTTGGTGCTAGACAATTTTTTCAATTCAGCTTTAGACTCAGCTAACTCTCATTCCAAACTTTTCATCTTGAGGGAAAAATTGATTTTTCAAAAATTCATTATTTTTATTGGATTCATCCAATCTCACAATCAATTCCTCTTTTTCATTGAGTTTCTTAGCAATTTTCATAGATTTAGATAACTCTCATTCCTCTTTGTTGATCCTCATAGACCGGATGACGTCTACAAGTTGAAGAGAGCACTCTATGGGTTAACTGCCTATCTCACTAAGCATGGATTCAAAAGAGGATTTGCAGATACAACTCTCTTCATACGAAAGGATAAGAATTATTTTGTAGTAGCTCAAATTTATGTTGATGATATTGTTTTTGGTGCTACTATTGATTCTCTGGCTATATTTTTTGCAGATGAAATGAAGAAGATGTTTGAAATGAGTATGGTTGGTGAAAAAATTTATTTCTTGGGATTGCAGGTGAAGTAAATGGATTCTGGAATTTACATCAACCAAGCAAAGTATGCTAGAAATCTTGTCAAGAGATTTGGACTTGAAAAAGCTGCATATGCTAGAACACCAATGGCTGCATATGCAAAGCTAACCAATGATCCTTCAGGTGAGTCTGTTGATGTTACATTATATAGAAACAAGATTGGTTGTCTTTTGTATTTAACTGCTAGTCGTCCAGATATTGCTTTTAGTGTTGGTGTATGTTCTAGGTTTCAATCTAATCCTAAAGTTTCACATTTGAATGCTGTTAAAAGAATAATAAAATATATTAGTAAAACTTGTGATTATGGATTGTTTTATAGCAAAGAGTCAAATATGTCTCTTGCTGGATACTCAAATGCAGATTAGGCCGGCAATGCTGACGATAGAAAAAGTACCACTGGTGGCTGTTTTTATGTAAAAGCCAATCTAGTTGCTTGGGTGAGTAAAAAGAAAAATTCTATCTCTCTGCCAACTACAGAAATAGAATATATTGCAACTGGAAGTTGTTGTTCACAACTTTTTTGAATGAAAAAGCTTTTAGGTGATTATGGGATATCACAGGACACCATGGTTGTCTATTGTGATAATTCTAGTGCTATCGATATCTCTAAGAACTCTATTCAACATTCTAATACTAAGCACATAGAGATTAGATATCACTTTATTAGGGATCTGGTTGAAAGAAAGATTGTGGTTCTTGAATATATCCCTACTGAACGTCAGAATGCTGACATATTCACCAAACATCTTAATAGAAGTAAGTTTGATACACTTCGTCAAGTGATTGGTGTATTCTGTGTCCCTAGTCATCCTTGGCTCTTTTGGTCCTTGTGCTTCATCTCAATACTCTTTGTGACCATTCATCTTTTGGTGTTTTGTTTTCTTTTTGCTTTTAAGATTTGCATTGCATTACATTCATGCATTTCATGATAGGTTGTTTTTGGTATTTAAAAAATAATAATAAAAAAAAGAAGGAAAGAGGGATGTGTTTTGTATTATAGATCTTGGATTTGTAATCAAGGTTGGCCTATTATCTTAACATAACATGCTTGGTGTACCTTGTTTAGCTTGGATTGGCTTGTTTTTTTTTTTTTTTTTTTTTTTTTTTGCACTTTGCTAGTTTTAGCTATGTAGTGCATATTGTGTGGGAGTTGTTTATAATTTTTGATCACATGATCTTGATTTTGAAGTCACATGATTTTGATTGTTAGGACTATAACCTAAAGAGGAAGACATAAATAACTATCTCACCATTGTTTATTAGCCAATTATGAACACTTTAGTGCATATCTTAAGATTTTGTTCTCGAGAAAGTGTAGCACATTTACATAAAGAACATAAGGTGTAGCCTCAGATTAATAATAAAATTGGTGTGTACATTATTGGGCTATAATAAAGATGACACAAAGAAATAAAATTGGTGTGTAGATTATCTAGCTTAAATAACCATTTCACAATGAAATAAAAATGGTGTGTACATTATGAGGCAAAATTTTAAAAAAAAAAAATTACATGATTGCAAGCTTGTTTTCTAGGAGATATGAGAGTTATATGATGTAACTCTTTAGGTGATAGTCACTTTCAAATTTATGTAATGAATAATGTAAAAATTGTGATTGATTACTATCTACATATCACTTCACATGTATCTCATGCTGTTACTAGTTGCACCTACTACACAAGTTATTCTTTACTAAACTTAGAACATAAAATTGTGTTTGAAGTTAATTTGGCCATCCAAGATTGTATGTTCCTTGATTTTGATACAAAATATGTTTTTTGCTTGAGTTTTGGGGACAAAAAGTGTGAAAATCTTGTTTTTGGAAGATCTAGGTTGAATTCAATTATTTTTGAAAAACTTTTAAACTCATACTTATGCATTTCAATCATAAAATATGTTGGTTTGAGTGGTTTTTGCATAAAACTTTCTCTGTTTTTCAAAATTTTCAAAATTCCAGATTTTAGATCAATCGAATGTGCTTCTCGACCGATCAAAATTGCGTTAAAAATTTTGGTTTGAATCTGCCTGGCTCGATTGATGCTCGATCGATCAAATCTATTTTTTGATAGATCGAAGCCCAATTTTGACCGATCGAAATTCGAAAGTTGAGTTTTTAAAAAAGGTTCACCTCACGTGTTCTTCATTATTTCAAAGCTTTTCAAAAACCTTTTCTCACTTTCTCTCTTCGACTGATCCAATCTAAGGATTTTTTGTCATTTTTTTCCACAAATTTCTCCAAGGTTTTTGTCCTCAAGCATTGGTAAGTCTTTTATACCCTTTCTTTTTCAAGTTAATTACATGTTTCATGCATTTTTCTTGAAAAATTCAAACATAGGAATTTAGGGATTTTTGTTCATTTCAATTGTTTTAAATCATTTTTGCTCATTGAGTTTTTGTTCTTAGATGCTATTAACATGATTCCCATGCATTAATTTGATTAATTTGTTGGTTTAAGAACAATTGGAAATTCTAGGGTTTGGAATTTTTGTAAAATTGGGGATTTTGTTCAATTGAGATTAATTTGATGAAATTGACTTGTGATATTGATAAATTAAGTCATTATATGATGTTTCCTAACTAGTATAAAGGTTAATTGATCAATTTGGTTAAATTTTTGAAATTGGTTTTTTTCAAATTTGGGGTTTTTGAACTAAAACTCCATGTTCAAGTCAATTGATGGTTTATAAAGTAAAATTGAATAAATTTCAATGCATTAAAGCATGCATCATATGTGCATTCATCCCATGCATCATATAGATTGTTATTTATTGATATTTTTGTGCTCTAACCCTCTCTAAATTGATCAATTTGGTTAAATTTTTGAAATTGGTTTTTTTCAAATTTGGGGTTTCTGGACTAAAACTCTATGTTCAAATCTATAAAGTAAAATTGAACAAATTTCAATGCATTAGAGCATGCATCATATGTGCATTCATCCCATGCATCATATAGAGTGTTATTTATTGATATTTTTGTGCTCCAACCCTCTCTAATGGAGTTTGCCCTTGGTATTTTCTTTGCCTTTTGTTTTCCTTTTCTTTAAACCCTTAGCATCATGGTTAGGAAGACTAGAGCCAAGAAAACCACCACCACTTCTACTCCTAAGTTCCAAAGTGATAGGTTTAGGACTTTGAAAAACCAAGAAACATATGAGAACCTTAATATCTTTAGACCAGTATGGGCTGAGCATAAGGTAATTTTAGATGAGGTTGACCCTGAGATACGTAGGAATTTTAAGCGTAGGGGTTTGTTACCACTCATAGAGGTAGAGCATCCTTTTCTTGCTGCATTGATTAGAAAGTTCTATACAAACCTCTCTGTGCACTCCAATTATCTCTTGGTGTACCTTTGGTATAGTAGCCCGTGTACCCTTACACTGAGACCCATCACCTCGATGGCATTATGTCACTCATCACCGGTACTTCCATTAGTTGGGGTATTGATTCTCGTGTCACTTCTCATGAGCTTACCGAGCTCAACTATTTGTTTTTTTGGATTTCTTGTCATTGTATTTGGCCTATCTCTCATCTTCATACTATTCCCATTAAGAGATGTGCATTCTTGTACGCTCTCGTCACTGATGCTCCTATGAGTTTTTCCACTCTTTTCATTAGCTCACTTGTTGAGGTTCATAGGAGCAGTGCCAAATCTCATGGTTTATTCTTTCCGATCTTTATCCATAAGATTCTTTTGGACTTAGGTTTAGAGGACTTTCCTGCATTCGAGCCCGTACATATCATATCTTCTATAGGTGCCACATTTCTTAAGCAAAGAGCATCTCAGTTGAAAGCTAGCTCTAAGTGCCCTAGAGTCGAGTCTTCTACAAGTGATGCAACTAGGCCTCCTCTATCTAGTGACCCTTCTGCTAAGATATATGTAGACCCTACAGCTACTGTGGATCCTCCACTATCTACATCAGGTGACTCTTCGTTGCGGAGCATGCTAGATACAGTTATGACCGTTTAGGCGGTGCATGGACAGCTTCTGTTGGATGTGCTCAATGAGCTTCATGCTTTACGAGCAAATTTGGCAGATGCTAGAGGTTCTGCTCCACTGGCTCCACCTTTTGATGAGTCTTGATTGCCCTTTTGGCAATTCGTCACAAAAAGGGGGAGCACATACACATGGAGATAGGGGGAGATTGGAGATTGTAGATTATATCTAAGAGCTCATTTTATGATGTATTTTGTTTTTGGCTTTGATGTATTTCTTTTTAAGTGGGTTATATATGATAGGGGGAGGCATTATGTTATGTTTTACGTTTAGTATTTAGTTTTTTATTGTTTCTTGATTCACATATGGTACATTTGATTATTGATTTATATGTATGAGGTTATTCATGATATATGTCTTTTATTTTATGTTTTGTGAAATCAAGAAGTTTAATTTCGTTTTACTTGTATTTTCCACACATGCACATATGTGTTTGTTGAGTGTTTCAAGAATTTACAGGTTAATTCAGTTGTGGCTGCTGTCTACTTTAGCAACTGATAGATAGTGGTTAGGTTGAATTGTATTTAGGTTTTTTAAATTTGAATGGGCTGTTTTTTTCTTTGAGCATTTTATATTTGTAATGTATTTTGTCACAGATTGTCAAAGGGAGAGTTTGTTGGGTTCTAAGACTTTAGGAACTAGTGTATTAGAACTTCAATTTGTAATATGTTGGCAAACCATAATCAAAACATAGAGTCTAGGTTTAGGCTTGCTCAAAGTGTGTTTAATTGTAAAATTGGAATCGAATGATTGCAGAAATTATTGGACAAAATCCGCAAGGCTCGATCGATCTAAACACATGCAGATTTATTTTTCTACAGAAATTCCAATTTAGCCCAAGCCCGTTTGACATGTAGGGTTTTGTGTTTTACTCCAAGTATAAAAGGAAAAACTCTAGCTACATTTTAAAGGCTTTTTGAGAGTTGTGTATTGAATTTTTTGTGAGATCTAGAGGTGTTTACCTTTATACACACATATAAAGTTGTCAAGATCAAGATTTGTGTCAAGAACTTGATAATCTCTTCAGTTGCTGCCTAAAGAACTTTCAAGAAGATCCAAAACTTTTGAATAGAGTCTCAAAGTCACAAGTAGGAGAACCTGTGATTGCAGCAGATCAAGGAAAGAAGTAATCCGTAGACTCGGAGTTGTCACGTGGTCATGGTAGTAAGTTTTTTACTCGAGGTAGCAATAGGATGTTAGTGATCTAAGTTCTATAGTAAAAACTTCAATTCTTACATAGTAGATCTGTTTTACCTTAAGGATAGTTAGGTTAAATCATCCCCAGGTTTTTTACCAGTTAGGTTTTCCTAGGTTATCATATCGTTGTATCATTTATATTTCCACATTATTTACATTAAATGGTTTTATTGTGTTAACCTAAAACTGAATAATTTATCTAAGTAATCACTTGGCTAAATAACTAAATTAAACAACTTGTGTTAAGGGGTCTAAAAACATGCAACAACATTTATTATTTTATAATGTTTCTAAAAATAGCTCCTAAATCAATGTCTTTAGTGCATCGGTTAACATTTCCCATAATAAATAACACTATTATATCTTAACAATATGTATTATTTTATTATTTTTTCAATAAAATGTTTTTAAAAATAACTCCTAAACTAATGTCTTTCTTGCATTGGTTATCAGACCAAAACACCAATAAGTTTTTGGTGTAAGCAGAAATTGAATTTTAGATTTCTTATTTAACCATCAGACTTTAACAATTGAGCTAACTATAACTGACATTATATCTTATATTATAATATATTTTATAATGTAATAGATAGTAGACGCTTAACAAACATATATTACTATATTATTATTTAGGAGGGTCAGACAAGCTTGGCAATAGAGTCGGTCAAAGTTGAAAGTTACCACTATAAGCCAATAACAACAAACAATTTCAAATTAAACTTTATTAATTGAGCTAACCGATAAACCAACATTATATTTTTTATTATAATATATTTTGTAATGTAATGGACCGAAGACGCTCAACAAACATTTATTACTATATTATTATTTAGAGGGTCAGACAAGCTCGGCAATAGAGACAGTCAAAGTTGAAAGTTACAGCTGTAAGCCAATAACAACAAAAAATCTCAAATCAAAATGAAAAAGAGCAGAAACACTCACGGAGAAACCCAGAGAGAGAGAGTGAAATATTAGTGACCGCAAAAGTTGAGGAAGTTGCTAAGAAGCCCTCTAAATGCGTAAATTTTACATTATGGAACGCGTAATTTTTTTTTTATTATATATGGAACACGGTATCAAGTTCATCATTTCGAACAAAACATTGAGCAACAGCTTCTAGAATTTTTTTCCCCTCTTAAAATATGTATAAATCATTAAATTGTGGATATTTTCCCATTACCTTAATTTGAAACCAATATATTTGAATTTTATAAACTAACTAATTAAAAAATAAAATTGAACAACCATGTGTAAACTACTATAGTTACGTACCCAATACCAAACAAAACCTCCAATTATTATCAAATATTAAAATATATAAATACATAAATTCTAAGCTAATTACTCAAAACTCAAACCATCATTTCCAAATCTAAAAATACAGAAACTTATAATAAATAACACTATTATATCTTATATTATAATATATTATGTAATGTCATAGACGGTAGACACTCAACAAACATATATTATATTATATTATTAATTAGGATGGTTAGACAAGCTTCGCAATTGTGTTTACATCCAAACAAACGCATATAATATTTCTCCAAAAAGAGAAAAATGAAAAAACACACATATAATAAAGTCAGCCAAAGTTGAAAGTTACAACTGTAAGCCAGTAACAACAAACATTCACAAATCAAAATTAAAAAGAGCAGAAACAAGAGAAATTATAATATTATTCTATCAAGAGGTGCTACGTCCACAACATTTTCACAACGCAATAAACCATAGATGGTTAGTTAAAATTGGTTTAAATTTGAACCTAATACTAAGATTATTTTTTTACCCTAACAATAATAACCCCTAAAATATAGGTTTTTTTTTTCCCCTCCCTTCATGCTCATCTTGTTATTCCCTAAAATTTAGCCTTTTTTTATTTATTTTTCATCTAGATAAAAGTAAAACACTCCAATTTTTAAAAAATAAAATAAAAAATTAAGAGAACTTCTAAAATTTAGCATTTTTTCCTCACATTCATATTATTTTTCCTGCCAAAACTTTTCTTTATAGCCTATACCACTGCACCACTTTCAAACACATGCTCAAAAAAAAAAAATTACAGTTACTACTTATTTCTAAAATTTATCATTTTTTATTTTTTTAAATAAAAATATATTTTTTTAAATTATAATTACGCTATAATTTCTCCGGAAACACTCACGAAATCATCACGAAGAAACTCAGAGAGAGAGAGAGAGAGAGAGAGAGAGAAATACTAGTGACGGCAGAAGTTGAGGAAGTTGCCAAGAAGCCCTCTAAATGCGTAAATTTTACATTATGGAACGCGTAATTTTTATTATTATTATATATGGAACACGGTATCAAGTTCTAAGTGTCGGAAACCTCCGAAAGACTTTCTCTATTGACTATCCAACTTTCATTTTCTATAAGCTTCACTATCTCTACTTTTCTTTCCTGTACCCCTTGTTCTCCAACTTCTTTTCTTCTATGACATTTGAATTCCAAGAACCCTCCTCTTCTTCTTCTTCTTCTTCTAACGCCCATCAATGGACTCACGATGTATTCTTGAGTTTCAGAGGCACAGATACTCGCAACAACTTTACTGGGCATCTATACAACGCTTTGCATAAAAAGGGAATCAACACCTTCATAGACGATGAGCTTAGAAGAGGAGAAGAAATATCACCCGCACTTCTCAAAGCCATAGAAGGGTCAAGGATTTCAATCCTTATACTCTCTAAAAACTATGCATCATCTTCGTGGTGCTTGGATGAGCTTTTGAAGATCCTTGAGTGCAAGGAAACAAAAGAACAAATGGTTCTACCAGTGTTTTTCAAAGTAGATCCATCGGATATAGGGCATCAAACAAAGTGTTTTGGAAAAGCATTTGATAAACTTGGAGACAAGGTTAAGGATGATGTCAAGATGCTGAGGTGGAAGGCTGCTCTAATTGATGTGTCCAATTTGACTGGGGGCTGGCTTTTTTCCAAAGGGTAAATCTATCTCTAACCACCTCTTGCCATCATTTTACAACTTTTTTTTCTCATTCCAATTACTAATAATGCATTCTTGTATTATAATTACATTTTGATCCAATTCTATTTGTAGAATACTATATATATATAATAAATTAACTTTAGATTTTCATTTTTTGGTTGTAGGCTAACTTAAGAATTAAGATGAATACACATATTTTGGGGGCTAATTTTATTTATTTATTTCATATACTGTGTAATCCTTTTTTTATTTTACTGAAGTAGAATGAAATAGTTTTGGAATTAGCCACTCTCAGTATTTAATTTTTCATTTCATTATAATTAGTAAAACAGATTTGAGACGAATCTATTTTCAAAGCTACTCTGTTTCTTTCCTTAAATTTAGTTTTGGTTTAGATTTTAATATAGAGAGAGAGAGAAGCAATGAATATATATATATATATATATATATCTGGAATCCCACCTACTAGTCTTAGACCCCAAGGAACACAGTGATTAATGTAGCTTTGGCAGCCCCCTCTCACTTGCATCTCTGGAATTACATTGTTGTCATTTTTAGTGCTTTCAATTTTGAAATGGGTTGCTTAAGTCTATAGTTTAGTGGAGATATTACTGTCACTCAATACCTGGGGCAGAAGAGTATCACTTTCCAAAATAAAAATAAAGATTTTAGAAGTAAATAAACCTACCTTGTAACATAGAAACCTGTTTCCGATTGAGGATCCAATAAAGGATCCGGGCTTTTCTAATAAGGGGAAGGACCTGTGTTTAACCCATATATATGAGGAGTGTGAGGTGGAGGTGGAGGATTATTCCCTATCTTCTAGCCTACCATTATCATTTGTTAGTTTTTGCGGGGAAAAAATAAAAATCTCATATCTAGATCATGTTCTTGTATTTCAATGTTTAAAGTATCCAACTCACCAATACTTCTTCTCTATTGACTTTGTAGGAATGAATCTGAACTTATCCAAGAAATTGTTCAAAGGGTTTCACTTATAGTAAATCGTACATACCTCAATGTTGCTAAATATCCCGTTGGAATTGAGCCTCGTGTACATGAAGTAAATTCGCTTTTAAGTATCGGGAGTAATGACATACGCATGGTAGGGATCTTGGGAATCGGTGGAATTGGTAAGACAACCATCGCCAAAGCCATTTATAACTTGGTTGCTTATCAGTTTGATGGTAGTTGTTTTCTTGCAAACATTGGGGAAACTTCAAAGCAAGAATCCGGGTTGGTCCGCTTACAAGAGACCCTTCTTTCTGAGATTCTAAGAGATACAAGAATTTCACAGGTTGGCAATGTGAATCGAGGAATCAATGTGATAAAGCAGAGGCTACGGTCTAAAAGGATTCTTTTAATTCTCGATGGTGTGGACAAATTGGTCCAATTAGAAACATTAGCTGGAAATTGCGATTGGTTTGGTTTAGGAAGTAGAATCATCATTACAACAAGAGAGAAAGCTTTGTTAGCTAATCATGAAGTAGGCTTGATATACCAAGTAAGGGACATGGATCATAACGAAGCTCTTCAACTCTTTAGTTTGAATGCCTTCAAAACAGAAAAACCTTTTGAGAATTATGATGGACTCACAGAACGCGCGATACGTTATGCTAGGGGCCTTCCTTCAGATTTAACCAATTTAGGTTCAGAGCTATATGGAAGAAGCATGGTTCAATGGAAAAGTGCATTGGATAAGTACGAAGCAGAGAGAAAAAGAAAAAGAAAAGTACGAAAGAAATCCTCAAAAAAAAATATTCTATAAAAATTCAAAATAATTTATTCATACATAAGTTGAAAGCTATTGGTGGTCATTATTATTTTTTTGTCAAGTCTTTGAAAAAGCTTTGTAAGGATTTTATTTGGTAGACTATGCTAATTGTTCACCATTGATCATTTTATTTCTAAAAAATATAAATATTTTGTCACTTCTAAACTTAATTTTCGTTATTGTGGTACAATAAATATTTTTTCATGTTTTCATATTTCAAATAGGATATGACCAACCAATTTTTCAAAATATGGTAAAATTTTTCAATGAAGCTTATATTTGTAAGGGAAAAAAAAAAATTGATTAGTTTTAAGTGCATTGGAAGTGGTTTCAAATGAGATCTGAATATAATGGGCTGGAAGTAATTTTACAGACTTAAAATAGTTTTAAACATGTTAGAAGTGTTACATAGATGTATAATAAATTTTAATTGAGCACTTTATAGTATTTTAGTTGAGATTCGTGAATCTATATGTAAGGACATTTGTTTCTCAAAAAAAAAATGAACAGATACTTGACATGTAGTTAGATATATAATGACTTGGTACAAAATAGAAACTCAGTTAAAATCCAAAGATATATAGCATCAAAAATTAAAGAAAAGTAGAAGGATATTTGGCACAAAATTAGAATGCAATTAGAATCCAATTTGAATGTTTGATTGAACTTTATCTCAATTTAAAAAAAAAAAAAATATATATATATATATATATATATGGTATGAAGTGCAAGTAGAGTTCTTTTTTATTTTGAGAGATAAGACAAAATTTGAGAATTGGAGGGATCAAGATACACAAACGCCTAAATTGTTTTCTAGCATCATTTTCACAATATTTGGTATAGGTGGCTGTGTAGTCTGATGCCAAGCATTATCATATTCAATAGAAGGAAGTATTATTTGCATGGTATGGCACATTTTGATTGGTATCGGTTAGATTAATATTCTTTGGTTGGATGGGTAATACATGGTTAATGAGTAAAAATTAATATTACGATTCGAACATGATCGCCATAAATAAAGGCCTTTCAAAATTAATAAATCCACCAAATTTCAAAGTAATAGATGAATGACTGATATTTATTTTCCTCAATTTTTGCAATGAGTAATAAACACTTGCACCAAAATTAAGAAATTGAATGGACACATGATACAAAAATAGACTCTAAGGTCTATCCTGCCGATATCACCACTAGTTTAATTATTTTCACCAGTACTTCAACCAAAATCTAGCTATGCCCATTTTGTAGTTCCTGTGGCTATGAGAAACCTTCGGGTCTTGGCTATGGAAAAAGACATGTTATTTTTTGTGCCTTAGCCGTTGATTCCACTAGATCAATGGGATCCCAATTTTGATTTCCTAGGTATTCTAGATTATGTTGCTTTGATTTGTGAAAGTTTTCATACTATTTCTTTTAATAGTGTCCTAATGTGATGTTATAAAGCTGCTTTAGCTCTTGCTAGTGTTGCAAAAGAGAATGAGAAGATTGTTGTTTGACTTGAAAAACGCCTCTTTTTTCTCTTCTCATTGTACAACATGAATATGAATGAATACAACAATTATTGTTTCTTAGTTTTTAAAAAATAATTATATATATATATATATATATATTCACATACAAACATTAAAAAATATTCTTTGAAGACTATAAAACAAATAAATACTCATAAACAATAATTTGAAATTTAACATTAAAAATATAATCAAACTTATTTGAAATCTAAAATTAAGAAATAATACAAATCATAAATTAAGAAATAAAAGTAGAAAAAAAAAAATGAAGAACATACATGATTGTTTCCTCTTTGACTTTGAGAGAGAGAGAGAGAGAGAGAGAGAGAGAGAGATGAAAGTATAAGTATGCAATTGAAACTTGTTGGTAGGAAAGAAAAAATGAGTATGAAAAAGTTGACAGTTCATAAATGAAAAAAAAAAAGCCCCAAACCAGTTATTGTAGGAGAGAACAAATGAGTACAAAAGTTGAATATTATGAATGGCCATAATCCACCTATCAACTTTTAATGCAAAATTCGTGAATTTAAGTATATGAATGAGTTTTTATTTATCATTTTGAAGTTAAGAAAATAATAGCTTAAACAAAATGCAGCCCATGAACAAAACCTACTCAATTTGAATATAATTAAAAAAGAGGCAAATTCATACCTATTAATAGGTAGAGTAGATAGGAGAATGGGAGAATACACCAAAAAGTTGTGCGGTATGTACAAGAATGGAAGAATATATATATATATAAACTCCACCATTATATATAGAATTTTAAGTTGGGTAGAAGTTTATAGGTAAACGAGAAGGTGTTTACGTTTAACTCAAATATTTATTAATTTTTTCTCAAAAAAAAAAAAATACTTATTATGTTATTTACAATTTTTTTTTTACTTAATCCAAAAAAAATTTTGTAACTCGTATGAACAAATAAGATTGCAATCTTTTGTTTCATATGGCTAGTAATCAAATTTAAGTTAAATTAATCATAAAGATTATATGACGAATTTATATTTTAACCAATTTAAGATTTTTAATTCTTTATCAACTTAGTAATTATAGGAGAATTTTTTGTTACAAATATCTATTTTTTTAGATCTAAAGATATAAATAAATAATTATTGTTACTATTTTTTGTTTCTTATATATGACTGTGTAGTAATATAATTTATGTAAAAATAAATTGTAAAAAAAATAGTAAAAAAATATATTGATAATAAAATGATTAATTGAAGAATTTTTTAATAACTTAGAAATTATAAAAGAAGATAAGAACAAAAAAAAAAATTATATATAGTTTATTTTTATAAATCTAAAAAATTGGTCAATTTAAGGATCTGTTTGGGATCCACTTATTTTATTGAAACTGAAAATTTTTTGCTGAAAGTACTATAGATAAAGGTAAAAATTAACTGAAATAGTACAGTGGGACTTATGAATAATACCAAAAAGTGCAATGGGACCCATAAATAGTAGCACAAATAAGCTTAATAGTAAAATAAGCTAGCAACTTTCATCAATGCCAAACATACACTTAAGATCTATTTGAATACTGCTTATTTTCCTAAAACTGAAAACTTATTGCTGAAAGTACTATAGATAAAGGTAAAAGTTAACTGAAATAGTACAGTGAGGCCCATGAATAGTACCAAAAAGTGTAGTGGAGCATATGAATAGTAGCAAAAATAATATGAATAGTGAAATAATTTTCATTTTTCATTGGTATTCAAACAGAGGCTTAGTGAGGGAAATATCACAAGACACATTAAGGGTCTGTTTGGATATCACTTATTTTGCTAAAACTGAAAACTTATTATTGAAAGTACTATAGATAAAGGTAAAAGTTAGTTGAAATAGTACAATGAGACCCATGAATAGTACCAAAAAATGCAGTGGACTTATGAATAGTAGTAAAAATAAGCTGAATAGTAAAATAATTTTAATTTTTCATTGGTATCCAAACATGCACGAATTTGTTTGTAAGTCAATGTCACTACTTTTCAACACGCAAACAGTTGGCCAGTTGGCCTGCCTTCAAATCTAGCTGATATTGAATCGAATCACCGATCACGTAAAAGAAATTTCATCCAAAGAAGAAAGAATCTAATTCTCCACCATTCCCTTAATTAAGTGCCGAATATTGACATATGGTACAAAAAATGATTCCTGCATGGTTCACTTTAAAATCCTCAGGAACTGGGTCTAGCACCATTAGGTGTTGTATACAGAATATTAAGTAATGGAAGGCAAAAGTGAAAGGTGCAGTTGGTGTGGGGTGCAACTACTTGTGCCCCCAGAAACCAAAAGCATTCAATGTTCTGTATGCAATGGCATAACTCGGGTTCAATCAAATGATCGTTGGGTTCAAGTCCAGGGCTCAATTAGCCATACAGCAAATCGGTTTAAAGACCTTGTCAGTACAGTGGTTGCTGGATCGGTAAACAGCTATCCAGCATGGAATGCACAAGTTTATGGTTATTATCCTCAGCTGCCACCACCACGACCATCACCGCCATTGACACCTCCTAACGCGCATGGGAGGAAGCGAGCCCTTCTATGTGGAGTGAGCTATTATGGGCGTAGTTACAAACTCAAAGGAAGTGTGAATGATGTTAGGTGCATGAGATACTTTTTGGTGGAAAAGATGGGTTTTCCCAACGAGTCCATACTCATACTCACAGGTACTAATTAGAGGACCTAATGGATTAATTGAAATGACAGTTCAAAATAATTAGGAAAAACATTTGGATGTTTAAATTTTTCTATATTGTGCTGATAAAAGTCAGGACCAACAGTTAGTTCGCACATACATTCCAAAGCTAGGACCAACAATTTCATACAAGGTACTGACTTATAATATTGATGTAATAACACAATCCACAAGCATCAATTTTCAACTCAATTCTCCTCATTGAAAAGAAGCATCCTCCTTTCAAAAGAAGTTTTTAGTACCAACCATCTTTGGAATAAACAATACCTCAATTTGATGTAAATGTGTGGACTGCGTTTAACTATTAAAACAAAGAAGTTCAAGGACATTAATTTCATGAGCACTACTCAACAACTTATAAGCTTCTTTGGCAAATTAAATGTCTAAGCTGTCACCTAGTTACCAAGTACGAGTAACATTCTAAGTTAAGAACCTGTAGATCAATGAAAATGCAGGTGAGCCTATCATTATATATAATGATATTAGCTAGGGGCCAATATCTGATAGTTATGTTTGAACTGAAATAATTTTATTTCAATATTTAATAGAATTCTAATCTTGAATCATGAACGTAATCAACAAACTAACTAGCACTACAAATTCTAGCCTAGTAATAGCTGGACTCTAAATCTTTCTAGAATAAACAAGATTAGTGGCTCGCGGTCTCAAAGGAATCTGGATCAAAAATAAATATTTTACCTTCCCAAAATGAAAAACCAAAAGAGAAAAAAAAGTAAATTATGCTATTTATTGGTATCCTTCCTGCTAACATTTTGGACAAACTACAGAGGACGAGACAGACCCACTTAGGATCCCAACAAAACATAACATCCGAATGGCCTTAAAATGGTTAGTCCAGGGGGTTCAGTCAGGTGATTCATTGGTCTTCCATTTCTCGGGCCATGGCTCAAGGGAGCGTGACAAAAACATGGATGAGATTGATGGGTACGACGAAACACTATGCCCTGTTGACTATGAAACTCAGGGGAAGATAATTGATGATGAAGTGAATGACACCATCGTTAGGCCAATACCCCGTGGTGCCAAACTTCATGCCATTATCGATGCCTGCTATAGTGGAACCGTACTTGATTTGCCTTTCCTGTGCAGGATGAATCGGTATGATACTTGTTTTATAGTAATGATTCTTGATTAGTTTATCATATTGAAAACAGAAGTACATTCTTGTGTTGGAGCAGGGAAGGAGTATACACATGGGAATTTCAAACATATACACCAAGTGTTTATAAAGGCACCAGTGGTGGGCTAGCGATCTCTTTTGGTGCTTGTGATGATCAGCAGACTGCTTCAGACACAAATGTGAGTTATATATACTTCATCAACAATATATCTATAGATTTAGATAGCTACACCCCCAAATATTCTGACTGTTTAAAATCAGAGATGAACAAACTTTTTTTTTTTTTTTGATAAGATGAACATACTAATTTGGCAATAGGGTAGTACTGTTGGTTTTCCTAGCCAATGAGAAATTTTTATGCATCTTTCTAATTGCTATCAAGGATTGTGATTGCTTTCAAAGTGCACTCCATCTTGCAAACTCTCCATGCTGTTGCTTTCACTATTGATTTATATATATATATATATATATATATATATCTCTGTGATCCGCTGGCATTCATAAGAGATTGCAAGAATATTATAAAGGAAGAATTGAGAAGTCTTGGCTATTAGATTGATTTATTTTGAAACATGAGAAATGATGCTATGAAAGTCTAAAGAAAGCACACACGATACTTTTTTGATGGAACATAAACTAAACTGTTAGTACCTGGTAATAAATCTCGAATCCATAAGGGGTTTCCCTAAATCTACAAGGAGAAGAAAACTAGAATCCACCAGAGAAATAATTTGACAAAAGTCTGTGTTTATTGATAATAGTCTGATTTGCCTCTGACAGCTACAAAACATATAAATACTGAGGAAAAAAAACATCTAAAATCCTAGTTCGCACTAATTACGCAATTAGGTGACAAAATACCGAAATTTACCAAAATGGCAAAATTGAGTTAAATGCAGAATCATAAACTACTAACCTTAAGGGTTGTCCCAAAACAAATGAGACATTATTCTGACTTTTAAACTAAAAGTTGTTAAGGAAAAACAAATATTACTATAAATAGCAAAAACATTGTTTTCGAAACCTTAATGAAGGAATTCGCCTAAATTTTGGCAACGTTCATGAATTTGAATCAGAACGCCATTTCTCTTCAACCTGCCAAATTTCATGCAATTCCAACACTATTATCTTGATGGCCTCTACTGGCACCTCATTTTGATCTTTCGTTATGACTTCCTACACCCTTGCTACTCTAGGGAGGTATGTGCTGTGTGTTCTACATCAGGAAGCATTTGTTGGGTATGCATGTGTTTGTGCAAGTCCCATGTAGAAAAAAAAACAAAGAATTTGACGAATTAATATAACATGGTTGGACTGTCCCGAGCCTTGTAACTTAACAGGCACGTTTTCGTATTTCCAAATGAAGATGTGCAGGGTTCCATCCCCCTTCGAATTATATATGATGTAGGTAGTCAAGTGATCATATACACGCCTTTTAGAAAGCTTTTAATGCTATATGTGATTGCAATTACATGAAAGTCTATGAACAGCGTATTTCCTAATCTTAAATCCATGTAGAATGAAGTTATGAAAAGTGAAAATGGTCAAGGTTGACAAACATAATTGAAAGCAAACACTTAGAGACAAAATATTCTTTTATTAATTGGATGGATAATATTTGTTTAGTATCCAACTTCCAAGTGCAGGCTTTGGCAGGTAAGGCTTCAACAGGTGCCTTGACTTATTGCTTCATCCAAGCTGTGCAAAGTGAACCTGGATTAACTTATGGCCGCTTGCTTAATTCCATACGCCAACAAATTCGTGAGGCCAAAACTGGAATACGCCTCAATGGTCCAATTGCATCTCTCATTAATAAAGTATTAGGCGCAGACTTATCACAGGTACCATTAATTACTATCTTGGTAAATGTAGTTAGTTGATTCTCTCCCCAAAAAAAAAAAAAATTAGCTAGTTAATTAATTCTTATATACAGTTTGTGTGTATGTGTGTATATATATATATATATATATATATATATTGACAGGATGTAAAATATAGTGATACATTAAAAAAAAATCCACAGAAATTTACAATTAGGGAAAGAGTTAGGATTTCCCCTTTGGAGGGGCCAAAGTATTAAGATAAAAATTTCACCATTTAAGAATAAGAATTAATCAAAGATTCAAAAATAAAGTACATAAAAAATAAGGCTAATCTATATTTGGTGTTAACAACAAAGTATAAATAAAAGAGATAATAGAATGATTGTTTCTTAACATATTTTACTTTAATCATATATGAAAACATAACTTGATATTCTTTTAATTTCACAGTAGTTTCCTGAACTCCAAAATTAGAGACTACCTTAAATTCTCTTATAAAAACAAAATCATGTTATCATATTTTATTTGGGCAACTAATTCTATACAAAATAAAATAAAAATAAAAAAGCTTTGCAAGTAAAAAAAAAAAATGATCAATTGATGACTATGACAATGACAATGAGAATAATATAATTTTAAAAAAAATGAAAAAACTAAATAATTTGTAATAAAAATATCACTTCTCTAGTTTAACTCTATTGAAACTATTCAATAGTATTTTCTTATCATCAAAACTTTAATAAAAAAGATGGGTTTTTTAGCAAAATTTGTTCAGTTTTTTTAGCTATATCAACACCCAAACATAGTACATATATAGTTAGCCCACAGTTTCATTATTTCTAACACGGAAATTAGTAAAATAAATGAAATAATATATTTTCCCGTCTCAATGTTGAAGCATTTTTTAGTCAAGAAAATAAAATCATTAATAAGATTGTTATAGAAGTTTTTTTTTTTCAAAATTAATTCCAGAGATAGAGAATGAAGAAATGGGGGCACCTCAAGGTATTACTAGCCCTAAGAATACTTCTTGAGATGGTTGGTATCTTGAATATGATAGTATCACATGTCTTCAATATATACGACAGTATGACATTTAAAAAAACAAAAATCAATAGTTGGGAGAAAGGGAATTTCAATTTTAAATATCTCAATTAAAAACATCATAAGGTCTCAATTAAGCTACAAAGCATTTAGCTCGCCAATATCACTTATGTCTATTTATGTATTAAATTCTTAAAAGGAGTTAGGTATCCTTTTGGGAAGGGGAAAAAATTCAAGGACTAGGAAGGCCATGGCCCTCCTAGCCTAGGTCTAAATGCAGCTCCATCCCAATTTACAACCCTCTACCTCTCTCTCTTATTGGATACAATAGTTATATGGCATAGGGATTTGAACCCGGGACCCCATGCTTGAAACTATGAATGACACATTAACTATTAAAGTAAGTCAACTTCTTGAGTCTTTATGCTACAAACTATATTATTTACTATATATAATTAAATAAATATTTTTTATTTTGTCACGGTTTGACCTTGGTTGAACCCTGATTTGATCTCGAAAACCTTAAACCTCTAATTTTTTTAATTCTTTGAACATATTAGATTTCAAAACAATATTTTCTCCCCTTTTATCTATAGGGCAGTTCACAATTCCTCCTTAAATTATAAAATGAAAGCAATGTCCCCTCTTAACTATCTTAACAATTGAAAATGAGCAAATAGCCCCTACCATTAGTTCAGTTATGAATACGTAACATAATCTTTTAATTTTAAAATTTTCCACAACCAAATTACTAAAATGCCCCTTAGAGGGGAATCTCTCTCTCTCTCTCTCTCCAAAAAAGTAATGCAATAATTACTTTGTGATTGCAGGAGCCTCAATTGTCATCATCAGAGGAGTTCAACATTTACTCAAAGCAATTTCTATTATAACTTAGTTTACCATTAGCTATGGGTGAGCTGCTATTCAAAAGTAATGAATTTTATCATCTAATTACGCATTTGGTCCTCAAACTTTGTCTCATGTTTTAAAACAATTCTAATATTTTGAAATGTTTCATTTTAGTACATGTACTTTTAAGTTTGTGTCAAAAAAAAAAAAATCTATGATGTCACTCTTACTTTAATTTTGAGTTGAGATTGTTCAGAGAAATCTTGGGGATTTTTATAGTAGCAAATGAGGAAAGAGATCGGTTCTTTAAAACTTTGTTTGCTTGTTGTATATTTGTTTGAAGATAGATAAAATCAAAGTAGAGTTAACAGCAGGACCTTTTTTAAATGAACTTATAAGGACTAAAATGAGATACTTCAAAGGATAAGGATCCTTTTGAAACATGGGAAAAATGTTAAGGGTTAAATGTGTAATTAAATCTAATTTTATTCATAAGATTGTCAATAACAACTTGGGATCACCTTCCATAGAATTTTTTTGTATATTGTGTTAAGATCGATATTTATTATCTTATTTTGTCATAGCCACATGTCAGCTCTTTATTCGTTCACTAATTCCCATTTGAAGGCCACATCAACACAATATAAGAAATTGGGCTAAAAACCATATCTTATGTCCAAGTCAAGACTCAAGAACTCTATTCAAATGGCATGGGCTTTTTCTGCATGTTCCTCATAGCTAAAAGAATGGCTTATATTTTGCTACATCACAAATAGAACTCACGGCCCATATTTCATCACTTCTGTAATGGGCTCGTTGCTGACACTTTTTCTACTCCATAGATTAGGCTTACCCGTATGTTATGTACATCAAGAAATAAACTCATGTTTCGTTTTCTCTTTTATCATGGATTGGGCTCAAGGAATATATATAATCCTCAATGGATCAAGATTCATGGCTTGCATCATTTCTCTCAAATAATTATCCATATTTACTCAATGAAATGCCCATATAGTTGTAACCATGGTTTTAAAAATCGGATTGGACTGGTCAGTTAACCGTGAAACCAAAAACCGGTATGATTGAACCGGTTATTGGCCGATTGTATTAAGACTGAAAACTACACCGTTTTTGACATTTTTCCCAACCTAGAATTACGTTGTTTTGGGGAAACCTAACCCTCAAAACTCATATCCTCTCTTTTTCTTTCCCTCACAACCCTCTCTCACACTCTCAGCCTCCGTTTCCTCTGAAATTTTTTTTTTCTCTCACTCTTTCTCGTCTTCTCTGTTCGGCTTTGAAATTTGGTGGTCGCCTTTTTCCCTCACACGTCTCTGCCTCAGACTCCTTTTTCTGTCGGCCTTGCGGTATTTTGAGCAGATGAATGAGCTTCAAAGGACAAGAATTGAAGAACACTTAATCTTTTCTCATCTTCAGTTCTTGTGAAAGAAACAAAATTTGGGGAAGAGGCAACACTGATCTGTTGTAAAAGAAATGATATTTTGGGAACATGCTAGTTGTGGAGTGAGGTTGAACTTTGCTTGGCAGAGAGAGAGGCAGAGGAAGATGTGTAAAATGAGGAGAAGAAATGAAGAGTGAAGCAATAGTTTCGGATCTTGTGTAGAAGGCTAGAAGCAAGTATTGACTGAATGGGAAAAGGAGAAGAAAGTGGGGTGAAGGTAGAGAAAATTTAATGCCAATGGAGGTGGGTGTAATTGTAGGGGAGTTATTTAATGATTTTTAAACTTTTATGATATAAATTTTTTAAACTAAATATTATTAGTTACTAGAAAATTAATATATAATTTATTTATTATTATTTTAATTATAAAATTATTAATTATGACATCATCAGTTCGATTTCGGTTGGACCAAAAAATCGGTAATTAGTCTCTTTTACGGTTCTTTGTCCGTACTGATTTTTAAAACCATGGTTGTAACTAGATTTTAATCATAAGTTTCAATGGCACCAAATCAAAATAATGATTTATTATTGAAATTTTAACCGAACCCACTACACATTATCTTCATATTTCTTCTTCTTCTTTGTTTTTTTTTTTTTTTTTTTTGAGAGAAAGGTAAGAACACATAATCTCATTCTCATTAATTACAACTAGAGGTGTACATGGGGTGGGTTGAGGAGTTTTTTCAACTCAACCCACGATAGTGGGTTAAAAAAAAATCCAACCTAACCCAATTCATTACAGGAGTCCAACTTTGGATCTTGTTAGGTCGGGTTGGACCCATGGGTTGGACTTTTTTTTAAAAAAATCACTATTATTATTATTATTAAATTGAACAACATCACCACAAATAAAAACAAATTTATAACTAAATAGTTATTAGCATAACACCAAACAAACATAAACTATATAAGGAGACCTTAAGGTTTGGGTTTTATTTAGAAATAGTGGCAAAAAAAAGTAAATAACGCAATTGTATAATATTTTTTAAATTTTAAATATATTAAATATATGTGGATTTGGTCGAGTTAGGCGGATTTGTGAATCTTATGACCCAAACCCAATCTGACCCACTATTAGAAAAAAAAAAATTCATAAAACCGACCTAACCTGATGGGTTGGGCTGGATCTAGTCAGTTTTGGCGGGTAGGCAAGTTCACTACACTCCCCTAATTATAACTCATTAACTCTCATTATGCAATGCACTAGTATAGGGATAATATAATTATTCAATGTTTTGGTAGCACAATAAATTCGTTCTCCCGTCTTTCACTTGAATAGTAGAACCTACCATAAATTTAATTAGTAAAATACAATATTATATCAGTTCATGCAAAAATTTCTATTTATTTTAACATAAGAACTTATTTTTTCTATTTTACGTACTCACTTTTTAAAAACCTCACATCAAATTATCTATTTTACACTACATTTCATTAAAAAAAAAATCAATTTTTCTTGTTTTTTTAATTGATTCTCTTTTTTCACATACAACAATCATCATCCACTCTCTTCCTTTATTCTCGAGATACATATATAAAGAAAGAATAAAAAATAAAATACAAAATGAGTAATACTGGTATAAATTTACGTGGTTACAATAGCAAAGATGTATTTTTACAAAACTTTGTATGACTTGATGTGAGTGAATTTTGAATTTGGTTGGCTACAATATGGTTATTTTTCTATAATACAAGTACTGATATAAGTGATTTGAGTTTTAGGAGAAAAAAATTATGGGTCCATGTGAAAAAAATGATGGTTATTTTTCTATAATACGAGCACTAATATAAGTCATAACTTCTATTAATACCGTAAACGAATCAAGCTATTTATGAACAGCTCAAACTCAGCTTGAGAAAAAGTTTGTTTATGTTCGTTTATTTAGTAAACAAACTAGACTCATGCCCAACTTTAGGCTCGATTATTAAGCGAGTCAAACTCAAACATAATAATGTGTTCGTGAAGAAACTCGTGAACATGATGACTCAATTTAACTATTAATAATACTACATATTTATATGTGTCCAAGTAGCTTACAAACAATCTCGAGCTTGCTCAATAGACATATGAACCAAGTTTGAATATGTAATCTTGTTTAATAATGAGCTTGAGTTCGATTCGTGTTCGAAATAAGATGAAATAAACAAGCTTGAACTTTTTAAAACTTGACTCAACTTGGTTCATTTACCTCCCTAATTTCTATAAATAGTGTTATTCTAAAAAAATAAAAAGAGATGCTCAAGTAGACACCATTCATAATGTCAAAAAAATTAAAAATAAAAATAAAAAACAAAATACCGATAGCATTGTACAAGCATTTGACTTTTGTTATTCTCGATGCAATATTCTAAGTTCCGATTTTCCTTTCTGTAAAAAAAAAAAAATAAAAAAAATAAAAAAGGAAAAGGAAAAGGAAAAGGAAAAAATCACAATGATAACAGTACAAACTGTCAGCCATTCAACACCTGGAGTAGGTAAAGATTAAAGAGTTAGAGAGAAATTAAAGAAATAAGAGTAAAGTAGAGAAATGAGTAAGAGAGCGAGAGATGCTGACAGAATGAGATGTACTAGATGGTGTTCATCGGTGGGGCTGCGTCAATGTGTCACTCTCGTTGAGTGGGATAGACTTAGGCAGTGCGGTGCGGTGCGGTGCAGCTCACATGGTGCCTTTCTACCAGGGTCTAGATTGTCCAGACTAGACTCTATTTTGATTTATTTGACAATGCGGCTCACGTGGTGCCTTCTTAGTTGGATGGGTGATATATGATTAATGAGTAAAAATTAATATTACGATTCAAACATGATCGTCATAAATAAAGGTCTTTCAAAATTAATAAATCCACCGAATTTCAAAGTAATGGATGAATGATCGATATTTATATTTTAATCTTATTTTTATTTTGGTCATTTGAATAAAAAACGCATTCTATTTTGGTTGTTACCGTCATTTCACGAATGGAAATATCCTACGTGGCAGACGAAACGTACTGTTGGCAAACTAAATGCTGATGTAACTAATAAAATAAGAATAATACTAAAGACACAAACTATTTTACAAAATTTTTTACAAACTGCTGATATGGTGAGTGATTATTGGTAAATGAAAAAATGATATTAATGATGGGCCTAAATGAAAACCAATAAGAGGTTGGTCACATCAATATTTTGTAAAAATGTTATAAAATAGATTGTTTCTGTAATAGTACTCATAAAATAATACTCCCTCCATCCCAATTTATCTGTTCTATTTGAAAAGTCAAATTTTTTAAGTAATTATCATTTATTATCTTGTCTGCCTTATAAATATGTATAAGTTTACAAGACAATCCTTAAATAAATTTATCATCTTTTAAAAAAAAAAAAGTTATTCTTAATGAGGCAACTAAAAAAGTGCCCCAATTAGATTGATTTTTTAAATATTTGTTAGTTTTCTTTTCAAATAATTTTAAAAATAAATTAGGGGTATAATAGGAATATTAATAAATTAATGACTTTTATTTTTAGAAATAAAACAATATTTTGGGACATCCAAAAATGAAATAGAGGACAAATAAATTGGGACGGAGGAAGTATTAAAAAATGTCATGTCAGTATAAAATAATGATTAAAAAAGACATATTAGCATCCATATCAACTTTTGATTTTTAAAAATTAATTTATCAATTTTAACAAAATAAAAAAAATGAAAAAAAACAAAATTAGAACCCAAAATACACAAGAATTTAGATGTAGTTTCATCTAAAATATGAATAAGAAAGAACACAAATCTAGAAAATTTAATCACAGGAACACAAACCCATAAAAAAATAAATTTACCGACAAGACAAACACAAATTACCAACAAAAATATCCAACCAAGCACCACCAAAACCAGCAAAAACTCCACTGAAAATTAAAAAAAAAAAAAAAAAAAAAACAAACAAACAAACTCAGTCCTTAAGGGTGTGTTTGTTTGGAGATGAAATATGGTGAATAAAAAACTTTAGAGAAAAAATAGGAAAGAAAACTTTTTTTGTGGGTGTTTGGTTGGAGAAAAGGGAGGGAAAAAAATTAGTGAGATCCGGGTGTTTTTTGTCTGAGCCCACCAAAATGGAGAGAACAAAGTGAGAGAAATTTAATAAGTAAATGAAGAATATGCTCATGTGCAAGTGCACATAGGTTTGTCCAATCCATTGCTCTCTTTTCTTTTCTTTTTTTTGTTCTTTTTTTCTTTTTTGTCTCGTCTGGTCTATACGTTGCCCTTGGCCTTTTTTTTTTTTTTTTTTTTTATTTTTTATGATTTGGACGTTGCCTCTTCCTTTTTTTTTTCTTTTTTCTTTTGATTTCTTGGGCAGCTTCGTCCAGTTGCTCTTCTTTTTTGTCTTTTCTTTTTGTCTTTTGCTTTCTTTTGTGATTTTTTTTTTTTTTTTTGTTTTTTTAAACATGATTTTTTTTTCTAGATATGATTTTTTATTTCCTAATAAATTTGGGTGATTGCTTTTTTTTTGGGTCACTTTTTTTTTGTTTTAATAGGGCTTTATTTTATGATAAGGGTATATGAGTAAATTTATACAAACACATTTTTTATCCCTTCACTTTTCCACTCCCAACCAAACAAAAAAGAGAAAAATTAAAATTTTTTCTATCATTTCACTTTTCTATCCTCCCACTTTTTCACTCCTCCAACCAAATGGACATTAAAATTTCTCCTCTCAAGTCTCTACTCCTAACTAAACAAAGAAGAGAAAAATTAAAATCATTTTTATCCTTTCACTTTTCTATCCTCCCAATCTTTCACTCCTCCAACCAAACGGACATTAAGATTTCTCCTCTCACGTCTCTACCCTCTCCATAAAAAAATGCTCAAATACTCATAAAAAATCTACAGAAAAGCCACCAAAAAGTACCTAGAAACAGCCCCAAAACCCACCGAAAAACCAGAAAAAAATGATAATAATAATAATAATTCCTAGACGAATCTCATGGACAGCAGTAATTATCTAGAACTTTCTCATGGGATTATTTTGGACGTTCTTGCCACATATATGTTCATTGAAAATTTAGGACAAAACCATCACGTTACACTATCATTGATTCCCATATATTGTCAAAAAGGTAGAATTGAGATTCAAAATTGTAGATGTATTTTTCTCTTTTCGGCCGCTGGACAAGATTCATGCCTCAACCCACCCATGAATACCCGAGCCAGGCCCTGAGGAGCAAATACTGTAACCAATCCCATACTACCTCCATTTTACTCTCATTTATTTAATAGATCTAGTCCACATGAAGTTTACTGTAACTTTGGGAAGAATCACAAGGTCCGATGTGCCACCATAAGGTCTACAATGCCAATCTGCCATAGCTTTGACAGTCGTGAAAGCTCCAAATATGGGTTTGTAAAATATTGGGAGAGAAAGAAGTGGAGGAGAAATAAGGATAGAGTAGAAGAAGGGGATGATGAGCATTAGACATTAGTGAATATGAAAATTTGAGAGATGCTACAAAATTTTCATTGTTGATTTTATTTCAATTCATATGAAACTTGAGAAATTTTTTTTTTTAAAATATGTTTTAATTAAAATGCTAATGTGGCATTTATAAAATGCCAAATAAATTTTTTTAATATTATTTTATTGCCCACGTTAGCATTTAATATGCCAATAGTACATTTCATCTGCTATGTAGGATATTTCCGTTAAGAAGATTACGGAAGGAACCAAAATGGAATGCATTTTTCATTTTAGAGATTAAAAGCGGTAAAATAAAAAAGTATGAACCAAAATAAAAATAGGATCAAAATATAGGGAATAAAAGTGCATTTACACTTATTTATTTTCCTCAATTTTGCAATGAGTAATATACACTTGCACCAAAATTAAGAAATTGAATTGACACATGACACAAAATTAGACTCTAAGGACTATCTTTCTGATATCACTAGCGGTTCAGTTATTTTCAATAGTACTTAAGTCAAAACCTAACTATGCCCATTTCATAGCTTTTGTGGCTATGAGAAACCTCCGGATTTTGGCTATGGAAAAAGATATGTTATTGTTTGTGCCTTAGCCGTTGATTCCATTGGATCAATGGGATCCTAATTTTGATTTCCTAGGTATTCTAGATTACATTGCTTTGATTTGTGAAAGTTTTCATTCTATTTTTTTTGTTAGTGTTCCATTGTGATGTAATAAAGCTGCTTTGACTTTTGCTAGTGTTGCAAAAGAGAATGAGAAGATTGTTGTTTGGCTTGAAGAATGCCGCTCTTTTCTCTTCACATTGTACAACATGAATATGAATGAATTCAACAATTATTGTTTCTTAGTTTTTTTGAAAAAAATTATATATATATATATATATATATATATTCACATATAAACATAAACAATTTTTTTTCTTTGAAGAATATAAAACAAATAAAACCCATAAACATTAATTTGATATTTAATATTAAAAATATAATCAAACTTATTTGAAATCTAAAATTAAGAAATAACACAAATTATAAATTAAGAAATAAAAGTAGAAAAAGAACAAAAGAACATACATGATTGTTTCCTCTTTGACTTTGAGATGTAGAGAGAGAGCAATGAAAGTGTAAGTATGTAATTGAAACTTGTTGGTAGGAAAGAAAAAATAAGTATGAAAAAGTTCACAATTCATAAATGAAAAAATGAAATCTCTGAACCAGTTATTGTAGGAGAAAACAAATGAGTACAAAAGTTGAATATTATGAATTGGCTTAATCCGCCTATCAATTTTTAATGCAGAATTTGTGAATTTAAGTATATGAATGAGTTTTTATTTTTCTTTTTGAAGTTAAAAATAATAATAGCTTAAACAAAATGCAACCCATGAACAAAACCTATTCAATTTGAATATTAAAAAAAAAAAAAGAAGGACAAATTCATATATATATATATATATATATATACAACCCTTGAACCTCTCATTTTTCTGATTCTTTGAACAAACGAGGTTTCAAAACAATGTTTTCTCCCCTTCTATCTATGGGGCAGTTCACAATTCTCTCCTTAAACTAACAAATTAGAGCAATATCCCCTCTCAACTATTGAAAATGTGCAAATAACCCTTTACCATGAATTCAATTATGAACACACAACATAATATTTTAAATTTTCCACAACCAAATTACTAAAATGCCCCTAAGAGGGGAATATCTCTCTCTCTCTCTCTCTCTCTCCATTCAAAAGGTAATGCTATAATTACTTTGTGATTGCAGGAGCCTCAATTATCATCATCATCAGAGGAGTTCGACATCTACTCAAAGCAATTTCTACTATAACTTAGTTTACCATTAGCTATGGATGAGCTGCTATTAAAAAGTAATGAATTTTATCATTTAATTACACATTTGGTCCTCAAAATTTGTCCCACGTTTTAAAATAGTCCTAATATTTTGAAATGTTTCATTTTAGTCCTTACACTTTTAAGTATGTGTCAAAAAATATATAATGTTACTCTTACTTTAAATTTGAGTTGAGATTGTTCAAAGAAATCTTAGGGATTTTTATAGTAGCAAATGAGGAAAGAGATTGGTTATTTAAAAACTTTGTTTGCTTGTTGTATATCTATTTGAAGATAGATAAAATTAAAGTAGAGTTAACAGCATGATCTTTTTTTACATGAACTTATGAGTATAAGAACTAAAATGAGACACTTCAAAGGATAAGGATCCTTTTGAAACATGGGAAAAATGTTGAGAGCTAAATGTGTAATTAAATCTAATTTTATTCATAAAATTGTCAATAACAACTTGGGATCAACTTGTTTACTAAATCGTTTATTTAGTAAACAAGCTAGACTCATGCCCAACTTCACTTTAGGCTCGATTATTAAATGAGTCAAGCTCAAACATAATAATGTATTCGTGAAAAAACTCATGAACATGATGAGACGTACTAGATAGTTTTGATCTTAATGTCTAAAGAATGCCTTAATTCCCATTAGGATTAGTCCAACAATATGTATATACCTGATTTTTGTTAGGACGTTGTGGTACGGGGCACACAATTACGACTGAAGTAGAAATGAGAAAAATGAAAAATAATGAACACCAAAATTTTATGTGGAAAACTCCCAAACAAATTAGGAGAAAAACCACCGGCAAATTGTAGAAGGATTTCACTATTGCAAAAGGATTACAACAATTTCTCTCTAATTAAGGGAGAGCACAATTGACAATACCCTCTCTTATAATAGGAGAAAATACACTCTCTCTAATAAAGGAAAGACAATATTTAAGAGAAACCTCACTTCTTTTCTCTCTAAAGACTCTCTCTCTTTTTCACCCAAAATAGGATTTTACCTTCAAAAATTGGGATAGATTTTATGAAGACAAAAGACATGTATATATAGAGGAGAGAGGCAGTGGAAAATGGCGGTGAGGCAATGTGAATACAAACTGTTTTTACAGCTTGATATAGCTGTCTTTACAGCTTGTTTTACAACACAAATTCTCCACCATCTTTGACTATTCAAAGACTTAATATAGAAGCAAAATTGCTTCTTATCTTTTTGGTCCACAAAAGTGGCTTTAGTGCCACATATCTCCCACTTAAAGTCACTTTTGTAATCCTTTTATCCTTTCTAGACTTGCCATCTTCATGCTGCTTACATTTCTACTAGGCCAATAGATGATTGACACCAAGTAAATTTGTCGTTGTTGATTGGCTTTGTTAACATATCAGCTAGGTTGTCTTTAGTATGGATTTTATGTATATCCACACTTCCTTCTTCCACCTTCTCACGAACAAAGTGATACTGAACTCGTATGTGCTTTGTCTTCGACTGAAACGCTGGATTCTTTGCCAGATGCAAAGCCCTCTAACTATCACAAAATAGAGCAATTTTCTCTTGTTTGTGTCCAAGCTCCTCCAGTAGCATTTGCAACCATATTGCCCCTTTGCTAGCTTGTGTAGCTGCAACATATTCTGCCTCCGTCGTAGAAGTAGCCACGATAGACTGCAATTTTGAAACCCAGCTTACAGCTCCTCTAGCGAGAGTAAACACATAACCTGAGGTAGACTTGCTCTTATCAAGATTACCTGCATAATCTGAATCAACATAGCCTCTGACAGTAAAGTCTAATCCTCCATAACATAATGCAACATTTGAGGTACCCTTGACATATCTCAGGATCCTCTTTACAGCACTCCAATGCTCTTTACCAGGATTCGCCATGTGTCGACTAACCACTCCCACTGCTTGTGCAATGTTTGGTCTTGTACAAACCATAGCGAACATTAAGCTACCCACTGCTAATGTGTACGGTACTCGAGACATTTCCATCCTCTCTACGTTGTTGCTAGGACTCATACTTGAGGATAACTTGAAATTAATAGGAAGAGGGGTAGAAATTGGCTTACAATCTTGCATGTTGAAGTGCAGCAAGATTTTCTTCAAATAATTTTTCTGAGAAAGCCATATCTTCCTATTATCTCTGTCTCGGTATATTTGCATCCCTAGAATCTTGTTTGTCGGTCCCAAGTCCTTCATTTCAAACTCCCTAGCCAATTGTGCCTTTAAGTCTATAATACGATCTTTATTAGGGCCTGCTACCAACATGTCGTCAACATACAACAACAGAATAATGAAATTACCATCACCAAATCTCTTGTAGTAAACACAAGGATCTGAACTATGTCTGTTGTATCCAAGGCTCATGATGAAGGAATTAAATCTCTTATACCAACATCTCGGCGTGTGTTTGAGACCGTATAGAGATTTGTTCAACCTGCAAACCAAGTTCTCTTTTCCTTTTCTTCAAAACCTTCTGGTTGGAGCATGTAAATCTCTTCTTCAAGTTCTCCATGAAGAAATGCAGTTTTCACATCCAACTGCTTTAAGTACAAGTCAAATGTAGCACACATCGCCAGGACTACTCGAACCGTTGTGAGTCGAACAATAGGAGAGAATATTTCGTTGAAGTCTATACCTTCTTTCTGAGCGAAACCTTTTGTAACGACAGAGCCCCCACAGTTCCCGACTGCCGTGTGCACACACTTCAACCCAGGCTTAGGTCCCCAGGTTTTCACAAGCTTCTGGGGTAAAAGCTTGTGCACCTGGGTGAGGGGATCTAAGCCCAAAAGTCCTGATCCCACATCGCAAAGTGAGCGGCCAAAGCAAAGGTTCATAAGTGATGGGCAACCCCTAACGTGTGCACAAGCTTTTACCCCAGAAGCTTGTGAAAACCTGGGGACCTAAGCCTGGGTTGAAGTGTGCACACGGCAGTCGGGAACTGTGGGGGCTCTGTCGTTACAAATGGTATCAGAGCCGAGGTCGGCTCTCCTCTTGAAGGTGTGGTAGGGTGAGGGGATCTAAGCCCAAAAGTCCTGATCCCACATCGCAAAGTGAGCGGCCAAAGCAAAGGTTCATAAGTGATGGGCAACCCCTAACGTGTGCACAAGTTTTTACCCCAGAAGCTTGTGAAAACCTGGGGACCTAAGCCTGAGTTGAAGTGTGTGCACACGACAGTCGGGAACTGTGGGGGCTCTGTCGTTACACCTTTCACCAGCAATCTAGCACGATACCGCTCCACTTGGTCATTGCCATCTCGTTTGATTTTGTAAACCCATTTATTCCCAATGGCCTTCCTTCCTTGTGGTAGTGTAACAAGATCCCATGTCTTGTTTTTATGGAGAGCTTCAATTTCTTCTTGCATTGCTGCCATCCACAGAGAAGCTTCTTGGCTTTTTGTAGCCTCATGGAAAGTTGACGACTCTCCATCCTCTATTAGTAGACAATATGCGACATTTCCCTCCATGATGTACTCTGAGTGCCAAGCTGGTTCTCTTCTCTCCCAAGTTGACCGTCAAACTTGTGGAGTTGAAAACTCAGCTTGCTCTTGTTCTTCGTGCTTTGGTGCTGCTTCAGAAGAATCTGGAACTTCTTGTTCTTGTCTATCTTCAACTTGAACTGTAGTAGTCTTTGGTTTCTCTTTTGAAGTGTTATCATTTTCTTTCCCTTGTACCTTATCTTCTGTAAATATCACATCTCTGCTGATAATCACCTTGCGGGCAGTGGGATCCCACAGGCAGTACCCCTTAACTCCATCAGCATACCCTAAGAAAATGCATTTTTTGGATTTTGGATCCAGCTTTGATGTTTCTTGGGTGTTGTACATAACGTAAACAGGACTTCCGAATGTATTTAAGTGAGAATAAGCAGCTCGCTTACCAGTCCACATCTCCATTGGTGTTTTCAGATCAATTGCGGTTGATGGTGACCGATTGATCACATAACAGGCGGTCTTGACTGCTTCTGCCCAAAATGAGTTGGCCATCCCCGCAGTTCTCAACATCGCTCTTGTCTGTTCTAACAAGGTTCTATTCATCTGCTCTGCTACTCCATTTTGTTGTGGAGTGTACGCCACCGTGAACTGCCTTTTGATACCTTTTTGTTGACAGAAGTTATCAAATTCATTACCGGTATATTCTCCTCCATTGCTTGTCCTCAAACACTTGATCTTCTTTTCAGATTCAAGTTCAACCCGCGCTTTGAATATTTTGAAAACTGGAAATACGTTCGCCTTATTTTTTATTGGATACACCCAACATCTCCTGGAGTAATCGTCAATAAAAGACACAAAGTATTTTGCTCCTCCTAGGGACAAAACTGGTGCTTGCCAAACATCAGAATGGATTAATTCTAAGATAGCTTTGCTTCTAACATTAAAGCTGCTAAACTTTAATCTGTGCTGCTTACTAATAACACAATGCTCACAAAAGGGTAATGATACCTTTTTGAGCCCTAGAAGAAGCTTTTGTTCAGCAACATTCTTCAAACCTCGTTCCGACATGTGGCCAAGCTTACGATGCCACATCATTGTTAATTCTTCTGCCGAACTTGACAACGCAGTGGATGCTTCTCCTTCTTGTTGTGTTTCTCCTTTAAGCATGTACAAATTTGCCTCTATCTTTTCCACTTTCATCATTACAAGCGCGCCTTTAACTATTTTCATGATCCCATCTTGAATATGGGTTTTACACCCACTATTATCTAATTGTCCTAAAGATAATAGATTTTTCTTTAGGCCTTTCACATGTCGTACCTCCTGGATGATGCGAATCGTGCCATCAAACATCTTCAATTTGATGGTACCAATACCAGCAATCTCCAAGGCATGATCGTCTCCCATGAACACAGATCCTCTTGAGATGGGTTCATATTAATGGAACCATTCTTTCCAGGGAGTCATATGCCATGTGCTACTGAGTCCATAAGCCAGACATCAGCGAATCTTCTTCTACCTTCAATAGCGGTTGTTGCCTCACTGTATAAAATTTCACCATCATCTGAGGTGCTTACTACACAACCCTGAGCTTTTGATGACTCAAGACCTTTTCCTTTGGCTTCTTCTTTCTTCTTGAGATGCCAACACTCCCTTTTGTAGTGCCCTTTCTTGCCACAGTGATGACACTTGACATTTTTCTTACTTCTAGATTTTGATCTACTCTGATTTTGACTCCCACTGGGGCCACGTTCCATTGATCTCCCTCTCGTTATTGTTAAAGCTTTAGCTTGCTGTGAGCCTCCTGATCTATCTTCTTTGCTCTTGCGCAGACTTTCTTCTTCAAGAACCGCAGCTGCAATATCATCGAAGACTAGAACTTCAACGTTGTTGGTTAAGTTAATGATGATTTGATCATACGAATCAGGTAGACTTTGAAGTAGAATTTCAACACGTTCACCCGTCTCTATATTATGCCCCATTGCTGTGAGCTGTGAAAATAAAGTGTTGAGGGTGTTGATGTGGTCAGTCACCATTGTTGACTCCATCATCCGAATGGTGTAAAGTTTTCTTCTCAAGATAATTTTGTTGTGTAGTGATTTGGCCTCGTACAATTTAGTCAGAGTATCCCATATCTCTTTTGCTGTCTTTTTCTCCACCACACTTGACAATACTCTATCGGCTAGTGCTAGGTGCAAATTAGCAATAGCATTGCCATCCATCTCATTCCACTTGCCGTCGTCAGTGATCTCATCGGGCCTTTCTCCAATTGCCGCCAAGCAGTTATCTTTCCTCAAAACTGCTTTTATTCTCATTTTCCACAATGAGAAATTAATCCCATTGAACTTCTCTATTTCGTACTTCGTCACCATTATTGAAGATGCCTCTTTTCCACTAATTGGATCTGACCATAGCACGAAAACCAGCTACAAACCTGGCTTTGGACCAAAAAGATAAGAAGCAATTTTATTTCTATAATAAGTCTTTGAATAGTCAAAGATGGTGGAGAATTTGTGTTGTAAAACAAGCTGTAAAGACAGCTATATCAAGCTGTAAAAACAGCTTGTATTCACATTGCCTCACCG
Source organism: Quercus ilex subsp. ballota (assembly GCA_032727855.1). Classification (NCBI taxonomy): domain Eukaryota; kingdom Viridiplantae; phylum Streptophyta; class Magnoliopsida; order Fagales; family Fagaceae; genus Quercus; species Quercus ilex. The sequence goes on along the minus strand of CM064918.1, from coordinate 22,434,193 downwards.
CCATTTTCCACTGCCTCTCTCCTCTATATATACATGTCTTTTGTCTTCATAAAATCTATCCCAATTTTTGAAGGTAAAATCCTATTTTGGGTGAAAAAGAGAGAGAGTCTTTAGAGAGAAAAGAAGTGAGGTTTCTCCTAAATATTGTCTTTCCTTTATTAGAGAGAGTGTATTTTCTCCTAGTATAAGAGAGGGTATTGTCAATTGTGCTCTCCCTTAATTAGAGAGAAATTGTTGTAATCCTTTTGTAATAGTGAAATCCTTCTACAATTTGCCCGTGGTTTTTCTCCTAATTTGTTTGGGAGTTTTCCACGTAAAATTTTGGTTAAGTTAATGATGATTTGATTATACGAATCAGGTAGACTTTGAAGTAGAATTCCAGCACGTTCACCCGTCTCTATATTATGCCCCATTGCTGTGAGCTGTGAAAATAAAGTGTTGAGGGTGTTGATGTGGTCAATCACCATTGTTGACTCCATCATCCGAAGGGTGTAAAGTTTTCTTCTCAAGAAAATTTTGTTGTGTAGTGATTTGGCCTCGTATAATTTATTTTCTCCACCACACTTGACAATATTCCATCGGCTAGTGCTAGGTGCAAATTAGCAATAGCATTGCCATCCATCTCGTTCCACTTGCATTCGTCAGTGATCCCATCGGGCCTTTCTCCAATTGCCGCCAAGCAGTTATCTTTCCTCAAAACTGCTTTTATTCTCATTTTCCACAATGAGAAATTATTCCCATTGAACTTCTCTATTTCGTACTTCATCGCCATTATTGAAGATGCCTCTTTTCCACTAACTGGATCTGACCGTAGCACGAAAACCAGCTATAAACTTGGCGCTCTGATACCACTGTTAGGACGTTGTGGTACGGGCACACAATTACAACTGAAGTAGAAATGAGAAAAATGAAAAATAATGAACACCAAAATTTTATGTGGAAAACTCCCAAACAAATTAGGAGAAAAACCACAGGCAAATTGTAGAAGGATTTCACTATTGCAAGAGGATTACAACAATTTCTCTCCAATTAAGGGAGAGCACAATTGACAATACCCTCTCTTATACTAGGAGAAAATACACTTTCTCTAATAAAGGAAAGACAATATTTTGGAGAAATCTCACTTCTTTTTTCTCTAAAGACTCTCTCTCTTTTTCACCCAAAATAGGATTTTACCTTCAAAAATTGGGATAGATTTTATGAAGACAAAAGACATGTATCTATAGAGGAGAGAGGCGGTGGAAAATGGCGGTGAGGCAATGTGAATACAAGCTGTTTTTACAGCTTGTTTTACAGCACAAATTCTCCATCATCTTTGACTATTCAAAGACTTAATATAGAAGCAAAATTGCTTCTTATCTTTTTGGTCCACAAAAGTGGCTTTACCGCCACAATTTTAAGGGTATTTTTTTCTTCCATCTAGCAATTTTAGTTTTATCAAATAAACTAGGATCTATTGATCCATCACTTGATAGTTTTGCCATGGTATTTTCTCTATATTGTTCGAAAACTCTTCCAGGGAAAATTTTGAATTGACAATTTATAAATTTCGTCTTTCTTTACTTCTTGTTTCTTTTGTAAACCTTCTAAATGTTCTTCACTGAAAGTTATTAATTTTAAATTTTCTATTTTTTGTCATGGGATCATTGTTTGATCAATAGACTATGCACATTATTTGTTTATATAAGTAGAAGATATATACAGCCTACCAAAAATAGTCCAATACTTTTTACATAGCTACAATTCAATTCTTACCAATTAGAAGTAAAAATTGACTATGCCAAAAATAATTATCTATTTCTAGTTAAAATAAATAATAATCATCTATTCAGAATATGAGTTCTTTTTTTCATTGGAGGACTAAGAGCTTCCGAGAAGCATTACACCAGCGAGTATAGGAGGCATGGAGGTTGGGCCAATCGGAGGAGGGGCAATGTGTGAAATGGTGAAGCCACAAAGACAAAACCTGCTCTTGGTCCTCCTCTTGTTCCAACATCTCTATGCTCTCTTCCAACACTCTCTCCAGCTCAACTCTTTCGCCCATGCTTAGAATTGGCACATCTGTGCCATTGCTTGCTCTACATAGCAATGGTAGCCATGATAAGAGCATCTTCTTCTTTGTTTGCCTTTGTTGCTCTTTCTTGCTTTCTTCAATTTCATAGAGTCCCAAATTTTTGGCTTGCTTGAACAAGAATGCTGCAATAATTAGATAGCTTAGTATTTCAAACCTTAGGTATCTATTTCAAGAAAAGTGGGCGACAGATCTATGTCAACGTCATTTTTTTTTTTTTTTTTTTTTTTTTTTTTGTTGAGGGGGATCTATGTCAACATCATGATAAATAAAATTTTGAATTACTATTTGTATAATTGACTACTCATCAATTTTAGTTTGTGTAGTATTCCTAAACGTCAATTTGACCCCAAAAAAATCAATTTGAGCATCACAATTAGTCTCTTTATAACAACAACTTGAAATTGAATGAACTTCTCCGCATGGTAAATATGTGATACATCTTACAATTAGACTATGGGCAAAACTTAGGTAGTACTATTCTTTAGATTCCCCTCTTAAAATTCAATTATGTTACTTTTTTTTTTATGAGATGAAAGTGTGTTTTAATTAAGTACAGTCACATCTCATGCCCAATCTTTGATTTTGGGGTTTTTTTTTCTTTAAACGAAATGGTCCAAGTTTTAACAAAGTCGGCATTGCTTTCATCTAAGGTGTTGCATTGGTATTTGACTCAAATAATGAGTGCATATGCTGGAAAAAGATTGAGAATGAAGGAAGGAACCTTAAAACCGTGTATACTGTATAATTGTAATTAGAATGTCGTGCACCCCAAATCTAGTGGAATTTTCAATTTTCTAATAATCTTCCTTGGTTGAAAAGTCAAATCAAGATGGCAATAGCAGCCAATCCCTATTAAAACTTGTAGTTAAAATAAATAAATCCCAAATTAGAACTAATCTTCACTTCCATGCCTGATGATGACAAAATTAAGGTCCTGATTAAATAATCCTGATCGAGTAAAGGTACTACAATACATGAAGAGTTGAAGACAAATACAATTCATAAACATGTCCGGAAAGCAGTTGAAGAAGGACCACCAAACTAATGACCAAACCAATCCTCAAGCATTACATTGACTTTTTCCCAAGTGACACATAAATTTACGCACCAATAATTCCCATACGAATAAGTCATCCAAGAAGCATATTCTCTCGCAAGAGCCGTCAGAACAATACTAAATAATAATCTTGACTTGTATATCTCCCTCGCATATCTTCTGTATTTGTATATCTAATCAATTTTAAATTTACATGCTTGAATATTTTTACGTGATTGGTTGTAAGTTAGTACTCAACTTTTTTTTTTTTTTTTCCCCTTACGTTAGTAAGAGCATTAGCATTGGAAAATGCTAATGCTATTCTATTTTACAATTCTAAAATCCCACAATTCTATTATACCATCCCATTTTACAATACCTCCACATCCCAAAACTCTATTTTTATTAAAATATTATATTTTTTTATTTTTTTATTATTTCTTTTTGATCAATCACCACACCTACATCTTTTTTTATTAAACTCTATATCATCTATCACCACACCGCCACCTCCATGGCTCCACCATCATCAATCACCACACCACCACCACCACACCACCACCAAAATGCTTCAACCTAACCGCTTCAGCCTCTCATCATACACCGCCGATCAACCTTGATCAAAACTCACCGGAATCCCATCACCACCAAAACAACCCCGATCATCATCATCAATCAATCAGGCCGCGCCTCCACGGCTCCACCATCATCAATCACCACCAAAACAACCGAAATCCCACTGCGCCTCCACCAGGCCCACCAAAATCCCACCGGAACAAAAACCCAGACACCGCCGATCAACCCGATCACAATAGGAGAAAAAAAAAAAACCCAGATCAACCCCGATCAAAACCCAGACACCGCCGCCACTGCCGCCGTTAGATCAACATTTCCTCCATCCCCGATCAAAACCTAGACACCGCCGATCAACCTCGATCACAACAAGAAAAAAAAAAAAAAAAAAAAAAAAAACCCAGATCAACCCTGATCAAAACCCAGACACTGTCGCCACTGCCGCCGCTAGATCAACGTTTCCTCCATCCCCGATCAAAACCTAGACACCGCTGTCACTGCCGTCGCTAGATCAACCCAACTCAACTTTGATCAAAACCCAGACAACGGCGAGAATCATAGCATCGACGAGAATCACAACCCAGATCAACGTTTCCTCCACTGTGATGTGTGATGTTGATGTTGGGAGGAAGATATGGTTTGGGTTTGAAGAGAGAAGAGAGCAGATGAGAAAGAGAGAAGAGAGCAGAGAGCAGAAGAGAGCAGATGAGAAAGAGAGAGTAGATGAGAAAGAGAACATGAATAATGACAGAGGAGAGAGAGATCCGAAGGTGAGAGCTTGTTGAGGTTCAAAATAATTTAGTCACAAAGAAGGCCCAAAGAGATGGAAAAGACATTGGGCCCATCTCACATAGTAAAAGAAAGAAATGATAAAAGGTGGGAAGAAAAGAAAAAAAGAAGAAAAGGGGAAGAAGCCCAGAGGATCTGATCTGGAGGTCCACAAAAAGAATGGCCCAAGAAACCGGTAAAGCCAGCAAGCCAAAGAAGAAAAGCCCAGGAAGCAGAATTGGGTCAGGACGTCCAGAAGCTCCCCAGAGGTAGAGGATCCCTGGACGCGCGAAGTAAAAATGAAACAGATTCGAAGTAAGAAAGGAGACAAAAGGCACGCGGGCCTTATGACCCAGACACACAGTGGAAGTACAAGGCAAAACGCAGGAACTTGGTTCCAACCATTTGGAGAAAAAAGACAAGGAAAGTACAACTGGAAAAGCTGAAGCAAAAGCCAAAAAGCCTCAGGACAGCCAAAGGGAAATCTGGAAATAGGAAGCTAGCTGGGGGACTTTCATCTGGTTGCAGCAAAAAGAGAGAAATTATGAAGAAAAAGGAAAAGACATGATCCTGAAACAATCAGGCACGGGACAGACTTTAAGGGGCAAAAGGGAGAAATCATCAGTACCCCGGGAGCCCGAAACTGTGCTATAAAAGGAGGGATTCAGAGAAAGAAAAGGATTTCATTCTTATTTTTTACGTTTAGCATTCACAAGTGTTCTTTGTTTCCTGAGGTCCCACAAAAATTGTAAAAAGAAGAGACTCTGTAAACTGAAGAGAAAACAGGGGAATTTGTTCCCAGTATCCCAGCGATAGCTACTATAGTACACGCTTGGATTCAACAAGCTCAAACTTTGCAAGTCTTTGAAACTTGAATAGCTATCAAAGTCTGTGACTTTTGAGCCCAGTTGAACCTTGCATCATGTCCTAGTAAGCAATTGTAATCACAATTAAAGGAAACTAATGAAATACACCCCACTAATTCAAGGATCCCCAACGTGTTCTTTACATTATATTTCATTTATTGTACATTTTTCTTTACTGTTAATTTGTCATTCAATACGAATATGCTTTTTAGCTGTTTTCCTATTGTAGGAAGTTTGTTTTGTGCACCAATCGATTCTTAAAACAGCCCCATTAGCTGCGGAGAATCGATCCCAGTCCACCAAAAATACCTCACACGGCCCAGGATCCTTGGGCCATAGTGCTGAAGAAAAAGCACTCTCACAGAGCTTAAAATATTAATTTTTTTTTTAGAATACTGCTACAGTACTATTCTACCTTTAGAATAGTACTGTAGCAGTATTGCAAAATAATTTGCAATACTGAGGTATGGCATTCTCTAATGCAAAGCATTTTAAGGTAAAAAATGCTAAATTCTTCCTAAATATGGCATTAGCATTCTCCAATGCTAATGCTCTAATAACCCATTTTCTTTTTTGAGAATCGTGTCAGTATGGCCTAGGCTGCCTAGCCAATTGCTGTTGGTACTCACTTGGTACATTCAGCCATAATTAATTAATTTGAAAATTACACTGTATAGTTCTAAAGCTTTACTTTTATCCCCAAACATTAAAATATTTGCTTTATATCCCTATCAGAGGAGGGATGAAGCTCATTCCTGCATTCACTTTTGATTCGTTTGTCGGGATTTATTTTAAATTATATTCGTGTACTTTAATTTATATAGGACAAAAAAAAATATACTTAAGCATAGTTGTTGAGATGACCATGCATATTTGTGTTTTGAATTTAATTAAATATATTTATGTCTTAATAGTCTAATTGGATATCACTTATTTCTGAAAACTGAAAATTAAAAATATTGTAATAAAATAATTTTTAAATATATATATATATAGTATTGTAAAATCCAATTTTAAAATAATTTTTACTGAAAAAATATTTGTAGTCCCATAAACAATAAACTTAATAAAAAAATGCACCCAGTACGCGTAAAATGCGCTTTCCAAAATCATACTTAGGACAAACTTTTGTTTTTGCATTTTAAAACTTTTGCTATTTTAGACATATTTGTGTTGGATTTATTTTAAGGACAATAAACCAATAAGGTAATAACAGCAAACTCAGATAATCTAATTCAGGCAAAGCATAATCATATTCTAGAAATTTTAGAAAGAGAATAAAAATAATATACCTGAAATCTTTACAAGGGAACCTTGTAGCCGAGGCTGAGACCAAAGACCCAGCCAAGCCAAATTCGACGCCACCGCCCACTTGGAAACAGCTTCCTCCGCGCAGCCACAAGCCACCAACTTCTGAGCCAACCACAACAACTCAGCCGCCAGTTTCTCACCCGAACAAGGCTCCAACCGGTTCATCCCAACCGGACTCTTCTTAATAATCCCGAACCTCCGAACCACCTTCAAAACCCGGCTCAACCCATACTCGACCGGTCCAGAACCAGAGCCGCCATCCCCAGCTCGGTCCTCCTGACCCCCTTGCTCGACCACAGCGGCTTCAAGCTGAGTAAGAGTCCTTTCAAAAGCCAATGAAAGTACCTTACGGTTGACTTCACGTAAAGCCTCTGAACCTTCCCTATTATTCTCATCAAGAAGCTTCTCTGCTAAAGATCGAACAACTTCATACTTTCTAGAGCTAACTGGGATGTCATTAACTATGGACAGAAGCTGTGAAAGTGCTCGAGAAATACCCGAATCGCCGGTGGGCACGTAGTTATTGTCAGACTTATTTGTAGTAGGGTTTTGGGGAATAGGGTTGAGGAGGGAAGGAAAGAAAGAAGGAAGAATGCGAAGAAGGAAAAGGAAGGCAGCGATTAAAGTGTAGCGAATGAGTTCGAGGAGTTTGTATTTTTCGGCTATGTTGACAACGGATTTATCGGCATAGATGAATAGAGTGGTCAACAGATTTCGGAGGAGAAGAGGAGCCATGGTGGTCGGAGAAGAACCTTCCATCATGCCCATATGATTGTTTTTGGTCGATGTGGGTTTGTGTGAATCAGTGAAGATGTGCTTATGAATTTAAGGACTGAAGGAAGGAGTGATATTGGTTGTGGGGTTATTGATAGATAGGTGGTGAGACGTGGTCTGGTTGTAAGGATCTGAGATTGGGATTCCTAATGCTATTTATTTGAAAGAGATGTGGGGTACAACTGCTTGGTGGCTGTGTGCCTGTATTCTTATAGAAAGACAGTTGCGTGAAGACCACAATTAATTTTCCTTGTATTTATTTAGATTTTTAATTTTACTTTTTTTATTTGGGTAAAATACATAAACTTACTTGAGGTTTGGAATAATACTAAAAACATTTGAAATTTCTTTAAAATGTCCAATTTGGTCTTTTAAACATTAACGGCGTGTAAGGCCGTTTGTGCATTAGAGACATGAGAGAAGAAGAGATGGGACAAAGGAGATTCACGAGGGTAAAATTTGGTCTGGCAAAGGAAAAGAAAATAGAAAGAGAGAGAGAGAATCAAGTGAGAAATAGAGGAAAACAAAATGAAACAAGAGATAGGGAGAAGGCCAAGTGTGTGGAGGTGTGGTGTTGACTGTGAGGATAAGAAGAAAGAGCAAAACCATTAGCGGGTGTGGTACAACTTGTAGGTGATTGCTGAGGCTTCACCGCCTTCACCACATCCCAGGTTTGAGTTCCCGTGGGGACTGTAATTGCATATTCTAGTAAGTCCCAAAAACCAATAAAGCCTGGGGTGGATGTGAGTTTTGGGTCTTCGAGCTCCGGTTCGAGCTGGTGGTACCTATAAGATTATCCAAATGTACCATGAGGCATGGGACAATGACTGCTACACGCGAGTTCCTTTTTTTTTTCTCTCATAAAAAAAGAAGAAAGAATGGGGCAAAGATATTAAAAAAAAATAATAAATAAATTCTTTGGGTTTGAAACAAATGGTTTTACACGCAGTTTGTCTTCAAGGGCCAAATTGGTTTTTTTTTTTTTTTTTTTAGGTTTGGATGTGCTTGACATTACCTAAACCTCAAGGTAAGTTAGTGTAATTTACCCTTTTTTTTAAGAGGGATAGATTCAATTTAATTTCTATTTATTGTGAGATTACCAATTAGTTTTTGGTTTAGGTGAAATTCAAATTCAAATCTCTTATTCAAATACAGGAAACTTTACCAGTTAACCCAAAATTTTACTTTTATCTTTTAAAATAATTTTAAAAATTAGATGTTAGAAATACCAAAATATGCTAACTAGTTAAGCTACACAACTCTTGACTTATTTTTCCCTTTCAAATTTGTTATGGACAAAGAAATTTATTAATTCACTACAAAACGCGGGGGTATTGGCCTGCGTTTGTAAAAACGCGGCCATAGGCCTACTACAACCCCGTTTTAATAAAACGGGGCTTAAAGACTCTCCCTGAAGCCCCGTTTTAAACGCGGGGCCATAGAACGCGTCTACAGCCGCGTTTTATATGCCACACATGATACCATTGTCATTTAAGTTTTTCAAAAGTTACCAATTAAAATTAGATTCGTGAAGAATCAAAAATATTCTGGCCCATTAAATGTGCTCCAGATCTGCCATATTTTTTTGAATAACAAAGATTAGCAACAAAATTGATTGTAGCCTAAGGCTACAACTTTACTCCATATCTTTTTTATTGGAGGTGAATTTTGACAATGGATTTATCGACATAGATGAATAGAGTGGTCAACAGGTTTCGGAGGACAAGAGGAGCCATGGTGGTCGGAGAAGAACCTTCCATCATGCCCATATGATTGTTTTTGGGCGATGTGGGTTTGTGTGAACCCGTGAATCGATATGCTTATGAATTTAAGGGTTGAAGGAGTGATATTGGCTGTGGGGTTGTTGATAGATAGGCGATGAAATGTGGTGTGGTTGGAAGGAACTGAGATTGAGAAGTCCTAGTGCTATTTATTTGAAAGAGATGTGGGGTACGATTGTTTGGTGGCTGTGTGCCCGTGTTCTTATAGAAAGATAGTTGCCTGAAGACCACAATTAATTTTCCTTTTATTTATTTAGATTTTAAAATTTACTCTCTTTTTTTGTGGTAAAATACAGTGTTGAAAAATTTAGACCCCGATTGATAAAATTAACATATTTTAAACCCAAGTTGTTAATTAGATTTATTATGAATAAACCTTGTTAAAACAAACAAACATCAATATCATGCACATTGGAATAGTAAATAAAACAAGATATGATGACCTAGGAAAACTAATAAAATAAACTAGTTTCACAGTAAAAAACCTGGGAGGAAACCTTCCTAAAAAGAAATTCACTATAGTAAATAGAAGTTTCAAATTTAGTACAAAACTTTTGTCCCTAAACTCTACAATCCCCGTAGATGAACTTACAGAAACCTTCTACCGCTTCAGAACCCCTGAACTCTTTAATATATGAACGCCACCCTTTTACACGGATCCCAATACATGACTAACTGCAGCAACTTGAAGATGTTGTTAGCTGCAAAGTTCTTCACTTCATCAACAAAGAAGATCAAGAAGTACTTGGTTACAAAACCCTTTGGCATAAAAACGCATTAGCTTCTTTCAGAGAGAATAAGGCACTAGGTCACTCAATGCATGTGTTCTCCATGTATAACGGCCTTTAAAATAAGTTTTATATATGTCTAGGGTTGTGAGAAAAGAAACCCTACACATATATGTCAGCTAGGGCCAAAAATCAGATTTGAAAATTCTGATTTCGTAGATCTCGACAGATTCAACTTCTGTCGAGTTTCATTCTTAAATCTCAATAGATGCTGTTTCTGTCGAGGTATTTGTCGAGTTTTAATGAACAGCTTTTCTTCACTTGTTTCTTGATCCAATCTTCATGACTTTAATACTTAACTTGAACTCTTATTTCTTGAAGTACTAAACTCATCCTAAATCTACCCAATTACAAGTAAAATGCATTTTGTCAAAGGATTAGCCAATTACATAAAATATGTCCTTAACATACAGTAACCTACCTGAAGTTTGGAATAATGCAAAAAACATTCGAAACTTCTTTAAAATGTCCAATTTGGTCCTTTAAATATTAAAGGCGTGTAAGGCCGTTTGTGCATTAAAGACATGAGAGAAGAAGAGATGGGAGAAAGAAGATCTGCGAGGGTAAGATTTGGCCAGGCAAAGGAACAGAAAATAGAAAGAGAAAGAGAAAATCAAGTGAGAAATAGAGGAAAAAGAAAAGAAACAAGAGATAGAGAAGGCCAAGTGTGTGGAGGTGTGGTGTTGACTGTGAGGATAAGATGAAACAACAAAGAAAAGATATTCAAAAAAAAAAAAATTCTTTGGGTCTTAAACAAATGCTATTACACGCAGTTTGTCTTCAAAGACCAAATTGATTATTTCTAAGAAGTTTTGGATGTGCTTGACATTACCCTAAACCTCAACGTAGGTTAGTGTAATTTACCCTTTTTTTTAACAGATATAGATTCAATTTGATTTCTCTTTATTGTGAGATCACTAATTAGTTTTTGGTGTAGGTGATTGAACTTCAAATCAATGTTATGAATACTGTTTCGGAACCTGTTTCATTTGTCTATTAGAATGAAATATTTCGGTACCGGCTTATTTCAGCGTACTGTTTTAGACCGTTTCGGATTATCACAAATAAATAAATATAAATATATATATAAAATGTAATATAATGAATTTAATATATTTGTTTTTTTTTTAATTTTAAAATAAAGTAAGCATATGGTTATTAAAAAATCATTTGTTGCAATTTTGTAAATAAAGTGAACATGTTGAGTAATTAAAAACTTGGAACATTCTTGAAATTTAACTTTTCCCATTTCCCGTATCTCAAACCTACCCATGTGAACCTCTCCATCTCTTTATCACCGACCCCATTTATTTCCTTTGTTTCATACACTTCTCAATGTTCTCATTCAAGAGTTTCAAAAGTTTGGAGGCTCACTGCTCACTAGTGCTCTGTCTCGGTCTCTCCTCTTTGTTCTATTTTTCTGTTTCTTCTTATTCTTTCTTTCTCTGCTGTGTTTGTTTCATTTTGTTCTTCATTATATTTTTTCATCTTGTGTTTTTTCTTCTCCGTTTTAAATAGAGATAGGGGGGCACCAAGGGTTAATCAGGGTGGTCACATGACCACCCTGAATTTTTTTTTAATATACCTTAAAAATTTTGAGTTTTAAATTAATATGGGTCTTTTGACTACCCTAGAAAAAAACTTGACCACCCTAAAAAAAACTTGAACACCCTTGATAAAAATTGAGTCCATTAAAAATAAAATTCAACCTCTCCAAAATTTTGGTCCGTTGAATGTTGAACCAAAAAATTGTGAAAAATGTTATATTCACAACATTTTCGCAACATTTTCGTAACAAATCCTAAGTAGCAAATTGTTACGGTTGAACAGAAAATAATTTCAGTGGTAAGTTCAAATTAGAACCAGTAAAAACTTATGCCTAGGCTTTATTGTGAGAGTGTTGCAAAAATATTATAGACGTAGCACTTCTCAAAAATTGCCCAAACAAACAAATTAGCCTAAAAACCCAAATCAAACGTTTAATTGTGATTTTTTAAATTGTGTTTTCAAATGGAATATTTTAAAATTGCTATTTTTTTATATATAAAAATGCACACTTTTCAAATAGCTAATATGTTAGTGCTTGCTTTAGTCTTTAGCCGAATTTGTTGGATTTATGTGATACATTTTTTCAAAAAGATAATGCATTTTATTTATATTATTACTTATTTAGGCAATATGTTGGTAATTGAATAGGAGATCAGTAGCTTAATAATTGTTTGGTTGTATACATTGAAAAAGATGTAGTAAATAACATTGATAGTGAAACTATCATATCACACAACAATTTCAAAATATAAAAACTTGTGAAATGAATTTTTAGCACTTAATGTATTTGCGTATGTTTTTATTTTGTAATGTTAATATATTCAAGTTTTATTTTTATTAAATTTTTTTAATGAACACTCTAAAAAGAATTCTTGGAGTAGCCACTAAATAGAGACAAAGGCAGTGGATCATTTTTTTTTTTTTTCTAGAAAGGCAGTGGGTTGAATTGACACGAACATCAAATTTAGGGGGGAAAAGCCAAAAATTCATACTGCCGAATCTTTAATCTTGGCCGATATTGACCGAAACGCCTGGAATAGCCCGAAATGGGCCGAAATTCCACCTGAGGTGAAACAAGGGTGGTCACTGTTCTAGTTTACTCACGGTACAAGATATTCCAGCCATTCCAGCCAGAACGGATCGATATTAATAACAATGCTAACAATGCTCCAAATCTCTTATTCAAATACAAGAAACTTTACCAATTAACCCAAAATTTTAATTTTATCTTTTAAAATAATTTTAATAAAATAAATAAGATTCATATGTCATAAGTTGTAATAAATAAGTTTGAAAATCATCCTAGTTTTATTTTTTTTAATTTTTTTTTTTTGATAATTCAATAATTGGAATGAGGAAATTTAAATATTAGATATCTTCGTTAGAAATACCAAAAGGGTTTGGCTTACCTCTAGTACTTTTTTTACTAGAATCTCATTTTGTTTTAATGAGAGACCGTCACCTCACCTACTAACTAAATAAAATGTGGAGATTAAAACTCACTTCTACTTATCACTGTATATTTAAAACAAAATAACATGTCTATTTAAAAAAGTACTGGAGGTAAGCTAAATCCATACCAAAATATGCTAACTAGCTATGCTACACAACTCTTGGCTTATTTTTCCCATTCAAATTTGTTATGGACAAAGAAATTTATTAATTGATGTCTCTCTTTATATGCCATACATGATACCATTGTCAATTAAGTTTCTCAAAAGTTACCAATTAAAATTAGATTCGTGAAGAATAAAAAATATTCTAGCATATTAAATGTGCTCTAGATCTACCATATTTTTTTAAAATTGCTAGAGGAACTACTACTTTTATTACAATAACAGAGTTTGGCTTCAAAAGGTTGTCAATGGGCCGGGTCGGCCCGGCCCGACCCATTTTTACTTGGCTCATGGGCACAATGGGCTAAGCATAGTGGGCTATTAACACAAGCCGGGTCGGCCTAGGTCGAAAGAGAAAACCCCAGCTCATGACCCTGCCAATGAGCAATGCCCATTTTGTCTTTAGCAGGCTGGGCTATCGGGTTGGGCCTAATGGGCTACCCATGGGCTTGTGTTAGCATATTATTATATTATTTTTATAAGGAAAGAATTAATTTTTTATAAGGGAATAATCAATTTTTTCTTTTATAGGAAAGACTCAAAGAATTTAATACTTAATTACAATTTTTTTTACAATCAAATCTATTTAATTCTTTGTTTGGTTTAAGGAAACCTATTTAAATTTTTTGGTTAAGGCTTTAAACGGGTTTTTTTTTTTTTATCTTAAATTTTTTAAAAAAATGTCAAATGGTTAGTTTAAAGTTGCTAGACTACTAGAAAAATATATATTTAGTAAATTAAGTTTAGCACAATCACTTTAAGTATCTTAGTGGTTGGCATTTGGAGGAGTTCTCTTAAGAAATTCCTCTATAATGTCTTAAGATTAATTCTTTATACACCTCCTATATATTTTTGTTATAAATTATGAATTATTGGGCTGGGCAATGGGTTGGGCCAACAGGCTGGGCTAGCCCACCGAGTGCCCATGTGCATAAAAACTAGCCCACAGTCTGACCCACTAGGCTAGAGGGCTACCTGTGGGCCTCAATAACAACGGTTCAGGTTGCCCATTAGCCTAGTGGGCTGTTGGGCTTTTGGGTTGGGCCGTGGGCCATGGGCTATTTGGTGACCCTTAAGCTCTCAATTTGAAGCCTTAAGCTCCAACCAGTAATATGAAGATGGCATTTGTACCTGTCATGTGCAATGCACATGATTCACTTAACCCAACTAACCAAGTGAGTCATGTGCATTGCACATGACAAAGCACATGTTATCTTTGATCTTTCTATGCGTGGCTGGAGCCAAATATTTTACTTACTACAAATGCTTTACGAATTAAGATGGCAGCTTAGGTTTCTAATGACATATAAGCTATTCATGAACAGAGCCACGTGCCCCCCAAATTTAAAAAAAAAATATATATATATATATATATATATTAGTATATATATGTAGGTACTAATTCTAGCAATTTGATTCAACAAAATTGCACATGGCCCCCCTTAAGGATATCATTGTCCCTCTTAAAAGCCATAAAAAATTTTATGAATCTAAAATTGAAAAATAAAATTAGAAATCCCAAAAAAAAGTAGCCCGGCAAAAAAAAAGAAAAATCACCAATAGCAAAGTTAAAGAAAATTTAGCCCAATCAATCAATTTTAGAAAGCCCATCCTTAAAAAAAACTTGAATCAAAACTAATCTATGTACTAAATTCTTTGATTATTTCATCAAATTCCAACTATGAATATTATCAAAAATAGTATAACCCATGATTGAGTCTAATTAAAATTGAGATAGCAAGATGATTGTTGGAAAATTTATACCCCGGTTGATATAATTAACAAGTTTTAAACCCAAGTTGTTAATTAGATTTATTATGAATAAAACTTGTTAAAACAAACAAATATCAATATCATGTCAAAATCATGCAGCGGAAAAAATAAATAAGATAAGATATAATGACCTAGGAAAACGAATGAAACAAACTAGTTTCACAGTAAAAAAACTTAGGGGGAAACCTTCTTGAAAAACAATCCACTATAGTAAAGAGAAGTTTCAAATCTAGTACAAAACATTTGTCCCTAGACTCTATAATCCATATAGACAAACTCACAGCAGAAACCTTCTACTGCTTCAGAACCTCTGAACTTTTCAATACATGAATGCCACCCTTTGATGATGCATGAATCTCAGTACGTGACTAACCAATTGCGCGAATCCCAATACACGACTTAATCACCAACTAGAAGAAGATTGTTGGCTGCAAAGTTCTTCACTTCATCAACAATGAAGATCAAGAAGCACTTGGTTACAAAACTCTATGGCGCAAAGACGCAGTAACTTCTTTTAGAGAGAATAAGGCATCGATGACATTTTGTATATGTTCTCCTTGTATTCTATTATGTGACGGCCTCTAAAATAAGCCTTTTATAGGTCTAGGGTTGTGAGAAAAGAAACTCTACACAAATACAAAAGCCTGGCCCAAAAATCAGATTTGAAAATTCTGATTTCCGTAGCCTCGATAGATAGTATTTGTCGAGCCTCATTAAACCTCGATAGATAGTTAGGTGCCGAGGAGGTGTTGAGAAGCTGTCGAGTGAACAGGAGCTTTCTCGATCGATCCACCAACTGTCGAGAAGGTGTTGAGATTGCGATAAGAAAAAGCTTAAGAATCTCGATAGATAGCCAGCTGTCAGAAGGTGTCGAGCAGCTGTCGAGCTATCTGTCCGCATATGTCGAGCTATCTGTCCAGCTTTATTGAACACCTTTTCTTCACTTGTTTCTTGGTCCAATGTTCATGGCTTTAATACTAGACTTGAACAACATGTTTCTTGAAGTATTAAACACATGTTAGATTTACCTAATTACAAGTAAAGTGCGTTTTGTCAAAGGATTAGCCAATTACATAAAATATGTCCTTAACAATGATAGAGGTAGAGAGAGATGAGATAGGTAGAGGGGAAAGGGAGAGAGATCAAGTTGCATAGTTCTGACCATGGAGTTGGATTTCAAAAAGAGATGAGAATGGGACATGGGACTATGGAAGAAAATAGATGAAAGAGAAATAAAGTATATGTGTTTTAATTGTAATGTCAAAATGTGTGGGTCTCAGGCTTTTCAAAATATTTACCACAATGTCATTAAACATTGTTACTAAAAATTTGAAAACTACTCCAAATGTATTCTCAAAATACAGTGTTTAAATACCCTAAATTGAGATCTGTAACTCAAATGCTCTTGATCAAACACACTTATTTTTAGGGTCCACAATTTTGCATGTTTAAACATTGA
Source organism: Quercus ilex subsp. ballota (assembly GCA_032727855.1). Classification (NCBI taxonomy): domain Eukaryota; kingdom Viridiplantae; phylum Streptophyta; class Magnoliopsida; order Fagales; family Fagaceae; genus Quercus; species Quercus ilex. The sequence continues at coordinate 22,417,826 of CM064918.1, read as the reverse complement.
AAATTGTTGTTTGAACTCACATACAAACAAACCCTAAATTTTGTCATTTTTTTTGTGTTTTACTTTATGTTCTACCAATAATAACTTGCCATGTGTTTGGTTTTTTTTTTTTTTTTTTTTTTTTCATTTTAAACTTCAGTTATTCTATAAAGAAAATCAAATAGATATAAACAAATTATTATTGGTGAAATATAAAGTAGAATACAAAAAGTGAGACAAAAGATTTGTACTCTCTTTTTGTATTAAAACAGTATATTACTGTTTAATTAACAAAAATCAAATAGTAATCTACATTAATTGCTTTTGTGGAATTGCTACCAGAAAATAGGTGAGGAAGGAGGTGAATGTCAAGTTGTCAACCAAGCAGAAAGAGTTTTAAATTTTTGACAAACTCCTTGGGCTGTTCTAGGTTGACTGCATGGCCTGCGTTCTTGATAATGACCAACTGTGCATTTTCCCCCACATGCCTATTCCAAATATGTCAAAATTCACTTGGTTGGTTCAGAAAAAGTAATGGACATTAAAATTCAAATAATAAGCTGAAACTTTTGCATTACCTTCTTAATCTGTACGCCAATTCCAGAGGGAATATCTGATCTTGCTCTCCCCAAATTATTAGTGTGGGCTGGTGAGAGACAACCAAAAATTTTGAGACAATGTTAATAAAATGAAGCAATAAATTAATAAAAATAAGTGTTGTGATACTACGATTGAATAAGACACATTACTTTTCCTATTCATAAAAATAAAAAATAAAAAAAGGCACATTACTTTTCCCTAAAAATAATAAATAAATAAAATAAGACACATTACTTCTGTATATGCAATTACGAGGCACCAGCCACTAGGTAGTTGCAGATATTCTCTTTTCATAAAAATAAAAATAAATAAATAGGTAGCTGCACATATTTTTAATGGGATAAAATTTATGTACAGTACTTTATATGTTGTTTTTTAAATTTTCCTCTTAAAATTCTACCATGTGGCCACATAACTTAAAAAATACACTTCCATCCATAAGAAAAATGCTATATGGCGAAATTTTAAAAGAGAAACCTAAATAACAACACATAAATATTGTACATAAGTCTTACTATTCTCAATGAACAGAAAACATTCAATTAGTTACATAGAATATAGGATAAAGGTAAAAACACCCCTTGTGATTCGGGTTAAGGACAAAAACGTTCTTAAGAATTTCAATTTTTCCTTATGACTCTACGAGGTTTCTGTACCCATCAAATTACTCTTTGTCACCAACTTTTGTTAGAACATTAGGCCCTATTTGGATTAGAGGTGTTTTGAGTGATATCACTGGAAACTCATAACTCAGTGATGAAAAACGTGAGACCCACACAATTTTTTTTGTTTGGTTTGATTTCCTAATCTTGTTTTCATCACTCAAACTCAAAAATTTTGAGTGAGAGTGATGAAAACCGAAAACACCAAATTGGTGTTTTCAGTTTCTGAGTTACATAACTTAGTGGCATTGTTGTAAATATTCGAACTCTGTGGGACCCAGCGCTTCTGTGTTGTCCCGTCAGTTCAGAGTTGTTTGATATTACCGTTGCAAACAAACACAACACCACCATAACAAACCCAGCGCCACCACAGCACCACCACAACAAACCCAGCGCCGATCCACACCACCGAAACACCAACCCAGTGCCGATCCACACCACTGAAACACCAACCCAGCACCGATCCACAACAAACCGATTCAAGCCACGCCGTGACCCATAACCCGATCTCCACCGTAACCCAACCCTAACCGATTTAAGCCATGCTGTGACCCATAACCTGATCTCCACCGTAACCCAGCCCCAATCGATTCAAACCACGCCGTGAACCATAACCCGATCTCCACCGTAACCCAGCCCCAAAAACCCAATCTCAAACCCGATCTCCACCGTGAAACCCAGCCAACACCCAAATGACCACCATCGAAACCCACCATTGCCAATCCGAACCTAGCAACCACTAAAACAACCCACCACTTTAAACCCAATAACCACCGATTCAAACCAACCAAAAACAGCTAAGAAAGAAATAGAGAAGAGAGAAAAAAAAAATCAAATACAGATTGAATAGGGGAGAGACAGAGAAAGCTGAGAAAGAAACAGAGAAGAGTGGAAAAAAAATCAAATATAGAGTGAAGAGGGGAGAGACAGAGAAAGAGAGATAGACAAAAAAATTGATAGAAAAGAGGAAGAGTCAGAGAAATGAAAGGTGAGAGGATGTGTGGGAGAAGTAAGGGAGGAAGATTTTTTTGTTAATAAGACGTAGGTAGCAACAGTGTTGCACTGGGTAATGTCAGTGGGTAGGGTCCACAGTTTTGGAGAAAAATTGTAGAGATATGTAACTGAGTTATGAGTCCAAATATGTGTTTTGCAATTTTTGAATGAATATGAGGTTTGAGCAATGAGTTATGAGTTTTGAGTTGGAGTTATGAGTTTTGAAAACTAAGTTATGAAAACTGAGACACTTTTAAACCAAACGGGCCCTTAATATTTGGCTTATAAACAATATCCCATTTTACCATCTTAAAAATACTATATTTATTATACCATTTTATTTTACAATACACCCAATATTCTAACTTATATTTTACCATACAATATATTAAAATAATATATCTACGTAATAAAATAACAAAACCCAATCCACTTCTACTGCCGTTGCAACCACCTTCTGCCACCACTACCAATGAGAAGTACAAACCCAAACTGATTATTATCTCCAGTACCCAAACTGTTTTTTATCAGTTGAAAACCCAAAGTCATCTTCAAGCACATATAAAAGCTTCCTCAAAGCATACCCATCCACAATGTCGTTTTCTTGAAGCTCCTTCAACAACCTCATGACCTTTTTTACAATGAAATTTTCAGCATCATGAACCCACACAACCTTTCCTTGTCTGCAGATCTGCACACAACCCATGGATCAACAAAACCAAGAAACCTCGGCCACCGAAACCCATGACCACGCCACCACCATCACCACGGCAACCCCCCACCTCCACCACCATGAACCCACAAAAAAATCCACCCCACAATCAAATCAAACCCATATCAAAATCCGAATCCAAGGAAACAAACAGAGCATAAAGCTAAGAAAGAGAAATAAAATTTACTTTGAGAGATTAAAAATTTCAGAGACCTTCTTGAGCTCGATTTCGAGCTCCATCAACTCAGTAGCCTCACTAGCTCTAATCACGACAACTAAGGCAGAAATAGTAGCGATGGCCTCCGCGAGATTTGGGCTTGGGCTTGGGTGTCGCTGGGCAAGATGGTGGCCAATGACGGCCTGGGCAAGCCAGTCCCAGAGAGATATCTGACCTTGAGGACAAGGTTTTTTAAGGGGAGTGGATTGACAAGAGTTGTATTGGCTTGACTGAAGTATGTAGTGTGTGTGTGTGATTGTACCACTGTGTGTGTAATATGTGTAGTGCTTCTGTGTGTAGGTGTGTTAGTGCAGAAAAGTAGTTATAGGAGGTTAGTTGCTGTGCCAGCTGTATGTGCCAGCTAAGAGAGGACTGGTGATGGCTGTAACCAATTGTAACTACCTGACTGAATGGTATCAAACTGTATATAAGGTAGAGAGAGAGAGGAATGGGAAGGATAAGCAGAAACAATACCAACTTTTACTGAATTCATTCTTTCTTAAACTCCTAATTTCCCTCTGTTCTTCCTATTCTTCATTTTCTTCTTTTCCTTCGAGGTTGGTTGCCTCGAAACAAACCTTGAACACCATTACCTTTAATTGATTCTATCAGGGAGATGGAGAGAGAGAGAGATGTGGGAGATGGATGTATAAATTTTTACAATTAGAGCATCCACATTGGTGAAGCTATTTTTTTAATTATTTGGCACCATCAAAAGCTACTTTATCTATTTTATCTCCTTATTTTACAAAACTTCCAACATCAGTGGTTTTATTTTAGCTTTCAACACAATAAAATAATATAAACTACACAGTAAAATAATATATATCTACTACAATAAACAATTCGTTTATTTATTTTTTTTTTATTATCTATTCTTCTATATCTCTTTTTTACTCTCTCTTCAATCCACAGCCAATCCTCACATCAGATCGGAAAACACTGCCCACAATAGCCACATCGGAAAACACTACCCACAACAGCCACAAAGTATTGGATACATATGATTACTCAGCCACAATAGCAACCAACACTGCCCACAACCACTAAGGGTCTGTTTGGATACCGTTTATTGCTAAAAACTGAAAACACTGTAGCAAAATAATTTTTAAATGTGTGAATAGTGCCCTGAGACCCAGTTTTAAAGAAAAATTTGCTGAAATCCGTACTTGCGGGTTCCATAAACAGTGCATGGGACCCACAGAAAAAACGCAATGTCAGCTTTCCTTTTCAGTGCAATCCAAGAACAGAGAAAGCATAATAAATGGGCTTGACAAACAAAATCCATTATGAACACAACCATTCCCAACCAATACTTCACTTAAATGCCTTAACCGCATACATAAAATACCAAAGACACAAGAACTCACAGCTCTTGAAGTAACCTTGTAAACAAAATACCCTCAAAAATTTCATCAATTGTGCCAAAATGCCAACAGATCAGAAAACATAAACACAAACCCACATCGACGCTAGGCATGAGATACTAGAGAGAGGGTGAAGCTCAGAGGTTCAACCTTTGAGGTGGAAATCTTTAGAGAGAAAAATGTGAGATAGAGACCCACGTCAGCGCTGGGCATGAGATAGCAGAGAAAGAGAGGGGTGGAGTTATGGAGAACGCAGAGAGTGGTCGGCGCTGGGCTAAGGCTTTGGTCGGCGCTAGGCAAGGGCTTGGTCGACGCTGGGCAAGGGGCAGAAACAAAGTGTGAGGACTGAGTAGAGATGAGCAATGGGCAGAAATGGAAAAGAGGAGAGAAAAAAAGAAAAGAAAAAAAATAATATTAAAATATTTTGAATCAGTGTGAACGCAACATAATATTTATATATATATATATATATATTTATTTATTTATTTATCTTTGAGCTACCATGCATAACTATCTTTGGCTGTGCACTGTAGCTGAGAAGCCAAAATTTTTTGCTTTAGCTCCACCAATGCAGCCTTATTTTTGTAGTTGGTAGTGCTAAAAATAGCAATATAACTTTTTAGCACCATCAATGTGGGTGCTCTTAAAAGTCTATAAAAAGCATGTTTTTTGTGCTTTGATGCTAAAATTTAGCATATTTTCACATTTACAAGGCCAGGTACAGGAGAAATTATAGAATCCTCTGGTGGACCACGTCACTTATCCACCATTCCACTAAAAAACTTCCACTTGTTTAAAATTGCTGAGTTAGTAATTAATTTTTGTTTAAAAAAATTTTATAATTTACAATTTTAAACAAGTGGCAGTTTTTTAGTGGAATGGTGGATCACATTACTTGTACACAACATGAATGTTATAATTTCTCCAGGTACAGATGCTCTTAGCCTCGCCAGCAAAAAAAAAAAAAAACGTCACTTGACCTCGAGTCCGGCTCCCCTCCTGTTTCAAACTCTTATGTTTTCTCCTGTTTTAATATAAACTAGTCGGAAACCCGTGCAATGCACGGGAACTTACCTTTTTATAATAGACTAAAATAGTTTTATAAAATTTTAAATTGATTATGAAACTGTACTATTGCGTGAATTGCTCCTATCTTTTTGAGTTACAATTTGATGAATAAGCAACGGGTTGCAAAAAATCTAGATAACAAATTTAGATATTGCAAAAAAAATAACTAAAAAATTCCGATGTTAAAACTCCTGAAAGGAAAAAAAAAAAAATCAGAAAATTTACTGGCGCTGCCTAAAAATTATTGAAACAAAACAAAATATATATGACTATCAAATAGAGAAATATAAAAGAAAGATAGGTTACCGTCAAGAGAATAATCCATAGCTATAACAGTTGAAATTTGCCAAACTGTTTCAAATATTACAAAAAATTGAACCCAAAAATTTAGATGGTCAAACTTTCAAAAGACAATAAAATTAAAAATTAAAAGATTTAGAACCTATAAATTAAAAAATATATATTTATATATATATATAGTCATTATTGCGAGACAATTTCAGAGCTTTTCTAAGTTTTTTTTTTTTATCCAATTCTTCATAATTGATGAAAAATTTGGTTCAAACATTGTCGAACACTTTGAAGGTGCAAATAATATAGGCTTCCAACATAATCTTTAATTAATAAACAAAGAAACATGACACCATAAGAGAAAACATAAGATAACATATAGCGCATAGACCTTACTCCACAGCTGTGAAAAAATATCCACACAAAAGGAATTGAAAACTTGTACAACAAATGCAATAACCTACTTCTTATGTGAAACAACCTAACATACGTCTTCGTAATGTAAGGCTTAAGGTTATATAATCTAAAATAATATAGAATATAGCAGCTTTGAACCACACAAAAAGTTAGCAAACTTACTGCAATACTTGTAGTTATATTATATAATGTAAAGTACAACTCCATCGCCAATGAAAGTCATGTAAAATCTCATGGGGCCTGGAAGAACAAACAGTCACAAGATCACCTCCACCAGACATAAAACAAAAGCAAAAAAAAACTTACTCACAAAAAAGAGAAAAAGCAAGAGCAAGCGTACCAAAGAAATTGAAGCTTAGGGTTTTCTCTCTTAGTGGAGACGGATAGAGGAGGCTGCTTTAGGGTTTTCAAAGATTTTGTCTCTCTTATATATATATATATAAAAGAGACTCATGTTAGGACTCTCTCACTATTTAGTTTTAAAATTTAAAATTTTTTATAAATTAAAATGATGATGTGAAAAATTATGGAGGCTTCAAAAGTTTCGGTTATATATATATATATATATATATATATAGATGAAGGACACTTGGCAGACCGACAATCCAAAGGCTAAAAAAAACCCCATGTCATTCTCTCTTAATTTTGTCTCGCTCTCTCTCAATTACTGAGAAGTTTTCACGACCCAAGCAAACCCACTAGGCACTATCATACATACACCCAACACTATTGGCAAAGGACGGCAAGGAGTTGTCAAAAATAATGCTGGAGACGCCATCTGAGACGCGTGGCCAGCACATCAAGGTCGCTGCTCCTGCTGCAAGCTCAACAAATTTTTCTTTGATTTTATATTCCTAATTTCCAACGTCTATGTCTCTCCCTCTTGCTACTGATTTCATCACTGCTGCATGATTACTCTTCTCTCTTTTTGTTTCTATCACTTCATTTTGTGATATATTTGATGGATGGGTGATTGATTATGGGTACTGGTATGAGGCTTAAATTTCTTTGATTTTACTGTTATGGGTTTTGCAAGGTTATTCTTAGGGTTTCTTTTTGAGGGAGACAGGGAGACAAATTTTGAGAGAGTTCTTGCTTTACCTCTTATGGGTTATTCGAGTTTGTCCAAAAAATTTTGTTTCAATTTGGGTGATGCTTTCTTCTCTAGCAAGATTTGGTCTTAGCTCTAATACCCTGCTGACAGCCTGACAGTGATGATATTGGAGAGAGATTGGAGCAAGGAAAGGGAAAGAAAGACAAATTACAAAGAAGCAAAAATTGTATTTCACGTGTTATGACAGTGGGTTTGCTTGGTCTGTAATTGAGAGAGAGAGAGAGAGAATGACGTGGGTCTTTTTTAGCCTTTAGATTGTTGGTCTGCCAGGTGTCTTTCATCTATATTAAAATTGGAGAAAACATAAGAGTTTGACCCACTTGACCTGTCCTGATCCAAATAAAAACTCTCACTCAACTCATTAACGTCAAACACAAGGCTAAAGGGTTACTTCACCATATTTCAGAGGAAACACACAAAGGCTTTGATCTACTAACGTGAGGAGAGAGTTTTCAATTTTCATTGCCATTGCAATGGGGGTTTCATTGCTAAGGGTGGATAAGGAAGAATTGAAATCTTAGGGGATATTTTTGCCATTGAGCTAAACAACCATCGAGTCTATTTTTGCATTTTAATTACCGTAGAAAATATATACATATATATTAAAGTTATCATCCTTAGAATTAAATATTTTGTTATAGTAATTCTATTATGCCATGAGGCTTATCGAGTAGAAATCCTCCCACTATTTAACAATTGAATTATTTTTATTATTATTATTATTATTATTATTATTATTCCAAGCCTTTTTTTTCCAACTCATTAAGAACAATTCTCATATAAGCATCTAATGTAGCACGGTGGCAGCATAGAAGCAAATTTAAAATTAAAATTAAAATAAAAAGAAGAAGAAGAAGATCCAAGACGTCTATTATCATTTATGACTAATAATAATAATAACAATAAGTGGTTTTTGCAGCAATGTAAATAGAATCGGTAAGGAAAACCATTTAATAAAAGAATTTGTAATTTTGTAGTTATTATCCCACACGATGATGGTAATGGCATTGAGCCTATATATTAAGTTTGAGATTCCACAAGTTTACCACTTATATCAATAAAGTTTCTCTCAGGGTTTAATTTTTTTTTTCTTTTAATGTTTATTGACATTAAACACGCTAGCTTTTCATTAAGTATGAATAAGACTGAACAAGAATGATGATAACCTGTTTGATCACGGGAAGGTCGGAAAGTGAACGATCTTTGAGTACTGTCTGAATCAATTCTCTCCTTTCTTCAACAAAGCCTTTACACATCACCTGTCCAATTTGAAAATAATAATAACTCAGCTTTCTTAAAACATGACAGGTCATTGATTTTTGGTTCCATTGATCGTGATACCTCCTATTTCTCAATGAAAATATCTAGGTTCAATTCCTCCACCTCCTTATCAAAAAAAAAAAAATTCTTCCACCTCTAATTAATTTAATGTAACAAAAATAGATGAGAGACATAAATGGTTTAACGGGTATCTTTAAAAAAATTGTTAACAATGTATATTAGAAAAATTTTGACATTATTTTCATAAAAAATTGTCAAAAAAAAAAAATTACTTTCTCATTTTTTCATAAAATTTCTAAAAACAGTTCTTAAATTAATGCCCTTAGGATTTTTTTTAACATTTTTCTTGAATTAATGCACTTGCTTCAAAATGAGTAGTTGGTTATAATTATTAATTTTTTTTCCCTAGCTGAGTATAGGTTGAGGGAATCCAAATCTCAAATGGGGGCCGGAATGTCATCAGGAACTAGGCCAGACCCCAATCGGAAATTCAGAATTACTTTCAAAAGCATTTAAATTTAAACAAATTAGATGTCACATTGTCAAGCCATTTTTGCTCAGTAATGCAATTTGAAAAATTATTTGGTCAAATAGATTTTTTTCAAACATATATCGAAAAATACAAAATAGCTTCTTTTTGGAACTTGACTCTTTCAACATTTGACATCATGAAACTCACCTCCTTATAACAGCCAAGTTCGACTTGAAACTAGTAAAAAGAGGTTAATCTTTTAATAAAAGTTTTGAAACAACTCTATTTAACCAAACCATTTTAAATTTTTTTTATTATATAGAAAAAATAAAACATTTTTATAGTTGTATAAATTTTAACGTGATTTTGTCTTACAATATTAAGAATGGTAAAAACTTAACTTTTTACTAAAAAATCTACTGTAAATTAAACATTTATATTGTTTTTATAATATCCTTATAAATTTATTCTCATTTATAATTTTTATTTTAAAAAATATTTGAACCTCTCAAGTGTTTGAATTAAAAAGGTTTAACTTTTTTTTCTTTTGAGAGAGGGAGATCATAATTTTAAAAAAAAAAAATATTATTTTTGTAAAGGGGTTAAAAAAAATTTACAAAATTTTTCCTCCCATCCCCCAACACACCCATAATTTCATTTCTATTAATTCTCCCCAATTTGGAAGTAAAATTTTCCTTTCCCGAGACAATGTCTTGCTACAATATTAATCCATTTAAATTTTGGTATTGATTTTGACATTTGGATCCTTATGAATGGAAAAGAATACTTTCTTCTAATAGAGAGTAATCACTAGGGATGGGTTAAAAATCAGGGGAATACGACAAAGCAAAGTGTAATGCCTACATTAATTAATTGCTTTATCAAGCTATAGAAGAATGATTTCATTCTTTCCAGTCTTAATATGTGTTTGATAAGTTTATTTTAAGCCTTATTATTTAATACATAAAAACTTGGTATCTATATTTAGAGTCCCCAATAAAGCTTAATTTAGTGACGATATTTATTGGCAAAGCTTAACTAGTATATTATGCTAATTAAAACACCTATTTCAAAGGATCTAATATAGCTCAACCCAATTAACCAACCCTCAAAATTTTCCATAAACCTATCCAAGCAGAGACAATATGCTTACATAAAGTGAAAGAGAAACGTGAGAGAGTCTTACATTAATGAAATCTGAGAGGAACCAAGAGGGCATAACCCTAGCTTGTTTAACAAACGAAAGGCTAATCAATTGCCTTAGCTTCTCGGGCTTTTGTGGTAATAAAATGCTTGCAGCCTCATCCAAATCCGAAACCTTAAACAAACCATCCTCCATATCCTTCTCCTCTAAGCACACACCAGCACAACACAACACCACCCTCTCCACAGCCTCTGGAAACTGCGCTGCCATGCTATACCCCACAAAGCCGCCATAGCTTATCCCAACCAAGCTCATTCTCGGCACGCCATGCGCCTCCATTAGCTTCATCACGCAACTTGCTTGGAAAGACTCGGTACGCTCAGGCCTAGAAGTGAATGAGCGGCCAAAGAAAAGAAGATCCGGGACATAGACGTTGAACCGTGTTGTAAAGTGGCGGAGATGCTCCCCATATTGCCACATTGCATTGGCACCGAAGCCATGGATGAGAAGCAACGTGGGCTTGGAATGTTTGTGGATTTTGGGGACCCAACAATGCATGACTGTGCCATCCCCCAGATTTGTAGTGACAGAAGAGAGGCCTGCATTGGTGAAGGAATAGCGGTAGAACCAATCCCTTGAAGCTGTAAAACTAAACCATTTGGACAGCTTAATAGGAGACATATATATATTGGAAGATTCAAATCCTGGGAATGATTCAAATATGGATTAAAGATTGAGAATTGTTTCTCAATCTGAGGAAAAGGACTTGGGAGTTTGTTTTAGTTTCAGTATCAGAACTAGGAATTAGCAAATGATGACAATTTGGATGTGTGGGAAAGAGAAACAAAAGGTTGATTGGGAAAGTTATTTTTAGTAATTTTAGTTAATGTTGAGATGGCATATCGGACTAGGATTTCGGAATACATACGACCATAATAAGGTAGGAAAATTAAGGAGACACGAATTTGGCTCAACTGGATTTGGTGATAAATTCACGTGTCCATATTTGAAATGATACGAAGTTTAGACATCTATGTCCAGGGACAGAGTCAGGAATTTTTGTGTGGAGGGGCCAAGTTACGACGCTAATATATTTATCAAAACAACTTCCACACACATGCACATATATATATATATATATATATACACACACGCGCGCGCGCTTTTTTATTATATATACACACACATATATATATATACACACTTTTTTATTTGATAAGTTATATATATATATATATATACACACACACCAAAAAAAAAAAAAAAAGCTTAGTATTTTCAATCAAAATCATTTTTGACGGCGATATTTCATAAAATAAAATTCATTTTTTCCATTTTCATAGTTAAATTCTTAAAAAGTTTTATTTTAAATACAAATTATCAAATTTTATGCTAAAGTAAGTAAAAAATCTTTCAACTGAACTAATGAAATTTTCAAAAATATGAATGATCCAAAACTTGGAGAAATAAGTTAGGCTCCAAACATATTTAAAGCTACCTTGGTTTAATCAATTATATGGCAACTAAAGACACATTTCATGTGTAGTTTTAGTGACAATTTTTTTAATGAGTCGATGACTTGTTAATCGTCACATAATGGATTGAAAAAGATAGATTCAAACATGTTTGATACAAAACTTTATCAAATATTTAACAGATATAAGAGCTTTACAATAAAAAAATAGCATTGCAAAAAATAAAGTTATATCTCTATAATTATTAAACCAATTTTTTTTTTTAAGAGTATTATTGGACTAATTCAAATATTGGAGGGGGGTAGGGCAGCCCTTATTTTTATAGACTAAATTTTGAAAACATTAAAATAATTATATATATTTTTTCAAAATTTTGGGGGGCCATGCCCCCCCCCCCCCCCCTTATACATACCTCCACCACTGTCTATGTCAATTTCTTTAATTAGCTGCCCATCATATGTCACATGTCACCAATTATTATGATTTATCATTAGATGGTGAAGGTCTTCATGCATTGATTACCCCGTTATAGGCCCACCCATCGCGAACAGTGATTAGTCTCTACTTAAAAGTTTTGAGAAAACACTATGGGAAACAAAAAAAAAAAAAATCTTCATGCATGAACAGATCTTCACGGTGAAGATCTTATGAATAGATTCTACAAATTTCATGCATTTGACATTTTAACATTTAAAGCATATCATCATATCATTTTATAAAACAAATGGATCTAAATGCAAAGGACATAATTTTTTTTATGAAAATTAAGATTTTCCAAATCTCATGCATTGACATTTCGACGTTTAAAGCATGTCATCGTATCATTATTTTTCAAAACACATGGGAACCTGAAGGTATAGGTTAGTTTTATTTTAGTGCTTAATGCCAAGAAATAAAATTATGTATCATTTTAAGGCTGCATTTTTGTACTTGAGTTGGGTAAACAAATAAAAGTGGGATAAAGTTTTAGATTAGTTTTTAAATAAATCTTAACTAACTTATCCTTCAAAAAAATTTTGAAATAAGGAAAAAAAATATTGGTTTCTTTGGAAATTTGATGGCGTAAATCTTGAAAGACCATCTATTTATATTATAACTTGACGTTGAATAAAGCCGTAGGGAGAAAATGTTATACATAAGTGGATCCGATTCATGTGGTCCTTCTCTACGGCATTGGTGTTTCAGTGAAATCTCCCCTTGGGAGGTTGGTTGATTTTTCCCAAGAAAACTAATTACTTTGTCTCTCCCTTTTTTTTTTTTTCTCTTTTTTTTTTTTTTTTTTTTTCTTTTTTTATGAAATCTAATTACTTCTCTACTATGTTGTGGTGATTTCTGGGGTTACCCAGCGAAACAGTCCGGGACGACCAATACTAGGCTTCAAATATAGTCAGAATCTTGAACTCTTTGAGAAAAATAACTTGAATAACTGAAACAAACAAACAAAAACCAAGGGAAAAAAGCTTTGCATGCACAGTAATGCATGCAAGTAGGCAACGCTTTATAATTATTTCTCAAATGATAGTTCAGACTAAGATTACTTACAATGAAAAAATATGCACAGCACAGGAACAGAATAAAAATGCAGCAGCCGTATACAAAATTTCACACCTCTTTCTTTCCTTTTCTTTTACTCCATATGGTTGAAAACAAAAAGAAGGGTCTATATTCTTGGAAACCCAAATCTAACTTGCAAAAGTGCTCTTTGTTGGTTTTCTTTCTGATGGGGGAGAGAGAAGAGAGACCAGTGAGCTTTTGTATCAACTCATCAGTTTTCTAAGTCTCTTTTCAGCACGACTTGCAACTTTATTCTGTGGTTCAAGAACAAGAGCATGCTTGAAATCTGCACACATAGAGAAGAAATTCTATAAGAGGGTTGAATATTATAAATCCTGTATAATATTTTACAATTCTCTCTGCATATGTGAATGAATGAACCAATGTATGCATTTTGTGTGCATGTGATTCATGTGTATTAAAAGATCAAAGCAAGCAAGTTCATTGTGTCCCATAACATGACATGGCAACAGGGAAATTCGTACGGATCATAACAAGAACAAGCAGGTGGCAGAACACAATTTTGATCGGCACAGTTGATAAAAGAAATGAATTACATCCCTATGGGAGTCCAAATACTTGACTTATCTGACGTTTAAAAAACAAACACATATAAGATACCATCACTTAAATTTGCAGCAGGATCTAGAAAATATCCCACACACACATACAAACAGAAGTATGGACATATAACTTAATCATCGACAATCCCCAATATTTTGACATTCAAAAAATTTGATAACTAGAAAATGCATATGGGCATGCAACACACTCGGACTGAACATTTTCTCCACCTCTCCTGCAGGGGCATAACTGGACCGGTACAATGAACACCTTTTACAATATGACTGTACAAAAACTTAACTAAATAAATAAATATAAAAAAACAAACTCGTGCTATTTCCATTAAAAATTAGTGGTTCATCTACTCCCAAGAGGTAGAACAATCAGCTAAGGACCACACTTCATGAAGTAGAGGTCACTAGTTAGAGTCTCCCCTAGGAACCAAAATTTACTTGTCCAAAAAAAAAGTACATCTCATAAGGATTTAATATGCACACCAACATGCTCTATGACTCAAGGATATAGGTCTTGGGAAAGTCCAGGTCATTGGTGTATATAGTAATTCCTATGGATCAGTAATTGACCTTTGAATTTTTCTGCAGCTCACTGCATACAAGGTGAACATTTTTTTTAATTAGTTCGGCCCCATTTCAGGAGTAGAGAAGATTCAAACTAGTAACCTTCACTTCATGAGATGTGGTCCTAGTAATTTGCGCAACCCCTTGGGGTTTCATACAAGGTGAACACTTCAGCAGTGTGAATCTGGATTCTTACCTTCAGCAGATTCTTTATAATGGAGGAGTGATTCTCTAGCTGTTCCACGCCTCAGATAAGCCTTTACATTCTGCACAGAATAAATAAAAATTTACTGATTAATAAGTAACAAGAAATATGATTGGAAAAAGGGGAAGCTAATGTACAAGTGATGTATACACAAAACTCACCAAAAAGAGAAACAAAATTTAAAAATTACGTTGGAAAGAGGAGTCAATAAACTCTACAATAGAATACCAAACATACGGGACCACACGAACAACAACCTTAAAAATGTTGATTGCAGCTTAATAACAAAGAGCTAGTAGGACCGTTTATTCTTTTCAGATTATCTACATAAAGCAAAAGGGGACTAGATTCCAAGTAGCACTCCTGTGCTTAGCAAACCAATTCCTCCACTGCTCCACCCAACAAGTATGTTACTTATCCTTCTAGGCATTACCCAATGAACTCCAAATTTAGTGATAACAAAAGACGACAACTCATGAGCCATTACATAATGAAATAACAAATTATCTACAAACTCTCCTTTACATTTGCATGTAGAACACTAGTCTACTAATATAATACCTCGTTTAATAAGATTATCAACTGTTAAAATTTTTCCAATGCTACTATCCTTGCAAAGAACACAACTTTCTTTGAGACCTTGCTACACCAGTAACACTGTCAAGGAAATGGCTTACCATTAGATCCTCTTAACACCTCATAAAAAGAACGAACATCAAACTTACTATTGGCATTAAGCCTCAACCTCATACAATCAAAACCTTCTCCTCTAGTGGTATTAAGAATATAAGATATCAAGCAAAGAACCAACAAATTTTGATTTCAAATCTTGCAAGGCTCTTACAAACTGGTAATTCAACAGATAAAAGTTTCTTCCACCTAGGTAACCTGCACTCCCTTTTTCTATAATTGGACTCCACACCACTCTTGCCTTGTATGAAGATCCCAAGGAAATACCAAGATAGTTCATAGGCAACAACCAACTTTACAACAAAAAAATACTGACCAAAACAGAGATTCCTTCAACTTCCTATACAGGTACACCCAAATCAACATTAAGGCCAAATTCCTATACATTATAAGGATTCCTCAATATGGAACCCTATCATTGAACGAATGGAAAAAAGGCTTGTAGGTTGGAAGCAATTATATTTATCAAAAGGGGGTAGACTTACTTTATTGAAGAGTACCTTATCAAGTCTCCCTACATATTATTTATCTTTGTTCACTATTCCACAACATGTGGCGGACAGATTAGAAAGGATTCAGAGGAATTTCCTTTGGGGGAGATCTAATGATGTTTTTAAATTCTCACTTGTTGCTTGGGAGAAAGTTGTGTGGCCAGTGGAGGTAGGTGGCTTGGGGATCCGGAAGATTGGGCTGTTCAACCAAGCTTTGCTTGGGAAGTGGCTATGGCGATTTGGGAATGAGGTCACACATTTATGGAGGCAAGTTATAGCTTCCAAATATGGGAAGGCCAGTGGGGGATGGTGTACTAGAGTTGTTAGAGGGACGCATGGATGTGGTATGTGGAAGAACATTAGGAAGGGGGCTGAGAGCTTCTTTAGTCATGTGTTGTATGCAGCGGGTGAGGGTTTTCGTATCAGATTTTGGTATGATCCTTGGAGTAGCCCTACTGCCTTGAAGGATTTATATCCGGTTATGTTTGCTATTGCTGTGGATAAGGCAGCTATGATCTCTGATATGGTTGACTATGCACCGGATGTAGGTGGTAGAACCTGGAACTTACGTTTCCGTCGTGCTTTTCAAGATTGGGAGACAGGGATCTTTTATGATTTTTTTGCGTGTATTTCATCCAAGCTACCTAGAGGGGGTGATGATACCATGATATGACAATTGAATCGTAGTGGTGTTTTTGATGTGCGCTCTTTCTATTTTTCATTGCTAGCAGCCCCGTTGGTGTCTTTTCCTTGGAAGAGTATTTGGTGTGTTAAGGTACCTAAAATGGTGGCTTTCTTCTTATGGACAGCTGCTAGGGGTGGGATTCTTACTATAGACAACCTTGTTAAGAAGAATTTACCTCTTGTTAATTGGTGCTGCCTTTGTTGATGTGAAGAGGAAACTGTGGATCACTTATTGATCCATTGTAAGTATGCTCATACCTTGTGGAGTGAAGTCCTTCGTTTGTTTGGGGTTCAGTGGGTGATGCCGAAGAGTGTTGTTTCTCTTCTCTCTGCATGGTGGAATTGGTTGGGAAGTCACACTTCAAATGTGTGGAATATGGTTCCAGCGTGTCTTATGTGGTTAATTTAAAAGGAGCGCAATGCCCGAACTTTTGAGAAAACTGAGAGACTTGTAGACTGTGTGAAGTCTTTGCTACTTAGGACTTTGTTTGAGTGGTCCTGTATTTGGGAGTTTAAGCATTGTCATTCTTTGGTTGAATTTCTTAATTCTGTTAGTCTTTCTTTTTGATTGGTTTGTATTCTTTTTAGTGCAGTGAGTTTACTATCGTAAATTCATTGTACTTTTATTATCAATAAAATCTGTTATTACCTATCAAAAAAAAAATTTTGGCCTTCCGAATTGTCTGCCATGGTAAAGACCTACTACCACCAGCAGAAAATAGACTATAATAAGATTTAGGATAAATTGCAAATTACACCCCTAAAGTTTGGGATGTTTGAATTTTATATTCTGAAATTTCAAAATTTGGATTTTATCCCCTAAATTTCTATTCAGTTTGCATCAACAACCCCTTCATCCATATTTTTTGTTAAGTGCCACATAAACTTGCCAGGTGTATATAGTTCATCTAATAAAACGATGCCACATCATTTTTATCATGCCATGTCATCTTTAATTATTTAAATTTTTTAGGCTACATAAATGATGTGGCATCATTTTATTAAAAAAACTAAACATACGTGGCAAGTTTATGTGCCACTTAACAGAAAATATGGACGAATGGGCTACTGATGCAAATAGAATAAAACTTCAAGGTGTAATATCCAAACACCCCCAAACTTTAGGAGTGTGGTTTGCATTTTAGCCTCAAATAACTTACTAGTTGTGGGACTCCAGCAAATACGATCTTCAATTTCCGGTCTGATCTTGATGGAATAAATGAGTCATGAAGTCAGCCAAAAGCACAAACTCCCAGTCATGAACAGCTTTGCACAAAAGTAACATCCCAATGCATAGCCCCCATGTTCCAGCAAATATAATCAGCCACATTTGCTTCTTTATTAACAGCTAAACGGTATAGAGGGGGAAACAACTCCATCTGACCTTAGTAATATGGCCTACTTCAAAATTAATATACCTAGAAAACAATTCCCAACCAAATCTAATATACTTCCACAAACTGAAGCCATGCCCTTCCTTTGAACTCCAACCACCCCATTCACAACCATATTTGCTAGCCACCACAGTCCTCCACAAAGCCTGCTCCTCCATAGCAAAATGCCTAAGCAACTTCCCCAAAAGAGCTTTATTAAAATATACCACCTCACGCACACCCAATCCACACTGCTGTATCAGGGCACAGATTATTTGCCAATTAAAAAGGTGAAATTTAAATTCATCACCTATTCCACCTCAAGAAAATCACCCATTCCACCCCAAATACCTCATAGGCTATTGAAAAACCTTACAACCCAAAACGCCAGCTAACTCAATGCACCCCTGGAACCAGCCCCAAAGGGGACAAGTTCAGACCTACTCAAATTGATTTTTAAACCCGACACAGCCTCAATACATAGCAAAATACATCAGATGTAGTATCAGCCAGCTCAGTACCACAGAAGATCAATGAATCGTCAACGAACAGAAGATTGGAGAGATTATCATAGGAAAAATGGAAGAACAAGCCTCCTTGAATCCTGTAAAAATTGACCCCAACAGATTTATCTACCAGTTTACTAAGTAAATTCCTTAATTGACATGTCTTTTTTCTACTACTTTTATTAATGTTATCTTTTGTCTTCCTCTTCCTTTCTGCTACTTCAACTTGAATCAACTCACTTTTCTCATTGGTACGTTAATCATTTTCCTCTGCACATGACAAAACCATCTCAAGAGATTCTCCCTCATATTTCAATCAATAGAGGCCACCCCTATCTTTAAGCTAATTTCCTCATTTCAAATTCTATTTTTCCTTATATCTTACCCATTTTAACATTCTCATTTTTATAGCCAACTATCACAGAAGATTTAATTCCATTGATAGGCTTATGGTGGATGGAGAATTGTCTTCCGATCCGGAGGCTATAGCAGGTTCTATTTCCCATTTTTATAGGCAGCTATATGCTGAAACTGTGACTCATAGACCTTTATTAGAGGATGTGGAGTTCTCTTGTATCTTGGAGGAAGATGCACTTTGGCTAGATAGGCCATTTGATGAGGATGAGGTGTTTGGGGTGATTAGTGATTTTAAGGGTGATAAGGCTCCTAGCCCAGATGGATTTTCCATGGCATTCTTTCAGGCTTGCTAGTGTATCTTGAAGGCTGAAATTATGGCAGTGTTTCATAATTTTCATACTCAGGCTGTGTTTGAGAAGAGTCTTAATGTTTCTTTCCTTGCTCTTATTCCCAAAAAGGTGGATGCTGTGGAGATCAAGGATTTTCGGCCTATTAGCTTAGTTGGTGGCATTTATAAGGTTATTTCGAAGGTGTTGGCCAATCGTCTTAGAAGGGTGGCACATGGGCTTATTTCAGATTCTCAGAATGCTTTTGTGAAAGGCCGACAGATATTGGACTCTTTTTTAATTGCTTCAGAATGTATTGATAGTAGACTGAAGTCAGGTGTTCCAGGAGTGTTGTGTAAGTTGGATGTGGAGAAGGCATATGACCATGTGAGTTGGGGTTTTTTAATGTATATGCTTCAGCGCTGTGGGTTTTCAGAGAAATGGAGAAAGTGGATAATGTGTTGCATTTCTACTGTTAAATTTTCCATTCTGATCAATGGTAGTCCTTCTGATTTTTTTGGTAGTTCTAGGGGGATTCGGCAAGGGGACCCCTTGTCTCCGTTGCTATTTGATATTGTTATGGAGGGTTTGAGTCGTATGTTGGATGTGGCTGCTACTACTAGTCAGTTCTCAGGCTTCTCTGTAGGTAATACGGCTGGTAATTCGGTGATGGTGTCTCATCTTTTATTTGCTGACGACACTCTTATTTTTTGTGATGCTGTTACTACGCAAATAGCTTGTTTGAGAGCTATTCTGGCTAGATTTGAGGAGGTCTCAGGTTTAAGGATTAACTTGGGGAAATCTGAGTTGGTTCCTATAGGGGTGGTGCATAATATGGATGTTCTGGTGGGGATGTTGGGTTGTAGGCAAGCCTCTCTTCCATTGAGATATTTGGGGCTACCATTAGGAGCTAAATTTAAGGAGTTGTCAGCTTGGAATCCTATTTTGGAGAAGATGGAAAGGAGATTAGCAGGGTGGAAGAGGTTGTATCTATCTAAGGGGGGCAAGGTAACTCTTATTAAAAGTTATCTTTCCTCCTTACCTACATACTTCATTTCCCTTCTGCCTTTCCCTGGGAAGGTGGCAAATCGTATGGAGAAGTTACAACGAGATTTTCTGTGGAGTGG
Source organism: Quercus ilex subsp. ballota (assembly GCA_032727855.1). Taxonomy (NCBI): domain Eukaryota; kingdom Viridiplantae; phylum Streptophyta; class Magnoliopsida; order Fagales; family Fagaceae; genus Quercus; species Quercus ilex. The sequence goes on along the minus strand of CM064918.1, from coordinate 22,397,579 downwards.
TATTAATGGTGATCCTAAATTACACTTAGTCAATTGGGCTCAGGTTTGTAAGCCGCTGCAAGTTGGAGGGTTGGGTATTAGACGATTGAGGAGTTTTAATTCTGACTTGTTAGGAAAATGGTTATGGAGGTATGGCATGGAGACCGATGCTCTATGGAGGAGGGTTATTGAGGTAAAATATGGGAATGATTGGGGTGGTTGGTGCACGAAAAAGGTGACTAGTGCTTATGGTGTAAGTTTGTGGAGACATATTAGGAGTGGTTGGGTGAATTTTTCTAAACTACTTTTGTATGATGTGGGGGATGGTACTAGAGTGAAGTTTTGAAAACATGTGTGGTGTGAAGATCGTACTCTACAAGAGGCTTTTCCGGAACTTTATTGTATTAGTAGAACAAAGGATTCTTCAGTAGCGGAGGTTATGTGTTGGTCTGGTGGGAGGAGTCATTGGGACGCTAAATTTCGTCGTCCTCCACAAGATTGGGAACAAGAATCCTTTGATCTATTTATGGATATGGTCTACTCTTCGACGGTACGGGAATTGGGTCCGGATCAGGTGGCTTGGAAGCCAGCAAGGGGTAGAGGTTTTGAGGTTAAGGGATTCTATCTTTCTTTCTACCCTCCTACCATCTTATCCTTCCCTTGGAAGATGATTTGGAAAACGAAGGCTCCTCCAAGGGTAGCTTTCTTTTCATGGTCTGCTTCCTTAGGTAAGATTTTAACAACTGATAACCTTTGCAAACGACATGTGCTAGTTCTTGATTGGTGCTATATGTGTAAGAAGTGTGGGGAGTCAGTGGATCATCTTCTTCTTCATTGCCCCATTGCTTGTGAGTTGTGGTCGTTGGTGTTTTGTTTGTTTGGTATTCATTGGGTTATGCCTCAGAAGGTTATTGAGTTGTTTGAGTCTTGGAAGGGTAAGTTTGGTCGACATAGAAATTTTGAGTTGTGGAGAATTGTGCCTCATTGCTTGTTATGGTGTATTTGGCGCGAAAGGAATGCTAGAAGTTTTGAGGGATGTAAACGCTCTATGTTAGAGATTAAGTCTTTCTTTTTACACACTCTCCTCGATTGGAGTGTGGTCTTTTGTCATTTTTCTTGTTCTTCCCTTCCTGTTTTACTTGATCGTTGTAATCTTGGTTTTTGATTTCTACCCCCATAGTACATTCCCAATGTACTCGGGTTGGCTGTTTTTCATTTTTTAATAAAATTTTCGTTACTTATCAAAAAAAAAATTTTAACATTCTCATTTCAATTACACTCATTTGTGAACATGTTGCTCGACATTCAATAACGCATGTATAGCTGGTCTTATAGCAAGATTTAAAAAAATTAGATTAAATTAACTTAATTGGTACTCTACAACTACACAATACTCCAGATGAGCTTCTCCACTTCATCCACCTTACTCTTATACCATGTTTCACGATAGTAAAGAAAACCAAAACAACTATAAAATATATTCCATATTACCAAATCAATCGCCAAGAGCCTTGTAGCTCAATGGTATTGCATGTTCTCCTGTATGATGAGAAACAAGGCTCAAATGTGAAATGCCCCTTCTCCCACTTATTATAAAAATTGAATTATCAAAAAGTGATACCAGATTAATCATTTAAGCATGATAGGACCTGATATGTGGTACTATGGACAATGGCTACAAAATTAAAGAATTGAAAAGATGCAGATATTTAGAGAATGATTTGCAGGGACTAGTCAGTACAACAAACTTGTCTGCTCACCTTCTTATCAAGTAATATTGCCTTACTGCAGTCCTCTTCAGCTTGTTGAAAACTGCACGTATTCAGAACAAATATGAAGACTTTGGCTATAATGCACAGAAATTAATAATATCAAATAATATATTAAACAACATACCATCCCAGCTCTAGGTAAGCAGCGGCACGGTTGCAAAAGTAAGTTGCAATTGTTGAATTCAAATTGATAGCTTCAGTGTAGTATTTGACAGCCTTATTCCACTGCATTCCCTTAAATGCAGCATTTCCCTGCAACAAGATTTTATAACAAGAAAAGGCTCAGACAGCATACCTTATGTGTGTGTCCGTGTCTGTATGCATCTCTGTATCATAAGAGACTAATAATTAATATAGATAAGGCTCTTGTCTTAAATCTCAAACAAGACTTGTTGTATTGATGATGAAAAAAATAAAAATTCAGCAAAATATAAAACTTAAACAACTAAAACAACATTCTCAAGAGAAATGTAGCCAAAACAGTTTTTGGATGCCTGTATCTAAACCGACATGGATAAATAAATCTTCAGCACAAGAACATCATTAGTAGCAATAAAATAACTTAAATGTGCACCTCTTTAAATACACTCAATAATGACCAGAGAAATTCATTATGAAAAGCTGACCAAGCACTTTTGAAAGTTGCAACAGAAATCATGTTGGAAGACAGTAATAAGACAGCATACAGGATTCAAATTTTTCCCTTCAAGGTTCCAAAGAAGCTTAAAGGACCAGAAAAACAATTAATCAGACTTATTATGGCACTGACATACAGCAAAGTTCTAAATCCATTTACGTTATCAAAATTCTAAAAAAATAATAATAATAATCTTATGTTTGAAGAAATATTAGTGATTATGTACTCTTTAAGTTTTGAAACAGTCAATCAATAGTCCATATCCTTTGTATCTGAAGTGACATATAAATACCAGTTCCAGGCACAGTAATTCAGTAACTATAACTTCAGATACAAATATATTCATCTGAAGTTAATGCCAGACATAGAAGTTTACAGGTTTTTTCTTCGCAGAAACAGACAAATCACATCTTTCTGCTCGCACTACAGCATCATATCCATTCACTCCACAAATGTATGATAATTCACTTATCAACAAACAGATGACGTAGAAGTAATACGGAAGCAGAGGGATGTAAAATCTAAATTAGCAAGAAATTCTTTTCTTTTGCAATATGTAAAATGTAGTAAAATAGATCCCCTAATTACGTCTGAAAATTTTTAATTACTTCCCTCAAATCCTTGCATGATTAAGAAGGAGAAGGAAGATTCAACAAGAGAGAGAGAGAGAGAGAGAGAGAGAGAGAGAGAGAGAAAGACAGAGCAGTTATCAACTAACTTTAAAATGATCATCTCTGACATCTATCCCCAGCCACATTATTTCTTTTTGAAAAGTAAAACAAGAAGACACTAAATCCTGCCATTACAGATTACCCTAGTTCAGGAAAACTTGAGTAACAGTGAGAGTGCACACAGTAATCCATCTGCACCCATGGAACATACAGGCTTATTGGCAAAAGGAAAAAAGAAAACATACTGAAACTTTGTTATCTGGGAAAGATGGCAGTAAGCACACCAAAAGCCTCATGATCAGGAAAGGTCAAAATCCAGTCCCTAATCTTATGCATTAAGTGTTGTTAAGTACAAATAATGCAATAATCAAAAGGGAATGTCAAAAATGCTTCACCTGATCAATAACTAGATTAAAGATTGCACTAGAAAATTTTCATCAAATGCAGAATCAATATTTCATGACAAAATACTTAAGGGTGAACATACCTTTTCTTTCAAAAGTTCAGAAGCATCCATGTTACCATTGGTATCTGGCAAATGCACTGAATTGGATGCGATGCTAGCTTGCTCTTGGAGAGATGAATACATATCCAAGACCGTATCGAGAAGAAATTTATCAGCACCATGGAATGTGATAAATGAAACAGAGATTGGACAATCATTGTGCTTTCCTAAGGGAATGGAAACCTGCCAGTAAAATGCAAAATAGATATAAAAATTCTACTAGGCTACAGAAACTACAGCATAGAGACAAAAACTGAAGCAACAAATACAAAGTCACCTGACAGCATCCAGATATGCTAGCAATGCTTGACAGTGCAAATATGCGATCATGGAATTCAGCTGAAAGTCTCTTCTTTGTATTGAGCTTTAATGGGGAGTCAGCCACCGTAGGAATTACTAATATACCATCATCCTATAGAAAGAAGAAGAAAAAAACAATAATAAAGTCGACAGATAGTGGCACATGCAAGTGCAATTCCACATTGTCTTGTGTGGCCAATTTGGAGGGAGCAGAACAACCAGAATCTCGAAGGTTTGGAATGATCTGTCATTAAGATCAATTATACCTTCCTGAGTTTTTTTGTTTTTTTTATTTTGAAGTTGTACAATGATTGGGGTTTTCATAACTCAGTTGATTCCATGGACACTAAAACCTATGTTTGTAATTCTTTAGAAGGCTCATTTGAGCTTTCTCTTTAATAAAATTATTTATTACTTATCCCAAAAAAAAAAAATTCTCAATAGGACCAACTAAAGAAAATGGAAGAACAACAATAATATTATTAGAACTTAACACTTTGAGTTGAAGTCCATATGAAACACAATAAATAAGTTGAGGGTACCTTTAAGAGATTTTGAAGGGCAGCCCGCATCTCAGTTCTGACTTTATATAAAATTTTAATGTTCTCATGTGTGGTATTAATTGCTGCAAGAACACGATCAGACACATCAGGTCCTAGCTTGGGTTTGACTGAATTTACCCATTCTTCATGATTTGTTTTGAATTCATATCTGAAAATATGTGCACACATCATAGAAGTTAGTGAGAAGGAAACCAGGGCATCAACTAGACTGCAATAGTACTACCAATATCCAAGGGCTGCATCAGCTAGAGAGAGAGAGAGAGAACTTGTAAAATATCAATTTTGTATCACAATGAATGGTATGAATATGAACTTAAATCATCTAAGACAATTTTAGAAGGAATTATAAGCAGGAGAAAAGGCTTACAGAACTAAGCAAATCATTCCCAAAACAAAGATTGGCTCAATGGTATACCATGAAGGAAATTTGCAGCCAATGGAGTAAACTTACATCAATACCATACAGGCCATAAGCTAAGTACAAACCATCTTTCTCTGAACAGCTAAGAACACAAAAACTAATCAAATTTAAGTAAGACATTAAAAAGAAAATTATCATGTGAGTTTGGATTTTTTTTTTTTTTTTTTTTAACTTTCAGATTTTTTTTAGCTTTTTTGCTTATTTACAACACTTTAAAGCCCCACTTTTTTCTAAGTACAATTGTACTTTCGCCAACTTTCAACAAAAAGCTAATCAAATGCTTCAATCACACATCACATGATGGCCCCACACATGAAATGCTCTTAAGCTGCCAGAACTGAAAATTACTGTAAAGATAGCAAGTTAACTCTTTTTCCCTGGCTGCATCACCTGTGTAACAGAAAGAGTGCTACTTTAGCATTTGCTTCCTTATAATACACATCACACAGATACATCCAGGACATCATTATAAGCCTTAAATATATCAAATGTTGAAGTTAGACTAAAATCAAGGTTACATCAGCAGATCATTGTACAACCATTGGACATGAACAAACCAGTAAATGTTCTCAGTACATAGTGTGCATATATATATATATATATATAATTGTCAGCTTGATTTATCTAATTTCCAAGCGATGGTCCAGATTCACCTATTGAGTAATGACAACTTTTCTAATTTCCAAACAATGATCCAGATTCACCTATTGAGTAATGACAAAAATAGAAACCATGAACAAGAGGGAAAACATGAATCTCAAATCTCATCATATATATTTATTAAGGAAAACCAAAAGACCCAAGTGAAAGGAAGAAGAAAAAAACTAAATCTCCTGAATACCTTTGCAATGAAACCATTACAGAAGAGAGCGCTTTTAAAGTAGATGTCCCATTTTGCAAGTTAGATGACGGCTCTTGAAACTGTTTTAAACTGGGCGCATTTGAACCAATATACTGACCAAAATTCGTATGCTTTGGAGGCTGGTCTGTACAACCAACAAAACAAAATAGCAACTTCAACAACAGCATTACATTTCTTTAGGTAAGTATCGTTGTCCAATTAGAACCAACATATTTTGTAGCAAGTATTGATAATCAGTCATAAATAAGAGCAACTACATAGAAACTACAGATTTTTTTTATACACGTGTATGTAAAAATCTATGTACATATTATATTATCATGAAGTTCAGCTACTTACACCCAGAAAGGTTTTCAATTGCTTTGTTAACAACATTTAATGTCTTTTGTGTGGGAACCTTAGAAAACTGAAAGAGGTCATCAGCAAAAATAAGACGCCTTGCCCTTCTAGGCTCCACTGAATTTAGTTTAAGTAAAACATGTCCAACACGATGTAGAATAGATGGATCACGAGCAAAGCATCCTGGAAGACCGGAAAAAAACAAGGTAAATTAGGCAAAACAAAGTTACCCCCACTACGAGTGCATGCATATGTGCAAATACAGACATCAGTCTTGGGAAAAGGAAAACTACAGTCCACATAATTCAAATTGTAATAAAGTATGACTCATTTGTAAGACTATAAACTCATACATCCTGCCCCACCCAATTTGCCCATGAAACCAGAAAAAAGGAAAAGCAGACACAGAGTGATACAATCCTGAATAGATACAAATCTGGTTGCCAACATGTCCACATGGTCATTCATTATAAACCTAAAAAGACTAGAAATTTGGCACTAATTATTTTCCATACCAACAGTGTCTAAGCTCTGTGAATTTCGCAGTACTCCAATCATAGACACAGCCCCATGAGACGGTCGAAATCCAAGGATACCACAAAATGATGCTGGGATTCTGACACATCCAATAGTATCAGTACCTACAAATATAAGAACCTTAAGAGGATCAGACGGCATTGTTAAGAAGCAAAAACATACAAACAGGTTTTTTAGTCTCCACAATGAGGTAAGGAGGACATCATAAAAAACATCAATAGGCACATCAACCATAAAAAAACAACAAGCACTTAGTATGCACTGACTATCCTCATTTTCATCTGATTTTGATAGACATTACTAACAAAATCAGGAAACATTGGCAATTGACTGGCCACAAGGGTGGGATATTGTTGTATTTATTTTCTGATCTTGTATGAACTAGCATAGTCATTATTGATGTGATTATATAAAAGTGGTTTTTATGTTTATTTTATGTTGGGCCCATAATAGTATGGACCAACCTCTTTTTTTTTTTTTTTTGAGGGGCGGGGGGGGCTTTTCACCCTAAATAAATGGCAATTGGCCCATTAAGTTGCCATTTTTTTTAATATGGGATAATAGGGTTTTAGAGTAGCTCTCCCCCCCCACATCCTCCCCACAAACAACCATCCTTTTCATCTTGCAGCCACCATCAATAGAAAAAATCAAGAATTTCAACTTTCAAGGCTTCCATGGAGTGCTCAACATCAAGTTATGGCAGTAAGTTTTTTTGAAACATCGATGGTTGGGGCTAGGAGGATTCAAACTCTGCATGTCTCCGTTGGAAACACGAGGAGGTACCAATTGAGCTACAACTGACAAGGCTCTTGGCATGGCAGTAAGTTTTTAACAAAACATTTATACATACTTTGATAAAATGGGCATATCTTGAATAATGCTAACAATTTGGTATGGAAAAGGAAAGGTAAAATGCCCATGCCTTGATTTTTGCTCAGAATGTTGACAAAAGCTAAAGATAAGTTAATAAAACAAATCTAGTGTCACACACACACACAAAGTTCTGTGAAATAAATAACAGATTCCACCCCAAAAGAATAAACCTCGAATGCAATAAATTCAAACACAAATTTTGCCAAAAGAACAATCCATTTTATTCACCAGAACTGGACCTGAACAATACAATGGATGAGATTGCAACGCAAAACATAAGGGGGGAAAAAATACCAAGAGCAAAATCGACGAGTCCAGCTGCAACCGCCACAGCAGAGCCACAAGAGGAACCTCCGGGGATACATGATGGCATTTGTGGATTGGTGGGGGCTCCATAATGCCGGTTCTCCCCAGTTATCCTGAGATAACAATCAGGCACAAGCAGCATACACAAGTTGGCGTGACTTTGTTGAATCTTTTCGACAGAGACAAAACGAGCAATGGTGAACTTAAAAGGCTTACCCGAATGCCAATTCGTCCATAACAGTCTTGCCAACACAAGTAGCCCCATTTTTCAACAAAGCAGTCACTGCCACCGCCGTCTTCTCTGAAGCCTCATGTGTTCTCTCCCAATCTCGACTCCCAAACCCCGTCACATAATCCTTCACATCAAATCTACAAAACCCACCAAACCCATCAAAAAACGTACATCTAAATTCAATTTTTTTTTAACACTAGTAAACCCCAGCCGATCTTATGGAAAACTCTACAACAATATAAGAATGAAGTCTTTTTTTTTGTTCCTATAAAAGTTTAGGAACGAAAATCGAAATTCCACAGTGAAATCAGGAAAAGGAAAAAAAGAGAGTGGGAGAATAGAAAACGAACATGTCTTTGATGGCGAAAGTATAAGAAGAGAGAGGCAGTCTAGCGGCAGGAGGAGGAGGCTGAGGGAAGGGGAGAAGCTCGAATCGGACGACGAAAGCACCGAAGTCCTTTCTTTGGGCAGCGGCGTTGGCACGCCTCCGCCTCCTCCGGCGGGTCTCGGTGAGGATCACGACACCGGCGGCAAGGCCGATCCCAAGTGCGATCAACAGCTTGGGATTGGAAGCATTGGCCTTTATAACCTTTACTGCCTTTGACATGGAGCAAGGATTGGAAGTGGAAGGAGGCTTTCTTTGGAGGGTTTTGGGAGGGTTTTAGACACACTTTCTTTAGAGTTTTGCTTTGGACCTGTTTATTTATTTGGGTCAGTGGATGCTTTGATGTTTCTGTGTCTTAATGAAATTGTGTATTGCGCTTGACTTGGACAGGAGGCGCGAATATTCTACTGCATGAACTTTTTTTCTTTTTTTATTATACTGATTTTTTTGGGAAGTGTCGAACCTGCATAGAATTATTGAATACTTGGGCTTATTATAAATATGTACTCTTTTCGCTCCCATAAATTGTAAGTTCTATTATAAATTTAAATAGTAAAACTCCCATAAATTGTAAGTTCTATTATAAATTTAAATAGTAAAACTCACAATTATGTGAGAGGAAAAATGTTTCTCAAAAAAAAAAAAATGTGAAAGGAAAAATAAGCATTGAAAAATGAAACCAAGTTGAGTTTAGTGTCGAAGTTGGGTTTAGACTGTTTAGTAACAGTCAATATCTCAAACCTTGTTAACTGTATTTTACCTTTTTTTTTTTTTTTTTTTTACTTTCATGTTAAAAAATTTAAATACATAATTTGTTTTTTCTATGACTGATTTTTAACGAAAAATCTTCTACGAAAAAGCCTGCCAATTTGAGGTTTGAATTTTTTTATTGGAATAAATAATCTTTTGAACATTAACATTGTCCATTTGGAAACTACTTATTTTGTTAAAACTGAAAATTATTAGGGTACTTTTTTATTACACCTAATTTTATTTAAATACCACCTATTTACTTTCAAATACACATACCCTATTCTATTTAAAGTCCAAGAATATTTATGTTTGGCAGTATTTGAAAAGCCCATAATTCAAGTTAATGGCAAAGCTTTTATCAATGGAATTCATATCCATGATCAAAGCCCATGATTTAAACTCATGGCAATTTATCTATCTAAAACCCAATTCACATTGGCAACATCAAATCCCAATTCTCATTAGCAACATCAAAGCCCAATTCTCATTGGCAACATTAAAGCCCAATCTTCATTAGCAATGTCAAAAAGCCCAATTCCCACTAGCAATATCCAAAGCCCAATTTTCATTGGCACTACTTTACCAAAAAGAAAAAAGAGCCCAAGATTATCAACACTTAGCAAAGAAAAAATATCATGGTAAAATGTTACCGTGGCAAAAAGGACCATGGCAATCATCTTATAAAAAACTCATTGAGAGTTATCTTGAGGATTATGTTCTCATATTATAAACCCATGAAATACATGGACATCATTTGCATCACGACATCCATAATATATACCTTCAACACTCGTGGTAAAACATTCAAACCCACAAGCTCATCATTTAAATTATGATGCAATTATTAGAAACCATGAACATTGTTTGCAATATGGAATTCATCATAGTAAATATTATTTACAAAAGTATTTTGAAACTTGTCCTATTGTTTCAAACATTACAACTAACTGCCCAAAAGCCCACTGCAAGTATCTATGAAAAAACCCAAAGTATTCACTAACAAAAGTCCATGAGGAATGAAAACCCATGGCAAACATGTGTTGTTTAGGATGCACACAACCTAGTCCAAAGGAACCAGCCCATGTGAGCAAGCCCAAGCCAAAAAACACCGGCAGAAGGCAAAAGATTGAAAGTAGGCAACCAACCCTTGTTCATCCCTAACCAAAAAGAACAACTAGAGGCTCATACAAGATAACCAAGCCTTTGAGAATGGACTAAGGACTGTCCCATCAGTTTTCTACTACCCTCTACCTGACATGAACAGTGCCCGAGGGTTGTCATGTTAGCTAAAGTCTAGAGGATGATGGAACTCCATCATTTTCCTCAAGACTGCACCTCCAGCGAAAGGGGAGCTAAAACCAAATTATCCAAACTTTAACAAATTGATGCTATAAATGTTGAAAATGTTCAGGACGTGATTCATGTGCCAAGCCAATGAATCCTAAAGGGGAAAAATTGGGAACATGGGGTTTGGAGGACATAAAGGGATCTCCAGCGGAACCCCCTGAAGTAGACTAAAGTTTGACACCTAGCTTGGGGTGTTAAATCTTACTTCTCAGGAGTCTGAATCTCAGTCGCAGCATTAGGATTCGCTCTTGATACATGCATCAATCACAATAATTAAGCTCAGCCCCAAAAATCCTAGCATTTTAATGCAAAACACTCTAAAATCCCATCATTACCCAAAAAAGCAAGGCAACCTCTATAATAGATTTTCCTACTTCTGATAAATAATCTCAAGAAAGCTTGACCTTGATTCATCACCTCTGAGTAGTCATACATTTTTTGGATTCTTGTCAATTAATGCTTCCCTAAATCTCCATTATAAAAATACAAGAAAACTAACCAAAAAACGACTTGGCTACCCCCCCCCCCCCCCCTTGAGACTTTGGGATTCATTAATCATTTTTGTTGGTGGTTTAGCTCTCTTTTAGCTCACCACCCATCATCTTTAGCCTACACCCATCTAATCCTAGATATTCTTCTCCCCCCTTTACACTACCACAACTCATAAATGTCTTCCAGCTAGTCACAAACAGCCCATTACTCATAAAAGACTTCAGTCACAGCATCAATCCTATACCACTCACTCAAAAAAAATAGACCACATTCAGCTCATCCATGCCTTATAGACACATACTCACCGAAGTCTTAGTTTAATACCTGCTACAATGAGTTGGGATATCTCTCTCCTTTCACACCATGCCAATTAATCCTCCCTTTTTTCTTCCTAAGGAACCTTTAATTTTTACTTTTTACTTTTTACTTTACTGTTGAAGGATATGATGTATTTATAACAATCAAACTCTTCCCTCACATTGATGTAATGATGGCTGAAAGCACAATAAATTCCTCTTGAATGAGACACATAAGGACCTAAGATTTTCCTAAATTTATCTAATTATTGATTGTTGGACCGTGCAATTCCATCCCTACCGTTGGATAATTTATCTTTTGGACTTAAACGTAACTTCACCCTTACCACTAGAGAATTTATTTCCCTTGAACTATCAGAACAGGACCATTAATGTACTAACTATCATAAAGTATTTTTCATTGGGCTTTTGTTGTTGTTTTGTTGAATGCAGTCTCTATTTCCTCGCTTGGGTAGGCTTGTCATCACACCAAAAGCCTTTGGGTGTCATCTCAAAAGCCCATAGTTGATTTTCGGTTTGGTTGCCCAACATCTTATTCAAAGGCATCAATTTCCCCCTCAAAAAAAAATACTATAGTAAAATAAGCTAAAAGCTAGCTGATTGTTTTTTTTTTTTTTTTTTTTTGCTGAAAATATTGTAGAAAAAAGCTGAAAGTGCTAAAAGTATTATAAAAAAAAATTTATGTGTAATTTTAACCCTATTTTAATGCTTGAATATGCAGAATGACTTCCAAACATGAAAAACAAATATTTAACAACAATAATAATAACTAATTTTTTTGTCTTAGTTATAATTTACTATCAAGTTTGTTATATCATAATTAAGATACATATTTCATCAAAGCCATCAATTAGAGTTGCCAAAAAAAAAAAAATACTATAATGTTATTTGCTACAAACATGTTCATCGTACTTTGATTTTCCATGAAAAATAAGGAGTTGAACATATGGAGGCGATGACCTGAATGCACCCCAGGAAGACTTAACACCATTCCCATTATTGCTTGTACCTCAATAGCTACTGCAAATATAAAACAGGCCTACTTACACTTTTACTTTCAATGATGACATCTGTCATGCTCTTCTAAGAGTCAAACATTTCGTGCACAGCTGAACATTTTTTACCACACTTCTTTTGAATTCCTTTGCAAAGTCGAAAATTTCTTGCCAAGCCTTTTCCCTTATTACTTTCCGGTCCTACTCTCGACAATAATGGACATTCAACATCCATTTTATCAATGTCCATAGGGAACTCACATCGGAGGTCAACAAATTCTTCACTATCAAAAAAGTCCCTAGAACCTTTGGTGTTATCCTTTGGTATTTGACTATTTAGGGTCCATGCATTTTTTCCAGTTGCAACAGTGCCTTCAAACATGATTTCCATAGCCCTTGCATTCGGCAATCCTTTTGTACGAAACATTTTTGCTTTTGGACATTCCTAGTTATGGTACTATTTCTTAGTTGTAGAAAATTAAGGTTGTCAACATTCTCTAAAGTAAACTAACCTTAATCTTTTTTTCCCACCGTTCATCAGTTGCATCAATTTTTCCAGTGTCAGGATCATAACCCAACCTAGTCTCATGCTCAAAAAGCTGCTTCCATACCTTCCATACCTTTCTCAGATGATCCCATTTGTTTTTAATTTGGACCTACCTCAACACTTTGTTAATCAACATCAATTGCTTTATCACTTTGACATACCCTTCCTTTCTCAAATATCCTCCGCTCCTATTGCCTGTTGGGACTTGAGCAGCACACAAATCACAAAGGGCTTTTATTTCTATTGGATCTTTCCATTCTGTTTGATTATCTTTTCGTTCCTTTGATTTCCCCTTAACCATTTTGGCTACAAATAAATTCTATACTCATAAGCAAGGACGGACGCAGGATTTCAAGCTAGGGGGGGCCGGAGATAAGCGAAAAAAAAAAAAAAATTCAAATGCACATCCATATAGTCACTGGCGGAGCCAGGAAATTTTCGTAGGAGGAGCAAGTTAGTTATGCCTACATTGTGTTAATATGTTAAGCCTACGTTGGCTCAAAATGCAAAAAACTCAAGTTAATTTGGCCCAAATTATGGCCAAAATTAAATTACTTTATTTCACAAACTAACTTTAAGTAAACTTGTGCCTACATTTTTTTCACTATACTAAATTATTTGTACTTAGGTTAATAGGTTTGAACTTACCTTTTTACATTTTAGAGCTTTTCTAAGGAGTTACATCTAATGTTTCAGCATTTAGGATAAAAAATTGATTAATAGGTATGAAATTTTGAAGATTTATACAATAATTTTTGTTAAAAAAAAGTGTGAACAATGAAGTGTAAATTACTATTTAAGTGCAATTAGATCAAATCAAACAATTAAAAAATTATTTATCCTCCTACTATTATCAGATATAAATAGATAATCTAATATTCTAATGTAAACCACATTATTATATATTATATTATTATTATTATAAATAGATTTATACAATATATATTTTTTTTTAAGGTTTTCATGGGCTTTTGAAAACTCTTGGGTTGGCTGGCTGGGGGGCCCGAGCTAAAAACCAAGGGGCTCAAACCTGTTTTTTTTAAATTTTACATACTAAATTTTTTTTTTTTTTGGACCTAGGTGGGGGCCCGGGCCCCCTTTGCCCTGCACCTGGGTCCGTCCCTGCTCATAAGTATCCTTTCCTATAAAATCATATGCTAAAAAAATTACAAATATAAAATGCAAACACCTTCCAAGTCATGTTCTATTAAACCTTCCTAATTAGAATCTCATCGTTGTGTGTAAATTTTCATTAATGCACATCTATAAATCTATATATCTATATATATAATAATAGGTAAAGTTGAGAGAAACTCAAATCAATATTCCAAATTAGAGTTCTAATTTTGTGTTATGTGTCCTAAATCATTTATTCTTAAAGAGTTTTATTTCTTAATTTTAGAATCAAATGTGAGACCACATCATAAATATTTATCCAAGGGGGCAGTTTGGGTCCAGTGCTTCCAGTGCACTGGACCCGTTGGAATTGTGTTTTAGAATCAAATGTGGGACCACATTATAAATATTTATCCAAGAGGGGCAGTTTGGGTCCAGTGCACTGGACCCATTGGGATGGTGACATGTGTCCAAAAATGGACATATGTCACAATCCCAATGGGTCCAGTGTCACTGGACATTGGACCTAATCCAAACCCTTATCCAAGTGTGTTATTAAGTAAAAAAATTAAAGAGTCTAGAATAAAAATAAAAAATAAAATTGGACAATTTTCATTTTATACCTAATAATATTATTACAAATTTTTTTAAAGAGTTAATAAAATATAAAAATGACTATCAATAGTATTTAAATTATATATATATGAATTATATTATGCATCTTATTGTATATATTTTTAGTGTTTCCATGCATATGCATGGAGTTACAAGCTAGTTCATTTAAATAAAGGACAACTAACATTGTGTAAATAAAGACATGCAACAAACGAGAGTAACAATTTAACAAAGTTATAATTGTGTAATTATTAAGATCTTCATGAAAGAGTTACCTACTATGGAGCTGTTCTTGTTGCTGTGTGAAACTGTTACTGCTGTTGTGAGGACTGTGAAGCTGTTTTCGCTACTATGGAGCTGTTACTGTTGCAGTGTAGACTATGGAGTTGGACTGTGGAGTTGTTACTGCTGCAGTATGGACTGTGGAGCTAGACTGTGGAGCTATTACTAATTTAGGACCTGTTTGAGATCCGCTTATTTTGCTGAAACTAAAAACTTATTGCTGAAAGTGCTTAAAGTACTATAGAATTTTTTTTTTTTTTTTTTGGTTTGTAACTTGAACCCTATTTTAATACTTGAATATGCAAAGAGACTTCCAAATATGAAAGACAAAAATTTAACAACAACAATAATAACAACTAATTTTTTTTTGTCTTAGATATTAATTTACTATCAAGTTTGTGTATCATAATTAAGATACATATTTCATCAAAGCCATCAATTATGGTAACCAAAAAAAATACCATAATGTTAATGGTAATTATAACCACAAGTTTTTAGATTTTGACAAAAAAATATCATAATATGAATGGTAATTATAACATTAGTAAGAGCATCCATAACAGTGAAGTAAAAAATATAGCTATTTGGCGCCTACAAAAATCACTTTATCTATTTTACCTCTTCACACCTCACAGCAATGGAGTTATATTTTTAGCTATTTTGATTAAAATAATACAAATAACTCATTAAAATAATAATAAAAACATCCACAGAAAAAAAAAAAAAAAAAAAAAAAAAAAAAAAAAAAAAAAAAAAAAAAAAAAACCAGCACAGCAAAAACATCCACCACCACCAGTCCACAGCAAGAAAGAAAAAACCACCAACCCAAATCCTTTATCTTTTTCCTCAATCCAGACCAAACAAAATCACCAATCACAAACGAAATCAAAAATCACCAATCACAAACAAAATAAAAAATCAACACAATACACATCAGCATAACAAATCGACGATGGGGCTTGGGGAGATCGGCGATGGGGCTTGGGGTGGGTCGGCAGAACAAATCAGTGAGCTGAAGGATGATGGCAATTTTCGCGTTCTCCACATGAGTGAGTCCACCGAAAGCATGACTCACTTTCTTGTCAAAAACAAGGCCTTTCACAAGCTCGATATCATCTATAGTACCGCCGAGTTTCTTCATGATCTTGATATCTCGAAGATCGACGATATCGGGTTTCGCCGGATCGACTATGTAGAGAACGAAATCAACGACAAGCGAAGCTAGCCGGCGAGCTGAGGGATGAGGGAGATGAGGAAGCTGGTCGACGAGCTAGAGAGGAAAAAAAAATTGAGGAAGAAAGAAGAAAGAAGAGAAGCCGGAGAGAGAGAGAGAGAGAGAGAGAGAAAATAAGAAATGCTTGTTTAATGAGAGAAGAGAGAGAATAGTAATTAAAAAAAAAAAAATTAGCTTCAATCTACAGTATGCAGCCAAAAATAGATGCGTACTGTAACTCTAAAGCTAAAATTTTTAGCTATACCTTCATTGTTGTAGAGCCATTTTTGTATTTTGGTGAAGCTAAAATAGCTATATAGCTATTTAGCTTCACTGCTGTGAGTGCTCTAACAAAGGAAGTCCTAGGATGGAAGCATCCCACATATCGATGCTATGATATTGTTCCGAAGCACTTTCATCTCAGGTTCATCTAAAGAATAGACCACATATGCCTCTTCATCATAATAACCTCCCTCGCTACTTTCACATGTTCCCCGTCTAGAAAGCCCTTGTCCAAGGTCATTGTCTTCATGTGCTCTAATAAAATTATGAAAAACCGTTGTAGCAACAATAATGCGTTCTTGAATGCGTATATCATAGGGTGGCATATTTCTCAAAATTCTCCATCTATTCTCCAAAAATATCTTTAACAAACTAAATCAACTCAGTTCACCAAACCTCACAAATAACTCAAAAAATTAAAACCGACAACAACATTGCTATGCACAATTAACCGATGGATACATGCCCACATAGAAAAATCCGAATGAAACCCACACAATCCAAATACAAACAAAGACAAAAAGACAAGCCCATAGAATTAAATGAAATAGAGAGAAACCCAAAGATAATTCACACAAAAAAACAAAACCCACAAACAAACCCACACAATTCTATTGATATTTTGTTAATGCAAAATTCAGCCACACCCAACGAAAGGGAAAACACACCGACACATCAGAATATAAAAAAATTAAATACAACTCATCGACAACATCGGCATCTCTCCCTCACAGTGGCAGCATCAGATTTGTGGTTGATTTTCTCTCATAGCCAAGAAAATCACCGGTAAGGTTTTGTTCGAATAAAGTAATAAAAGAGTGTCTATTGGTGGGTTTGTCCGAATAAAGGAAGAAAAGAGTTTGTGTATTAAATGTGAAGCATAAATTTGGGCAGTTGGTGGGTAGATGTAAAATTTAAGAGCATTGAAGAGGAAGATGTTGGGGCATTGATGAGAAGGTCGGGCTGCCAAAATTGAAGAATGGAGATCTTGCAAGATACGCACCGTTGGGCTGAAGAGAAGGCTTAATATTTCAAAATATTATCGTTACTAAACGATGCGTTTTGGGCAAAATAAGCTGCATTTTTTTATTGTGAATGGGTCTCATGAATAGTGAAAATGGACCCACCTCTAGCACAAAAATAAGCAAAATGCTGAAAACGCAAGAGTTTTTCAGCTATCCAAACGCATGCTTAGTATGGATTGTGGTCTTTCTTATAGACTGAGTTTCCAAGGGATGAAAAATCTATGGGCCCTTCATAAGACCAACAAAACTGCATAGAAAGAACAAGGCACATTCAAAATTTTTTTTTTTTTTGGGAAGTAAATGTATTAAAAAAGAAAACAACTATACAAGAGCAGAGGAAGATACCCCAAGAAAGCATCAGTTATACAAGAATATACAAATGGAAAATACCTTGCATAATTAACACAACATACCTGAAAATACACACACACATTGCTAGGATTGGAATATAGAATCAGATATCCACCATGATCCATGTAACCATTTGTTTTGGTCAATTAATCTAATACACTTGTCCAAGGAAAAAAAATCTATAACAAGCATGCAAAACAAGCAACAATCTACAACATAATTCCAACAATAATTAACAAACTACTACAAGGAAAAAAAACCTTTCCAATCTTTTACAACAAACTAATAAATTTCCAAGAAATTCAGATGGGTTTGTGATAATAAAAATAAGAAGATTACATTGTAAATCCCAGAGCTCCAATTTATAAAACTCAACTTCAGCATTTCCTAGTGATCTTCGGCTTCAGGAAGAGTTCGATGAGCTCCTCGACTGTCGGAGTAAATCTGAACACAGGTGACAAATCCAAACTTAGCTTTTCTGTCTCACACATACACACACACACAGAGGAAGAGAAACAAGTGTATTTTTTGTTCTTTGATGGCCAGCCTTGCTAGCAGAAAACCTTGAGAAAATACCAAGCATTTTTGCTTATTTTCTCAGAAACTAAAAATCAAATATTTGACATTCATAATCTTTAACAAATTGATCTTTAATAAACTAATAAATCACGATATTTGACATTCACAATCTTTAACAAACTAATAAATCACAATATTTGACATTCATAATCATCAAAGTATACCCATCATAATCATCAAAGAATACCCAAAAAATTGATCTCTAATCTTTAACAAACCCTAAAAATTCAACAACACCCACCAAAAGGGAAAACACATTAATAGATATAAGAAAAAAAAAAAAAAAAAACTCACCGATACAAACACCTTGCAAGCTACAACGACTCATCTCCCTCATAGTGGTGGCATCATCTATCTCTTTCTTGATCTTTCATAGCCTCTTCCAATAACTATTTCACCATTAGGGATTTGTCCAAAAAAAGAAAGAAAAGAGTGACAAATTTGAACCACTTATTTGGGTTGTTGGTGGGTAGATAGAAAATTGAAGAACATTGAAGATAAATTGAGTCTGTGGCATTAAAGAGGAGAAAGTCTAGTTTGTGGGCACTGAAGAGATAAACTGATCTTCTCTACCAAGATTCGCACAGCCTGGGTTGAAGTGAAAGGGAAAAAATAAAAAATATTACCATTGCTAAATGATACCATATTGGGCAAAACTCTCACCAAATGGGAACACAGGAAAAATAAGCTAGCTTTTTTACACAGTTCATGACCCACATTAACAATGCAATGGGACCCACTTGATGAGCAAAAATAAACTAAAAGTAAAATAAGCTGACTAAAATTCTAATGCCAAATGCACACTAAGTTTATGACAAATCAAACTATTAGGTTTTTAGATCCCTGTAAACTAGATTGTTTAACCTAATTAATTAACCAAGTGAATACTTAGGTTTATTATTCAGATCTAGGTTAAAGCAAAACAATCATATCATGCAAAACAACGGAAAAGTAAATAACACAACAATATGATGACCTAGGAAAACCAAACTAGTAAAAAACCTAGGGAGGATTTAACCTAGCTATCCTCAAGGTAAAAAGCAAATCCACTATAGAGAATCGAAGTTTACAATAAAACTTAGACCACTAACATCCTATTGCTACCACATGTAGAACTTACTGACACGACCATGTGCAAACTCTGAATCCATGGACTCCTTCTCTATTAGGCCTTTGCAACACAAGCACCTACACTTATAACTTTGAGACTCCACTCAAAGGTTTTGGATCTCCTTAGACGTTAATCTTGTATGCAACAACTTCTACAACACCAGATCTTGAGATTATTCAGGGAATAACACTAGTAGAAGACTTTAGAGAGTTTTTGGGTACAAAACCCTAGATCTATAAAAAAAAAAAAGGCATAAGATGCACTCTAATCTCTCTAAAAACCCTCTCTAGGGTTAGCTTATAATGTCCTTTAAATACTAGAAAAAACGTCTTGCGATTTGGGCTTCAAACGGTCAACTTATGGGCTTTTTACGCTTGCTGATTTTTCGCTGATATGCGACTTTCGATCAATCGAGTACCAATCGAACGAAACAAATTGTAACTCATTTTTTTTCATCCTGAACTTGAGTTTTTTTTTCTTGGACTTGAAATTACACTATTCTAAACCAATGAGACTTACTTTTTGTCATGGTTTGCCAACATTAAAAACTCAAAACCTAACACAAACAACATAGCGTAACAAATATCACTTTCAAACTTATCTAGTTTGGTCCAAAATTTCATAAAAGTAAGGTTATCGAGGATTAATTTTCATGCAATCTAACACTCCAAAGAACCAAGAGACTCCAACTTCGCTACCAAGAGAATAAATAAGGCAGATGCCAATATAATTTTTTTTTTCTTGCTTGGAAGCACAGGCAAGATTCCATCTTTCTCCCTCATAACATACTCCAAATTTACTTATTTTTGTGACCTATTAATGTGAATTGAAGTTGATAATCGATGTTTTTAACTTTTTTGTTTGCGGCTCCTTTTTTTATGCAACTTTTAAGATATGCAAGTAGCCTTTAAGACTACATGTGTTGATGTGAGTAGCAAGCTCGAACCTCCATTTTAAAGACACAAAGAAAACGGACCTAACAATCTAAGTGACTTCGTCACTTAGATTGTTAGGTCCGTTTTCTTTGTGTCTAGGTTCAAGACGGAGATTCGAGCTTGCTACTCACGTCGAGTCAAGTAACGCTATCAAAGGAAACATGTTGCTAGTATCATGAAGCCTACAAAAGGAAGGAGTATATAATATGAATATGTTGTTGCACAACCAATCTGAGCCACACAAATGCTTCATCACAACATAAACAACTTTAGGTTGAGCAAAGAATGGTGGATCCTTGAATTACTTTGCTATACAAGATGTTGGAAAATGTGCAATAAACCTAATCTAAGCTCGTTGAAGTTGTTCGACAAATTAAGGAAACTAGGCATTCCACATAAAAACTAAAACCAAAGCAGCAAATCACTCACACCAAAAACAATCAACAAGAGAGAATACTGACCACCAACAATGCTACCCGAAAACTACAAACAAAAAGACATTTCCTTTATTGTCAACCATAGAAGCAATAGCAATTTAGATGACAAGTAGTCCAATGCCTTGAGCATAACTTAGGCAACCATCATGGCTTTACAAAAGAGTATTATGTTAATGTCCATGTTTAATCAACTTAGACTAGGACTAAAAGTTAAGGAAGTAGAAACCATGATCATCATAAATATTGCAACTAAATTGGAATCTCATTGATTTACTAACGAAGCCTACTTAAGTCAAGGTTTCATGGAGACGACCAATGTCATCACCTTCACTAATGAGGGCATAGAATTCCAACACACCAATCATCGTATGTCACTTTATTGTGTAGTGATGTTAAACGATGCACACACTAGGCAAGCTCTAATTAACACATATAATCATCCCTCAATCTTATCTCAATGAGTACCTTGGGAGACGCCAACATCCTTTGTCAGAATGTCCATGTGCCACCTATAAAACTTATTGGAAATGGAGGAGCTATTGAATGCACCATCAACTGTATCAAATTTTTACCAAGAGTTAGGCACATAGTAGGCCCACAAGATTCCATGTCATCCACTACATTGTAGCATATCATGCTTTGTTAGGAAGTCCATTGTTTTATAAGCATAAGCTCATACCACTTACTTATCATCAATGTGTTAATAAGAGGCTAAACAAAAAGCTAATTAAAATTTCCAACAATGCCACTCCTTCAAACGCAAAAGCTCACACCCTTCAATTGGTTCCTCATCTAATCCCCCCCCCCCCCCCAATGGCACCCGAGGATTTGAACCTATAACCTTTCTCTAATACCACTTGTTATGATCACAATGCTAACTACTACTTTTAAAACCAATCATTGTTAGGAACTAGTTGTTGCACATTTTGAGTCAAATTTCTTATTGTTCAAGCATTAACATTTGTGTTAACTTGTTATAAGCATTCTAGCTAAGTTGTACTAGTGTTTTGGTGAGTGTCCAATGATCGAGTTTGAACCTTACAGTCTTTGCTTTAAGGAAACTTTTCATGTTCCCACACATGACACCAATTGATGATTTATTTAATTGCACAATCAACTCAAAGATTGATCCTTTGCCCTTTTAAGGTTGCCATCAACAATTATTCATGGAGAATTGTTACCTAAAATCCTATTGCCATGTTTAATGGCCACTAAAATCTTATAAATTTTGATGCTCAGGTAAAGGTGTTACTCATTTTTCCTTTATTGTCTTTATATGTGGGAATCGTGCCTCCTGATTAACCAAAAGTTTTGGCATAGTCCCGTACATGTCACATAGCAAAGAGTAAACATTTCCTTTCCAAGTTGAGCATTTTGGGTTGGTTGAGTAGAGTAGCTAATCGTTGTTTAGCTGAGTTGATTTGTTAAATGTATCCATTCATATTGAACTATAGCACTCAATATTATATTTTTTTTTACTATACCAAGTTAAAATAATATAATTGACTTTACCGATGTGGGATAATTACCCTCCTTTGAAAGTTATAATGGTTTTTGAGTGAAATTTGTGATATATCTTCGTGTTAGAACCCCATCCCTTCTCTCTGGTGTGTGTGTGTGTGTGTTTCTCAAAAATAAAATATTATTATAACTAACAACAAATGATCAAATCAATATATAATTATTAATTTCATGTTTTGATACTGTCAAAATTTATTGCTTTCATATTTTTACTTAAAAATCATTGTATTCTTAAATTTTCCCCTGATCAATAAAGATATACTTAGAATTTGATTTATTAGATCATAGCATCAAACATATACAAAAAATAAATAAATAAAAAATGTGTGTATATAACATGTAAGGACTAAAAGATCTTGCAGCCCAATTTCACTTAGAATAGTGAGTTCTACAGTTCAACCTTGGCTCAAATCAATAAAATTTGTAAAAGAAGGAAACAAATAACAAGAGAGGGCCCTGCCCGAGGATGAAAATAAGGAAAAAAAGGCTAATATTATAGAATAGATAAGCTCCATACAAGCCTGCCCGAGGAAGCCAATGTTATACAGAAAGTTGCCCTGTTCACTCTCTTCTCTCAATGCTCTTCTTGTTTCTTTTATCTTTTTTATACTTGTGTCTAGATGCCCCTTCTCTGAAAACCATCTTTTTCTTATATACCCCCCCTTCCTTCATATCCTCACCTTCCATCTTTACCTTCCAAATTTCTATCCGTGACATTTGTCCCTTTAAACATCTGAAGAAGGTGGTAGATGAAGTTTGCTTAACTGTGAATTACACTGTTCAGGTCACTTCCTCATCAATGCAGTTGATAAAACTGTTGCCCACCATTTAATGCGGAGGCAACAGGCTACTCCTAACTAGAAACTTCCCCTACTCTCACTAATTCTCTCTCTTCAGATCATTCTTCCCACTTGGATTGTTTTAGAGTCCTTCGTCTCATCCCTTCCTCTCCTTGGGCGAATTTCCTCTTCAGGCACATGATACCCCCATATCAGTACTGCGACTCATCAGTCCCATCCTTGGTCCTCGGGCACCCACAATACACATTAAATTTTAAATTTAAAAAAAAAAAATCAATTTACTTTAATTTATATTCATTATAATAATATGAGAAAGTAAATAATATGGACTCTTCTTATTAGTTTGCTTGAAAGCATGAAAAAAATTGAGGAAAAACATACTTAATATATTAAATTAGGACAAAGTTTAACTACAAAATTGGTTGTAACCTAAGGTTATAACCTTACTCAATATCTTTTTATTGAAGGTGAATTTTGACAAACCCACCATTGGATTACATCTTCTTCTTATATCCATCATGTTTGCAAAATTTCTAGGAAATTAAAAATTAATAGCTATGTTATCAATAAATTGTTTAAATTACAAGTTTTTGTAGTTTAAAATTATGCATAAAATATAAACTTATAGATCATATAGTTAATAATATCCGATTGACTCAAAATTTTCCTTTGATCAATAAAGATATATTTAGAATTTGATTTATTAGATCATAGCATCAAACATATACACAAAAATAAAATGTGTGTATATATATTCACATTAAATTTTAAATTTAAAAAAAAAATCAATTTACTTTAATTTATATTCATTATAATAATATGAGTAAGTAAATAATATGGACTCTTTTTTTTTTTTTGGATGAAAATTACGGTAACTTTATTTCATGAAGAAGAGAAATACAGAGCGTCTTGAATCAAAACTAATTCAATAATGGGTGGATTTTTCTCTATCCAAGTTACAAAATTTGCAATTCCTTTGGCATGTTTTGCCAAAAAATGGGCTAGTTTATTCCCTTACCGCTTGACATGTTGTAGATGAGTCATTCTGAAGTCCCAGAGTTGATGTTAAGTATTAGCAATGAGGTTGGCTATAGTAACCGGTGGGGTGGTGGAGTTGTTAAGTGCCTCAGTGACCATGCTAGAGTCTGTTTCAAAAACCACATCCTTTATGCTGATGTCCCAAGCAAAAGATATCGCTTCGTCCATAGCCATAGCTTCGGCTTCCAAGGGACCTAAAGGTAGCTAGAGATGCTTACTTAGAGCTACAATCACTGCCCCCTCATGGTTTCGAATCACCACATCGAGGCCTATCGACTTGTCGAAAACAACAACATCAACGTTAGTCTTGTAGAAGGGTGGCGTTGGAGGGACCCACCGCATGTCTTGGGCTTGTCTAAACCGGGGTTACCGAAGATGGGCTAGCTAGAATTCTTCAAGAATCGTGCAGGCTTTGTGTAGAATCTCTCAGCTGGGTTGTCTCGGGTTGCCAAGTCGAGTCTTGTTTCGATCATACTATATGCACCATGCAATAGTTACAATGAGTTCAAGTAGCTTTGTCCCCACGTGTTAGAAATAGATTAGGTGCCGAAGTAGGTCCATGAAGTCCTTGTAGTGGATGCCTTTGTCATCAAAAGAGATGCCTGAGAGTGTCCAAATTTCTTGTGCTCTAGTGCAGTCCCAAAAAAGGTGGCTACTACTTTCTGCGGCTAAATTACAAGCGTCACAGTTTGCATCCTCAAGAACCTGTTGTCGGCAAAGGTTGGTCTTCGTGGGTAAGATTTCTCGGCATGCTTTCCATTTGAAAGTTTTGATCTTATTTAGGATATTGAGGCCCCATATAGTATGCCAAAATGAGCTCTTGTCTTGCCCGTAGGAAGTGCTTCCTGAGTTTGTATCCAAAGTGAGGGACAATGCTACTTTGTAAACACTATTAACAGAGAAGGTACCCTTAGAAGTGTAAGCCCAGACCAAGCGATCCATGGGTTGGCACTTACTCAGTGGGATACTGAGGATGGTGTCAACATCATCTTGGAGGAAAACACGACAGATCAACTCTGCCTTCCATTCCCCCGTTTCGACGTCGATGAATGTGTTAACTGTGGCATCTTCAGGTAATGTATTTTGTGGGGATGTGACCTGAAAAATGGTTGGCTTAGGCAGCCACTTGTCATGCCAAATGCTCACCATGGCCCCATCACCAATCTGCCAACAATAGCCAACATGAACAATTCTTTGTGCAGCCATGATGCTCCGTCATGTGAAGGATGGTTTTGCTTCCAAACCAGCATGAAGAAAGTCACTATGAGGGAAGTTACATGCTTTAAGGACCCAATGTACCAGAGAGCACGTGTTACATTGCAGTCGCCACCCCTGCTTCGCTAAGAGAACCAAGTTGAAGGATTTCATGTCACGGAAGCCCAGCCCCCCGTCTCTCTTCGGCATGCAAAACTTGTCCCAGCTTAGCAAGGCGATTTTTTTTTTTTTTACCGTTGGTTTGTCCCCACCAAAAGCTTCGAACCATGCTAGTCATTTCATCACAAAGGTCATTCGGGAATTTAAACATGCTCATAGTGTATGTGGGAATGACTTGGCAATCAATTTGATGAGCACCTCTTTTCCGGCTTAGGAGAGTAGGTTTTCTTTCCAGCTGGAAAGTTTGTTGCTGAGCCGTTCTTTCAAAGCTTGAAAAGTCTTCTGTTTGGATCGACCCACAAGAGAAGGCAAGCCAAGGTATGTTTCGTGTTGTCGTATCACTTATGCTCCAAAGTAGTGTTCAACGGCATCCTGGAGGTCTTGTGGTGTGTTGTGGCTGAAGAAAAGAGATGTTTTTTTTCCTGTTGAGCTACTGGCCGGAGGCTTGCTCATAAGTTTCCAAAATTTGTGCTAGTTGGCTGCATTCCTCTCTAGTTTCTTGGAAGAAAATGATACTGCCATTGGCGAAGAAAAAGTGTGAGATTCGAGGTCCTTGTGGGCAAGCGACCATTCCTCGAAGTAGTCTGGATGATGTGGCTTGGTGTAGAAGACCTGATAGTCCCTCTGCACAAAACAAAAAAAAGGAAGGGGGATATGGGATCGCCTTGTCGGAGGCCCCTTGTAGGGGTGATGTGGCCTCGGGGCCTCCGCTAAGTTTAATGGAATAGGTAACAGAGCTGACAATTTGCATCATAAGAGTTACCCACCTATCGTTGAAGCCCATCTTTTTCATAATGTCCTGTAAATAACCCATTCAACTCGGTCAAAAGCTTTGCTCATGTCGAGCTTCTAAGCCATCTCCCCAATTTTTCCTTTCTTCTTTTGGTTTAGGTAATGCATGGTTTCAAAAGTGACAAGAACGTTATCTGTAATGAGACGATCCAACATGAAACCACTCTGATTCTCACTAATAATGCTTGGAGGGAAGTGCTTCAATCTGTTTTCCAAGACCTTGGATGCAAGCCTAGAGATAACATTGCTTAGGCTGATGGGTCTGTACTGTGTAATCTTGGTGGGGTTCTTCATATTTTGTGATGAGGACAATGTGAGTTTCATTGAAGTTTGGAGGGGTAATGCCCAAGTTCAGATAGTCCAATACTGCCTTAGTGACACATTCACCAGATAAAGTCCAAAAATATTGGTAACAGAGAGGGGGCATACCGTTAAGCGGGATGGACTCTTCTTATTAGTTTACTTGAAAGCATGACAAAAACTAAGGAAAAACATATTTAATATATTAAATTAGGACAAAGTTTAGTTACAAAATTGGTTGTAGCCTAAGGTTATAACCTTACTCAATATCTTTTTATTAGAGGTGAATTTTGACAAATCCACCATTGGATTACATATTCTTCTTATATCCTTCATGCTTGCAAAATTTCTAGAAAATTAAAGATCAATAGCTATATCATCAATAAATTTTTTAAATTGCAAGTTTTTGTAGTTTATAATTGTGTATAAAATATAATCTTATGGATTATATAGTAAATAATATCCGATTGATACAAAATTTGACATATGTATTAAGAGCATGTAATTCAATTGTTAGATTTTCAAAATATACAGTAATGTTTATTTTATTGAATAAGATTGTAACCTTAGGCTACAACTAATTTTATAAAACTTTGTCCATTAAATTATATAACTGATATTTTAAATCAGTTGGTTTTTTACAATATGTTACAAAAAATACTAAAATAATATAAAATATGCTGTTAAATGGAATAGACTAAAGGAATTTTTCATTGATACATATATTTGCAGTCTTTTATACTTTATTTTTATTCATATCTCTAATACATGGTTTTCAGACCCGGACCGTTTAATGAACCGTAAAAAAAAAAAGATTCAAAATTTTTGAAGTTCGACCGAGATTCGATCGAGGTTGGATTGGATGACGTAATAATTATTTTAATAATTTATTAATATAAAAATAACTAAAATACATGTACAAAATTTAACAATTTTAATTAAAATAATATATAAAGAAGTTAAAATATATTTTTGTAGGGTCAGTTTTTGCAGCCCGAGCCCAAGGAAATATGGATTCGGAGCTCACTGAGCCCAAAACAATAAATTTTGTAGAGAGTGGGTGAAAGAGCTAGGCTAATAATGAAAATAACATTATTAAACGGCAACACCAATGGGAGGATTTGGGTTAATATGTCCTCGGACTGATATGAGTGCCATGTCCGAAGAGGTGCTTTTCATTGATAATTTAAGATTACAATTCTTGGAGCTGCAGTAATCAAATATCTTCTTTTTTTTTCCTTTTTTTTTTCTTTTTTATCAGAGGCCCCCTTCCCTTATATAGCACTGCCTTCCTACATCTTCTCCGTCCACTTGTTCATCATCCAGGCGTCCACTTGAGGGCATGTTCCATCACCCCACTCTTAGCCTTATGTGAGTGGTGGTAGCTGAGAAAGCACTGTTCAGGGGTCTTGTCCACATAAATGCGGCCAGAAAGGTAGGTGCATTGCATTAAATGTGGTGGCTGAAGTATGCCCCCTTGATATTTCTCTGTTCCCATTATCTTTACGTGTGTCTAAGGTTCCTTTCTCTCTTAACACTTGTCACACAGATCGCTTGAACCTCCCATGCTCGTGTTGGATCAAACCTCTTCGGATCCGAAGATGTTGGACTACTCGGACATATGAACATCTCCTCGGATAGTACACGTGTTCATCTCAAGGCATTCTCCTTTGACATGGGCCGGACTGAAGGCCTCGCCTCCTCGGACGAAAAGTGTTCCTCATTCAGGGCCTTGGGCCCAATAAGTTGGGTTGGGTTTTTCTCCCCCCACATTAGCCCCTCAAAATTGTATTTTTTCATTCGCATCCGAAGAGAAAAAGTAGGATTTTGACTTGCCACGGAGCAAAGGCTTGCAAACAGGCAAATTTGAACTGGCACGTGCATAAATGTAGGAACTGTCGCTTCATTAATGCTGCTGCGGTTTCCTCATTCCCCAGGCGCTGCATTAATTGCACCAGGTGACGCTTTGTCCTTCAGATCCAGTGGTAACTGACTGATCCAACGGCTGTGGTTTTTCTTCGAAATTTGGGCGGGAGTGCCCCTGACTCTTCGTTTGACCCCGTATAAAGCTTCAGAGGTCATTATTTCTTCCGCACTTTGCAAATCTTCAGACGCTCCAGAGAGAAACAGACGCGCCGCTCCGTCCAAACCTCTGAGTCGCTGCTTTCAGGTCTTCCCAGAGTCATCAAGCCTGAAATCTTCTTTCCGATTTAGTCCCGGTGAGTCATCGTTCACCAAGCCATTTAGTTTTCTCTTCGGCCAACAGTTTCGTCTAAGCACCATGGGAAAGCTTGAGTACATGGTGGATACCCCTGAGCGACTAGAAGCATTTAGGGCCACGTATCGCATACCTCCCAACGTGGGTGTGAGGTATTGCCCCCCAGAAAAGATTCTAACAGACCGGAAGACGGGAGAAGTAGTTATTCCCCTTATCGCCTTCAAAGAAGGGGGAATGACCATTCCCATGGGTCCCATCACCATTAGCTATCTCCGAAACCATAGGCTCACTCCCTGGCAGTGCGCACCCAACATGTTTAGGATTCTAGGGGCCATTGAGGACCTTAACCTTCACCTAGGATTGGGCCTCACCTGGCTCGACGTAGTACATCTGTACGAATGCCATAGCCAGCGAGACGCGGGATATTACTTGAAATCCCGGTCGGACGTGGTCAGGCTCATTTCTTGCCTCCCCAAATCCAACAAAGGGATGAAAGACGACTATGTGATCGTCTCGGGCGCATGGCATGACGGCCATCACTGCCCAACCAAGCATGGAAAGCCAGGTGGGCCATGTTAGATTTAGGCACACTAACTATAGTCCCAGGGTCCTCGTCCTTTAATCGTTTTTGGTTTCCTTTGTACTATTATTTGTGAGTCTCTAACATAGCTTTGCTGTGCCTTGGAACAGATAAAAACTTCGTAGCTCCTCGGCTAAGTCTTACGAACGTCGCCGCCCTCAATTTCCTGTTGAGATCTGAGATTTTTGTGAGCGAGGACGGACAGCTCCGATCGGCTCCTCTTATTCTGGGCTACACAGGAAATCCAAAGGGTTTCCAACCAGTCGGCAACGCAATTGTCCAAGGAAACCGCCGCCTTGCCCGTATTGACATTGGTCAGAAGGGTTTTTTGGCGTCATATGATCTAGAGCCCGTACCACATCCACGCCCTCAAGCTATACCCCCTCTCGTCCAACCACTCCAGCAAGTCCCTCTCGGACAGGCAGCTGAAGGCGAAGGGGTCGGTTCTTCCACCTCCTCGCTAGAGGAACAGATAGATAGATTCCAGTTTGGGGGCGAGGGTTCAAGAGCCGATCGAGTGATAGAGGTTTCGGACGCTGAGGAGGATACCGACAAGCAATTGGGCATTCACCTTAATCTATTAGCTGCTTATTCTGAAGGCTCTTCGGACGAAAATATGGACCTGAGGAGTTTGATGAAAGGCAGGGGAAAAAAACCCGAGCAGAAAGATGCTGGGTCGTCAAAAATAGTAGTGACACTGCCTCCAGCGTCCACGCAGGTTCCTAACCCAAGTCTGAAGCCCATTCCGGACTTAAAGAAGAAAAGGCCCCACGTTGAGGTTGGGGAAAAACAAAAGCTGCCAGACAAGGGGGCTAAGCAGCAGAAAGTGGTGGACAGCCGAGCCTATAGGGCTTCATCCACTGAAAGCCGAGAAGAGGCTTTTGTGGCAAATGTACGCCGAGGGGGAGGACCAAGAATCTGGTCTCCCAAGTTGGAGCTGGAGGGCGCTCCAATCCTGTGGGATACCTCCCTCAGGAGTTATGACGGAGGGAGGGCAGGCTATGTCGCCGAAGCCTTGCAGCAACCACTCCTCCTTCCCCACGACATGGAGTCCTACAGGTGCTTCAACCAGCAGGAGCTCTTCATGTCTCTTAAGAGGGACCTAGCCATGGTAAGTGCACCATTTATGAGTTTAAGTTTTATACTTGATTGGCTTCGTTTTTCTTCTTATCAGTGAAAGTGTTGTCATGCAGATTACTCAGCAAGTCTATGTGGCTGAGGGGTTGAACAAGGAGTCCTGGATCAAAGCCCAAGCAGCAATCCAATCCCAGCATGAAGCAGAGGCATCCCTTGGAAAGCTGAAGGAGGAGCATTCTCAAATGTCCGAGGAGCTTAAAGAGGCGATCTCCCAGAAGCGAAGCCTCGATGCTGGGCTTAAAAATGTTGAAAAACAAGTCGAGGAGCAGCGAAAACTGCTGAATGCCTCGGAGGTTAATTTGGCGACCGAACGGGAGCTGGTGAAAGGACTCAGGGCCGAGCTGCAAAAGGCTAGGGATAACGCCAAAACAGCCGAGCAAAAGGTTCAATTGGCCAAGGAGTCAATTGAAACCGAGAAGAAGGCAGCGTACCAGTTGGGGGCAGATGTGACAGCGCGGGAACTCACTGAGCAGTTTGCATCTGTTTGTCGCGAGTACTGCGACAAAACCTGGGAAAAAGCCTTGGACGCAGCTGGGGTACCCTCGGACTCTCCCTTGAGGTTACCTGGGAGCATCTACTATGATCCTGATATCCAAGAAATCCCAGTGGATGATCCCTCTGCCCCCCAGCCTCCTGAGGCTTCTGGGCCAAGCCAGGCCGACCAGGCTCCTCCGTCCACCCTTGGTGCAAGCAAGGAAACTGGTCAGCCAGGCGCTAAAGATAAGCCAGCTGAACCAACCAAAGGAAAAGACCAAGGGTCAGGCGGAGAGAAAATTTCTTCTGAGCCCAAGGAAAAGCCTACTGAAACTACTGCTCGGACAAGCCAGGCTGCTGAACCCGTGCTTCCTCCAGCGAAAGAATAGATATATAGGGTTTTTATTTTGCACTTACACTTTTGTTCTTTATTTAAGAAATTGTAGTCCTTTCTTTCTTGTTTTGCTGATTAAGTACATACTTTTTGTTGAATGGAATGGCTCCCTATTTGTCTTTTGATGTCTTTGATACATGCTTTATCACTTACTATTGCCGTACATACAATCATACATTGCAATTGTGACATGATAATATAAATAACTTGACTGATACATCATAATGGTGGTGTGAGTAATTAAAATTGAAAAGGATAGGCCGAGTAAGAGTTATTGACGAGAAATGATTAGAATAAGTGCATACGCGAGTTTCGCATGTCCTTCCAAGTAAAACATAAGTTATTACCCCTCGGTTTCGCACTAAACGTAACGGAGGAAGACATTTATAACTTAGAACCAATTTAAACTCAATCAGGAATTTTAGCACTAAAAACCCCAGTAACAACAACTGTGCGGGGGGGGGGGGGTATCGACTAACCTGTCGTTTGGTTCAAGGATCATGGGGTTTGACTGTATTCGTGTGTCAACTAACCCTAATCACCTGGTCCGAGGACTACAGGCATGATAGGATTTAAGTTTAAACACTAGAGAACTGTAACTGAGTGCTAACTAACCCAAATCATCTGGTCTGAGGACTACATGCATGATTGGATTTAAGTTTAAACACTATAGAGATGTAACTGAGTGCTAACTAACCCAAATCATCTGGTCCGAGGACTACAGGCATGATTGGATTTAAGTTTAAACACTATAGAGATGTAACTGAGTGCTAACTAACCCAAATCATCTGGTCCGAGGACTACATGCATGATTGGATTTAAGTTTAAACACTAGAGAACTGTAACTGAGTGCTAACTAACCCAAATCATCTGGTCCGAGGACTACATGCATGATTGGATTTAAGTTTAAACACTAGAGAACTGTAACTGAGTGCTAACTAACCCAAATCATCTGGTCCGAGGACTACAGGCATGATTGGATTTAAGTTTAAACACTATAGAGATGTAACTGAGTCCTAACTAACCCAAATCATCTGGTCCGAGGACTACAGGCATGATTGGATTTAAGTTTAAACACTATAGTGATGTAACTGAGTGCTAACTAACCCAAATCATCTGGTCCGAGGACTACAGGCATGATTGGATTTAAGTTTAAACACTATAGAACTGTAACTGAGTGCTAACTAACCCAAATCATCTGGTCCGAGGACTACATGCATGATTGGATTTAAGTTTAAACACTAGAGAACTGTAACTGAGTGCTAACTAACCCAAATCATCTGGTCCGAGGACTACAGGCATGATTGGATTTAAGTTTAAACACTATAGAGATGTAACTGAGTGCTAACTAACCCAAATCATCTGGTCCGAGGACTACATGCATGATTGGATTTAAGTTTAAACACTAGAGAGAATACTTTATGCAGAGAATTGACACATCTGTTGAAGGAGAGACTTGGTCAATAAAAGTACCTCTTGAGGTTATTTACATTCCATGGGCGCGGTATTACATGACCATCTAGGTCTTCTAAGAAATATGCCCCAATGCCTGCTTCTGAGGTAATACGATATGGTCCTTCCTAATTGGGTCCAAGTTTTCCCCAAGCCGGGTTTTTTGCAATGCCTACAACTTTCCTCAACACTAGATCACCAGGCTCTAGTGGCCTCAACTTTACGTTAAAATCATAGCCTTGCCTGAGTTTCTGTTGATAATGTGCCAGCCGAACCATTGCATTCTCCCTCCTTTCCTCAATCAAATCTAAACTCCTCTGTAGTTGCTCATCGTTATCGGCCGGACTGAATGAACTAGTTTTCATCGTTGGGAACCCGGTTTCCAAAGGGATGACTGCTTCAGCCCCATAGGTCATTGAGAAGGGTGTCTCTCCAGTAGACCTACGAGGCGTAGTTCTGTAAGCCCAAAGTACGTGCGGCAGTTCGTCTACCCATTTGCCCTTTGCATCATCCAACCTCTTCTTTAAGCCATTTAATATGACCTTGTTGATGGCTTCTGCCTGTCCATTACCCTGGGGATAGGCTGGGGTGGAGTATCTGTTCAAAATTCCCAGCTCACTGCAGTAGTTCCTAAATGCCCTGCTATCAAACTGCAAGCCGTTGTCCGAGATGAGAGTGTGAGGAACTCCAAACCGGGTGACAATATTCTTCCACACGAACTTTTGCACATCAACGTCTCTGATATTGGCTAAGGGCTCAGCTTCAACCCATTTGGTGAAGTAGTCTGTTCCGACCAGGAGGTACTTCTTGTTTCCTGCAGCTTTGGGGAAGGGTCCCACAATATCCAAACCCCATTGGGCGAAAGGCCATGGGCTAGATAGCGGATTAAGTTTTCCCCCTGGCTGGTGAATGTTTGGGGCGAAGCGCTGACATTGATCACACTTTTTAGCGTATTCGTGTGCCTCCTTTTGCATGTTAGGCCACCAATAGCCTTGGGTGAGGGCTCGGTGAGCCAAGGACCTGCCTCCAGTGTGGCTCCCACAGATTCCTTCGTGCAGCTCTTCTAGCAACGTCTCAGTTGCCTCGGGATGCATACATAACAAGTATGGCCCCGAGTAGGAGCGTCTGTATAGTTTCTGGTCCTCGGATAACCAGAACTTAATCGCCTTCCTTCGAATTTTATCAGTTTCTCCCCTGTCTTCAGGCAATACATCTTCTTTGAGAAATCTGACTAGAGGGTCCATCCAGCACGGCCCGGCTCTGACCTGGTGAACCTGAACTGCCCCTGACTTCGCTTCTGTAGGCCTGTGCAAGTCCTCGACGAGGATGACCCTCGGAAGGTCTTGTGCCGAAGAGGTGGCAAGCGTCGCCAGGGAGTCAGCATGTGAGTTGCCACTCCTAGGGATGTGCAGCAAACTGAAAAAGTCGAACCCTGACTGCAGCTGTTTAACACGACCCAGGTACCCCTGCATTCTTTCGTCCTTTGCCTCAAACTCGCCTTGTACTTGTCCTACAACCAATCTTGAGTCCGAAAATAATTCCACGGACTTCCCCCCCATTTTATGGACCATGGTCATCCCCATCAGTAGGGCCTCATACTCCGCCTCATTATTCGTTGCCGAGAAGCCCAGCCTTAATGATTTCTCGATGGTGATTTTCTCGGGGGATATCAGTACCAGCCCAACTCCAGATCCTTTTTGGTTTGCCGCGCCATCCACGTACACTTCCCAGTGGGAGGGATTCTGTTGGGAGATCAGGCCAACTGATTTTTCATCCATGCCTGACATGGGCTTTACTTCTTCTAACTGGGGCTCCGTGAACTCAGCCACCAAATCTGCGAGGACCTGTCCCTTGACCGATGTGCGGGGCATATATCTTATATCGAAAGCCCCTAAGATTGTACCCCACTTGGCAATCCGACCGGTGTAGTCAGCACTTCGGAGTATAGCTTTGAGTGGGAGTTGTGTGAGAACGATGACCGTGTGGGCTTGGAAGTAGTGGGGCAGCTTCCGCGTGCCCAGCACTACTGCCAGGATAGCCTTCTCCAGAGGCAAATAGCGAATCTCGACCTCATGCAGCGACTTGCTTACGTAATAAACAGGCCTTTGCACACCAGAATCTAATCGTATCAACACCAGGCTCACTGCATAGGGGGCTACAGCTATGTAGGCGAACAGTACCTCATCAGGCTCAGGACTGGACATGATAGGTGGCCGAGCCAGATAATCCTTGAGTTGCTGGAATGCAGAAGCACATTCCTCAGTCCATTCGAATCCCTTCCACTTGTTGAGCAGGGAGAAAAAGGGACGACACCTGTCTGCTGATCTAGAGATGAACCGATTGAGGGCAGCGGTCATTCCGGTTAGCTTCTGAACCTCCTTGGGGTTCCGAGGAGCTCGTAGATCGTTGATGGCCTTTATCTGGTCGGGGTTGACTTCGATTCCTCTGTGCGTGACCATGTATCCCAAAAATTTTCCGGACCCTACCCCAAACGAGCACTTAGAAGCATTCAATCGTAGCTTGTACTTTCGTAGAATCCCAAAGGTAGTTTCAAGGTCCTTCACATGCTCGGCTATAACTTTGCTCTTCACCACCATGTCATCTATGTAAACCTCGATATTCTTGCCCTGCTGTGGCTCGAACATCCTCGTCATCATCCTCTGGTAGGTAGCTCCCGCGTTCTTCAAGCCAAACGGCATTACTTTATAGTGGTAGTTGCCAACAGGGGTGACAAATGCAGTCTTCTTCTGGTCATCCGGGGCTAATGGTATCTGGTGATAGCCTTGGAAGGCGTCTAGGAAGCTCATCCGAGGGTGGCCGACAGTGGCATCGACCAGCTGATCTATTTTTGGCATTGGGAACGGATCTTTGGGGCATGCCCTATTCAAATCCGTGAAGTCTACGCATACTCGCCACTTCCCACTCTTCTTCCTCACCACCACGGTATTTGCTAGCCATTCGGGATAAAAAACTTCTTTGATGTCCCCGACCACTTTGAGTTTCGCTACTTCGTCTCTTACTGCATCAGCATGCTCCTTGGACGGGCGCCGAATAGGCTGTTTCTTGGGGGTGATCAGTGGATTCACCTTCAAGTGGTGGCATATAAACTCCGGGTCTACCCCTGGGGCCTCGTAAGGACTCCAGGCAAACACGTCGAGATTTCGCTTAAGGAACTGTACCAGCTCTTCCTTCTCTTGAAGAGGAAGCTGAGATCCGACTTGAAAGAACCTATCAGGATCATCTCCAATGACCACTTTTGTTAGATCCTCACATCGAGTGCCTTCACCTGGTTCTGCAAAGGGCAATCCCCGAGACTGTAGTTGCTATGAATCCCTCCCGGCTGCGTCCGAGGACTTGGCTGTGGTCTTATGCTGAATGGCAGCTACCAAGCACTGACGAGCAACAGACTGGTCTCCTCGGATCTCACGTACCTGCCCTTCTGACGGATATTTGACCTTTTGGTGCAAAGTAGAGGGAACAGCCCCTAGTGCGTGAATCCAAGGTCTGCCCACGAGTGCCGTATAGGGCGAATATGCATCCACAACTATGAAATCCAACTCCACCACCTCGGTGCCAGACTGCACTGGTAAGCGTATCCGACCTTTCGGAATGACAGGCCTTCCTTCAAAGCTCAAAAGGGGGGAATCGTACGGCGTCAGGTCCTGGGGCTTTAGGCCTAGCCCCTTGTAAAGGTCTGGGTACATTACCTCCACAGCACTGCCCTGGTCCACCATCACCCTCTTTACATCGTACCCTCCTATCCTGAGGGTGATAACTAGTGCATCATCATAGGGTTGGATGGTGCCAATCATGTCTTCGTCGGAGAATCCCATGACCAACGGGGCACCACACTTAGTTCTTTTAGGTCCTCGGCTTGACTCCCCTACGGGTGGCCGACCTACTGACATGATTTTCAATGGCCAGGATCCTGTTCTTCCTGGCGCGGCGAAGACGACGTTTATAGTCCCTAGCGGCGGCTTTGGGGGGTCGTCTCTACGTGGCCCTAGTCCCGTCTGCCCTCGGCCGCTGGAGGGATGCAGGAGGTGTTTCAATTTACCGTCGCGGACCAGTTGGTCCAGGTGATCCCACAGGCTCCTACAATCCTCCGTGGTATGCCCATGGTCTTGATGGTACTGGCAGTACAGATTATAGTTGCGTTTCTTGGGGTTTCCTATCATCTTGTTCGGCCACCTGAAGAATGATTCGTTCTTGATCTTTTCCAGGACCTGGTGTACTGGCTCTTTGAACACGGTGTTGACCGGTTGAGGGTTCATCGATCCTGATTGCCCGGCAAAATCCCTCCGTGGTTTATTATAATTGTAACGGTCCGACCGCGAGTCCCTCCTCTCCTGAGAGATAACCTTGTCCTTTCCCTTACCCTGCTGCTGATCTTCTTCAACCCTCTTATACTTCTCTACGCGGTCCATTAGCTGACGCACGTTTGCGACCGGTTTGCCAGATAGAGATGCCCTCAAACCGTGATCAGTAGGGAGGCCGAGCTTGAATGTGCTGAGGGCCATTGCATCATTGTTACCTTCTACCTCATTGAACATCTCCCAGTACCTGTCTGAATATGCCTTCAAGGATTCACCTTCCTGCATGAACAAGGATAGCAGGGAAGAGAAAGGTCTGGCCACTCTTCGGCATGTGACAAAACGGGAGCCGAATGCCTGAGTGAGCTCTTTGAAGGAGTTGATGGAGCCTGCCGTCAAGCCGTCGAACCATCTCATGGCCACAGGCCCCAGACTGGAAGGGAAAACCTTGCACATCAGGGCTTCGTCTCTGGCGTAGACAGCCATCCTTTGGTTAAAATGACTCACATGCTCTACGGGGTCAGTCTTACCATTATAAATGGTAAACGTTGGCTGGTTAAAGCGCCGAGGGAGTCTAGCCTCCTCTATCCTGCGCGTGAAGGGCGACTTAGATATCTGGTTCAGAGCCCTGTTCATGGCATCATTCTCCATGTCCTCGCGTGATGGACTTCTACGTTGCCTCTTACGATGGGATTCCTCTTCATAAGTGTAAGACTCGCTGGCTGGGGTCTTGGATTTGTGCTGATAAGAGACATCTCGCTCATCATCAAGATCATCCTCAGAGTATGAGGAAGCCCGTCTCCTCTTTGCATGGCGCAGCTCTCTCTTTAATTTTTCTACTTCCAGTTGCAAGTCGCGGTTTTTCTTTGCGTGGGATACGTGACTTCCGCTCTGTGATTGGCCCTGGCTAAGGCGCACTGTGTGTACGCTACCTTCACGATTTTGTCTCCTCTCTAGGTTGGCAAAATGGTCCACGTGTTGGGATGCCCTGGATTCTGCTTGTTGTTCACCTTGTCCTGCCATCATCAACTGTTGCTTTCACTCTGGCACAAGCTCTTCCCACAGACGGCGCCAATTGTAGGGTCAGTTTTTGCAGCCCGAGCCCAAGGAAATATGGATTCGGAGCTCACTGAGCCCAAAACAATAAATTTTGTAGAGAGTGGGTGAAAGAGCTAGGCTAATAATGAAAATAACAGTATTAAACGGCAACACCAATGGGAGGATTTGGGTTAATATGTCCTCGGACTGATATGAGTGCCATGTCCGAAGAGGTGCTTTTCATTGATAATTTAAGATTACAATTCTTGGAGCTGCAGTAATCAAATATCTTCTTTTTTTTTCCTTTTTTTTTCTTTTTTATCAGAGGCCCCCTTCCCTTATATAGCACTGCCTTCCTACATCTTCTCCGTCCACTTGTTCATCATCCAGGCGTCCACTTGAGGGCATGTCCCATCACCCCACTCTTAGCCTTATGTGAGTGGTGGTAGCTGAGAAAGCACTGTTCAGGGGTCTTGTCCACATAAATGCGGCCAGAAAGGTAGGTGCATTGCATTAAATGTGGTGGCTGAAGTATGCCCCCTTGATATTTCTCTGTTCCCATTATCTTTACGTGTGTCTAAGGTTCCTTTCTCTCTTAACACTTGTCACACAGATCGCTTGAACCTCCCATGCTCGTGTTGGATCAAACCTCTTCGGATCCGAAGATGTTGGACTACTCGGACATATGAACATCTCCTCGGATAGTACACGTGTTCATCTCAAGGCATTCTCCTTTGACATGGGCCGGACTGAAGGCCTCGCCTCCTCGGACGAAAAGTGTTCCTCATTCAGGGCCTTGGGCCCAATAAGTTGGGTTGGGTTTTTCTCCCCCCACAATTTTAATTAAAGATAAGATGATATTTTTTGTAATATGACGTTTAGTTATATATTTTTCATTTCCATTTTTTATGCTAAATATTTTATATAAGTATTTAAACTTTAATCCTAATATATGTATTCCATATCCATATCCAAAATATTCATTCTTCCTAACATAAAACTGTTACAGGTTTTAGTAAGATTTGAATGCTGGAGAATAAAACATACCCTTTCAATAGAATACAAATCCTCCATCCCCTTTTTTTGTGTTCCACATTCAACCGACAAATCCTCCATCCTACTTTTTATGTTCCACTTTCAATAGAATACAAATCATCCATCCCATTTTTTTATGCTCCACTATATGTTCAATATTGAAGTGCTTCACAACAAGACAAACCTTTTTTAAAAAAAATTTACATCTAAATGAATGGGTTATTCAAGCAAAGGTACACTCCAAAGGTAAAATTCGAATATAGTCTTGACACATTGTCATAAAATTTATGATACAGCATTCGCAGTTACGCACCACAACACCATTGATTCTTTAACATTCAACAAATATAACTGCCATCCACCATTGCTTAATATGCACAAGTCCATTATCAGGTCTGCATCACTGGATATTTGATGGTAAGATTCAGATTTTAAAAATTGATATCTGGTAAAACCATAGGGAAATAACTATGTATTGTAAGCGATTCTTAAGCGCATAATGACAGCCACTAGATTTTAGGATTTGAGCTTAACAACTCTATAAGGTGTATCCCAAATGCTTAAACAGTCTTTAAACACATAAAGAGTTTATTCAAAACATATTAAAATTACAATTCCATGTATAGTTTGCCATCAAATTAAACATTAACTCACCAATCCTTTAAATGGAGTCAATCCTTGTAGCAGCATTTCAAGGCTATGATACATTGCTTATCAATTTTAACAATTGCATATCTCCCATGCCTTGTTCTATATAATAAATTAATGAACGTCTTCACACCGCTTTGAAGTCACAACGCAAATTACAGAGAAAAATAATGGTATGAAATCTACACATCAAAGAAATGTAAGAAATATCAAATCACACAACCTAAATGCAAGAAATTTTAATTTTACAGAGGTAGGGAAGGGGGGCATAAATAACTTTTTTGAAGCAAATTCCAAATTTATGCAGGACTTCATGAGATTTCCGACTGGTTTTAACCTATAGAATTGCATCCATGCCTAGAAACCCTTGATATACAAATTCTGGAATGTAGGAGAATTTATAATTCTGGTTTACCCCTTGAAACGGACTACAATGATGGAGATGTCATCCTTACTGTCCCTATTCAATGCTTCGGCAGCAAGTTGCTTGGCTGCTTTCTGTGGGTCTTTTGTCTTTCTTGCAATATCAACCGCTTCTTGATTAGCCATGACCTGGATTAATTGAAAAGAAACCATATAGATAAACACAATTTAATGTCAGCGAGAGAGAGAGAGAGAGAGAGAGAGATTAATCACCTTCCATAGACCATCACTTGCAAGTACGAGAATATCAGTGTCTGAATCAACATCAGCATTTTGTACATCAGGATCCGATCGCAAATGTGTCTTGAGGTTCTTGTCTCCAAAAGCTCTAGAAACTGCTAGTTGGCCATTAACTCTAGCAACGTCTCCTAATATGGTATGCACCATGCATTTGTTATTATGACCAGAAACTTCCAACACATATATGGTTTCACATTCAGATTGAACTCACAATTCATAAGAGTATAACAGGGTGACTGATTAAGAAGTATGGAAAAGTTAAAAGGGAAAATGAGTAATAAAGAAGAGTAGCAGTCCCCACTAAAGGAACAAACACCAGCGGCAGGCTTGCTAATGTAATATAAAATTTCAATAAAAATGCGTACAAGAGGAAGAGACCTAATGCAATCAAACATAAACCATTTTCTGCCATCATGATTTAGTGAGCAGAGACTTTAGTAAATATGTAAATACTCAGTGCTGGTCTCAACCAAGAATAGTCCTAGAGAGATGGCCTGGATAAGGTCCTATAGTATTTTTGCATGAGGCGAACGCTCTCAAGACTTCCACTCATGCACTTGTTCTTTTCAGTACAAGACTTTACCATTGCACCAAAAATGGGCCCAGATTGCAGCCTTCAGTAGATCATATAATTCAGATCTCCCCATTCTAGACTCTACACTGAACACACTCAGCATCAACAAAAGCCCTGGTTGTCTTGCCATATGAGAGGAAACTACTTGTTTTTACAATCATCTGACTGACCTACCTCACTCATACAAAATTATTCCAAGGACAAGTCGTTTAATGTGCAACATCTAGCTTCATCAAGCAATTACGTCACCTTTCTCTACCAATTCTGTTCAACCCCATTGGTTCAAAATTTAAATTGGCACCTGACATATATTGACTCTTAGTCATACACCATAATATATCTGATATGCAGCCACTCTAGCACTTATGACATGCCCTTTCACACAGCTTATCCTACCAAAATAGAGATTTAAGAAGTTTTTTGTCAAAAAAGAATGGTATAAAACCATTAGAAACTAGTAACAGTAAGTACTATTCTTCACTTAGTTTTAATATCTAAAATGATTTCATTGCTGTAAACTATGTTTTCAATACTTGGTTTGCCACTAGTTAAAAGAAAAGAAGAAAAATTTTATTTTTCTTGTTTTCCATTGTTTGGTTAGTAAATGAGTTGGGAAAAGAAATGAAACGAGGAAGAAAAAAAATTCAAAATTTCCCTCTTAGGCCTACCAAAATTTTCACACACACACATAAGGGAAAAGAAAAGAAATGAGGAAGAAAACAAATTGAAATCTCTCCCTTAGGCCTACAAAAACACACACACAAGTCCTTTGGACATGCCTCTAGTCAATAAAACCTATAGGCAACTAACCCCCATAACTAGTTGCCGAGTAATCAAATGCATTCACCCTTGACAGGCAAAGTAGTTTATGCTCATACCTAGGAGCAATATAGCTTTGTATCTTTTACTTCTATTCAAGGTCTATTCATTTACTTCTATTAAAGATAAACATCATTGAAGTTAATGGCATCTTCGATGCAGAAATCCACAAAAGTTTAATAATGGGCTAGATAGAGGAAAATTTATAAGCCAATGTGCTCTAGTTCAAATGTCACCTCATCCCCTTGTAAGAGGAAGGTGGAGGGTGAGGTTGTGGGTTCAATACCCACTGGGGGTGTGTGTGTGTGTACCAATAAAACAATTTCAGGAAAAATGAGCAGAACACAAACCAAAAAAAGTAAAAGTTGGCAAGTCAGACCTCAAATACACAATACTCCTATAGATAAAAATAAATAAATAAATAAATAAATAAAATAAAAATAAAAAAACCAATACTAATGTCCACCAATATCCCAAATCTGCTTGGAGACTGCTAAAAGTATTAAACTTCTTTTATATTTAAAGCATGCAAGTCAGACAGATATTTTTTAATAAGTACTTACAAAAAAAAAAATGATTTTTTTAATAAGTAACTTTGACAGTTATTTTCTTCAACATCCTGTACTAACTACAATTCTTCTGCATGCAAACATTGCTAAAACAGAGATAAATAAAAATGTTACATATAGCGGATTCACAAAGACACATAAATAACAATCTCCCCCAGTCTAGAATTAATGGAGTTGCTATATTTATGTTATATCATGACATGGATACATTATTAGGTTTGTGTCAGCAATTAAGGTTCTAGGGGGAGAGGAAATCTGAACCTTGAACGTCTCTTTTGGAAACATCAAGAGGTGCCAGTTGAGATACAAGGCTCTTAGCAAGGAATTGAAAGTTTTCCATTTGAAAAGTTTAGCTTATCAGGGAAGTTAACTGTCTAATTTGCAATCTTTTTGTCTTTGTAGAAGATACCAAATCATTCTGATCTCTTATGCATTCCTATTTCTTTGAGTTTTTCACATTTCCTTAGTTAGGGTCTTTCTTAGCTCTAAAATTGTAAATCATGTGTTTTTTCTTCAAATAAATAATAGGTTTAAATGAAATGGAGGAAAGACTTTATGTACCAAGGATGTACATGCAAAGCTCTCCCAAAAAATGGCAATGAGAAAGAATTATTCTAAGAAAACAAGAGTCTATAAACTCAATTGAATGCATATTACATCCAAGAGTGTGAGACCACTCATACAGAGTTCTTAAATATGAGGATTTCAACTCAATAACTGATACCTCCACACCATTAAATGTGTGATTGTTCCTCTTCCCACACATTACCCACGTTTAACATAAGGGAACCATATTCCAAACAAAGGAGCTGCCATTTTACCAAATCATTTCTTCCATCCAAAGAGTACATCCGCAACTCGCTTTGGCATCACCAAACACACCCAAAACATAAGAAAATACAAACAACCACAACTCCTGGGCAACATCAAAATGCATTACCAAGTGATCCCTAGCTTCATCACTTCATTTAACATGCAACACTAGTCTACCAATATTATGCCTCTCCTAAGAAGGTTATCACCGGTTAAAATTTTCTGTAATGCTACTATCCACACAAAGAATGTCACTTACTACACCAAACACTCTTCCAAGAAAAAATCACCACATTTGACCCTTGCAATGCCTCAATATAAAGCGCAAACGAACTTCCCATTGCTATTAAACCTCCACCTCAATCAAATGATATTTTTCTTTTATTGGCAAATTACATACGTAGGGACTTATGATCTCACCCTCCACCTTGCACTTACAAGGAGAGGAAGTGCCATTTGAGATATAGTTCATTAGCCGGATGTTTTTGTTATCACGTCAACTTATTAACCCCAAGGGACCACACAATTGGCTTAGGACCATGCTTATAAAGCGGAGATCACTAGTTTGAATCTCCCTTTCCCCTCCCCATGGGGTCAAAAACTCAC
Organism: Quercus ilex subsp. ballota; assembly: GCA_032727855.1. Taxonomy (NCBI): domain Eukaryota; kingdom Viridiplantae; phylum Streptophyta; class Magnoliopsida; order Fagales; family Fagaceae; genus Quercus; species Quercus ilex. The sequence goes on along the minus strand of CM064918.1, from coordinate 22,353,642 downwards.
TCACCAAAAATAGAAATATCATGCCAACTTATTTATTTGAACCCATTACCAATTGAGAGTTACTCCACCTAGAAACCCAAAACTTCCTTTCCATGCACCCTTTATATGTTCTCTGTACAAAACATATAGGCTGTGAATTAGACAACCTTATTCTTCATCAAAACTTCCGTCCTAAATCAATTTTCATTAAAGATCCATGAGATTTTCATTGGAGTATGTAATTGTACAGCACATGCATGAAGAAAAGGCACCCAGCTGAATATTAATACACTCATTTAGTCCCCAGCTGTATACATCTTGTATACTTGGGTGACTCTTTATGACTTTTAATAAAATTTTCATTACTTATCAAAAAAAATATTTTTAAAAAAATACACTCATTTAATAGATAGAGTATGTTACCTTTAAGTTTCAAACTCAATTCTCCAGTGATTATCCAGTCAATTAAGGGGAACAATGTAATTGGAAGGTTTTCAAGGATAAGAACCAAAGGTTCAACATAAAAGCTAGGGTAAAAGTCCAGGGAAAAAAAAAAAAAAAAAAAAACCTTAGATTTATCCCTTGTGACAAACTATATCCAAACTTTTTAATTGTCATTATAAATACTTAGGGGCTGTTTGATAACGTTTTTCTAGTAACATTGTTTGTATTTTTTGAAAATACGTGTGGGTGAAAAAGTGTGGAAATACGTGTAATGTTGTTTAAAACCTAAAAACATGTGTTTAAACTCCTATACCAAACGGCCCCTTAATAAGTCATGACAATCTAACTACTCTGTCTATATCTATTAAAAACCACAAATGGAGCGACCTATCTGGCAGAAGGAAAATTTTCATTGGCGTACATCCAAACAGCCCCTGTTTTACCCTCTATCCTATGCTCTCTCTCTCTCTCTCTCTCCCCTCTACTGTTTTTGTCTTCAGAGTTTCTCAATTTTAATTGGCATCTATTACACCCAAACAGGCCTGTTTTGCCCTCTCTCTCTCTACTGTGCTTGTCCTCTCTTAGAGTTTCTTTTAATGTGGATAAGAAGATAAACCACACAAGACAAAATGGTGGTGTTAAATGAAAATTGCCCTCTTATTAGATAGGTTGCTCAGTTACTTCTTTTCAACAGATATGGGCAGATGGTTAGATTGTCATGGCTTATAAAGTCTCAGGTTTAAAATGGAAAAATTAAAAATTCAAGGTGTAATTTATCAAAAGAGGCCAAGTTCTAATCCACAATGAAATTCATAATATGGTATGTTGCCTTTCCATAAAATCAACAACATATTATAAGTGATGTTGTGCCAACATTCCATATATCAGCATAACATTTGTGTGGGGACATAGGTGTATCATCTAGGGAAATTGAGTCAAAAGTCATGCAGAGGCACAAACTAAAAACTTTGGGTATGATTTCATTTCAAACAGACATTTTTCTAATTAAGAGGATATGCAATTGCTTTGATAATTAGAGTAAGCAAGTGTGCATGTATATGGAGAGAGAGAGCGAGTCATGTCCTTGCTATGTCATTCATAGTTTTAAGAGGAATTGTTTGTCAGCTCATTCATATTGTGTTCTCATGTCCTGTATCCATGGAAGTACACAGCAATAATTATCATTGAAGGTCCCAGAAGTACCATAGCTTAATAAGGATTGGAGGTTTTCTAATCCTATCAGCAGGAAAGGGAGAGGTCCTCCAATAAATGCTCATGCAATAAGTTTTTCTCTGATTATGTTAAGTATCATCGCATTATAAAATTTCTTAAAGTAGTGCATACACCACAGGAAGAAGCTAATCTGTGCAGTTCCCTATTATTCTTTCTCAACTTGATTGCTTCCTTAACTGCAATCCTTTGTATGGCATAAAAATTAAACCTCTCCAACTTCATGGGCACCAAAAGAATACACAGTTGAGTACAGCATGATCCAAAAAATATAAAGGAAAGTGAAGCAACATGTGACCCATAGATTCAAAAGACACAAAACATAGGACACCTGCTAGGTCAAGTCCAATTTGAAGGAAGGTCAACATTTTGACCATTACTGACGTTGTCACTTGAACAAGATAGGCAATTATCCCCGTTTTCTTTCAAAGTCTCAAATGTAATTCCACATTTTTCAAGTTCATTTTTTTAGGGCTATTCACAAATTTCACATAGATACCACAAGTATCTTACTCGACAAGGATCTATAAGTCCATCCTAATTTTATTCCAGTATGTGTTTTTCATCGACCATCACTTCTTAAAGCGATCCTTTCCAATCAATTTCATCCTTCCTCTCTGCCCAGTTCTGATCAATATACTTAAGTACTAGATAAAAACCCTATCAATGTAAAGCACATTGACAACTACTTTACACATCCCATTTTGAGGTTAATCACAATCAGCAAATATTCATCTAAACACAGTATTGCTCACAAAGTAGGAAAGGTGATCCTTTCTAAATTCTTTTGATATGCAAAGTAATATACAATTAGCCGGACCAAAAACCTCCAATGCAAGGCCTATAACCAGATGCAGGCCAAAACATATTTGGAAATATAAGACTCACATTGGTTTTCACCAAAAAGTCAATCAAGAAAGGCTTCTAGTTTGAAAGTCAAATGGGTGTGTGCACAGACACACACGTACATGTACCCACACCCACCCACATATAGACAAAGGGCCTGAGGATATGTAAAAGAACCTGGCATGTTTGACACAAATCCACCTCTGTCCTCAATGCTGCCGCGCTCAGTGTTGGGCTCATGATCAATTGTCATCTGTATTGCCACCCCCCTCTTTGAAAGAACTGCTCGTGAATCTCCAACATTGGCTGTCCATAGCTTCTGACCATTGATCAGAATTGCGGTGACTGCAGTGGATCCACCTCGCCCCAAGTCAGGATTGTGTGATAGAATTGCCTGGTCTGTTCTCTCGTAGGCTTTAGAAATGGACCTGTTGGGATCAGTCCAAAACTCATCCTGGAATTGATGAAAAAACATAACATAAGTAGTGTATACAGTAAACCTTTCCGAACCAATTATGTAAAAGGGCATTAAGATGTCACCAAAAAACTAAATCCATATCATACCATAAGATCAGTACCATACCAATCTTTTTAAAGGTATCCAATACATTTCTTCTTTTTCCAAGAGAATATTACCAATTACATTACCAAAAGCAAGTTAAATGAGTAATCTTGATGGAACAACACATACTTAATTGCAATTTCTACAACCAACAAGAAATACACATTTTAAATGCAACATAAAGCAAAATCAAAAGATATTTTTCCCTTGAAGAATCCAAATGCACCTTAAGTTAGCAATTCAAACACATAAACATAATGCATCTTTTTGGACCAAATATTCACCTCCTTTAAGATATTAGGAAACAGATGCTTTTGTAGATAGGCAGGTACACTATCTCCTAAATGCCCATCATATATAGCAAAAAGTCCAAGCTCGTGCCCTTGGATGTGAACAAACTTCGCGACATGGTAATCCTCCATGGGATGATTTGCTTTCCCTTTAACTAGGCTGAAGCCATACTTGACTGCGCCCTGAGGGCTCCTGCCCTTGCCAGAGCTACATGAAGAGCGTCCTCCAACCTAAAGACAAGGAAATCTCAACATCCAAATAACTCATGCAAAGTTTTAAAGGAAAAGAAGAATGCTCTAACAGATGAAACATAAAACCGAATCCTTTATTGCTCAAAATCACCACAAAGGATGGAAAAATATAACAAAATAACACAAGACATATATATCTAAGAGGAAATATATAATTTTATTTAATGATACAAACTCTGAAACAAACGAAGAAATATATGGTCCATCCAAAATTTCATGTTTAGCTGGGATTATCCAAATTTTCAGCATGACTAACTTGTAAAGCAACGAGCATAAAACCCAATGATTTACCCCATTATCAATATCACTATCAGCACTCTAAAGAAAATCTATTAAACACTCAAAAGTTGATTTGGAAACTAAAATTAAGAATGCAATTGTTTCAATATGAAAATGATGAATAGAAAAGCTTGGCACCCTCCTTTTGCGGATGCTTATTATTGTGGAAGTGAAAACTGTGAGAAATATCAATAAACACTAGCATAGAATGATCAGCATAAGGCCAGCAATTGAAAGAGAGCCCAGCCCACTAAAGAAAGGAAGTTACTTCCCACCATACTGAAGGAAATGTATGAATTTGTAAACGAATTAATGATTGTTCATCTGATGCAGTAAAAGACAGACTGCTGGGACTATTCCTACCATTTGCGAATCCACATATCCAAGAACAAAAGAAGTTTTCCACAAAAACATGAGAAAAATGTGACTTTAGATTAAATTGAAAAACAGATTTCATTATTGCAACCTGACTAAATGAAAGATGATAAAGTAAAAGTGCTGATATTATGTTCAGGAAAACAGTTTTCAATTACTTCCCCATATATAACCTATCAAAAAAATAGTTGCTTCCCATATATGGCCTATTTATTAGAGAAGTTAAAATGTTTTCAGCATTGTCATTTTCAAAATTATTCATATTAGGTTCTTTGATGACAAGGAACCTCTTCAAGGCAGGGCCATTTCACGTGCCTACCCCCTATTGAGTAAACCCCAGATACACAACTCCGCCTGCAAGAACCGTGTATCAAGTTTTGCATATTAGGTTAACAAACTGAAAAATGGAAGTGAAGAAAAAAAAATGCTAAAAGAAGTCTCCTTAGTGTAATTTTTAACTCGAAAATTTTTTTTTTTTAAACATTTTTAAGCATCTCTCTCCATTTACCCTCATATTTGCTTGCAACATACAGAGAAGGGAGAGAAGCACCAAGATGTTGCAGAAAACTTTTAAAAAGGAAAATTTGCCAAAAACACAAGACTTAACCTGAATTATACTAAAAAGAGAAGCATAATTTTCCTTATCTTGTCATTAACAAATCCAACCCTTTCACTAAATTTAAACAGTCCACATAAAATCTCTAACTCTACAAAAGTTGCCACATACCTAGATAAATCATACGCCTTTTCCAATTTTTTTTTTTTTTTAAATCCAAAATTAGCAAGTCTACGAATACAAATACTTGAAAAATATACCAATACATTAAAAAAATAAAAAAAAGGTGATTGAAAAAGGTGGAGATATCCTGACCTGAGACACAGAGTTGAAGCAACACAAACTATCCATATAATCCAGCCCCACCTCACCTTCTTCCTCTCCCACTCCACATCTACCTGCTCTGCCAATTCCCAACACCAAAACCCCACCTCAGAAAAACAACTTTTTTTCACAACCTGCAACATTAAAACAGAGAATTCTGATCATCCAAACAGTCCAACATACAGAAACCCAGAAAGGAAGTAACAAAAAAAAAAACAAAAATTTACCAATTGGGTATCTAAGAATTTCTCTCACCGATCCAAGAACAGCCAAATTTCCAACAAAACAAGAGAGACCAAATTTACACAGGACTTGAATTATCAATTCCCAAATACTTTTTTTTTTCTTTTTTCTGAGAGAGATGATAAATAATTGAACCACTTAGTAAACAGAATATTGGTAAACAAAACAAGAAATATTGGGATGTACAATGAGGAAAGAATCGTTGAATGAGTAACCGTGCGTGCGTGCGTATGTATGTATAGTAAGTTTTGTTTTGAGGGCCGAGTAAGTCTTTAAAGAGAGCCAAACAATGGCTGCCAAAAGGCACAGGTTGCACTTATTGACTTTTTGTTTTCCACACTGTGTGTTTGTGTTTTTTTGTTGCTTCTCTTGTTGACACTGTTGGTTTTGTTTGTTTTTGTTTTTTTATTTATTTATTTATAATTACAGCTGTTTTCTAGTAAATTTGTATATTCCAGTTATTTTAGTTGGATAAATTTTTTAAGAGATTTTTTTAATATAAATTTGGTTTATATTAAATATTAATAAGTATTTTAGTTTGTCGATAAAAACAATAATTATGAAATGGCCAACATAAATTAAAATTTATGTGTATATATATATATTTTTATAAAAAAAAATGTTCTTGTAGATGTTGATCTGAAGAGTCTTTCCTTGGTTTGGTCACCGGTGTGTGGGTGTGCTCTGTGTTGGAAGTGGGGCCAGTGTTCAAAGTCAGCCAATGTTTATTCAAACTCGGAGACGAAACCTATATGTTTTGTCTCCATCGGCATTAGCAAATTAGATACGTGTAACGTAGAGAGTTGGTATTGGTATTAATGGTTCTTTATTTTAGTTTTTAAAGACTAGTTAGCCTTGGCCACCAGGTTTTGATTTCAACTCTCCTGTTCTCAAAAAAGAAATGGAAACAGGAAACAATTCCATTTATAGATAAGGATAACTATGTTGAATTTGTGCACACACAGAGTTTAGGAAATACCATAAAATCAAACCGTATACGTAATTATGTTCCCATTTTATTTAGCAAAAAAAAAAATTTATATGTTTCCATTCTGTAACGCGTTTTCAAACCTCTTTTTTTTTTTTTTCAAAGAATAACTTTTTTTTTTAGTTTTTATTTATTTTCCTTGGTACAACTTTTTCAAACAACCCAGTTTTCAAAAAGCTAAAAGAATATTTATACAAAACACTGAAACAGACACTACTACATGTAATTGCTGCACAACAATATTTTATCTCTTTTAAAAGTAAAAAGTCAAACGGTATTCTACATGTAATTTTGGAGTTTCGTAATTTTGGTGAAAATTATGGGTTGTTTGGTACTTAGCGGGCAAAATTTGCCAAACAGTATATTTCTCAAAAAAAATTAAGCGTGTGGCATGTGTTTAAAGTTATTTAGTAAGTTGGGCTGTTTTTGAAAGTCGAGTTTGCCTATAGTGGCGTTTTCTATAAACGCTGCTATAGGCACTAAAAAAAGGTCACTATAGTGTTCGTTTTCCAGCCCAAAGTCGAGTTTGTCAAACTCAATTTTCAAAAACAATCTAACTTACTAAATAACTTTGAACACATGTCACGCGTCTAATTTTTTTTGGGAAATGTACTGTTTGGCAAATTTTGCCGTACTTAGCGTGTTTTGGACTTAATTTGGTAAATTTTGGAGGTTGTAAGGATATTTTGGTAATTTTAGTGATAATTAGGGCAAATTTGGTCAATGTGAGAGGTTAGGGGCATTTTGGTCATTTGATATGATTCAAGGTCAATTTGGTGAGTTTGATAGGGTATTTTGGTCATTTTCTATGAATTTTGGTTTAGTTTTTTTGTTATTTTAGACATTTTAGTGGTATTGAGGTTTTTTAGTCATTTTGGTGAAGCTTTTTGGGTCTATTTTGTGATATTAGATATTTCAAGGGTATTATAATAATTTTACAGTCTTTGAGGAAATTTTGGATTTTTTTAAAAAATAACTATAAAACTCAAACTATATTATTAGTTAGGCAACGTTTCAAACATATTTGGTTTCTAACAATTCGAGTCTAGAGGACTCGATTTTCGGGTTATAAATCGAGTATATTGGACTCGAGTTTCCTCTTTTGCCAGCAGATCCACTTAGGCCCAGAAATCGAGTTCACTGGACTCAATTTTTTTACAGAGAAATCGAGTCCTCTAGACTCGGTTTTTGTACATAGGAATCGAATCCTCTGTACTTGGTTTTTGGTCATAGAAATCGAGTCTACTGGACTCGATTTACTAGTCTCATCCCACAGCTTCAACAGTTTCTGGTCACGTGGGTACTGAGCTGGAAATCGAGCCTACTGGACTCGATTTCTATGAATGGTCCCCAGCCCTCCACGTGTTGCCGTGGGTCCCAGCTGGGACTTGTTTTCCTCCTTACCCGTCTCTTCAGCTCTCAGTATATTCTCTTCACTCACAATTTTCCTAAGCTGTCTCACACAACACTCATCTCAGGTAATGTTTTTACAATATTGTGATTATTTGCTAGTTTTTTTTTAAAAGAAAAATTTAGAACATATTGGGAAAAGTTTTTTTTTTTTGTTAGTGTAAATATTGTGATTAATTTATTTGTTAGTATATTGTGATTATTTGCTAGTTTTTTTTTTTAAATTAATATTATGATTAATTATAAAAAGTGTAATCGCCTTCAAATTACTCATGTTATGTCCAAAAAACTAGTCATATCTTGAAATTGGTTTTGTTCAGTCCTTTTATTTTGATAGCTTGCATTTAATCATGACAAGTGAAGCTGTTTGAGTTTTGATATTAGTGCTCAATTGAATGATGAACTTGATTACTTACTGCCAAACCAATGTCTGAATATTTGGACACATTTATATAAGATCATGAATCTACTTAAGAAAAAATATCTATAATGACTAGTAATATTATGATTAATTATTGGGAATATTTAGTACTAATTATTGTGATTAAATTACAACATATTGGGAATTTTTTTTTTTGTTAGTGTAAATATTGTGATTAAATTATTTACTAAGGATTTTAAAAAAAAATCAATATTGTGATTATTGGGAATATTTAGTACCAAATATTGTGATTAATTATGTTATTACAACATATGGGAATATTTGTTTTGTTTGTTAGTGTAAATATTGTGATAATATGCTAAGTTTTTTTTTTAAAATTAAGATTGTGATTAATTATTGGGAATATTTAGTACTAAATATTGTGATCAATTGTTAGGAATATTTAGTACGTTTAGGTCTTTATCATGGATATGAAATGGATTATGAGTTTGATACCTAAGATAGTATTTGTAGTCTTTTTACCATAAATTATTTCAAGATATATTTGTTTAAGATTTGTAACAGAGATTTCAATAGATAACTGGTTGGTATATAACATTTATGTTCATCATAACTTATTTGAATGGGTTTTGAAAGTCATGCCCCTAGAATGATTTGGAATTTTAAAGAATATGAAATTGGTAATGGTGGGCCATATGCATCATCTGGTGGGAGGTCCATCCTTGGGCACAAAAAAGAGAATCTGACCCATGCCCAATACTGAACCAGTATCAAGGCCCCACCAATCTAACTAGCACCTCTGTCGGTTGCCTTGCATAACTCTCTGTACAACCATGCAAGGCAAATGCTCCCCCAACTGTACTGAGGTGGATTGCGAAGGTCCCTCAACATCTACAACCACATCGTATGCACCCCATCGCTAGACTTGTCGGCGAAAATTGTGTCTGCCAGGAGTGCTTGTAAGAAATAGAGAATAGCAGCGGATATATAAACAATCGGTTTTTCGGCATACCTCTCTTGGCCTAAGCCGATGATCGCACAAGAGCTTTGAGATTGTTCTACGTTGTCTAGAGCCAGCCTCCACACAGACCAGCTATCCAAACACGTTTTGAATTCCAGTTTGAGCAATCCACGAACCAAAAACGTTCCTCCGACAGTGTTGCACACTACTAGAGTGATGCAAACATAACCCACAACCTAAGAGCCTCACAACACTTAATAAACACTATGAGAAATGCAGAATTCGTCCACACTACAATGAGTACCATTCTTGGTGTTTATATACACACCACTCCATTAATATTGAATGGGATAGTGGATTTAGTGGGGTAGTGTAACGGTCTAATATCATTACTCCTAGATGTTACTATCTGAGGCAAATAGAGGAACATGCTCACATTAGGTGTCTGTCCATATTCTCTCAATTTCTAACATCTCCCACTCATCCACTGTGGGCATGGCCCAATTATCTATTTCTCAATGTGTTTCTCAGTGTGTTCATACTGGCAAATAGGTTGTGCGACCGCAGAGCACACTTGAAAAAACATATTTGGGAGCACTATACTAAATCTTATACCAATACCAACATAGCAACATCCCTAAAGTGTCTCGTTACGCCCTAGACATATATTAACACATCGAATCAGGCATCTCTAACCCCTCTTGAGTCTAATACTCAGACTTATGCTTGATCCATCATAACTATCTAAATGTTCTCATGATTATTTCGCTACCATAAGCGCTATAACCTGTCGACAGTGAGTACAAATATAAGGATGTGTTACAAAAATAGTCTTCTCTTTGCACTCATGTCCTTTAACTTTGGTCCAATCGCTTTCCCAGCAATGTCCCTTTAAACCGAATCCAACATGGCCATAGGTAACATGCCAAAGTAGCAGACATCAAAACCTCAGCTTCAAGACATAGTTAAAAGTAACAATGGCATAAGTAGGATCTTAATGAAAGATCCATGGGACTCACACGGTGAAGAAGCAGGGATTTATTCTCTCACCTCCGCTTTTGGTCAAGCAAGCACATGTAGTATGAAATATATGCTACGGTGGAGTTCTCTTAAGTAAGAGCGTATGTTTTAACTTAATACACCGTACAAATCTTAGTCTAGTCACTACTCAAGCGCCTAACTCGAGTCCTTTATTCGCTTGCCACCTTAGACATCAAATAAGGTCTCGCATCTGGCTAACCACAAGCTACATGGATCATGGGCTATCCATGTACGGTCTAATCAAGATAAATATATTATAGACCTCATCTTAGTCCCAACTAAGGCGACATCTGTTTGTGTCAACCATCTATATACGCTACATAAGCATTGAATGACACAATGTCTCATCTCTGCTCACTACTCAAGCGCCAGAGGCGATCGCTCGTGTGAGTGAGACGATCTAAACCTGTCAACATACCTTTCATACCACAGAACTCATCATATGGTATATGTGTGTGTAAACATACATATTATTATTAATTGAATAACATCATATGTATTTAAAACAAAATATCCCAAAATAGTACAATAAATGGTAACTAAAAACAACATATCATCATATTCTACGTAGCCCTAAACTCCTAACATGAGCCTGAAAGACATCCCTTCCTATAGGCTTTGTAAGAGGATCAACAATCATGAGGCTTGTAGAAATGTGTTTTAGAACCACTTCATTGTGAGCAACCATGTCTCGAATGTAGTGATATCGTATATCAATGTGTTTGGTTTTGCCATGATACTTGGAATCTTTAGCATAGGCAATTGCTGCCATGCTATCACAATGTACTGTAATGGGATCCGAGGCATCCTTAACAACCTCAAGATTCTGAAAGAACCTCCTCAACCAAACTGCTTCTTGAACAGCTGCTGAACATGCTACATACTTTGCTTCCATAATTGATAATGCTATATAGGGTTGTTTCTTGCTACTCCAAGTGATGGCCCCATTATTTAGCAAGAAAGCATATTCAGATGTAGATTTGCGTTCATCTAGGTCACTACCCCAATCAGCATCACTATAGCCAATCATACGCAAATCTAAACCCTGATAACAAAGGACGTAGTCCGCTGTCCCTTTTAGATACCTTAAGATCCTCTTGACAGCTTTCCAATGAGCAAGTCCTGGATTAGACTGAAATCTGCTGACTAATCCAACAGTATAACATATATCGGGCCAAGTACACATCATTGCATACATCAAGCTTCCAACTGCATTAGCATAAGGAACACGAGCCATCTTTTCTTTTTCATCTTGAGTCTTAGGACACATATCAAGGCTTAAGCTCTCATTTTTGGCAACTGGAGTATCTATGGGTTTGCAATTATGCATTTGGAAATGCTCAAGAACTTTCTTAATGTAGGTTTATTGTGACAAACCTAAAAGTTTCTTTGAGCGATCCCTAAGGATTTTAACCCCTAGAATATAATCTGCCTCACCCATGTCCTTCATCTCAAAGTTAGAGGACAACCACCCTTTTGTGGCGATAATCATCTCCATGTCATTACCAACCAATAATATGTCATCGACATACAATGACAAAATAATGAAACTTCCCTTGGATCGTTTTACGTAGACATAGTGATCTTCTTCGATCATCGTAAACCCATTCGATAGAACGGCTCGATGAAATCTCAGATACCACTGTCTAGATGACTGCTTTGAACCATATATGAATCACTTAAGTTTGCACACTTTGTGCTCTTGACCATTGGTCACAAAGCCAATAGGTTAATCCATATAGATTTCTTCATCTAGTTCTCCATTGAGAAAAGCTTTCTTAACGTCCATTTGGTATAATTCCAAATTTAAGTTTGCAACAATGGCTAGAATGAGTCGAACAGAGGCAAACCTCACAACCGGAGAAAAAGTTTCCTCATAGTCAACACCCTTCTTTTGAGTGTATCCTTTTGCCACTAATCGAGGTTTATACCTTTCTATTGACCCATCTGCCTTGCGTTTGATTTTGAGAACCCATTTGTTCCCAATTGCTTTTCGCCTTGACGGTAGGTCTACCAGATCCCAGACCTGATTAGTCCTCATAGACTTCATTTCATCATTCATTGCTTTCATCCACTCATCACTAACAGATGATGAGAGAGCGGCTTGCACAGTTCTTGGCTTATCATCATCCTGTGAAGCAATCATGAAAGCTTCCCCCTCAATCTCAAAACGACGACGAGGAACATTACCACGGTTGCTTCTACGAGGCTGAGGTTGTTGTGGATCAACTTCTAGTGGTGTGCTCCCACTAGGTTGTGAGTTGCTCCCACTATCTCTAGGAGTTTCAGGAATTTCTTCCTTGTCCTCTACTAGTCTATTTGGGGTACCTATCTCTTGATCCATCATTTCATAAAGAGTCAAGTTCTTTTCAACCTCACCTATGTTAGGGAATTCACTTTCAATGAAATTAACATCACGTGACTCCAATTCAGTCACATTTCCATCTGTTTGTTCACCTATCAGCACATAGCCTTTGGAATGCTCAAAATATCTTATAAAGACACACTTCTTTCTTCTAGACCCTAACTTCTCATATCTATGAGAAGTATTGTGAACATAACCTGTTGAACCCCATGGCCGCAAGTTATTCAAATCAGGTTTCTTGCCTATTCATAGTTCATAAGGTGTGGAAGATACTAATTTGGAGGGCACTAGGTTAAGTATATAGGCTGCAGTCAAAAGTGCATCCCTCCAATTCGAAATCGGTAGGTTTGCTTGCGCCATCATTGACCTAACCATCTCTAGTAGTGTTTGATTTCTCCTTTCTGCCACACCATTTTGTTGTGGTGTATAAGGCATCGTTAATTACCTTGAAATTCCCTTTTCATCACAGAGCTCCTTAAATTGCTCAGATAGATACTCACGCCCACGATCAGTTCTGAGAGCCTTAACGCTCTTGTCTAATTGATTCTCAACCAAGATCATGTGTCGTCTAAAGCAATCTAAAGCCTCAGACTTATGAGAAATCAAATAGACATGATCGTAACGTGTAAAGTCGTCTATAAATGTGATGAAGTAGAAACCTCCATGCCTTGCCCTCACATTCATTGGACCACATATGTCAGAGTGGATTAGTTGCAATGGAAAAGATGCCCTTGTGGCTTTTCCAAATGGTTTTCTTTTTGACTTTCCCACAAGACAATGTTCACATGTGGACAAAGTGACCTTAGCGAGATTGCCCATAAGGCCTTCTCTAGCTAACCTAGTCATCCTCTCTTGCCCTATATGGCCAAGCCTAGCATGCCATATACTTGAATTATCAGAAGCATTATCAAATGAAGTCAAAAAAACTGAACTATCATTATTATAATATTCAATATCCAAAATTAAAAAACCATTTGAAATAAAACCACAGCCATAATAAACCGTTCCCAAATGCAATAAAACATAATTATTCTAAAAAATAAACCGGAAACCAAGTCTTAACAAAGTAACTACGGAAAGTAAGTTCCTCCGGATCTCTGGAGCATACAGTACGTCATGGAGTAACAGAGTGCGACCACCTCGCAATTCTAGCTTGTAGGTACCAATACCAAGTACCTCCACGCTAGCTCCATTTCCCACCTTGATGTCTCTACTGCCAACAGGAATCCGGCGGTACTCCACAAATCCTGCTCTATCTGTCGCTACATGTTCTGTTGCCGCTGAGTCTACAGTCCACATAGGAGCAGAATTAGCAACAAGGACATGACTAGTCACAAAAACATGGTGAGATGCAGGATTAGGTGTTACCTTTTTTGGCTCAGTGCATTCACGAGCAAAATGCCCTTCTTTCCGCAATTATAACAAGTCAACTTAGACTTGTCCTTCTTTGCGCGTTTTCCTCTAGTATTGCGCTTGACAAACTTAGCCTTCTTAGGCGGTGGCCCAGTTGGTCTCTCTTGTCCAGGAGTGTAATCAGGTAGATGCCTTACGCGAGCTAGTCTCAGCCATATGCACAGAACTAATAGGCTTGGCTGCTTCAAGGCGCTCAGCTTCAAGTTCCAAGTGACGAGCCACATCATCAAATGTTTTGATGTTCTTATTGTGTGTCAAATTTTGACACATCATCTCCCATGAACTTGGTAGTGAACGAATCACTGCCTGGACTTGTTGTTCATCAGTAAGATTGTTTCCAGTTGATTTGAGCTCTCGAATCATGGAGGACATCGCCCTAAGATGCTGCTTCATCGTATGTTCAGAGCGCATCTTATATGAATCAAATTTCATTGTTAAGCCATACAGTCTGGTGGCTAATGTCCCTCCATATCTTAGTTTTAGAGCTTTCCACATGTCTTGTGCAGTTGTATACTACTCAAATTCACCAATCAAGTCATTATGCATGCGGCTTAACATTGTAAAGCGCGCACATAAATCCTTCTTGCACCAACTTTCATAGGCAACAAGATCACGTTGGTGTTGCTCAATGCTTCCCTCATCGGGTTTACTCAACGAATGAGTTAGAGTCTCTAGGACTTCTTGTTCATTCAGCACATATTGGATTTTGCGGTGCCAAATATTGTAATTTTCACCATCTAATTTCTCTCCTTTATTGAGATTAGCAACTATACCTTTGGAAGCTATTTCACTACAAAATTTCACAAATGGGACATTACACACACATTTCAAAAATTTTGACGTTCGATCTAAAATAAACTTAGATAATCAACACACGTCGCAAGATCAAAAATTTGCTAAGCTTCTTAATCATCTCTTGCACCACTAGTGTTTATTACTAAGCATAATTTTAATCTATTCGTGCAAAATTATGAATGGGAGATAACGCAACTCAACCATACTCCCACTATTCTATATTTCATATTTACAAAAAATATGTATTAAAATTAATTCACCAATATTATCAATTAACTATTAAGCCAAACAAGCTATCACAATTTAAACTCATGAGAACAATTCATATAGGCATCTCATTATTTCACTAAGAAATAATTATTTCTTTGTCATGTTAAATATGATATTTAACGTTGTGTAAATATTTTTGATACCATATTTCACTAAAAAATAATAGCAGAATTAAATAATTTAAATCAATCAATTCCATATCATTCAATATTTCTTAAAAATATATACACCACCAATAAAGAGCCGCATCATCATTAACAAATTGTAACAGCCCTTTAAATCTAAGAATAATGAATAGTCATGATATTTAAACTAAAAAAATACTATTCACGTGTACAGGCTTCAGAACAAACAAAAAAAAAAAAAAACTTTTAAGCCACAAAAAAATTTATGGCCCCACCATCTTCTTCTTCTTTCATATATATATATATATATTATTTATAATAACAGTGAAACAGGCTTTAGAGGCATCAACATGGCCCACTGTACAGTTTATGCTTAAAAGTATCTAAGCAAATACAAATTAATTTAGGTAGTAAAATATTGTGGGACCTCCTTTTTTTTTTTTTAATTAATTTGCTATATCTCTAGCCCACGTGATGTGCAGACTGCCCCCTTTTTCTTTTTTCTTTTTTTTTTTTTATTTTTATTTTATTTTACTATCACTCTTAGCCCACGTGACCTGCAAGTTGTCTTCAACCTTATTCTTTCAATTTCATTCAACCAAAAACTGAGCTTCAGACATGAAACTCAAAATTTTATATCTTTTTCATTTCAAATCCATTTTTAACGTACCATATACCAATTTAAAGCTTATGACATATAGATTCATAATATCAAAACATATTTTGTAAACAGAAATCATATAAGAGCAGTTTTGTTCTTAAAGTTTCGGTGTTCTAAGTTTTGTTAAACTATATCTCATGGCACACTTAGAGATTTGCTACAAAACTTAAGGTAGATATTAATACATGTAATATGAACAACATATATTAATTTCAAGGCACGAAATGCTCAGAATCGAAACTTGCCATTGAAGACCATGTGAGGTGCAAAGAAATTTATAGCATACCACAGAAGCATAAAACGCATTAAGAACAAATCATATATGCCTATGACATCGAGAACAACCTATAAACGCTCTGATACCAATGTAAGAAATAGAGAATAGCAGCGGATATATAAACAATCGGTTTTTCGGCATACCTCTCTTGGCCTAAGCCGATGATCGCACAGGAGCTTTGAGATTGTTCTACGTTGTCTAGAGCCAGCCTCCACACAGACCAGCTATCCAAACACGTTTTGAATTCCAGTTTGAGCAATCCACGAACCAAAAACGTTCCTCCGACGGTGTTGCACACTACTAGAGTGATGCAAACATAACCCACAACCTAAGAGCCTCACAACACTCAATAAACACTATGAGAAATGCAGAATTCGTCCACACTACAATGAGTACCATTCTTGGTGTTTATATACACACCACTCCATTAATATTGAATGGGATAGTGGATTTAGTGGGGTAGTGTAACGGTCTAATATCATTACTCCTAGATGTTACAATCTGAGGCAAATAGAGGGACATGCTCACATTGGGTGTCTGTCCATATTCTCTTAGTTTCTAACAGTGCTAGAATATAACACCATGCATATTGATGCACAACCACCTCTGCTACACCATTGGGCAACCCTTGATCAATTTTTTCTAGTAGCTTGTTAATTAGGATCCTTTGTCCTTTAAGCACCACACCATTAGGCATTAGTAGCAATTCCAAGCATACTCTGACATTCAGTAGCCCATGTCAAGTCAGTTGTTCCAACAATTGCCTCACCATCAATTGGAATCCCCAAAAGAACCTCCACATCTTGTAATGTGATCATTGTCTCACCATGTGGCAGGTGGAAGGTGTGGGTTTCAGGCCACCATCGCTTAACGAAGGCCATTATCAAGTTATGATCAATCTCTCTACATGGGGTCCTATACAACCCCTCTAATCCAACTCTCTTGACAATGTCGAAGACGCGATCATCCACCACTATCCTGCGTCGTTTTCAGAACTCGTCATTACGACCGCGGCATTTCAGTGCCCCCGGATCCTGCACATGATAGAACCATGGTGATGAGATGCAATATGCCATAACCTTTGTATATATGATTGTAGCCATTGATCCCAAAAAACAAAAAATAAAGCGGTTATCAAGGGAAATTAAAATATCATCCCCCAAAAAAAAAAAAAAAGCAACAACGGGAGAAAAATAAAAGGATGCAATGTACTTGATACATTTGTTTTTAGCCATTTATCCTGCTACTTATGTAATGCATGCTAGTGTAAACATTGCCATAATAGCAATCAAACCCATTACCCACCATGTTTACAACGAATAAGTACATCAAAATTTGATTCTCTCTGGCTCTCACAATTCAATTTGGTTATCTTAGTCCAATGCTAAAGACTAAAACAGTCAAACCTCTCTAAATCTTATCAATGGTAATGTCTTTAATTATCTAAGTGTAACCTTTATGTAAGGGTGTGCAACAGTCAACCAATCTAACTTAACCCAACTAATGGGCATGACTATGCATTCAAAGCTAGTAATACCATTAACAAACTTAGAATTTTAGAAATGGGAAGGGAAAAAAAAAATCAACATAATGTAAAAGGATAAGAAGAGAATATTCAGCAGGTGGTTAATTTTAATTTTAACTTGCCTTGCCAAATAGCTCACGATCGATGTTCTTTTAGAAACCTTAACACCGAATCCTCAATGGGACCAGGACTGAACTCATCAAGGATCTGAGCAAGAATAGCAGCCATACTACACGAAGTTTAGGGAGTCAAGAGTAATATAAGCACATGTTGAAGATAAATTGGCAAGGATCTCAATGTATAGCCTAATTTCTTGCATAAACGATAAGTATGACAATCAACCATAGGGAATAAAGATACATATAAAAAACTCAATATGCTACCAAAAACTTAGTATGTGCTAATTAATTAAGCCTTCTACATTTCTCCATTTTCATTCAAATGTGTTCTGAGGAGTTAGAGCAATGGTCTGACAAATCAGAACATCACAGTTTTTTGGTTTTCATAACAATCTATACAGGAAATTTCATTTATGATTTTAATATAGATGATCATAACAACAACAATAATAGGAAGACTATCACCATATGCAAACATATAGTTCTGTTCACTATTTGTGTGACAAAATCTATCAAGTACAATGCATGCCAATAGAAAATCATCCATTACCAATAAACCAAAAAAAAAAATAATAATAATAATCAAAGCAAACCCATATATGATGCTATCAGTTGCAAGGAATAGAGAGAGAGTCCTTACTTTTGTGATAGGCTGAGCGAGAAAGGCTGAGGGATAAAGGCTGAGTGAGGTGGAGACGGAGCGATGGGAGCGAGAGGCAGCGACGACGACGGAGAGATAGAGTGAGAGGGGGCGACGATGATGGAGCGAGAGGGAATGAGAGTGAGAGTGAGAGGGAATGAGACTGAGAGTGAGAGGGAATAAGACTGAGAGTGACGGCAACGGAGAGAGTGAGAGTGAGAGTGAGAGAGAGACTGAGAGTGGGAGGGAATGAGAGTGAGAGTGAGAACACTGTGAGTGTGTTTTGAACTTGAGTTTTTGAGTGTGATCTGTGTTTTGATGGACACGTGGAGGGCCAAAAAGAAATCGAGTTCAATAGACTCATTTTCCATAAACGAGTACAATGGACTCGATTTCCTTTAAACCAAACCAAGTCCAATGAACTCGATTTCCTGTACAAAAACCGAGTTCAATGAACTCGATTTTTGGGCCTACGTGGACACTTTGTCCACTTCAGCTGTTGGCAAAATAGGAAACTCAAGTACAATATACTCGATTTATAACCCGAAAATCGAGTCCTCTGGACTCGAATTGTTAGAAACCAAATATGTTTGAAACGTTGCCTAACTAATAATATAGTTTGGGTTTTATAGTTTTTTTTTTTTTTAAATCCGGAAATTTTGGTAATTTCTGTGATGTCTTACGGTTATTTCATAATTTTAGGAAAAATGGTGGCATAATTATAATTTCAATTAATTGTTAGGGAAATTGTATAATTTCTAAGAAGCTTTAGGGCCTTTATGTAGTTTCAAAAAAGTAGGGAGTTATTTTTTAAAATTTCTAGAAGGGCTTTAGGCTTGGTTTTAAATATGATGGACTTTGGGTTTGGATTTTAATTTGATAGGCTTTGGGCCATTTTGATGGGTCAAACCAAGTTTAGATATATCGGGCCAGGGCTTGCTTTTAAATTTTATAGGCTTTGGACTATTTTGATGGAACAAACCAAGTTTAGGTTTTTTGGGCTGGTTTTCGGCTTTTCAATCATGTATTAACTAACGAGGCTTTGGATTTATTTTATTTTAGGGCTAATTATAACTTATCCACCCGTAGTTTAGTTTAAATTTAAGTTGCCTATTTATATTTTGAAATTTGGTACTTTATCTACCTGAGGTTAACTCAGTTACGGTTCCATTACTCACATCTATTAAAAATAGGGTTAAATGTATATTTACTCTCTTTTATGTCTCTCTTCTCTTAAAACATTAAGGGTATGTTTGGTTGGGGTGAAAACAGGGAGGACGAAAAATAAGGATAGAAAAATAGGGTGGAAAATAGCGTTTTCCACTATTTGGTTGAGAAGAGAAAACAAGAGAGACAGAAAATAGGGGGGAAATTTTCCTTCCAGACCCACCTTTTTTTATCCTCCCAATTTGGGAGAAAAAAGAAGAAGGAAAAATGCTGAAAGATGCACTTTACACAAATACCCTCAATTTAAGTTGTATTTTTTTCTTTCTTCTCTCTTCCCTGGGCAGCAACGTTGCCCTTTTTTTTTTTTTTGGGCAATCACGTTGCTAGTTGTCACTTTTTTTCTTCTTTTTTTTTCTTGGGCATTAACATTGCCTCTTTTTTTTTTCTTTTGGTTTTTTAAGGCTTGGGCGTGATAGTTTATTTTTATTTTTACTGGATGTATTTTTTTTGGAACTTATTTTTTATTTTTATAAAAAATTTTGGATGATTGCTCTTTTTTGTGTGGTTATTTGTCACTTTTTTAATTTGGCATCATTCTTTAACAAGGGTATATGAGTAAATTTATTCAAAATCATTTTTTTTATCTTTCCACTTTTCCATTCCCAATCAAATAAAAAAGAGAGAAAATAAAATCTTTTCTATCCTCATATTTTTCTATCCTCCCACAATTTTTTATCCTCCTACCTTTCCACCTCTCCAACCGAAAAGACATAAAAGTGCACATCCTTGTAGGAGCTCTCATCTACCAAATGCACATCTGTCCAGCTGTCCAGTTCCTACGCTACGCCCCCTCTCCCTTTACAAAAGGTTATTTATTTTTTGCTGCAAGGTTATAATTATAAATTACATTATATTCCTTTTGTTCTGTATCAAGGAGATCTCTGATTCTATTGAATTCATTGCTGCTGGTACTGGTCACAGCAAAACTACATTCACTCAAGAAAGAAAAGAAAAGAAAATAAAAACAAACGAGTTTTAAAAAAAAACTATTCATATCATATGCAAAGTAAAATCGAATTTCTTTATTCACCTGTGTTGTAATTGAGATTAGAAACGTCACATTTGAAGCCAGCAATGAGAAGTAGGTCGGCATTTTAGTGGTGTTGACTTGACTGTTAATAAGTAGGTTGGTTGATTGGTATTTAGTATTTAGTATTGTCCTGTCCCCAGCTAAAGTAAGACCATGCCGGCTTTGGCCTCCCTAAATACAGATCAGCAGAATAAAAATTAATTCGAAATTACAGGCAAATTACTGTTCCATTCAAGGGGTTATTGAGGTAATTTTCATTCAAATTACGTGGTTATAGCAGGTTTTTACCTCAACATTGGATCTTTCGAGCTCCATTTATTGATTCCCTGGGACCAATAGCAGATACATAAATTGCTTCATTCTCTTTCCGGTTCGATTTCAATGAGAATTTTATTGTAGGATAAAAGCTATTACACACATGTTCATCAGGATCATATTAGAACATTTTGTTTTATTTATAATTTTTACAAAACCCTTACTTTTTAATCATGTTTTCTTTTATTTTATATTTTGAGAGGAGAGAGATATAAATAAGAGCAAAAATACATATTTAGCCCAATTTTTAATAGAGGTGAATAACGGAACCCTAATTGAGATAACCTTAGATGGGTAAAATGCCAAATTTCAAACCACAGGTAGGCAATTTAAATTTCAATCAAACCACAAGTGGGTAAGTTATAATTAGCCATTTATTTTAATTTGGACAAAACACATGTAAATGGATGAGATTGTGTTTAGTTTAATTTAAGGACAAATAAATTAAACAATAAACGTATAAAACATGTAATTCAACAATGAGATTTTCAAAATATGAATTCAATAACAAGTTATTGAGTATTGTAACTTGAGCTCAACCTCTCTCTCTTTATATATATGTTTGCTCTTATAACTTCTATAGAAGTCTCACCCACAAGATGCCACAAAATTTCAAAATCACTAAAGTTCTTTCTCTCTCACTTAAATAGAAAATAAGAGTATATGTTATGTCAAATTTTGAGTAGGTTGAAGTGCAAATAAGGAGAAATTTATATCCTCCATGAGGCTCGTAACTCAATCGGTACCTTCTGGTGTTTTTTATAGTAACATCTAGGGTTTAAATAACTTCTACCCCTATTATAACTATCAATTTGTCCACACACACGCGTGCGCGCACACACACACACACAAAAGAGGATAAAAATTTATACTCTATTGTGTCTCATTGAAAATAGCCCATCATCCATGTTTTCCATTAAGCCTCAACCATAAGAAACCCAAACTAGGCCGGTCTTTCATTAATCACGCCTACACATACACACATGTTTGCACTTAGTGTTTTTTTTTTTTTGGGTGCAGAAGTCTCTCTGCATGGCAGGATGCCATAAAATATCAAAAGCGTAAACACTTTTCTTCCCGACAATTTTGGCCTCATTTTTATTTTGGTCTTTACTTTTCTATTTTACTACTTTTAGTCCTCAAAATGAAAAATGCATATTATTTTGGTCCTTACCATTAGCCCATTAAACGAAATTGCTTATATGGCAAACAAAGTGCACTGCTGGCACATTAAACGCTGGCGTAGCCATTAAAAAAATATTTTATATTTTTTAAATACCATGACAACATTTTAATTTTAAAAAACATCTCAAAAAAGTTTGAAAAAAATTAATTAAAAACAAACATTAAAATCTAATTAAATTTTGAAAAAATTCATTAGTTTTTCTGAAGAACATGACTGGTCATGTTCATCTTATAAATTTTTTATTATCTTTTCATTATTTTTTTGGGGAAGTACATAAGAACCCAAATCTAGAACATGAACAATGTACCTCTCTCTCTCTCTCTCTCATGTTCAGTCCTAATTTTCTTATCTTTTCTTTGTCTTCCTTGTACTTTTTTTTTTTTTTAAATATAATCAAACACATAAAAACTCATATCAATAACAGTTAAACATATAACATTATATTAACCATTTTTTTGGCAACCAAACACAACAAATTCTCATTCACAACCTCCATCACCGATCCAACATCTTTGGACCCAGAAAACCCATATCTACCCACAACCTGTGAACCTAGAAAACCCAACCAACACCACCAATAGACCCAGCCAATCCACCACCTTTGGACCCAAAAAACCCATATCTACCCACCACCTGCAACCCAAAAAAACCCAACCAACACCATCGATCTGGCCCAGCCACCACTAACCTCCACCTCCATCGATCTAGCGAGGCTGTCAAACCCAACCAACCAAACCCTCTCTCTCCACCTCCACCGTCGATCTCCACAAATATGAGCCCCTTTCTCCACTTCCACCGACGATCTCCACCAAGACTACCTCCACCACCTCCACTACCGATCTACAACCACCACTAATCTAAGCCCTTCTCTCTCTCTAACCAAAATCAAACCCATATAGGAAAATGAGAGAGAGAGAGAGAGAGAGAGAGAGAGAGAGATGAAAATGAAAACTAAACTCATGGATCTGAAAAGAAAGATGTTAAGAAGAGAAAGATACAAACACAAGATGTTAAGTAAGGTTATAACTTTAAGTTACAATCAATTTTGTAGCTAAAATTTGTCCGAAAAATAATAATTTTTTTTTTGGTTTTTTAAAAAAAAAAAAGAAAAAAAAAGAAATGATATGTCTACAACATTTTTACAATAAATCCTAAGTGGCAGGTTGTTACTGGTTGTTATTGTTGGGACAAAAAAGTAATCTTAGTGTTAGGTTCAAATTTGAACTAATAACAACTAACCACTTGTGATTTGTTATAAAAATGTTGTAGACGTAGCATCTCTAAAAAAAAAAAAAAATGGAAAAATGATTTTTTTAAAGGAATTTTTTTTATAATTAAAATGCTAACATGGCACTTAAAAGATATAAAATTATTTTTTAAAATATTTTTTTAACGGCCATATCAGCGTTTAATAAGCCAGAAGTGCACTATGTTTGCCACATAAGCAATTTTCATTAGTGGGCTAACAGTAAGAATCACATTAATCTCCATTTTTCATTTTGAGGAATAAAAACGGTAAAATAGGAAAGTAGAGACCAAAATGAAAATGAGGTCAAAATATAAAGACCAAAAGTCCATTTACGCCAATATCACAATTACAAAGTTCTCTTTCTCTCTCATTTAAAAATATATATATATTTAGAGAATTTCAATCTCTGACGTTTACTCCTGATGATAGCTCTCTATCATCAAACTAAGACACCAATCAATTTTTGGTGTAGGATACTACTATATAAGATTTTACCAATTGAATTAACTGGAACCCAAAATAGCCCATTAACCAGTTGAGATTTTACCCTATTGGGCCTCATCCAAAATAGCCCATTAACCTTGAGCTTCCCATTAAGCGTACAACAACCACGTACAAGAAACCCAGACGCGATCTGAAGTTACACATGGCAAGAAAAAAGAGTAGACCAGCGAGCATTTCCTCCAATGATATGTTGTTGGAAAGATGCAAGACATTGCTGGAGAGTATGAGGCCGCATCAGCTTGCTTGGGTATTTATTTAATAAACCAGTTGATGTTGTTGAGTTGAACATTCCTGATTATTTCACTGTCATTAATCACCAAAACAATTAAGAGTAAGATGGCTTCAGGTGAATATACCAGTACGGGATTTTGCTTCAGATGTGCGGCTCACTTACTTCAATGCTATGACTTACAACCCTTCCACCACAAATGTTGTTCATCGTATGGCCAAAAAACTAAGTGAATTTTTTGAAACAAGATGGAAAACTATTGAGAAGAAGCTTACAGTTAGGACTGATGAAACTACGTACTATTCAATTTCCAACCTCTAAAAAGAAGAAAACACTGGCACAGTATGATTCAGGCTCTTCATCCGGTGGTGGTTTGTGTTTCTGTGAACTGTTCATTTGTTTTTTTTGGTTTCACAATTTGTTTTCAATACTGAAATTTGGAGAGGAGAGTGGAGGATTTCCCTGTTTAGGTCTAGGATGCACAGACATTTCATGGGGTGCCGTAAATGGTGTTCAACAGTGTCCAATCTGCCGTATCATGTTATAATTTTTCAAAAATTTGCTTGTGTCGCCATATTATACCCGTACCTCTACCTGTACCTATGTTCCTGTCCGTGTCCATGTCCGTGCATCCAAGGTTTAGGCTTAAATCATTTTGAGATCAGGACTCGTTTGACAAACACATGATTGAATATGTTATGTGCTCTACAGTTTTTGTACACACTTTGAAACGTATTTTTCTCTTTGCCAAATTTGAGTTTTTATGCTTATTTGCACTTATTGAGTTCTTTATATATATATATATATATATATATATATATATATATATGAGGTGCTAAAAGTTCTTAACCGAGCAAGAGAGCATTGAATGAGCATTTATATTACTAATGAGATATTTGCTTAGTTTTGGGGTATCATTGATCACATCCTTCACACTATAACATTATAGTAACATTGTAGTGGAGAGTATGTTATAATCCTAGTATCCCACATAAATTAAGTATAATTTTAAATATGTGTTTATAAGCTCTTAAGCACCTCTTGCAAGCTGGTTTTCAAGGGTGAATTTTATCCATGGGTTTGTAACATTTGGTATCAGAGCCATCCACCACGTCGAGTAATCGAACGTAGCTCATTGAGTATGGGATCAAATGAGTTGCGATTTTGTAGTCGGATCCCAGAGGGGGTGACCTAAAGGCTAAATTAAAATTACTGATAGGTGAGTGGAGCCACCAAAAGAGAAAGGGCTATCATCGGGTGGGATCAAATGAGTTGTAGTTTTGTGGTCGGATCCTACCATTGGGTTAGTATCACTAAAGTGAGTTGTCATAAACGTTGGCTGCAAAGTGTGATGGTATGTTATGATCTTGGTGTCTCACATGGATTAAGTATAAGCTTGTTGAGGTCTAAAAAATCACAATATTGCACCAAGGCCCAAAACAGCACAAAGGATTGAACTATAGAAGAAAAAAAAAAAAAGTAAAGTATTTGGGCCTTCAATAAAGAAAAGGGGGGAGAAGCCCAAACCCATTAAAGATCATAAGGAAGAACCCAAATCTATGAATGAGTAAGTTTCAGATCTCATGAGACAAAGGGAAGAAGAAAGCCCAGCCCACCAAGGACAAAAATCGCTAAGGAGCCCAGGGATAGAACTGGGCCGGGATACCTGAGGATTCGCAGGAGCTTGGGATCCTTGGACATGCAGCAAAGCTAGGGTGGATTAAAACAGTTCAGGGGGGGTGTTGAGAAACACAAAGAATAAGAACATACATGTCCTTATCAACCACCCAATGATGCAAAAAAGAAGTTAGAGGGCCTGGGAACCAGTAACTCATGAATAAGAGCCTTGGTACCTCGAGGAACCTATGAAGAAGAACTAGAAAGGGAGGAGACTTGCGATCTTTCAGCCTAGCAAAAAAGGAATCAGCTCACCTGGGAAAAATGACAAAAAGGAAGGAAGCCAAAAGGTGGGTTTGAAAAAAGTGGAACCTAGAAACCTTGGAGAAGGAAAGAACAAAAAACCAGCCTTCTAGGACCCCCAAGAACGTAAAGTCAGAAAGAAGTTTTTGAAGAAGAGATCCCAAAAGAAGAAAATAATAAGAAATAAGGAAATGACCAACCACCAATGATGCTAGCACAACAGTGCATGGCTCTGGTACCCAGGGGAGCAAATAAAGGGAATCAGTGATACCCCCGAAACCCTAAGATGACACTATAAAAGGGGTAGTAACCAGCAGTGAAAGGATATTCAGTAAAAGTGAATTAGAGTAAAATCATTAAGAAAACCTTGTTAGAATTTTAAAAGAAGAAAAAAAAAAAAGAGAAAAATACTGCCCGGTATCCTCAAACAGCCATTAGAGAACACACTTGGATTCAAAAGGATTCAAACTTTGCAAGTCTTAGAGGCTTGAAGAGCCATCTAAGTCTGTGATTTTTGAACTTATTTGGACCTTGTAACACGTCCTAATGAGCATAATGTATTACATAATTAAGAAAGTAATGGAATATTTTGCATTGTTTTAAGGATCCTTAACACTTTATTTTGTGTCGTTCTTTATAACTTCGTTCTTTTACTGTTTCTTGCTGTTCAATGCATTTATTTCTTGTTTGTTAGAATGTATGTGTTATAGGATTTGTGCTCTGTGCACCATTTGGTTTGAAATCAGCCTAATTAGCTACGGTGAACCAAGCTCAGTCCCTTAAAACAACAAGTAAAGGGTTCAGAATCTTTGTTTCTACTTGGGCCTGGGTACTGTCCAAAAAAGGATCCACACAAAGCTTAACCATGTGTTTATAAACTATTGAACACCTTTTACTTGCAACACACTATGGGTTGAGCATAAGTTTAACCATACGTTTATAAACTCTTAGGCACCCTCCCTTGCAACCCCCTTAGAGGTCTAGAAAAGACACTTGAAAAGATTGGTTGCTCCCGTAGGATTGCTAGGCACCTGAATTCCGTACTTTATTTTACTTGTTATTTACTGTGTGATTCTGGGTTCAGGTTAAAAAAGGGATCCTGAAAAACTCCGAATAGAGAGAGAGAGAGGAACTTGAAAGGTGGCAGAAACAAGGTCAGCGACTGGTTGTCTTGAAACCTCACTCCTGTGTGATCAGCGTGCATTTTTGTATGCCTGGAGCTTATCCTAATCGGTTAAGCCATACTAGATATTGATTTTTTACTTTGCATTTTGTCATTA
This sequence comes from Quercus ilex subsp. ballota, assembly GCA_032727855.1. Taxonomy (NCBI): domain Eukaryota; kingdom Viridiplantae; phylum Streptophyta; class Magnoliopsida; order Fagales; family Fagaceae; genus Quercus; species Quercus ilex. Next base: position 22,326,350 of record CM064918.1, on the reverse strand, counting down.
GAAAAAGCACTGTTGCAAGCAGAGGCCAACGCTGCCGAAGAGTTTAGAAGGAAGGCCAAAGCAGAAGAAGCTGCAGCTGAGGCCAAAAGGAAGAGGGAGCTGGACACAGAAGCTGCACATCAGGCATTGTTAAAAGGTAAGTTGTACAGACCATGTGGATGTGGTAGAAGTAAACTACAACATTTTCTTGAATGCTATTAGAAAACTTCTGGCTTTTTACAGATGCAGATGGAGAAGACTGTTGAAATCAATGAGAACAGTCATTTTTTGGAAATCTAGAAATTCTTAGGGCTGCACATGATGAAGATGCACCAAGTTTAAGAGAAGAGACAATCTTAGACGAGTGTAGAGATGCGTTTGGTAGCTTCAAACTGCAGGGAAATAGTAACCCTATGAAATGAAATAAATTAATATTTTATTTATAATTTATTTTGTTCATGTTCTTTGTGTTTGTGAGTATTTGTTAATATCATGAGTGTGTGGTAATTTTCTTCTTGAATATATTGTTTAATTCCACTTACCAAAGGAATAAAACATATTTCTTATATATGAAAGCCTTGCATGAAGACGACGCGAGTGTGAAAACTTGGGCTTGTTGTAAGCGGGTTATAATTAGTTTTTATTTTATTTTATTTATTTATCCTTAAAACTTTATATGGACCAAAAAGTTTGTGGGCAGTTTGATCTTTTGCATTATTTTTGCTTTTCATTTGCAGAGAGAGAGGCAAAGAGGACTCTGTTGAGTTGGTGAGGCTGTGAGGGGAAGGCACGACTAAAAAAAGCATGGAAGCAAAGGCTATTTTGGTGGGTTTCTTGGAGATTGAGTGAGAAATAGAGGAGCAGATGATAAACGGTTCTTATGTTGTGAGATGTGTGATTTTGGTGTTTTGGCTCTCCACACACTACAGCCACACTCTCTCTAAATTTCTCTATGGTTTAATTGATTTTTTTTTTTTTTTTAATACTGATTTCGCAAATCCGGTAGTGAGTCTTTGACATGTTTGATAAAATGCTTATCTTATAATCTGGCTGATAAATTGTGTGTGTTATATGGGATTGAACGAGCTTGATAATATTTGTGGTTTCATTGGGTTTGCTTCTCTAACCCTTTTGATCTAATTGTTGCTCAAGTAGTAATGTAGTATCACTGTCACTCAGAGTTTGTAAGTGATATTTAGACAGATTTCCTTGCATTATCAGATACAAACTATTATGTTCAGCGTCCAAGACTTGACAGATCTATATGGGTACTGGTCAAATGCTCCATTTTGAGTTCTGTTGCTACTGAAGTTGCCTCTGTTCAAGGTAGACTTCTTAGCCTTTTATACAAGCCTAGGCTGAAGCTCACTGTTACAAAGAAAGAAAACCCCATTTTTAGAAATTGCGATATTTACTCAGATAAGGCAAAGAGGATTCCCTTGGCCTTGAAATGCTGCATGTTCATTTTTTTCTTAAAATAATAATTTGTTTCATAGTGTCATTATTGTTTCTTGAGAAAACGATGTACCCAGATGTTGACTGCTTCACGCAAGAGTGTATGTTTACTAAACTCCTTTATGTTTCACCATGAGCAATGTTAGGGATTTAATTGTTTAAAAGATTTCATACTAATATTGAGCTGTAATTCTCAGAGTTTTCAATTCACGAAGAGCCATCCAAACTCTAAATTAATGATTAACAATATTATGAATTTCTATTAATTCTACTACAAATACAATTTAGTCACTTTCATTTGGTAAACCGCTATACCAGTTTTTATTTGTTTTTCTAGAGCTGTATGAATTCTTTTCCTCTTTGATTTGTTTAAGAATTTAGGGTCATTGTGTTAAAAAAAAAAGTCTAATTTTGTGATTGAAATTTTTTTTTCCTTGGTGTTTTGTTGGGTGTATTCCAATCTATTCCGCTATCAATAGGAAAATTTATAGGGATCAAGTTTGCAAGTGCTCTTTCAACTTAATTGCTTTTGCTAACTTGATATATTGGTTTCCTTAAATGCTTAGTTTTTCTAATCTTTGGTATTTTTGGATTAAATTTGAGATTTGGGTTTGGATTTGTTTTTCTTCCTTTGTTTTTTGCATTGTCAATTATGATTAGAGTTCTACATCTTTCTTAATTTAGTTTTAGTTTATTTGATTTGATTCAGATCTAAGAATTATGTTATGGGAGTTGGTCTATGAATGTGATGTTGATGACAACAATGGGCATGAATATCATGCTGTTGGTAATGGTACATGTAAGGACCAACAATTCAATTGTACAGAAGCCCTCTTTAAATGATAAACTAGCTTTATGAGACTTGGCCCAAAGCAATAGAATTTATAAGAGATGGGATAGCACAGCAAATATGGATCTTCCTTGAGAACTATCTATCTCCAAGGGTGATCTTTACTCTATTTAGTATTGGATGCTTCTCTCTTTTTTCCCCTCCCAGAAAAACCACCCCAACACCAATGGTCAGCTTCCTCCTTTTATAGCCTTCCCTATTGCATCTACTCCGTCCATCTCTATTGGGCACTCATCCTTCTTCCCAACACCTGTCTTCTGACGTCTCTGAAGTAGGGGGCGGCGGTAGCTGAGAAAGCTGTGGTGAATACTGTTCAGGTCAACTCCTCATTTAATGTGTCTGGTAAAGTTGGAAGGCGCCATTTAATGCGGATGGGACAGGCAGCCCCTATCCGGCAACTGTTTGTCTGCCACTGGCCTCCATTGCTATTATTCGACAGCTTGGTCCATAGCTTTCTTGCTGATGTCTGAGCTGGCCTGTCTCCTTCCTCGGGTGCTAGAACTCCTTGGGCTCTTGCCCAACCTTGGTTTGGTGTTGTGCCCCAGTTATCTCCCTTACCTCTCCAACTCCTCTTCGGGCTTTAGCTCAGCGTTTTGACCCTTCCACTTCCTCCTCGGGCCTCGGGTACTCACAGTACAACTTTGGGCTTGTTTTAGAGCTAAATTTTTTAAGATTTTGGGTTTTGAGTTCAAATTTCATATTTATGGTTTTCATTTTTTTTTTCCTGAGTTTTCTGTCAGTTTGGTTGTAGATAAAATTAACATATAATCAGTTTTCTTATGTTTGAATAATTATGGTACAAATTTTTTGAGTAAAAAATTATGTATTTAGAACGATTGAGTTCAAGATTTTCGTTGGTAGCTAAATCTACACCATTCGCCACCAATTTTCGAGAGCCATAGCACCATGGTATATATTAAGGCTATGAATTAACCAACCTGTTTATGTATAATTTGAGTTCTGTTGGTGTAAACACAATAATAATGAAAACAACACAAACAGAAACTGAATAATACACTGAATATTATTAATTTGAAGAGATAAACACAACACTATTTGGACTGAGGCACGACACTCGCTCTCTTTAAGGAGATGTAAGCCATTGGTTGGCTAATCTTTGTAACCGGTGCAGACTTTCTCTGACTTGTCTCCCCCAGGATACAACAACCCAACAAATGTTGTATGACTAGAACAGCTTCTACACAAAGTGTTCAAGCCCAAAGCTCCACCAGAAGAACACCTTTGTTTGGCCCAAAATCTCTCAAGTATTTAGGAATATTATTGAATTCACTCTCTCACACAATACATTTTGCTTTTAACTATTTTCTTCATTCACTCTTGATATGAAAATTAGTCCATAGCATAGCCGTATATATAGTCTTCCAACCCTTCACATAACCTACATGTTATTTATTAATTTAGAAAACTTCTCTTAATTTATTTAATCTAACTTCCATACAAGTAACTGTTTCTTTAACAAATTATAACTCATCTCTTTATTCATCTTCAGTTATTTTGAGTTTCAACATATTTAATTTAAAATGTACTAACAAGTTCAACTTGGGAAAAAGTTTGTTTATATTCATTTGTTTAACAAGAAGTTAGCCCACAGAGTTTTTAAAGCTCGATACTTTTCTACGGGTGATTTTCCATCTGCTGAATTGGGCCACCACCCATCATATGCTTGGAGGAGCATTCTCTCGGCTCAATCAATTGTCCAAAGAGGTTACTGATGGCAAGTGGGGAATGGGGAATCTATTAGGGTCTGGCATGATAAATGGTTCCCAACTCCTTCCACTTTTAAAATCACCTCACCACCGGTTGGATTGCCACTTAATGCACGGGTGAGTACTCTAATTAATCCTTTGGATATATGTTGGCACACGGACTTGATCAGACAAACTTTCTCTTTCGAGGATGCCACCACGATCCTAGGCATTCCCTTGAGCTCTAGACTACCAGTGGACCGCTTGATCTGGGCTTATACCCTTAAAGGCCAATTCACAATTCGTAGCACCTACAAAGTTGCTCTTTCCATCACAAACGGCCCAAGTCCTGAAACTTCAAATGAATAGCGGCATGGAGCGTTCTAGAAATCTCTATGGAGTCTTAATGTTCCAAATCAGATTAAGAATTTTGCATGGCGTGCAAGTCAAAATATACTTCCAACCAAAGCTAACCTCTACCACCAGCAAGTCTTGGACAGTCCAATATGTGAGGCATGCGGGTTAGAGGCCGATACTAGCGGGCACCTATTCTGGCATTGTGAAAAAACTCGTGAGATATGGACGCTCTCTGGCCTTCTGCTTGACTTCAATGGGGTACACTTTCCTGAGTTTATTGACCTGCTTTGATATCTTAAGTTCGTGCAACATGTGGGTAATGATATTTTGGAACTAGTTATCACTATTGCTTGGAGCATTTGGTTCAACCAAAATCAAGTTTGGCAAGGGAAAACTAGACAGACAGCTAGTATGATTAATCACAAAGCAAGTTCTTTGATCAATGAATTCCAGGTAGCAAACTTTTGGCCATCAACATCTACTATGAAAGACTCAAACTTATGGATTAATCCAAAACCTCCTTGGTACAAGTTCAACACTGATGGAGCGGTCTTTGCACAGCAACAGGCAACAGGCAACGGGCGTGGGAGTTCTTGTTCAAGATCACAAAGGAAGAGTGATGGCAGCGTTAAGCAACTTGCTCCACTTCCCTTTAGGGCCTCTGGAAGCCAAAGCAAAAACTTTGGAGGAAGCTGTGGAGTTCGCCTAGGATTTTGGTATTCGAGATGCACATTTTGAGTGCGACTCTCTTCTGCTCTCTGATGTTGTTCAAGGTGCAAGTATCCCACCGGTAGCCATTTCTAATATTGTAACTGGGATCTATCAAAAACTACAAGCTTTCAAGTCTGTTTTAATGTCTCATGTTAGGCAGGAAGGTAAAAAACCAGCGGATATTTTAGCTCAATATGCCAAATGAATTGTTAGTTATGTAATTTTGGTAGAGAATGATCCAATTATTATTGAGTCAACTTTCACTCATAATGTATTGAATTTATCTTCATCTTAATAAAGTTACTTGTCTTTTCATTTAAAAAAAAAAGAAAGTTAAACTCAACCTCAAGTTTAGGTTCAACTATTAAATATGTCAAGTTCAAACTTAACTATGTGATTCTGAAAGGCTTGTAAACATTATCTCAATTTAATTGTATATAGAATTATATTTCTATATGTATACTTGTCTAAAAATAGACTTATATAAACTTAAAATTGAATTGTACAAGTTTTAAAATTTATGGATATGATATCAAATAATTAGTTGTAGTTTATCAATAATATAAACAATCCACTCATAGTAAAAATTCGAAGATTAATGTAAAGGTACAAAAAAATTCATAGTTTTACCATACATATGGGTTTAAACACTTTTGGTTGTCTTTTATACTTGTTTGACGAGTTTAAACACTATATATACTTGTTTGACGTGTTTAAAATTTCATAGTTTTACCATATATGGACATATATGGGTTCAAATACTATATTATAAGTATACTTGTTTGACTTTTGGTTGATCTCATAATATTACTTCACATAAATTTTTGAGGTCTCGCAATTTTAAGCCTCATTATTTTAATACAGAGAGAGAGAGAGAGAGAGTTTTAACCTATGACGTCCGCTCCTGATAATAGCTCTTTAGCATCAGACCAAAACACCAATCGATTTTTGGTGTAGGCAAAGATTGAACCATAAATCTCTTATTCAATCATTAAAGACTTTACTAGTTGAACTAACTAGAACCCACCAAAGATTTTTTTTTTTTTTTAAATGAGTTTTAACCTCTAGCGTTCGCTCTTGATGATAATTCTTTATCATCAGACCAAGACACCAATCGATTTTTGATGTAGGTGAAGATTGAACGCCAAATTTCTTATTCAACCATCAGAAACTTTGCCTATTTACCTAACTGGAACTCGCGCGCACACACACACACATATATAAATTGAATTTAAATTATATTCTATATTTAAGAACTTTATTAGAATCTTGACACATCAAATTTTCTTTATATGATAGAATTTATTGTTTCATATACAAGCACAATCATAATAAATGACTAACAGTAGAATATAGAGTTCTGTATTCTAATTTCATGTCTATTAATAACTATCGTTTATAAAATTTCATATTTAGACATAGATTTTTTTTGAAAAAATCATATTTTATCAAACTTTCCCATGCATTGCACATAATGGTGATTTCTGGTGCGGTTTGGACAGAGTGAAAATGGATATTTTTTCTCTGAATCAAGACTTTCGACTTGTTACTACTTGTTACTTTTAAAACCAATACCAACCACTACACTGACAAATCCACACCATATTGATCATGATAGCCACAATTCGAGGAGGTCGGCTTTTCTGTTTTCATACACCATGTATTTTCTAGCAAACAAACAACACAAAAATCAATTAAATACCTCACAAATAAGCACATTTAGGGTTGATATGTTTTCAAATTACTGAAAAACCTAGGAATGCCAAGTGCAATGAGATTAATGTGTTTGTGAATGTAACGAGCCATAGCACAAAAAATTTATCATACTCTCAAACACATAATTTTCATCACACTCTTAGATTTTGCAATGATTGGAAAAAGCATCATCCCTAAGTTGGGATAAATGGAAGTGGTGGGTCAAATCTTTGCAACTCTCCTTGGACAGTCTAAAGGATATGATCGTCACAATAGGAGATCTAAACAAGAGAATAGGATATGAATGCTAATATTATTGACAAACTAGGCTTTGCTGAGGATATGTTCATACCAAGGCAATTACAAATTCTCTCAAATCTCTCTCTCTCTAATTTTTCAGTGTCCCCCTCTCAATGTGGACGAAGGTGCCATTTATACTCCAAGACCTTCCCTTCAATAGAGGGTTGTAATGATAGGAGTCAGAAGATATTTGCCCCATCAAGTGTCTCTTCCCTCCTTTTCATGATATGAGTATGGACTTTTGAGGATAAGGCACTGTTTAGACTATTCATTTAGCAATAAATGCGGCTTGTGTTAAGTAGGAACACTTAATTAATACAAAGATGACTGTTGCTTAGGTCATAAGCCACCTCACCTGGCTCCTCAACCACATTTCTAGGTTTGAGCTTCTCCTTGACTACTTCGTTCGCTATACATCCTCGGTCGGAATTGTCCAAGCTATGATGGATTTCATCCGCTTCCATCCGTAAATGGGGGGAATCACTTTCTAGTTGGACCCTTTTTCCCCTTTCCTAAACTTGGATCCTCCTTACTAGAGGACATGGGCCAAATTTAGTCCCTCGGGCCCTTTTATTCTCTTGATGGGCCTGATGTCCATGGCCTATGGAGCTCAATAGGAGGAACACTCCCCAATAGAAAGTTTTTTTTTTTTTTTTTGAGAAAGAGTGTCCGTATTGTTTGCAAAAATAGTTTTTATTCATTTATTTATTATTTTTAATTTAGACACTAAGAATAATGTAACCTTGGCCGAGTTTGAATGTCTTGGCTTCAGACTTGTGGTCAAAGTAATTCCAAAAAAAAATCTTGAATATATGAATGATATTTAAAAATATATTGTTCCTAATCCAGGTGCAAGAAGTTCACAATCCAGCTCAGTAGGATGTTTACTACACCAGCAAGTACCTTTTTTTGGGGGGCTATTCTCGCAAATCATAAATAAAAACAATGTTTGGAGCAAATTTTTCCGTTGTATTTTGTAGGAATAAAGGTAATGAAGCAATATAGTTAATATAATCAAAAGAAAAACAAAAAGAAAATTTTATACCTGCCATTGTTACGATTCTAATGATCATTTCATGCAACTTTTTTTAAGAGTTTTATCCAGACGTATGATGGATCTGTCGACAGTCTCTCTTATGAGAAAGTTAGCAGTCGCTTTCCAAACCACATTAGAGTTATCCATTTCAAATGCTCCAAGCATCTAGTATGAAGTTTGTGCTATGCTTGACAGCAGTTGTTGTTGGAGGGGGGAGAGAACACATTAGAGAGACATGCACTTTAAATAGTTAATATAACATATACAAACACACTTAATTTAAAAAGCCTAAACCTTATGAGTATGATCTCAATTATATTATATTAACTACTTATTCTTATTGTTATTATTATTAAACTAGCCGCGAACCCGCGTGTTGCGCGTGATAATTATTTTTATGGTAGTTTTATTAAAAAAAAATTTACAATTTAAACTAATTTAATAATGAGTAATGTATTTCGTAATTATATTTTTATTTATTATAAAAACAATCATAAATGTAATATATGAACAATCCAAAACACCAAAAAAATGTAAACTAAAAAAAAATTAATAAAACTTAACAATGATTAATTGAACCAATATTAGGATAAAATTTTGTTTTTGATAATCTATTAAGGTTATTTGCTTTGTAGAAATTATAATTTCGGCCACTCAAAACATATTATCAAATAAACAATTATTAGCAAAATCTAAGAATTAAATTTCTATACAGACATTGTTATAAAATAATAATAATTAAAATAAAATTGCAAAAGTTAAAATTTGTCACCTATTTGTTTATTTTCGTTTGGCTAACATTTGCTTTTCTTTAAATGAATGGCATTATAGAGTACTTCTAATACAACTATTAAGAGTACTTTGCCCACCACAAAGGATTAAAAAATAAACAAAAATTAGTAAAGTCTCATAGTTTAACATCTAAATTGAACACTATAAAAAATCATGCTATGTAATAAAATAAATACCAAATTATCCAAATCATGTTATGTAATAGAATAATATTATATTTTTATATGCTATATTTAATTCTTTAGAACGCAATAGGATAACATTTAACAATCAAAGAGAATAATAAAAATAATAATTAAAAAAAAATAACAACAACAACAACAATTTAAAAAACAAAACTAAATCGCATTAACCCAAAATAAAGTTTTAAAGAATATAAAAAATTATCAACCTAAAGTAGAGATGTAAGAAAAATAAAAAAATCTACCAAAAAATTTAGAGAGAGAGAGAGATAACCATTTTTTTGTGAGGAAAAACTATGCATAGAATAGAAGAGATAGTGACAAATTTATAGTAAGAGAGTGTGAATAAGAACAGAAAAAAATAAAGGAAGACGAAGGAAAAGAGAAAAAATGATATTAATGTAAAAGGTAGTTGGGAGATGAAAAGGTATGAGGGGAGATGAAAAGGTGAGGGAGGGAGAAAGATTGAAGAAGTAGTGGGGGAAATGGTAAGAGAGAGAGAGAGGTTGAAGAAGGGTAAATATTACAAAAATAAATGTTAAAAACAATTATAGGAAGATTGAAAAAAAAAAAAAAAAAAAAAACCCTAAAGCTTGAATGGCTTCAACGTTGTTTTTTTTTTTTTTTTTTTTTTTTTTTTTTTTTTTTTTTCCTTTAAGCTGAAAAGACTCACACAAAACCCTCAAACTGAACTGAAAAGGTTTTGGGTTGAGCTTGATAGTGGAACTAAATAAATAAGAGATGAGCTGGATTAATTATACAGATTTATTATAAGGTGATAGTGGAAGTAAATAAATAAGTAGTGAGTTGCATTTATAGGGCTGAAAATTGTAAAAACCATTTAAAAATTGTTGGACAAATTATATTTTATTTTTTTAAATGATGTGACAGCTGATTTGGCACAACGTGAGAGCAGCAGCATTAAATGCTACGCTTCAACTTTTAGTAATATATAGATGTGAGATTTCACTCATACGTGTATACCCAACAGTTGTTTGCATAAAAAATCTTATTTACTTCTTGATGTAAACAATCTAGGATATAGTGAATCTCATATCCATTGATTGTGTGGTCTATCACCAATATACAATAAACGAAAGTTTTGGAAAAATGTTTCTCTCAAAACTAGTTTAGAACAAACCCTTCAAACTCATTTTATATCTTTTTATTATATATGAATTTAAAAAATGTAACTGTTGAATTATATGTTCTTGTTATATCCTCCATGCTTACAAAATTTCAAAAAGATTAAAGATCAATAGCTATATCATTAATAAAATGTTTAATATTTAAGTTCGAATGGTAAATAATATCTAATTTGAACGAAATTTGACATGTGTGTTAAGAATATAAAAAACATGTAATTTAATAATTAGATTCTCGAAATTTACATCCAATAAAAAGATATAGATGGAGTTTGAAAGGTTTCTCTCAAAACTAGATTTTCGAAATTTACATCCAATAAAAAAAATATAGATGGAGTTTGAAGGATTTCTCTCCAAACTAGTTTGGAGAGAAACCTTTTTCGGAATACTCTTGCTTCTGTGTCATTGTATCATGTTGCCACCTAACGGTTTTCTCCGGACCATGTTGTTGCTAAACTTTGTTGTTTAGGATAAAATTGTTATGGATAATTTTTTTTAGAGAGATGCTACATCAACAACAATTTTACAATATTTTTACAATAAATCACAAGTGGTTAGTTGTTATTAATTCAAATTTGAAACTAACACTAATATTACTTTTTTGCCCCAATAATAATAACTTGTAACAACCTGCAACTTAAAATTTGTTGTAAAAATATTGTAAAAATGTTGTAGACATATCATTTCTCTTTTTTTTTTAGTAAGGAAATAACTATTCTTGAATAACTATTTATAATAAATAAGAAGAAGAAAAAAAAAGACATTGAAGAAAAAATTGCCAAGAGCTTTGTAGTCCAAGTGTTCAACTAGTTCACACCTCCTGATTCTTTTTTTTTTAGAATTCCAATACCCCTCATCCAACCATTGATAGATTAAAAAAATAATAATTTGAAGCCAAACTTTGTAATAATAATTCTAAAAATAACTAACCCATTGGTCCCATTCTATAGTCTTTTTCCACTAAAATTAAAATTAAAATTTTGTGAAGATGACTTTTCACATGATATGGACTTTTCAGTTTTCATACAAGAGTTGATTAATAAAGAAAAGAATGGGAAAAAAAGAAAAGGCAGAAATTAAAATACCAACTTAAAAAAGCTGAAAAATTCCTTACCTACAACATACATATTTGTGTATTTTCGGTGGCCGGAAAGGGAAAGAAAAATAAAGTCAGTCTTTTAAGTCAAAGAACAACAAATGTCGACGTTGCAAATCTCTGTGTCTCTCTCACAACCATGAAACAAAAAAAAAAAAAAGTAAAACATGCCCGCTTCCTCAATCAAAGAATATGCCACCACGTCGTGCAAGCCGTTATTGAATCCCACGTGGCTCAACCTTCGTATACGTGTCCTCCTTCCTTTGCCTCCACGTGCTGCATGTCCAGCTTAGCTCTCTCTGCTTCTAAACACAGCAAAAGCAAAAACATAAACTATTCTCTGTTTCTGTTCCTCCTTCTTTGTTGTTGTTGTTGTTATTGTGTTTGCTTTGAATCAACCTCAAATGGCGTGGACGCCTTTGAGAACGAAGAGTTTTGTGGTTAAAGATGGAGAGATCATTGACAATGGTGGTGTTGGGGTATTGTTTAATTGGTGGGATGAGATTGAGGAGTCAGAACAATGGCAAAGAGGCATTTACTATGCTTTATGTGCATCTTATGCCTTGGTCTCCTTCATTGCCCTGGTATGTACCTTTTATTTCTGGGAATTGAATATCACATCATGGTCTCTCTTCCTCTCTCTTTTTTTTTTTTTTAATTATTTAATTTTTATCTTATTCAACATTTTTTGGACTCACCCAGATAATCTTGATTGTTTTGTTTTTCATCTTTGATGATAATATTAATTTGTGTAGATAAATGGAACACTGACAAGTAGAAAATGTTTACTAAGATTGTGGCATGGAGTAATTTTTAGATGCACGAAGAATGAAAGTCCCTCTTCTCACATTTATGGTGGGGTTTTATCATTAAATTCATGATGAGGTCTATCATGAATGTGAGAGGAGGGAGCACCATTTTACTATGCTTTAAGAGTAATTAAGAATTTTACTTGTTATGCAATCCTAAAAATAGTGTTTTTTATTTTATTTTAATATAAATTCAGACACTAGGAATAAGGTAATCTTGGCCGAGTTTTGAATTGGCCTTAGCTTCAACTTCAACTTCAAAGTCCTAACGCTTTTGATAGACAGTTCTAATCACAGCTAGTTTCCTATTTTGTGCCAGAATATTGTTCATTATATCTATCATATATATGCCACTATATAAGAAGATTTGCCGAAGTATTCATTGTGATTTTTTCCCCAGTGCACTAACTTGTCAAAATTAATAAAAAGATTAAGCTTGCCACTGGTAACTAAGATTTACAGAAAACTTGGTTTTTCAAAGGATGGTAGCTGCTAAGCGCAATTCACAACCAATTTTCTGATTTGTAATCAGGAAACCATATTTTGTCTATACTCTTGTTGCTATTGAAGCACATACTTGGAAAGGTGAGCACCACTAGCTTTTAGGCAGCAATTAAAACGAGTTTGCTTTCACGCTTGTGGGTGAAGTGATTCCAAATACCAAAAAAAAAAAAAAAAAAAAGGAAAAACCTTTCTCAAGTATATGAATGATATTTAGTCTAATAAAACAAAAAGTATATGAATTATATTTAATGATATATTGCTCCTAATCATGGTGCAAGAAGTCCACAATCCAGCTCAGTAGGATGTTTAGCACACCAGCAAGTACCCTATTTTTTGGCAATTCTTGCAAATCATAAATTAAAACAATGTTAGGAACAAAATTTTTAGCTGTATTTTGTAGGAAATAATGAAGATCATGGAGCAATTTACCTAATAAATCAAAAGAACATTTAGAAACAGAGAAAATTTTATGCATGCAATTGTTACAATTCTAATGATCATTTTACACAACTATTCTTAAGAGTTTCGTCCAAAAGTTTGATGGATCTGTCAACAGTAGCTCTTATGAGACAGTTAGTAATCGTTTTACAAACCACATTAGAATTATCCATTTCAAATGCTCCGAAGCTTTAGTGTGAAGTTTGTGCTACTCTTGACAGCAGTTGTTCCTGATAAAGAATCTTCTTTGCTGCATGTTGTAAACAGCATAGGATATGGTGGACCTAATATCCATTGATTGTGTGGTCAATCAGCAATATATGTATAGTAGATGGAAGTTTAATACTCTTGAATCTTGATTGTTGCTACCAAAGACGTAAATCTTGGACTGTCCTCAGTAACTTCATCAAGATGAAGCCTCTGCTTCTCTATGCAAAAGCTATTCTTCTCATATGAACTTCGAAAAAATATAGTTTTTACTTTCTTTTACACCTGCCATTTAACTAGGTGAAAAAGGGAATCCTACATCTTGTCATTTTTCCGGTCCTTATTTGTATTATAGTCGCACTGTCAGTTCAACGGTATTTCTTCTGGAACACTGTCATGCTCAGGCTGCACAAAATGTAATATCTCTGTTGTGTGCAGTCTCTTTATCTGATAATTACAAGATGAGCCTCTTATTAGTTTGATATCAATTTGGCCAGTTAAGAAGTTGTTAACAAGAATTTGTAAGACTATCAAAGGTTTAAGACAACAGGAACATCAATTAGGATATAGATTTGTTGATATATGTTACATAGAGTCTAGGATATTCTATGAGTATGGCCCGCCAGAAAGGTGAGCACATTGTCACATATACATCACAGAAATGTGTTGTTCTGGGAGGGAGATGCATTGTTTTTATCCATCACCTATCAGTTCCTACAGGTCTTTTGAGCAGCTTCAAACCTATCTTTGTATATTAGAGAAGAATTTTTGTATTGATATCAATTGTATCATTAATAAATAGGCTTCTTGTTTGGCTCTCCTTAGGCATAAGTGATAGAATAAAATCATTACTGATTTTGCTACAATTTTTCGAAAGTGTTCCTGTTTTTGTACTTTTTTCATTGCATCCGCTGTCCATGATACTCACAACCAATTATGGTAAAACTAATTTTATGATGGCATATTTGTTACTAATTTTCAGGTACAACTATTGCGCATTCAATTAAGAGTACCAGAATATGGGTGGACAACACAAAAGGTTTTCCACTTGATGAATTTTATTGTGAATGGATGTAAGGGTCATGTATCACTTGTCATAGTTCTTCTTGTATCTTTTGTATAAGCTTGCTGAAACCAAATTGCATTTTCACAGTGAGGGCTGTCCTCTTTGGTCTCTACAAAAGTGTGTTCCTTATTAGACCCAAGGTATGTTCTTAATTTTGAATTCTGGTAGTCTAAGCTCCAATATTTCATGATTCTAATTGCATTGTGCTTTCAATGATAATTATCCCTTTTTTAAAAAATAATTTGATAGTTGCAACAACAAGGGGAGGGAGGATTGGAATCCTGCTCCTCCTAGTAAATAAGAGCAGGCTATGCCATTGAGCTACAAGGCTCTTGGCTCATCCTTGGTTATTTTCTGCATAAAATTATTCTTGAAATTTTCAACTGAAACATATATGCTTGCAGAATTAGTAACTACTTCAACTCAGTAGAGTTATTGAAGGCACAGAACTTCAATCTAAAAAACGATTTACCACTTGTTAAACTTGTATCATCAAAATTCAGTTTCTCAAACCATGAACTCTTCAAAAGTATCTCAATTTAATAAAGGCTCCTGTTTCTACAAGAATCTGTCTATTAAAAATGTGTAAAATTGGAGTACAAGTAAATTTGCCTAAATATATTTAGATACAATTAACTCTGAAGAATCTCCCAAAGATAAGAGTGCGCACGCGCACACATAGAGGATGGACATCTGAATAACAATAGAAAGGCTATATTTTTATTGTCTATTCTCATTAACCAAGTAAATATTCTATATAATGTTTATGAAGGATGATTGTGAGCATAGTAAAATACTAATCAAATTCCAATCTGCCGACACTTGTTTTGGATTTACCTATTGGATACGGTGACAATCTATTATATAATCTCCCTTAACAATATGCTTCACCCTTTTGCATTAGTAAATCGTTGAGGAAATTTTCTCTTTTGTACTATAAGCAGAGTCTAAATGTGAACGTACATTTCTGTTGACTATATTTCTCTTTCACGAAAAAGTATCGTATGAGACGGTTTATGAGACCTCTCTCTCATAACATGTTTGGACCTCACACATGAGGGTCCCACATGAACTCTGTAAAACATGAGATAAGATATTGGACAGCAGTCAAATATAAAAATACATGAGAGCAAGATATAGCTGAAAATTTACTGCCAAAACCTTGTATTTTAACATTAATGATTCGTGTATAGCTTTTTAAAAACAAATTTGAAAGAAACCTGGTTTATATATATCCATCTTTCATCATGTAACTTGTTCGACTGCCTTCGAACATTTCTTTGGAGCACTGTATTAGTTTTTCTTTCTTTTTCTGATTGCCCTGCCTTAAACTAACATTCTGGTACAGGAACTTCACATGGGGCTAATGGAACTTCCCACTCTTCTATTCTTTTCAACTTACACATTACTTGTTTTGTTCTGGGCCGAGATTTATCACCAGGTATGTCTTCTTATTTTCCGTGAATCATGATATAAAGTGAGCCATATAATTGATATTGGTGATCATTTTATGATTCTTAACAGGCAAGAAGCCTACCGACTAATAAGCTTAGGCCAGCTTATTATGTAATAAATGGACTTATATACATCATACAGGTAAGGAAGAAAACTTAAATTTTTTCTATTGCAATTTGGTCAGGAAGAAATGAACCATACTTTGTCCCCATATGAAAATTTGGATCCCCCACCCCCCTAACCCAAATATTATATACTTATCAAAGCTAGCACCCTATCTATATATTAATATATATCCCATACTTTGTCCCTCTAAGATGAAAATTCTGGGTCTGCCCCTGCAATAATACTCATTACACTCGGTGGGTCTTAGTTTCTTAAATCATTCCTTTGTGATAATAGGTGTGCATCTGGATATTCATAAGATTAAGCAGAAGTCCTGTTGCAGTGGAAACAGCTAAACTCTTCTTTTCAGGTTAATGCCGTTTAGATAATTTTGGTAATATATCAGTATTCTGTATATAATTATTTCTTCCGCTGTTGTTACATTTATGCAGACACAAATTTATTTGATGATGTTGCACAACAATGATGTACTTCTTAATAATAAATCGTGATGCTGATAGAATCAATTATTCATGCAGTCGTACAGTTATGAATTATGTATGTTAAGGTTTGTCTATTAAAAATTATTTCTTTTCATTTTCTTTCAGTTATTTCATTTTCTGTTGCTCTCGGATTCTTGATATATGGTGGGAGGTAACAACTTGATGTCACCTTAAAGGCTGTATCCTTGTTACACACTATAAAAAATGTGCTTATTCTTAAATTTTTGTGCCTTCTAGGTTATTTGTCATGCTGAGGCATTTTCCAATTGAGTCTAGAGGTCGCCAGAAAAAGCTATATGAGGTTTGTACCTAGGTGTCAGTTTTAGTTATTTAATAGTTTGAAATTGATGAATGACAGTATATCCTTGTTATTTCCATTGAATTTCAAGTACACTATAAAAATTTGTCAAAAAGTGAAAACAGTTTTACTAATTAAAAAATGAGGTTGATCTTATTATCCCTGTCAATGATTTCTGCGGAAGATTCTCTTTAGGTGGAGTTTCAGAACAAAATGATGAATGAAAAGGAATCATAATCATCCCAAGGAGAATGCTATAAAGAGTTAGAAACACACAAAACATCTTGGCATTCCTAAAAGCATTTGGTGCCTCACTTTTTTTATTGTCAGGTTGGCTTTGTCACAGGAATTTGTTGTACTTGTTTCTTGATAAGATGCGTTATGGTGAGTTCCTTTTAATACTGAAATTTATACATAAAATCCAAAGTTCCATATCCTTTACATCTTTATTTGTTTGTCATAGCTTGCTTTCTCAGCATTTGACAAGGATACAGATTTTGATATTCTGGATCATCCCATCCTGAACCTAATATATTACCTGGTAAGTGTTGATACTTAATCTAATACTTTGTATTTATAATATTTTAAGGGAATGTCATCTTTGTCTATGCTGCCTATTTTTTCCACATTATATTAGGTTCAGGATGGGATGATCCAGAATGCTTATGATACTGGCATCAAGTAGAAAATATTTGAATTTCCTAATTGCAAACATCTACGAGCTTTCATTACCAGAACAGCTCACATTGTCAATTCTTGACTAAGGTCCATATTTGGGAGAGATGAATATCCTCTCCCTCCAAGGATGCCTCTTACTTGCAAAACAAGGGAAAGTGCTCCTTTTGTCTGACCACAGTACACATTTTTTTTATTCTTGAAACCACATTCCATTTGCAACAAAAAAGGTGTCCTGGAAAGAGAACTCCACGAAAATACAAACAATAAATCTATTGACACAAAATATTTTTACAACTTTGGTCACAATAGAGGTGACATATTATGATTGATGTACAATAAAAGTAATGTCAATGCTGGAGCCATGTAAAAGTAATGTTGCACTTGCACCACTCACAACTTGAGAGTTGACAAATTAGCATGTTTTGAGAAAATGTAGTCTCCTTAGCATTGCTCAAAAATAAAAATGACTTCGGATGTACTATGATTACTACCTTTTTTCTTCTTTTCCATTTTTTTTGGTTCATTCTCTACAACAGTGGTGGAAGAAACTTCCTCTAGAACTTCAACTTTTGTACTTAATTAACATTAAATATGACAACCTTGAGTGGAGTATTTTACCTATGATCAGAAAAAGATTAAAATGGTAAATATTGAAAATACACTATACTGGCTGTTGGTGGAATGTTAAACTTGTCTGCTTACTCTGTAGTCAATCATGTCTCTTCTTTCAGACTGATTCATTTTCACTATGTATGCCTTGCTTTTCAAGTGCAGTTGGTAGAGATTGTTCCATCTGCTTTGGTGCTCTTCATCTTCGGAAAGTTGCCCCCAAGGCGTGTCTCAGATCAGTATTACCCCATCAGATGAAAATTGCCTATACGTTTTAGCGGGCAAGATTGAGACTAACTTTTTTGGAAGGTTCTGTGGTCTACTTGAGCTAATGTTTAGTTTAATATGCATGCTCAACACTAAACCTGTCTGCTTAGTTTAGAGCTAATATGATGTCTCTTAATTCTTTTTGTGGGATTCATTTTTACCATGTATGGCTGGGCTTTTGGGCACTGTTGGTATACATTGTTCCAGGGGCGGAGGGAGGGGGGGGCGAGGGGGGGCAGGTGCCCCCTCTGAACTTTCAGATTTTTTCACTAATAATTTTATAATGACCTAAAATGCCTTATTTGCCCCCCCTTGACACAAAAGACAAAAAAAAAATTATCAATTCACGGTACCTATTCTCAGTAGACTTCTCCTCCTACTACAATTCTAATATATAAAACCAATGGGTCTCACTTAGTAATGATTTAAAAAAAACAAAACAATCTCTACATTGAATAGCTGGGATAGGAGTCTGAAGTAGCTTGATGGACTTTTAAAAACAAAAAGGTACAACTATAATATAAAATCATGGGTCCCACTTGGTAATAATTAAACAAATAAAAAAAAGGATGTTTCATATACATTTGGTTTACTCATTAGTGACTTTGGCAGTGATCTTACTAGTTGATGCAGCTACTAGTGAAAGAGCTTTTTCGGCAATGAACATAATTAAAAATCGATTACGCAATCGAATAGGAGATCAATGGATGAATGATTGCTTAGTCACATATATTGAGAAAGATATATTTAAGACTATTGAGTATGAAGAAATCATGTAGCAGTTTCAAAATATGAAAAATCATCCAAGGCAATTGAGTAAAATAAGCTAGGTGTGAAAAAATAAATTAAAGCTTACATTTCATGTTAGATTCAGTATGACAGTTACATTATTATATAGTAGTTTATTTATTTTGTTATTAATATTGATTAATTTTTTTAGATTAAATTTTTTACTTTCAATCTTGTCTTTTAATCTTTACCCCCCTGACCTAAATTCCTGGCTCCGCCACTGCATTGTTCCATCTGTTTTGATGCTCTCCATCCTACAAAAGTTGCCCACAATGCGCATTTCAGATAGCTATTACCACATCAGAAGAAAGTGTGTTTATTTTAGCAGGCAATATTAAGATTAAATCCTTTGGAAGGTTATGTGACCTGCTTGAACTACTACAAAGTTTTGTATATATGAACTCTCTCTCTCTCATTTAATTTGTACTTCATGAAAATCATCTCTTGAACGTGTTTGCAAGAATAATGTTGTAATAATACGTACATAGTTCAAATTTTCTCTGTTTAGTTTTTGGCTTAATGTGCAAGAAAAGTCAAAGATTGTTGGAATATTTTGATGAAGTCGTAGAGCAATATGAGTGATGGTTAATATATATTATTAATAGATTCAAACACGTTAGAAAAATTTGTTCCAATCTGTTGCATTAAATATATTCAAAATCCTGTCATGGTCTAGTGATTCGTCAATGCTTTGGGGACATGCCCAACTATGGCCCTCTATCATGGTCTAGTACTTTCTCAATGCCCTGTGAGACGCTCGTTGATACCAGGTTTCAGGCCACCGGTTTTCGGGCCACCAATTTATCGGTTGATGCAGCAGTCCCAGAAATCCAACAATGCCAGCTCAATTCAGCCTACATATATATTATATATGGAGGCTGAGAACAATTTGAGCACTTGCCAAGAGACCCTTTGGTAGAAGTTTGCTGAGAACTTGGATAATGCCTAGAGAGAGCAATTTCCCTGAGCGTTTAAGTTTTCCCAGGTAGCTAGCCAAAGAATCATGGCATATTTCTGAAAGGATTTTTTGTGCCAGACAAACGAATTTGCAAAATAACACCATTTTTCAAACAATTTTGTTAGTTAGCATGGTTTCCAAACTATTTAGGAAATTAACATCTCGAGTCTTTTAGACTCAAGTTCACTATAGAAACTCAGCTCCCTAAGAGACTCGAGTTCCATGAAAATTATCCTTGTGGGGACTCGAGTTCCCTAAACCCAAAGAGAAGCAACGAAACTTAAACAAACCCAAAGACTAGAGAAGAAAATGAAGGAACATCAACAAACCCAAAGACCCAGAGAAGAAAAGCCTTTGCCATCGCCTGGGTTCAGTGACCTTCGCCATCGGGGTTTGATCTTCGTGGTTCGTGGTTACTGTGTGTATCTAAACTCTGTTGTTGGAGTTGGAGTTGAACTTGAACTTGAAATGGGTTTGTTTGTTTCGTTGTGGGTCTTTGGGTTTGCTTGGGTTTGTTGATTTTGTTTCTCTATGGGTCTGTCGAAGTTGAAGTGATTTTGTTTCTCTCTAGGTTGAAGTTGAAATGGTGAATCATGCTTTAGGGAACTCAAGTCTATAAAACTCAAGTTCCACTCTGCCAGCACATACAACTCGAGTCTCTAAGACTTAAGTTCCTACAATGAACTCAAGTTTAAAAGACTCGAGATGTTAGTTTCCTAAATAGTTTGGAAATGTTGCTAACTAACAAAATTGTTTGAAAAATGATGTTAATTTGCAAACTCCCTCCAAGTTTCTGCCAATCTTTTGGGTTAGGCCCCTGCAACAAATACATTCCCAACTCCCAAGCATCCTTGGTGGAGAACTTGCCATCGATGGAGACATTTAGAAGGAACCTTGTCTCGAACTAGAGGCCTACGTCCTAAGTTTCCCAAGCTATCTCTAGGCCCAAGAACATTCACCAAAAATTATCACTTCCCATACTTTTCTACCATTTATGAGATAAATTTGATCCAACTAGACCATACCAAGCTACCATCGTCGGTGCCGAGGTATCATAGATGCTTTAAGGCTTTCGGCTAAGGTATCATAGATGCTTAAAGGCTTTCCGCTTTCAGATTTCAGCTTTGTTCAATGAGTAGTACATGCTATTTTGATGTAGAGCCCACCCTCTTTAAAAATTTGAATCAATTGTGACATGTAGGGCTATCCAAAAGACCTGGCAACCCGCTTAACCCGGCACACCCACTCATGACTGACCCGCCGCCACCCGATCTAACGACTCCGACAGTCGGACACGAGTTTTGAACTCGATAACCTGACCCCACGTGAGTCGTTTGTTGGTTTTTCGTTTCAAAACTAGTGACACCCGACCTGAACCGAATCCTTTATCCTTTCAGGTAAAGTATTACAAATTTCCAACCAAATCCACCAAGATCTCGCCATTATCCGACAAAATCTAGGCCAAACCTTGACAGATCCGACTAGATTTCAACTAGAACTTGACGAATCCAGTCAGATTTCAACCAGATCTCGCTAGATCTGGCCAGATTTCAACTCCGGTGATAAAACCAAGACTGACCTGAATCAACCCGAAATCGACGAGACCCGAACCGAAAAATTCGACCAGATCTCTCGGTCAATTTCGGGTCAAATTTTCATCCACTCGCCTCATTCGAGTCAAGTCCAAGTTGGGCACAAATCCAACCCAGGCCGACCCGCGGACAGCCTAGTGACATGATGTTTTGTTTGTCAGAACTCAAAAAACACTTTCGGTCAAAGGTGGGTTTTAATAAAGGTGGGTTTGGAATAAAAATTTACTGATTTTTCATTTTTTAATATAAATTAAGATCACAGTCATTTAAAAAGTGACTTTTTTTTTTTTTTTTTTTTTTTGAAAACGATAAGTGACACTCATTTTTAAAACTTTAAAGACTAATAATGCTCATTTTAAACTTCAAGAACCAATAGCACTTAATATGTAAACTTAAGGGATCAATATTGTAGTTTTGCCTTATTTTTAAACTTCAAAAAAAAAAAAAAAAAAAAAAAAAAACCTAGCGGGAATACTATCTGTCTTTTTTTTTTTTTTTTTTTTTTGGAATGAATATCATAATTTCAAACATAGTACAAGAAGAGAACCGCATGCTATAAACTTGGGAATAACAATGAATACTACACCAGCCCCTTTACAAAGACTGAAAATACAAATAATGATCATGTTAAAAAAGTGCAACACGAAAAATAAAATTACTTCTTGACATTATGTAGCTGTAAACCAATATTGTCAATTATAAACAAACTACAAAGTAAAATTAAGTCCCTTTAAGCATGAGAAGACAATGTAATCACTATAATAACTGTGCAAAGTAATGTTGCTTCTCAATACTATGTAACCCTGCTAGAAAATCATGAATGACCTAATAAATTAGACATCTTATATACAGAAATATGAAGTTAGAACCTTTTATAATGCTGCAACTAAGCCAGAGATCTACAATACAGGCGGGGTTCATGTCAGAGAGCCATGGCAAAGACTTACTCAAATGCCATAGACATAAAACTGTCATCTTCTACATCTTCCAATAGTGTATCGATATCAATCAGGTCCTCATCAGCAACAACTGTTTCTTCCGAACTATTCAAAACTAGATTATATGCCTGCCAAAATTGTAGTGCAAAGAACATCCAGTCAGTATTTACAAACCCTGCTGATGAGAAGAGATAATCTGGCAAACCCATCCAGTTTGATTCCAACTATATATATTCAACTCTAAAAAAAAAGTTTCAATACTTGTCTAATGTTACACGGCATCCTGTCAGGATCAAGAGGGTCACAAATACATCATTTTAGATATTTTCACTCTTTTCATAGATGATTTCCTCCCCCCGCCCCCCCGCGATAGCAAGAATCATTATAAGAAAGCCCCTGGCAGGTATTACCACACATATCTTCAAACAATTTCTAATAAATAAAGTAGACCTAGAATATTATAATTTGATAGCATCCAAAAGTTTGTCCTAAAGCAGGCATGAGAGTTTGGCATTACATATTCACCCAAAATCAGAGAAGAATCTTAAAAATAATATAGAACAATTTTTTTTTTGCAAATTACATAAAAGTTTTGAATTCTAAATGCTTTACATCCACCATCAGATTGTATTTTTAGACCAGAACCATTTGCAAAAATGGAACTCCCTAGAATTTGCATGCCATGCACAGAATGACATTCCATTGTCTAATAAAATTCCAATGACTTTATAGGCTTTTGAGATATATACATAACAGGAATTTTATTGATTAAAAATTTTTAAAGAATACATAGGGAACAAATAATATAAACCAGCTACATACCCAAAAGTTCCCCTAATAAGATGAAAAAAAATAAATTCATCTATGAAATCATACATCTTTGGTGGTCTATTCCCATCCAATAGAAAAAGGACCCAACAATGAGACTTTAGTCTCTCCACAGATATCTTTACCTTCAAAGGTCCTCCTATTCCTCTCCCTTCAAATATGCCACATCATCCAAAGATGAAATCATGTTCCAAAGTCTGATTCTAAAGTTTTGGAGTTATGTCGCCAATATAGAAGTAGATTCATCATTTTAGGCATGAACCATTTTATTCCAGAAACTACAAACACAAAATCCCGTAACTCCATGGCCACAGGACAATGCAATACAGAACCTATTTTAGGTATGCTTCTTTTGCACATACAGAATCTATTCACAGCAACCATCCCCCATTCAATTAGATTATCCACGGTAAGAATTTCCCCAACACCAAAACCACAGTCCATACCACCTTCATAGGGGCTTTCGCTCTCCAAATTACCTTCCAAGGCAAAGAGTTTGACATAGACCCTCGCAGCTCCTCATTATCCAAACAGTAAAACAACTATTTAATCCAATTTCAACTACACCTTTCTCCCCAATTCCACACGGATTTGAATTAAGCGTACCAACAACAAAAAAGGGAAAAAAAAAAATTTTGAGAACATCTACCCATCTAGATCATGACTACAAAAGTGGGATCCCAAACCCCACCATTATTGACCTCAATGTAATCAGACATCACATTAAAGTTAGCATCTAGCTCAAAAAAGCTCAAGAAACAAAGATGCCATATCAGTATCAGTGCACCAAACATCATGACAGAAACTAACTCAACTTTCAACCCCATAAATCTAGAAAATGAATTCCACCATCCACTGAATGCTCCCAATCCATGTGATATGTGAACCGGATGCCAAGTCCAATTCTCGGTCACCTTCCCCATATTTTACTTCCACCACTCTTCTCCAAAAGTGATCACTATCCCGAATAAATCTCCATAATCCCTTCCACAGCACATCAGTTATGTACTCAAAGTTCTAATACCCAATCCTCCTTTGCATAGAGACGTGCAGGTAATACTCCACTCCCCTAAATGTATTTTTTTCTCCTCCCCCAAGCCACCCCAAAGAAACTCCCTCTACAACTTCTTCACTCTATTGGCTAATTGACTAGCACAGTAAAGATAGGCACAAAGTAGATAGGTAGCTTTGTCAAAGCAGTGTTAATTAAAGTAATTCTACTCGCATTTAGGAAGTCTAATTTCTTTCAACCCACCAATCTCTTCTCCATCCTCTCTAATTCTTTTTTTTTTTATAAGTAACATAAAAATATATTGAAAAAACACAGCCCCGTACATAGGAAATGTACGAAAGAGGCAAGAACATCAAGAAAACAAAGTACAATGATCAAGCAACCCAGAAAGGGAAATACAAGAAAAAGAAGGTAAAACCAAACACCATTCGAGAAGAGTAGAAAACAAAAAAGACTTAAACTCAAGACTGGACCGCTCACGATCCTCAAAGCTTCTCGAATTCCGTTCCCGCCAGATACACCACATCAAACAATGCGGCACAATCCTCCAAATAACTAAATTACGATGACGCCTGAAGTTGCAAGACCAGCAATCCAACAAATCCGCTACCCTTTGCGGCATCACCCAACAAATACCAAACAAGCAGAAAATCATACTCCACATTTCAAAAGCAAAAGGACAGTGAAGGAGGAGATGATCTCCATCCTCTCTAATTCTATAACTCTGTTCCAAACAAAACTAGCCTCAAAGAGCAGTCCCTATAAAAAGCCAAATAAGTCATAGGTAAAGTACATACCTTACAATCCAAAAGTACCTTCTCAATCATCTTGCTAAGAATTTCCAAAGTGGTAACAGGTCTACTTGCCTTAATTCCTTTTATATATGGAAGACGTCCAAGGGATTCCCATTAATAAGAATCAAGAATCTAACACAAGACATACATGCTGATCCAAGTGCACTTCTCCCCAGACCCATATCTCTCTAGTACATGAAGAAGACTGTCCCCAATTAACATGTTCATTAGGCTTCTCAATCCAGTTTGCATATGACTCTCTATATCTTAGCATGAACTCTACTATCCTATCATTCATTTTCAGTTAACATAAAATCTAGAATTTGTATCCCTCCAACAAATGGATCATGTGAGTCAGATATGAACTTACCTACTACCCTCTTCAATCCAACACCTTGGACAATATTTTGTATAGACAGGAATTTACTGGACAGAAATCTCATGTTTGATGCACCCAATTTCTTGGTAATGAGAGTGATGAATTAAGTATTGAGATAGGAAGCACTTGCATGGATACGGGCACGAGTACGGTACAGCAACACCACAATTTTTGAAAAATTAAGACATAGGTACAGCAGGGATACATATATTAATTAATTTTATATATATAATTTCAAAGCTTACAAATTTTTTTTTTTTTTAATAACAAAAATATTGTTTTTTTTAATAATTGTTAAAAATTATTTTAAAAGCATATTAAAGCCTAGCCACTGTGTGTGTGTGTGTGTGTGTGCTGTCTACCTAGATAATTGAAAAATAATTGTAAAAGTATATAATTACCTGGCTTGATGGGCAATGGATTTTAACTCATAAAAGACAAATTTGAAAAGAAGCTATTCACATGGGTGGGTGGAGATAAATGCTTCATGTGTGTGTCAGTGTGTGGCAGAAAAAATAAAGAAAGCAACACAGACAAAACAAGGGAAAATGGCAAAAGGGGAAAATTGCAAAAGAGAAATAGATCTGGCCTGAGCGATTAGAAGAAGAAGAAGAGATCGCATTAGAGGAGAAAGAAAAGGGAGGAGATCGCATGAGAGGAAGAAGAAGAATAAGAAGAAGAGGGAGGAGATCACGCAAGAAGAAGACAAGGGAGGAGATCGGCATGAGAGGTGCATTTTAGGTTTTCAGCTCTTTTTTTTGGCCCAAGCCGTGTCCCAACTGTGTCCCGCAGTGTCCATCATTTTTCAAAAAAAAAAAAAACAGCTGGGACATGTGTGCAGCCATTTCCAACGCGTGTCCTGTGTCCCTGCCATGTCAGACATGGGCATGGCAACCCAAATGTCGTGTCCTTGCTTTCCAAGTATTGAGGCCCCTCTCAAAGGTACAATCATATGAAATTCCCTGAACACTTCATCAATTCTTTGGTCTTCCTTTACCACAACGCATAAACCCATCAAGACCTAGAGCCTTAACCCAGTTCATACTTTTATAGCTATAAAGACTTCCTCTCATTCTCCATCCATTTAAGTGTTCAAACTTTTATAGCTATAAAGACTTCCTCTCCATACTCCATCCATTTAAGTGTTGCAAATTCAAAGTCATCTACATTTAGGCTGCATTCCACCTGCTCCTCATACAGTTTCTAATAGTATTATATTATCCCTTTCTTAACTTCATTAGCCTCAATCAATGATGTGCCTCCACTTTTGACTTAATCCATGAGGAAGGAAAGTCTTCCTAGTTAAAAATGTAATTGGTAAACCTCGTCAAAGAAATATAAATGTATTCCATGCATAAAATTCAATGTTGCTCACCCTTTTGTCCAACTTTGATTCACAAGACATAGTCAACAATATTATCGCCCCAATCATTGCTATGAATCAATGTTATTAATTTTCAGCAATATTATAGTCCCAATCATTGCTATCAATCAATGTGAAAAATTCCATTCCAGTTAGTTAACTAATACAAATCACCTCTCTATTCCATCTCATTCTGAATTCCAGCCCATTCCAGTCCATTTCGCTGGTTTTGGTCCAGTCCACTAAATTCTGCCCAGAATATAAATTTTGGCCGGTTCATAAACAAATCATATTTTTCCTACACCCATGTTTTTCATTACTTTACTCACATATTACATTTTATTATTATTAACAATGTTTTTTTTGTTTAATTACATATGACATTTTTTTTCAATAAGAATATTTTTTATTTATTTATATATTTACTCATACATGACATATTATGTTATATAATGATGACAGTATGAATGTTCATTATGTGAAGAAGACTTATACATGTATATAATGTTAGTGATAACCCTAAAACAGTAGGCATAATAGACTGGTATCGAAATATCTCATTCAAAATGAATAAACTGGAACGGCTACCTGAACAGAATTGACAACTTTGCTATGAATAACAACAAAAGGGGGCTTCAACATGAAATTCTGGGACTGCAGGATATATGAGATATTTCAAACATGAATGATACTCAAAAGATTATGACTTGAGAGAGGTCTGTAAAAGCCCCCTATAGAAAGCAGCTGATCATAGCGGTGGCCTTTACATGGTGATCTCCCAATAATCAAACAAATAAGCAGCCAAGCACAAGAAATTAACTTCCATATGGGATAAACAAGCCCAACAACAATGAAAGTATTAGAACATTCAACCCAAAAGCTCAAGTTATTAGATGGAGAGACTCAAATAGTATCTTTACTTATATTAAGGCCCATAATCAACTAATGTGAGATTTTGCTCTTACCCCCTCTTACAAGCCCAACAAATAGGCATAATTGACCCCACTGATGGATACAGATCTGAAATAACTGGGCCCAACTGACAAACAAATGCATAGAGGCCTGGCACTTGGAGTCCAAGCATAAAAAATTAAAAACTCTGATTAACCAACAGGCACAACAGCCTAAGCTGTCAGGAAGAAGGCCAACAACGCATATCAAGTACACCATACACTAAATTCCGTTAACCATCAATCCCAAAAGCTTAAGCTATTTGAAAGCTAACCAACAACATATATTAAGAAGACCAAATAACAACACTCCACCTCCTGTGTAAGCCCACTTAATTCCAGCATATACCAACGCTCTTATACTGTGTTAGGGCACCAACCTAGAAGCTTAAAACTATTAGGTAAAGAGATCCAACTGGTATATAAAACATATTAAGGTTCACACCCAATCAATGTGACTCATTTAACTTCAAGCATATGACAAAAACAAGTGAGCTTCCATTGCCAAACCATATATGAATTATATCATTTTGGAAAACTAGCTTCTTCTGGAAAATAAATTTATTTAAGTGGATTCATTTTTCATTCTTAAATGAATAAGTAAAAACATTGATATAAATATATATACCTTGGTTTCTCGAAACCCTTCAACAGCAGTTCGCAGCCTACTGTATTGAGCCCGAGCCTCAGGATACTGAACCATAGACTTCACCCTAGTGAGTGCTTTTTTCAGCCTTTCCTCTGTCTGTTTCCTACCATCCTTAAGAAAATCATAATCATCCTCTTTTGATGGAACATCTTGAGGTTTGGGGTCCTCAGTTCGCGCATCTGATCGAAATCCCCGCAAACCGATTCCCTTGCGTCTCCAGCGTAATATAACCTTCTCCAGAATCCCTACAGACCAGATGATTGTTCTATATTTCTTCCTCACCTGGTGTCCCCTCACATGGGCCTTCACATCATAAAATTAAGAAATCAGTACCAATCCATAATTGATGGCTTACAGGTATATATGAAGAAGTACACCGGACGGCATAAAAGTATATTCCAAATGCTTCTGACCATGTCTGAATTCACATTTTAACATCTTTTGTTTTACCAGGTAAGTTGCATTTTAGCATCATACAATGGGAAAAAAGGGATAAAAGTATCTTCTTTTGGGGCTTGAGCATTTTATAATTGACGTTTTTGAGATCCTCATATGATGGAGAACTGCTTTTGGGAATGCCCTTGCTTTACTACATTCATAGATTTTCTAGATTTGTTAAATGTCAGATTGTAATTTTGTAAGTGAACCTTACATCTTGATGTTCTCCTTTGTTAATAAAATCTAACTACTTAGCAAAACCTAAAAATAAGTCATTTTTATAGTCTAATGGGAAACATGATAATATATACATCCAAAGATGGACACGACCTTAATTCCAAAACATGTTCATAGATTGAAAAGAAGCTAACAACTGATTCCATGATTGGCAAAATTTAATTGTGTGCAGAAAATCTGATTACACCCTTTGATTTTCTTAAATAGTGGCACCAATTATAATATTGAAATGCCTCTTTGATACCCAAAAAAGCCCACAAATTATCTCATTTATAAAAGACCTCTACTTATTTTTCTAAGCACTCTGGCCTCAGGGATTACTATGTATAACTTCAATATTTTGAAGGGGGGGGGGACCCAATGATGACAATAGCAAGATCCCTTGGAACTCAACAAAGGGAAAGGGTAGCAATTCGAACCTGAATTTTAACAATTCTTTGACGGATTATTAAGAATTCTTTTCTTTTCTTCCAACCACGAAACTTCTTCTGTATTTGTGTTGCAGCAGCATGGACTACCCCATCACTTTGTTTAGCCTTGCGTGTCTTGGCAGCTACAACTGAAAGAGCATGTTCATCAGACAATCTAACCATATCATCATCATACTCAGTGATCCGTCTCCTCTCCAATGAATGCATCCTGAACATTAGATGTATACGATCTGCAGCTAGTGTGGCATTAGAGACAGCAGTAAGTGAATCCCTGAGCGACAGTGCCTCTGGTATGTCACCATAATTCGCAGGTGTTAGTGTCTGTTCTGAAACTTTTTGTCCAGAAACTTCTGTTCTAACTTCATTTGGATCGTTCATTTCTAGGGATTTGAGGTAGCTAGTCAAAAGATGTTCTGCAAGAAAACCAGAGATTCCTTTGTGTCCATTTACACCTGCCAGGTCTGCAGGTGTTCTACCCAAAGGAAATTCTGGAGATGGATCTGTCAATGCTCCAGGAGAAGCACCCAGAGAGACTAGGAACCCGACTGTCTGCTCTCTGAATTTAACAAGGATTCAAACATGAACACAACAGGTGAAATATTAGTTGTTCTGAACCTGATACAGACCGCACAGCACACGATACAAATTGCAATTCAGTCCTAGCCAAGTAACTAATGCAATTACTTTGGATGTTTTGAAAAGATTTTATTATAGTTTTAAGCAGTTTATCTGCATATGAACAAAGGAAAGCAACGTACAGACTTAGAGCTTGAAGGATTATATATAAGAGTGAATTTAAGGCTTTTGTAACCATATGGTATGAAGGCATTCTAGTCTACATATGTGATTCCACAAAGAGAGAGCAACGAGAGGGATGTCTTCATTTGACTTTCTGCAGGGACAACAAGCCTATTAAAAACTTCTTTTCTAATGCTGACTATATGAGGAAAGACTTTGAAAATAGCATTACCTAAGTCCAAATGGGTCAGGGTGGGTAGGCTAGGCACTAAGCCAAAAGTACATAGGTTTATTTTAGAAACATAGAATGCAACCACATCCATAGAATTTAGTAAAATAAATAAGTAAGAAATCAAAGTCATAGTTCTTGCCTGCCACAGTATGCAGCCCAGTGAAGGGCAGTCCAACCATTTATGTCCCGGAAATTGATACTAACTCCTGATGTTACAATTGGTTTTATGGCCCAATCATAACCTAGGGCAGCTGCTAAATGTAGCACACCTTGCCCCTCATCATCTAATACGCTTGGACCTTTGCCATCTTCAGATACTTTATGGAGTAGCCATGAGTACAACTTTTCTTTCATCAGAATTTTAAGGAGATGCTCCTTCACTTCATATTGAGATGGATCATTCTGTGAGATTGGCTCTGCCATCTGGTAATACTCCTCTTCCTCCTTTAATGAAATAACCTTACTGATTAATTCTCGTTTCTCTGGAACACCTTCAACAAAATGACTTGGAGGGCTGACAGATATAAGAGACAGTAACCTCTCAAGTCGCATATGAAGAAGCATTTCAGTTGTAGCACCACCATAGATAACGGCAATGTCTATGTCTTTAATAGAGCCAACTCTATAGTCAAATTCTCGTACTTCACTGCAAGCTAACCTGTTGGAACATGTTACATAAAAAGGGACACGCCCAACACTGTGAGGTGGAGCACGGCAACAAAGAACCCCAATAGCTAAAACTTCTGCAGGAACCTCCACTTCCCCAAACATACATGACCAGTTACATTTTGCTACCTCAGGTAGACTCTTCAAAAATTTTCCAATAATCAGAACCTGTTTTATATTGAAGAAAGTAAAAAGTAATAAGAAATACAGCAATTATTTTTCTTTCAGTCACACAGCCACTCATCAAATCTCAATGGAGATGGCAACATTATGTGGGATTACAGAACATTTCAGAACCAGTAAAAAAAGAAAAACTTATACAATTTATTGAAATATTTTGTGAAGTTAGGAAGCAAAGTACGTGACTTAAGTTGGAAACATTCAATAATGCTTCTTAATGTTATGCAAAATTTGTTTGTGGAAAAAGCAGCTCATATCTGTAGTTAAAGCAAAGAAGATTTCCCATTACCATATTATAGGAATATAACAATTCGTGAGTAATGCACAATGGCACATATACATGAAACTACAGATTTGCACAGTATGAAATTAATCTATGCACCTTAATAAAAATGTAGTACTATTTATTAATTAGTAAAGAAAGGACAAAACACGGTTGTATGTGCATCTCTGGAGCAGTTAAAATCTCACTATTCAGAAGGTTTGTTAAGTTACATGCAGTGCAAACAACTTTTTTCTTTTTTCTTTTTTTCTTTTTTTTGCAGGGATACTATAGTCAACATATGTTCATACCTCATTCTCTGAGTCTGTGTATGCCCACTTCGGTGAAAAATCTATAATACTGAAAAACTGGTCCTGAGAGATAGAGGGGCTCAATGAGGAATCATCAACTACATTTTCACATTCGACAGTGCTCCAGGATATACCAGATGAGGTCTGCATGTGAAAATCATCTACATCTCCAAGTTCTTTTGAAGCCCACCGAGAAAAGCTGTCAACTTTCTTCAAGCCCTGTTCACCATCGATTAAATGCTTTTTCAGAGTCGAAGCATAGTTAATATTTCCTTCTGTAGGCATATCCATTTTGGAAATTGATTTAATTGAACTCTGAGATTCTGTATTTGTAAGCTCTATTTGATGCTTGTTCTGCACAGGCTGCTCGTTTTGCTGAACAGGATGGGTAGAAAGCAGCTCAGTACCATTTCTCATAATTGTATCATGAGCTTTAGGGTCAACTAATGTTGTGCCCGGATCATATGCCAATTCCAAATGTGATGACTGGTCAGTAGGCCATATGGGTAAGTTTACTGAATTGTCTCCAAGAGGAATCTGGAATGCAAACATAATAAAATGAGCTTACAAACAATTTTAAGAGATCAGTAAACATTCCCACCGCCCCACCCACCCCTAAAAATGAAACAAAAAACCAAAACAATGATTAAGCTATTAAGTACATCACCAAGAAACCTATACTAAAAGTGTATATTAGCAGTCATTAAAACCAGTGGTATAGGTGGGTAACAGTAGCAGCTCCTGGACATAGTTATCAATAACTAGACTGAACCAACAGTCTTACTGAATACTAATTAAACTGTGATCTGATTAGGATTCAGTTCAGTATCTTCAATACACCGGCCAAGCTTAAAAACCAGTCAACCCTTAGATTTGAGAGGAAAGAAGAAAAAAAAAATCCAGATATTCAAACTAAGCAGCCTGGACAAGATGTGCAGATGTCACTGCACATGCTAGTCATTCAAGATACAAAAATCCACTAGCATTTTTTAGCCGACCGCTATTGTATAAACTTGTTGTAGTATTTTAAAATTAGCAGTTCTTAGAACTGCGAGTTTGTTAAAATTAAAGGTTCTTAAATCTATGTTCGATAAAATTTACCATTTGAGCTTTCTTTTTCGTTAATAAATTTTTTTTTTCATTAATTTGATGATCTAATACAATTTTTTTTCCTTCACTCTTTAAAAACACATTTTAAAGGAAAAATTTCCTAGTTAAGTCCTAAAGAAATGACACAGATCCATCATGAACTGAATAACCACCTCCATAAAGGCACAGATCCCTCTTGCTCATCAAATTCTTCTTCATCATTTCCATCATTAGGAGGACAATTTTTCTCCTCAACATGTCCATTTCCTATTAAAAAACAGGCTCAAACCAGTAGAAAGATTGTGAAATTCGAGCAGCCAATTGGGTAAGACTTGAAGCTCACAACCATTGGAGGTTAAACAAGATCAATAAAATGAGTTGAGTTATAGTAACATGCAATATTAGGGTTAGGAGAGAAGAAAGGAGAAAGAGAAAGATTGATTATAGACAAGGATTAGAGCTTCATCAATCAGTCTCAAGAGAGACCGACGACTTAGATAACGTGGTCCCCCAAGTTTGGTGACTGCAATCTTGAGGTCAGTGCAGATGTCATTATACAGATGCAGAACCACACCTCTGTCACCAGATGACAACCTCCAGATTGTTTTAACGCATTCTAAGGACTGGGTAAAGATTTGGAATGATGCTCTAATTTCAAAGTGAGTTGTAAAAATATGAAATATCAAGGTAAGGAGAGAAGAGAGGAGAAGGAAAGACTGGAGAGAGAGAGAGAGAGAGAGAGAGAGAGAGAGAGAGATTAGAAAAAAAAGGTTCACGGCTTCATCAACTAGTCCCTCACCTTAGCACATATTTATATTAGAGTGATATTGCAAGATTACAAGAATTCCCTTACACTAGTATAAAATAACAAGTGTAACTCTAACAAATTATATGTTACATATGAAGATTTGAATATATAAAACCAAAAATTCAAAGCTGTGTGATAAAATGTTCAAAATGAAATTAAAAAACTAAAGAAACAACTAGAAAAGGCTTAAAAGTAAATTTGACAACCACAAGAGTGTGCAGGCAAAATTTCAAACAATCAAAAAATAATTAAAAAAAACCATTACTCAATGACTAATGAAAGTAGTCCGAAGAGGAAACATCTATGGCCACCTGCTTGCACTTGACAGCCTAAGACTTTTACCATTGCACCAGAGAATGGCTCAAAGTCATATCCCAAACATCTCGTAGGTGAAATAAGTCAATAACTAGAATCTTACCTGGTTTAAACTTTGATAATGAAGGAATACCAGTAAACAGAATAGTCTTCTTCAAGTCCTTCATGTATTTAT